>JASEVX010000003.1:11229991-11934049 GCA_031761405.1 Serripes groenlandicus
TGTGTTTGGTGGTGTTTGTGGTTTGTTGGTGGTGTTTGGGTGGGTTTTGTGGTTGGTGTGGTGGGGTGTGGTTGGTGTTGTGGTGTGGGTTGGGGTTGTGGGGTTTTGGTTGGGGGTTTGTGGGGGGGTGTGGGTTTGGTTTTTGGTGGTTGGTTGTGGTTTTTGTTTGTTTTTTGTGTGGTTGTGGTTGTTGGGTGTTGGTTTTGGTGGGTTGGTGGGTTTGGTGGGTTGGGGTGGGTGGGTTGTTGGTGTGGTGTGTGGGGTTAGGGTGTGGGGTTTGGTGGAGGTTTGTGTTTGGGGTTGGGTGTGGGTGGGTTGTGGGTTTTGTTGGTGTGTGGTGGGGTTGTGGTGGGTGGGTTGTGTTGGTTGTTGGGGTAGGGTTTGGGGTTAGGGGGTGTGGGGGTTTGGTGGTGTGGGGTTTGGTGTGGTTTTGTTGGTGTTGTGGGTTGTTGGTGTGTTTGGGTGGGTTGGTTTGGTGTGTTAGTGGGGTTTGGGTTGTGGGGTTGATTTTTGTTGGGATGTAGGTTTTGGTGGTTTATGGTTTGGTGATGGTTGTTTTTGGATGATGGTTGTTTGTGAGTGATTTAGTGTGGGTACGTAGGTTGGGAGTTTTTGTGTTGTGTAGTTTTGGTGTGATGATTTTTTGGTTGGTTTATTTTGTTGGGGGGATTGTTTGGTTTTGGGGGGTAGTAGTTGTGGTTGATGTTTGTTTTGTTGGTGTGTTAGTTGAGTTGTATGGTTTAGTGGGTTTTTTTTGTTATGGGGTGGAGTTGTTTATGTGGTGAGGATGGTTGTTGTTGGGAGAGTGGTTTTTTTAGGTTTAGTTGGGTTGTTATTTGAATGGGTTAGTTGTAAATTTTAGTAGTTTATATTATAGTAAGTTTTAGTTAGTAAAAGAATTATTTAATAAAATAGTAGGTAATAGTTGTGGAGGAGGTATGTGTAGAGGGTTTAGAAAGGGGAAAGATGTATTATTGAGGATAGTAATATTGGTTATGTGGGGGATTGATTGGTTTGAGAGTGTTGTTGTGTTAAGTGGTAGTATTTTTTATGGGTATTTTTGTTGGATAGGGGGGATTGGAGGAGGGGGGTAGTGGGGGGATTTTTAAGAGAGATTAGATTTGAGAGTGTTGTTTTGGTTTATGATGATTGTTGAGTTTGTGTTTAGGAGATTTGTGAGTTGTGGGTTTTGTTTGTTGTTTGTGGGGATTTTAGGTGGGGGTAAGTGTTGGGGTTTTTTGTTTTTTTAGTGTTTGTTATTTGGTGTATGTGGGAGATTTTGTTGTATGGATTGGATGTGGGTTGGGGTGGTTTTTGGGTTTGTGGTATTTGGTGAGTTGTTGGTGTTGGATGTTGTGTTTGTGTAGGGGGGTTTGGGGGGGTTTTAGGGGTAGTGTTGTGGAGTTGGGATAGGGTGGTTGGATTGATTGTTGTTGTTGATGGGATTGGAGAATGGGGGGTAGTGTGGATTAGAGTTTGTGAGGTTTGAGGTGGGGGGGTGTTGTTTTAATTGGTGGGGGGGGTGTGTTTGGTTTGTAGGGGTGTTGGGGGGTGGTGGTGGTGTTGTTGTTGTTGTGGGTGTGGGGGGGGTGTGTTGTTGGGGTTTGATGGGTGGGTGGGTGTGTTTTTGTTGTTTGGGGGTGGGGGGGGTGTTTGTTTGTTTTAGGTAGTGGTGGGGGTGTTTTTGTTTTGTGGGTGGTTTTGTGGGTTGGGTGTTGTTTGTATTGTGGTGTGGGGTTTGGGGGGGGTGTTTTTTGTGTAGTTGGTGGTGGGTGGTGTGTTGTTTTGTAGGTTTTTGTGGGGTGTGTGTTTTGGTTTGTGTGGGGTTTGGAGGATGGGAATACTTCAGATGTTGATTTTGTTTATGTGAGGGGAATATTCAGTTGTTTGATGTGTTTTTATTAGAAGGGAATACTTTGAGTGTTGATTTTGTTTTTGGATAATGGGGAAACTCTTCAGATCGTGTTTGTTTGATATAGAAGGGGAAAACTTCAGATGTTTAGTTGTTTATATAGAAGGGAAATACTTCAGATGTCTGATTTTGTTTTATATAGAAGGGAACACTTCAGAAGTTTGATTTGTGTTTATTAGAAGGGGTGAATACGTCAGTGTTGATGCTTTGCTTCATATAAAAGCGGGTAACACTTCAGATGTCTGATTCGTTTAATAGAAAGCGGTAGCAACTTCAGATGTCCTGCATGTGATTGTAGTACTTTGAATCTCGGTGTATACAGTACCATACCCATGCTTATAGACCTGGCATAATAACAACCTTCGGTCAATAGTTTCACTTTAAAACGTCACTTTAACAAAAGTGTCACTATCTACTAGTGTCTTGATACAAGAAAGAACGACGAATGACTATATATTCAGAAAGTAAAGAACAGTAAAAACCTCTCCACAGCAACACATGCCGAACCATTACCGCAGGCTCTTCTCTGTAAATCTTGAATTGATCTGTTAACGTAATAATTACATATGTGGAAAGAGACAACGTGCGCATTCGAGCATTACAGACACGAATAGATACTGCTTTAAAGGAGTATCTCGAAACATTCAATGACTAATTGGCGAACAGTGCAGAATCAAATCAGGCCTCGTGGCCGCCTTACGGTTGTGTTATACAGAGCGCGGTTTAAATAATAATAGTTAAACGGATGACAAAATACGGATCTTGAGTAAAGAAGTCTTGCTGCAAAATTTGTTCCAGCTCATTTATGTAAAATGAATGAGCACTGCTCTACGTCAAGCCACCTTAGAGGGTTCTTGACAAGTAGAGAAAATGATCAAATTGCTCTTTGATACAGTTTTACCATGCAATATTAACCCTTTCCCACTTGCAGACGCAAGCTCGACTCATTAGCAGCAGACGACTTTTGAAAATATTGTGGCAAAAGGAGAAATTGCTTTTGATGAGCAATTTCTCCTGTTGCCACAGTGTTTTCAACTTTATTTAATATTTATACTTATATTTATTTAGATGTTGATTATTTTTGCCTATATGCTTTCGAAGCCGTCTGCTGCAGATTTGTTGTATGTGGGAAAGGGTTAATTAAGACTGTAATTAGGGCTTAGCGTGAAATGGTTGTAACTAAAATTTGTATTTTTTTTACCAAGGTTAATCATCTCGCCATTAACTCTTTATAAGCGTTAAATCATTTATCTTGGTAAACAATGGACATTTTACGTGAATGCCCAATATGAATATATTTGGAAAGGTCGTTGACTATGCACATGTTCCCTTAACCCTTCCCACCTGCAGACACATTTTGACGCAATAGCAGCAGACGACTTTTGACAACTTCGTGGCCAAAGGTTAAATTTCTCATGATGAGCAATTTCTACTTTGGCCACAATGTTTTCAACTTTATTTAACAATTAAGCTAATTTTATGGAGATTTTTTAGGGGTTTTGAAATGCATATACAGCACTATTCATATCCATTGATGTACGAGCTCAAAAGCGTTAGCTTCTTTCACTACCATGGATCTCGTCTGGGGTGTTATCGATTGTATCGATTTGGGGTGTTATCGACTCTCCGTTACAAGATCGCTTAAAGATAAATTGGCCTTAGAACGATTGGGGCTACACTTCTATAGTTTGCCAACAGTAACATCTCGGACTACATAACATGTCGACGGACAGGTTTAAGTGAAATTAAAGTCTTTCAGTGAACGCAAAGTACACCCTACCCACGTACAGCAAATCTGCACAGAAGACTTTGAAAATACCTTGTCAAAAATATTAAAGATAATTTAAAGTATAGTTATCGAAAAAAGGAACAAATATGCAAACCAGGGGCGTAGCTCCCTTTAGGCACTGTAGGCACGTGCCTATACATCTTCTCTAAAAATGCCCCAAAATGCAGCTGCGGCGATAGACATCTGCGAAATGTATCGACCAGATCAGCCTGCGCTGTCCGCGCAGACTGATCCGGCCGACACATTCCGTCTTAGGGGGATAGATGTATAGAGTAGTTATTCCTGAAACAGAAAATCCACAGGAGGCGAAAAGTGTCTATCCGGGTAGGCCTGTGTGGCATGCTTACGCTGATCCGGGTCGATACTTTACGCTGAGTCCACAATGTTGATTTTCTCACGAGACGCCCTACACATTGATTATTGCAAAGCTACGACCCTGTAAACGGAGAAAACGCTCATTTCTTATTTTGCCAGAATGTTCAAAAATGCGTCTGTTGCAGAGGCGTCAGAAAGCGCCTGCATGTGGTAAGGGGTTAATACTCAAACTTGCGATTCGTGACTTTTATTAGGCAACATAATTGAGCCGTCCCGCGAGAAAACCAACAGTATGGCCTCTGCGTAATGTATCGACCCAGATCAGCCTGCGCAGTACTTATTCTAGAGGAATTTCGGAATTTGACTAGTGTTGTATTTGCTCTGGTGAGAATATACATACACAAAGTCCACCAGCGTCTGTACTGTCCGACTGAATTTGACAAAGTCATTGATGTAACTTCTGACAATAAACTATATGTGTAGATATACGTATGCCGCGCAGGCTTACCCAGAATGAGATAGACACTATCTGCGCAGGCTGATCTGGGTCGATACATTACGCAGAGGCCATAATGTTGGTCTTCTCGCGGGACGGCTCATATATACAACAAGAAAAGAATTAATAATCCTATGATCAAAATGAAAATAATCAGAGGAGAGTTGTACTACTTCCTTTCTAATAATTGTTCACAAATCGTTCAATAACCCTTTCCCTCATATGACAATTCTGTAGCAGACGACTTTGAACGTATTTTGTCAAAACATAGAAAATCTTCATAATTGAATGGATAACCTATGACTAAAAGTGGAAAACATTGTGGCAAAAGGAGAAATTTCTTCTTTTGTCACCATGTTTTCAAAAAGCCGTCTGCTGCAGAGGCGTCAGAAAGCGTCTATATGATGGAAAGGGATAAATAGCCAGAAAAAGTTGGTCTGATGAAGGATTTAGTAAAGATATGGTATTAACTGATTAAATATTTCTTTAAAAATAAAACGATACACGGCATGCTAAAAGAAGAACTATACATTATCTAAACAAATGTATGTATAGTCATGATACTGAAATGAAAACATTATGGGAAAGGAGGAATTGCTCTTTTCAACAATAGCTTTGGAAGTCGTCCGCCGCACAGTCGTTAAAAGCCGTCTGCATTGGGGAAATCGTATCTGAGCTGCGTCCGGACATTTGCGCTTCAAATGAATCTGCGCACAGTGAAGACTCATGCAAGCCCGTGCATCCACACAGTCTCAACACAGGCTTAATGTCCATTTACATATAAACAAGTCCTATATATATATATATCCTGACCTAAAACTAGAAGTGTAGCCCAACGAGTTTAACGCAAATTACTCTTCATATGAGCCGTTCCGCGAGAAAAAAACAACAATATGGCATCTGCGTAATGTATCGACCCAGATCAGCCTGTGCAGTCCGCGCAGACTGATCCGGGCCGACACATACCGTCTCAGGGGGATAGAAGTATAGAGCAATGATTCCTGAAACAGAAAATCCACAGGAGGCTAAAAGTGTCTGCCCGGATTAGCCTGCACGGCGTGCTTATGCTGATCCGGATCGATACGTTACGCGGAGTCCACAATGTTGGTTTTCTCGCGGGACGGCTGCATTATGATCCTTTTTACGGAGAGTCGATAAGATCCAGAATTCTCCAGACGCGACTCATACAGTGGAATCGTCCTGAGGGATTATGTATTTTTTATACACAATCCTGTTTAAACCTTTTCCACTTGCAGACGCATTCCAACGCATTTGCAGCAGACGACTATTGAAAACATTGTGGCAAAAGGAGAAATTGCTCATGATGAGCAATTCCCCCTTTTGCCACAATGTTTTCAACTCTATTTATTGATTAAACTCTCATTTATGGAGATAGTTCAGATGTTTACCACTATGATCTCAAAGTCGTCTGCTGCAGATTTGTTTTATGTGGGAAAGGGGTTAACACACATACAACAAACTCTGCAGCAGACGATTTTGAAAACTTCTGAACAAAATTATACGGAAACTCTATCAATGAAAGTATAATTATTAAATATAATTGAAAATATTGTGACAAAAGGAGTAATTACTCATTGTGAGTAATTTCTCCTTTTGTCACAATGTTTTTCAAAAGACGTATGCTGTAGATGCGTCAAAATGCATTTGTATTAGGGAAGGGGTTAAAATTAGCGACCGAATAACTTGATTTGACCTAAATCCTATTACAAAACCCTCTTATAACATCTAACCTTACTCAGATTTAGAAAATTACTCTCGCAACCGAAACAGTCCAGTAAAAAGACTCCCCTTTAAGACTTTCAAAAATCTGAATATAGTTGATACTTTTGGAAGGAGTGGTTGTAATCGTTCAAAAACTCATACATGTATGTTCAACAGTTATTTTGAACAACTCGTGTTTATTTATTTATATATTTTTTAAATAGTTTGATGAAAACTATATATTCTTAATAAACCAGTCAAAATATGATACATGGGAGTGCGTTACTAAGTGGTTTCATGCAGAAAACAAAAGGAATAGATGTCACATTTTAAGCGACGATTGGTAGCAAATCAATCAATGCTTTTCCAAAGAAATTACAAAAGAGTAATCGAAATATTGTGTGAAGGGTATATTTTGGAATGGCATCGACGTGGATTGAAACGTTTCCAAATGAAAAGGGATATTGTTCCTCGGTTAAGGTATGCTATTACATACAAACGGTTTAGCAAGCAAAGACAATGACATACCCGAAGTTTATTCTTGTAGTGGTTTAGTACAGGGAACCATTCGAACTCATTTTGTTTATAATTCGTAAACACTGTGCATTTACAAAATAGTTGTATTCTTGTGGATTTATGTGAATTTGTGTTTTCTGTAATTCATAAATGTCTTGGAGTAATGTGATTAAAAGAGAACATGCGATTCGGTATTTAATGTTAATTGGAACTGTCATTAATCATTCACGTTGGTAGCATAACCTCGATTTAATATAAAACGTTTAAACCGTCAGATTAAGGCAATAGATAAAATATAATTTATTACATACATAAATTACAAAAGTTGATAACTTTGCATTATTTGAATTAACTGGTCACAACAGCCAAACGTTTAAAGAAAAGCTAGGTTAAACAATATCGAGTAGAATCCAATTAAGATCAATATGGTTAATAAACCGATTTTCATTTGCATTTATTTGATCTAAAATATTGGTCCCAAAAAAACTGAATGTTCAATTGTCGAACGTTCTTTTTCATCCCCGGCTTGTATGTGTACTTACTCTGTGGATACCACAGCTGTGTTAGAGTGCGACATCTAACTCTATGTCTGTCATTATAGATTTCTGATTTAGAACATATAGTCGCATGAACAGAAAGGAACCATGTCGTGTTCGTGACATTTATGTAATGGAGGTTATTTAAACTCATTTGATCTGGTTCTAAGATTTATGCATACCACTTGACGCGTTCAAGACAATGTCAGACAGTGCATACCCGAACAACAGTGACAATGGAGACCTGGGAGATACCTTGGGCTCGCTGCCTCCCAGCAGGATTAAATTCAAGGATAAAATGGACGACATCAAGGAGGCCACACTTGAGGGTTCACAGTTCGATGCGCAGTTTCCGGAAGAGCGAATGCCATTGGAGTTAGCTATCTCTGTGAACGCTAGAACCCCTAGAAATTCCCAATCTTCTATGGAACAGAACGGAACTGCACCACAAAATACTATACCTGTTTCAAATCGCCCTAAAACAACCCTCCGGCGAACCGCATCAGAGAAGTCGATTACAACGGACGAAGAGAAAGCCCACATCCCTTCTTTTAGCCGGTCATCTCAGGAAAACTATAAACCGGGACAACTCAAGAAATCCGGGAGCACCGTGAATGGGAATCTAGGCAGTTTGAGCAGAAACAGTACCATGGCGAGATTTGACTCGGATAGCCCTGTGTCTTCTCAACTCAGTATAAACAAAACTGGACGAAGTCGTCCGAACACGAATGATGAAAATCGTGGTATACACTCACGTGTTTCGTCATCAAATACCGCCATACTGGCTCCCCGTGATTCAGCTTCAGTCATTGCCAGGAAAGGCAGAGTCGTGGAACACGCATGGTAAGCTGATGTATACTTAACTCGAGCATTTTTCCTTGTTACATACAGATGAGCTTCTTTGGTTAACCTGTATGACTTCTAGAAACATAATGAGACAAAGAGATAATGCTCGAAGTGAGCGATTCCTATTTTACCCATAACGTTTTCTATTCTATCCCGATGCAAGTCATGCACAGGAATGTCAAATACCTAGAAACCTACCTGGTTGGACGCATTGTCCACCAACGTCTCTTACATTTGAGTATTAAAATGCAAGCGGATTCAAAATTATCTCTTTGAACTGTTATAAGAAGTTTGGACTGGCATAGTTATTGCATGTTTTTCTGTGGAGTTTTGCGAAATAGTAGTGGAATATATCTTAATACGCTCATTGATTTGAACAGTGAGTTTTCGTGGGTGATAATTGTCACTGTTTACTTTGTCTTCATTCATTCTCTACACGTAAACAAAAAGAAATAACATGAACTAATCAGAACTAGTATTTGCTTAGCTGGAGATATCTTTCTATTCGGTAATAGTAAAAACGATACGTTTACTCGTGATATTGCCACTCAACCTGCGCTTCAGTGTAGATCCGCTCGAAACTGCAGATTGAATTTGATCTACAATGGTGACAAATGCCCTGAGATTGGTTTTTGTCGAGAACTGCTCTCGATAGTTAATTCTGGAGTGTTTAGTATCTTCAAATCCACAAATGTTGGGTTTTGTGTGAATTGTCCTTGTGTTTTTTTAGCAAGGGGCTCGTCAGAGTCATTTGCTAACGTGGGTGAATTCCGCAGACATTCGTCTAAATCAAGACTGGTATCAGTCCCTCATGTTAAAACTTATTACAATATCGGCATTGAATTACTCTAAATATCTCTTCCTATAGCAGTCCAACATTACTGACCACCATTTCGGGTTCAGAGAGATGTCTTGAAAGTTATAGATTATATAATGTCAATGAAAGTACATGTATCTGTGGAATATATATATGATTTAAATTATTGTTTCCAGCCTAGTTCACAACCCTCCTATAATGAACCGCCAAATAGTCCGTGTCTACTAAACAAAATGTGGTAACTTGTTGGGATATCAGCCGGAAAATTGATTTGAGTTGACATCACTTACTAACAGAAAGGAATACCAAGAAATTTGCTGTTGAAATATAGGAATTACAGTATTGAAAATGAAAAATGTATTTCTACGCTATCAACATACGAATTCATGGAAGTACATGTACATGTGTGTGAATCGAGTGGAAGCATTTTCTTTCGATTCCGACTCAAACAGATAGTCAAGTCCAAATGATACAAATACCAAACTATATTCAAATTATTGAAATGATAATAGAATATAGTTGATATTGTATACACATATAACTTATACAGCACATAGGTTCTTTAGTCAACGGTGCCCGATTTTCAAAAATCCTTTCGAATTTCAGCGGTGCCAAATTGCTTGAATGGTATAAGTATGTGTAAGCAAACGTTGATGATAGGAATCAATGTCGCCGAACAATTCTGCATCAACCGTTTCCCACATACAGCACAAATACGCTGCAGATGACTGTGCAAACATCCAGGCAACAAAAGTAGAAACGCTTGATAAAATTGTATTATTGAAAAACAAAAAGAGATTTGGCTCATTATCACAGATGTACACTCTGTATGTTTTTGATTGCTTAACCCTTTCCCGCAATCAACAAATGTGCAGCAGACGACTTTGAAAAAATATTGACAAAAAAATGAAACTTCTCCATGAATGCGTGTATGATAATTAATAGAGTTGAAAACATTGTGGCAAAAAGAGAAATTGCTCGTTTTGAGCAATTTCTCCTTTCATCACAATGTTTTCAGAAGTTGTCTGCTGCAGATGCGTCAAATTACGTCTACAAGTGGGAAAGGGTTAATCTACATTTGAATCCATGGTCATTTAAGTTCAATTTGCATATAAAAGATGCACTGTGAGTCAGGCAACTAGCACGAATGGTTGGCTGTTGCCAGTGTCAGTAATCTATTTTTACTAACATATTATGTCGCTGTATGTTTGACCCCCAATGCGCTGGACACGTGATCAACACTTTCCTTTCTTCATGTGTACACATGTTCCAGTATGCGAATTTTGTAAACAGTTTGGCAAAAAGACATTGCTCACAATTTATTTAACATTTTGATATTATAATTGGACTCTCAATATAGTTTCCATCGGTATACAGAGCCATTCGTTTAATTCTGATAAGCCATGCTATGAGTGTAAATTGCACCAAGGAGTGGGTTAACTATGCCACGACCTCTTGGTCAAAAAATGTATTTACGATTCTGTAAATAAAATATTGTGCTTTCAGCTCCAATATTATTGGAGATAATGACATAACAAAGTGCTATTGTGAACTCTATTTGAGGCAAATCCTTGTCCAAATGCAATCCGTATTCTTCAGTTAGCCCTTTGCTGGCAGCACTTTCAGTGCTTTGATTAATTAAGACTTTGTAAAACTCAGGTTGCTTGATTGTGGTGTTTATGTGATTATGATACTATAATACCGTGGCTCTTTTACGGAACATCATAGATTGTACCAAGCTACTATTTATCAACCAGTATACAACATTGACGGATTATCCATTATATAATTTATATATTAAGAGGATTATTATTATATCCGATATTGTATTACAATTTATTTAAATCCCGTTTTGACTTAAATCCTATCCCTCGCGTTGAAAGTCTATACAGTCATAAATTCCATTTGAAATGCGGTACTTAACGAGTTATTTGACAGTTCTGTCGTTCTGTCAATGGAGAGAGCAAGTACTGGTGAATGAATAGGGAAAAGGATTAATCACATTTGATACTTTTTTAAACGATCAGAAACGATCGGGATCATGCAGTGTGATCAGGTCTCTCCATTCAGTTACATTTTCTAGTCGTACATACCGAGGACTTGGCGTGGAATGGTTGTAACTAAAAACCTATTTTGAAAACCCTGATTTAGGAGCAATTTTGACCCCTTTGTAAACAATGCAAATTTAGGTGCCATTGCTCAGAACGAGCAATGGCACCTAAATTTTCATTGTTTACCAAGAAAAATGATTTAACGCTATAAAGACTTTATGGCGAAGTGATTAACATCGTAAACAAAAGACCAATTTTAGTTACAACCGTTTCACGCCAAGCCCTCGGTCATTCTGGAAGCATTTCTTGAAAAGGGATGGTCACAAAAATAGGTCATGAGTTGATTGTATTCCAAGTTACAGGGCTTCTTATGGCGCACGAATACGGTGTTAAATTTAAATCGGATAAATTAATCCGTATGTTATTTGATATGAAAACATACGAGGAAAAGAGACCATCTAGAAAATGGAAATATATATATAAATACGATGATACACAGCTGACGACCAATCGCAGATACTGGCTAACTTGAACCGCAAACTTATGTTGTCTGTGTGTTATTTCAATGATATATATATATAAACCACTTCAAATGCAATAGAAATCTGATCGTTTAATTGTTTTCGTTCTCTATTTGCTATAGTAAGACGTCTTTAGTCGTGTCGAGAAAAAACGTGCGTGGAGATAAACGTGCGTCGAGAAAAACGTACGTCGAGAAAAACGTGCGGGATTCGAGAAGACTTTGTCCCATTAATTGCTCACTATAATCGCAGCATTTCTTCCATATTCAACACAGATAAAGGCAAATAAATTAAAGGTCTATTATACTTAGTAACGTCAACAAAGAAAACAATAAAGGCGACTAATCGCTTTTTGTTTATTTTTGCATTACGAGACATCTCGCAAATTTCGCAGCTTTTTCTTGAGAGATCTAAAAAATGCGACGTCCGTAATAAGGTTTCCTTAAATAATACTTGAGCCGTTCCACGAGTAAACAATCATAATGGCCTCTGCGCGGCATGCTTAGGCTGATACGGGTCGATACTTTACGCAGAGTCCACACTGTTGGTTATCTCGCGGGACGGCTCACTAAGTGTATCCACACTTTTGATTATTTATCAAAAGCTGCATGAAAGCAACAATACATCAGACGTCGAGATAAGGGGAGTTAACTTGTATTTTCTCTTCCATAGCTCTATTATTACCCAACCAAACCCTATGTTGTCAGTGAGACGATTCTTTTGAGTACCCACAACATAGGGTTTGAAAGTTCAATAAGCATATTATAATGCTAAATACTTGCCTTATTTAGAGCTCTGCAATACTATCAATATACATGTATTATATTAACTACTTCAATTTCAAAGTTGAAAAAAGAATCATATGATTGAATGTTTATTTGTGTTAGGTTCCCTGTGGCCCACTGTGCGTTCAGTTTATGTTTACGAGAGCAAACGGTTGCGTGCTAGCGAAGTTGTTAACCGTAATTCATTGGATGGCCATTTACTCTCATACGAAAATTTCCGCTATTTACGAAACAAAAAAAAAAAACTTTACGGACTTTACCGAAGAGTTTCGTTTAGACAAAACTAGAACTATCACTGAAGATGATAAATACCCCCTAAACAGCACCTTGACCTACACCATAACTTAATTAGTAAAATGGCCATAACTCTGTAAAATATCATGCAATTGTAACCCCTTGAGGATATGCACATCTCCTCTTGGTATAGAAGCTTCATGTAAAATGTTATTGAATTCCACCCAGTGGTTTGTAAGAAATAGGCCGGACAAAATATGACTTCCGACCGACCGACCGACCGACCGACCGACCAACCGACAGACTGCCCGACACAGTGACTCCTATATACCCCCTCTTCTTCGAAGGGGATATACAAATTTCAAAAACGTTGCAGTTAGTATGCATATTACGCAAATAAAAATATAAACGAATCCCAAATACACTGAGTATTCAACAGCCAGGTCCAAACGGCTATTTACGAAAATAGACGAAGTCAAGTTAACGTGTTTAGCCGACGCATACCGATTGTTCAATTGAACCATTTAGAGTCAAAGTACTAAGATTAATGCTGCCCACTTGTCAATTTCTTCCAATGTACCAGCCTTTAAATGTTCAGTGTGACTGATTACGGTACAATTCTATCTTATTTGGGCGGCCATTTTCTTTTCACAAACAAACTCTTATTCAAACAAACCAAATATGGATCACGTCGTACGAAAAGTTGGCCATCCACGAAGATTCAGATAAGTTTGCGAAGCCACGCATTCCAATCAAAATCTTCTCTTGTACATAATCTACACGCATCTTGGATGCAAACAGAGAGCAGTTATGTTAAAAGAAACCACTGTATCATTATGTAAGTTAATGGTTGTTGCCATTAGTTAACCCTTTCGTACATACATATGCTTTCTGACGCATCTGCAGCAGAAGACTTTTGAAAGCAGAGTGGCAAAATGGAAATTGCTCATAATGAACATTTTCTTTTTTTGCCATAATGTTTCCACCTCCATTCAATGATTGTTCTTTCAATTATAAAGAGTTGCCATAAGTTTTATATATTATTTCAACGTCATACTTTGCAGATTTGTTAATTGTGGGAAAGGGTTAAAAATCCTTCGATGGCCGGTTTTCTTGTTACATGGCTAGCCACACAAATTCATTCTGCTGCACTGATATGGAAAGGTTGATGGAAAAACGATTTATCTACATCTTAATGGAGACATATATTAATACAAGTGTGCACTCAAATGAAATTGTGTTAATTTGTCTAGCACAGCCATCTTGATTACGAGTTTCTCATTTACTGGTCATACTAACAGTCATTGACAATGTACATCTGAATGTGCTGCTGTGTAATTGGATAGCAAGTATACTATTGTTATTGGGTTGAACGCTAACAATTGAATAATAATGATGGATTTACGTGTGTGAAATTGTTTTAAATATCCAACCTGCTAAGAATTATTTCCCTTAGTTCTTCGTGGCATATAGCTCTCAATTATTATAAACTTGTTGTAAGTTCTATATGGTCCTTCCAAGGCTAAAAAATCTTAACCGTTTTCCTTCAACTAACTTTGCTTTCATGTTTTGACAATTTGAAAATAATTTTTAGGCTTGTTAATTATAATAAAATGTGATTTCAAAGGGGGGAAAATATCAACAGAATTTGGCCGTTTCCAATTCAAAATCCGTCTAGATGTATTAGCTAGGCATGTTGCTGTGCCAAAACGTGTTATACCATCCGAAAGGCCACGTTCTATCTATTTCAAAAATAGAACATACTTTAAAATTATCTTACTTATATATGTAGCTATTGCTTTCTGGACAATTAGATATTAACACCCAATTCTCAATGATAGCATTGTATCTGTTTGTTGGCGAATATCTATAATTGTCGACGAATTAATATTTCAATAAAAGAAATGACTAAGCCAAAATCAAAGAAAGCCCAAAAGAGAATCGAGTCCCAAGTATCTGTACCTAACAAGGGTTCAACCAAGGACATTTCGGCCAAAATTCTAACCTCCATATCTAAAGCAGTCCATAAACCATTTACTAGTGAGCTAACAAGATGGATGAATGAGGAATCTGAACGTAGGACCCTCAGTTCAAGTCTCTCAGTGTCCATATATTCGGATATCACGTTTTGGGACGACGGGGAATCCCTGGGTGAACCCGATGATGACGATGTGGCACAAACTCACATGACAACGAATGAGTAAGTAAACTGTTATGCACTGGACATTATGCTTTAGTTCATATAGTCGTTGTGTGCTTTCTTTGACATTGACATGGACTGGTCCTTTTTTAAAATATGACAAATTAGCCTACACAAAAACATATTTTAACTAGAACATACATTTTAGTGAATGCGAAGCTATACTTTCACTAGAAATGTCGATAATTCGTAATATCATAAAGGCAGTGTGAGGGAGAATGATACATGTAAGTTGATGTAAAAAACCCACACATTTTCGTGAATAGTCGAACGGACATTTGACTGAGAAGCATTTTTTATTATTATTATACAAGTGTTTACAAACACATGTATATGTTCTTCACAAGTGAGATAGAAATGCGTTAATCCCGGTTGACATCTTAAAATTTTAAGTTTCTAAACGTCGAAATTAAATAAATTGTCTCGTTGATCTTTACTTTACCCTTTCCCTGATCATACAGACGACATTAAACGTTTCTTCACAGGCGTCCTAGATTTCTATTACAGCAAAAAATGCTGATAATAAATACCTCGTTAAAACACTAAAAAAGTCTCTCTATATTGTCTATACGCTATGATAAAAAATGATCATAATGGTAATTTGGGGAATCCCGCACGTGTTACTATAAATAGCCCCTCTATACGTACATATAGTGTTATAATAATTATTATTATTACACTATATGAACGTATAGAGGGGCTATTTATAGTAACACGTGCGGGATTCTCCAAATTACCTTTACTATCATTTTTGAGTATTTTAACGAGGTATTGTGCGATTTTTCAGCATTTTTTGCTGTAATAGAAATTCGGACGCCTGTGGTTCCTTTCTTCCAATGATGACTTTAAAAAGAAGTGTAGGGAAAAAGAGGATATCGGCTAAAAAAGGGCAAAATGTCCAGAATGTCAAGAAGTTCAATTGTATCTCACAGTAAGTCATTATATAACCTTTACACGTCAACACCGGTGTTGGTCAGGGGCGTAGCTCCCTTTAGGCACTGTAGGCACGTGCCTACACATTTTTTCTCAAAATGCCCCAAAATGCAGCTGCGGCGATAGGCATCTGCGTAATGTATCGACCAGATCAGCATGCGCTGTCCGCGCAGACTGATCCTGCCGACACATTCCGTCTTAGGCGGATAGATGTATAGAGTAGTTATTCCTGAAACAGAAAATCCACAGGAGGCGAAAAGTGTCTATCCGGGTAGGCCTGTGTGGCATCCTTAGGAGTCCACAATGTTGATTTTCTCACGAGACGGCCTACACATTGATTATTGCAAAGCTACGCCCCTGTTGGTTAAATTATTAACGTTGGGCGCAACGGTAGCAAGAGACGTATATAATACAATATGTAACCGGGCAATGAAATCGTTCGCCTCGACCCAGACTCAAACTCGGGACGTCTTGTCCTGGAGGCACATACTTACTTGGTCTATAGCTGCTCGCCAAATAGTTAATTATACATTAGTATAGTAAATAAAGAGTAACTCATCATACGGCAGTACAGTTTTAATTTAATACTTAATCCTGACGATTCAGGTTTATTTATGGATTTGCGATGCACGTAAAGGTATGTGTAGGCATTTAACGATCAACGTTTTCCCAACCCGATTTATCTCCCCTGAATAAAGTTTCAGATGCGGCAAAATTAACAAACAATCACAAACTTCATTGTAAAAAGCAATTTACGGATTCCTGACATAAATGGCAAGGATATTTTCACGTAAGACTACAAGGTAACGATTTATTTTTGTTTAAAGCTAAAATAGATGTTACTCGGCAGATGTAACATAATCATTACAGGTTATTGCATCAATATGGTAAAATATTGTGTTGGACGAGTTCCTTCGGGAGGCCAGGGACGTAGTTAATTGAATGGGCAGAACTCCGACGGAACGAGTCCCAACACAATATAAAAGGATCTCAGTGCAATATTGATGCGTGCAATATGGACTGATGTTGCATCTTTTATTCAATTTTTTTTTTTTTTTTAAAAATCATACTTTGCATAGTTTACCTTCCATCCCTCATGGACCATATGTGCTCATTCCAGGCTTTGGCAATTCATTTTGATTAATAGGGTGATACTTGATGTCTCAGACCCCTCCCCTCTCCCCCACACACAATATCCTGTCTGGTTTGCACATGAGGGATAATTTGTCAGGAAAGATCAATTTAATAAGGATAATTGTTATATTTATAAGCAACGTCTTTCTGTCGCCCAGGGGAAATTACTAAGTTTTATTGGTACAGTCTTTTGGAGATATTATGGCATTAGTAACCCCATGTGAAAACAATTTCACTGTGCATTAATTCATTTTGCTGGATTATAATGTCATTGACAAACAATGAATAGCCTTTCCCTATAGATATTAAGAGACTCTAGATTCTATTTAGACAAGGTATTAGCCCTTTACTTTTTAGTTCCACTTTTCCAAAGTAACCAAGAAAGAATTTTTAAAACATTATAGAAAAAGTAGCCATTGCTCACGATTAATGTGTTTTGTTTCCAGAATATCTTCGTATTTAAGTATCTATATAAAATCATGAGTTAAGATGTTCAACTGTATATTTTAGTTTGATGATAGAACTTCGAGAATGTGATGCTTCTGACAAAAGAATACTTCAAATGGATGGGTCAATGCTATTGATAGCTTCAAAACAGGAGTGGCAATCCAATACTGTCATTGCACAAGTTTATCTGTTTGAAATATATATGCACCTGTCTCTCATGACAACAACTTGGGTTTATATACACTTTACATACATGAGGGAATAATCTAGGATGAGTCCTGTACTTAAATGGAAAAAGAAGGGTAATAAATTATAATAACTTCGGTGACCATAACATTAAAGAAATAAAAACATATTTAACCAAATGTATATTGATCAGTCAACATATTTTAATGATTTGCTCAGTCGTCATATTCAACTAATCAGGTTAACATCAAAAAGCAATGGATAAATGAAAGTTATTCTTTCTGAGGATTTTAATTCAGTGAAATTAGATGCTTATCATGCATATAATAATCTGTGATTTTTTTTCCTTGTGTAAAAGTAAGCCATAAAGATGTGCCTATCGAGGGCTTGGTGAAACAGTTGTAACTTAAAACCTATTTTCAAATCCCTGGTTTAGGGGCAATTTTAACCCCTTTGTAAACAATGCAAATTTAGGTGCCATTGCTCAGAACGAGCAATGGCACCTAAATTTCCATTGTTTACCAAGAAAAATGATTTAACGCTTATAAAGACTTTATAGCGAGGTGATTAACCAATTTTAGTTACAACCGTTTCATGCCAAGCCATCGATATGTTCTCATTGGAGCAGAGGTCCAGATAAGGAGGAGTATACAGCTCTTTTACCCACAATATCTCTCATATCATCCAACCAAACCCTATAATGTAGGTTCTCAAAAGAATCGTCTCAATGAGATGAATTCTTTTTAGCAGCCACAACATAGGGTTTATAGAGGTAAAATAAGGATTTTAGAACAAACAAAACTCCTTATCTAGAGTTCTGGTGGATGATAACTTTTTAACCACATTGCTGACACATCTGCAGCAGACAATTTTTGAAAACAATTGCCACAATGTTTTAAAATCTTTTCAATAAAGATATTTTCATATGGATAAAAGACTCTCTAGTTTCTACCATTTTTCTCCTATAAGTTTTCTTAGTAATCTGTTGAAGATTTGATGTATGTGGAAAAGGATTAAAAAGTAAGAACAATCTTCTTAGTGTATAGTAGTCTGTGTCTAGGATTTTGTTACCTTATTGGTAAGGTCAAAAGGGTCGAGTTGAACTTCTTGCTAGTCATCTTATTCTGGCAATGCTTCAAACATTGCTGCTGAGTTATTAAAAGTCAGTATCTTAAAAACTAAAGGCCATGAACGAACACTTCTACATCACTATCAGCATTTAAATTTCATAAAGCATTTAAAAACACTTTCCAGCAATATTGTGATATTTATTTTAGAAACAAGTTTAATTCAGAAAATAAGATCATGCATGAATTATTATAATGCTCTGTTACACAAGGGACACTATCCCTGGTTACAGTTACAAGACAAAGTAATTATCCATGAACATGTATATTAGTGTTTATATTAGCAGGTTTAATAATCTATTGAGACACAAAAGTTTATTGACAATAAAAGTTAGTACTAAAACAAGATTAAATCATGATTGGTTTAAAAGGTGTGACAGTTTATATAGAAATAAAATGTTACGTTACCCTTTACTTCATGAAAGAGACATTTGATGATATCCCAAAATTTATCCTCCTTTAAATGCGGACTCATTTTGGTGTATTTTGGCAGACAACATTTCAAAACATTGTGTAGAAAAAGGAGAAATTTCTCCTTTTGCCACAATGTCTTAACCCTTTCCCTCATATAGACGCTTTCGACGCCTCTGCAGCAGACAACTTTTTGAAAACATAGTGACAAAAGAAGAAATTGCACAAAACGTGCAATTTCTCCTTTTGAAACAATGTTTTCCACTTTTTGTCATAGGTTATCCATTCAATTATGAAGATTTTCTATGTTTTGACAAAATACGTTCAAAGTAGTCAGCTGCAGAATTGTCGTATGAGGGAAAGGGTTAAGACTGTGCCTACTGTCTACATGTGGGAAATGGTTCAGGTAGTGAATTGATTAAATCCCATTTGTGTGACTTTTGGAAATTTATTATAACATAAGTCCATTCAATTCATAATCATTGTTATGTCATTAATTATTGTTTAGTATTGTTAGAATTCTGAAGAAAAAAACACACACAGAAAGGTGAGGAAAAAAATTACTTTTAAATTTAAAGTATTTACTGGGATTGTACTACATGGACATGATATTTGATATAGTTTCTTAAATTAAATTTGTCAACTTTTGTTAACATTTAATTGGATTCCTTAAACTTGTGTAGAACTTGCCTAATAGTGTTTTAGTGAAATATTTTTAACTGTAAAGCCTATAAACTTAAACAATGCCGGAAATAAAACGAGGAAGTATAGTGAGCTTTAAGCTTGACAGAGAGCATGTTGACAAAGAAGATGTGAAAGCTATTGACAGAGTTACAAACTCACAGAACCATCTTGATATAAATGAGAGTGAGGATGCAAAAGCTATCGATGGAGTTACAAAATCAAAGAAACGAGCAGGTGTTGTAAGCACATTTAGTGTTCGTAGTAAAACAGGAGGGAGCATCTCTGATGTCAGTCTTGGTGGGGATTATAACTCAATAAAACGAATGTAAGTAATGTTTAACCCTTTGCGGCATACAGAAGCTTTCTGATGAAATACGATAAAATAATGCTTTAATTGCAATATAAGACAACCAGCCTAAAATACAATCTTTTGTATTAAAAAATTATACATAGTATTTTAAGAAAACATTTTAATAACATGTTTTATTTCATATCAGGTAGTTTGTACTTAATATATCGCAACAACTTTTGTTATTCAAATGCATTAATCAAAAATCATGCAACTGACAAAATGCTGTCAGAATCAGTATTCCCCATTATTCTGATAAATCATTATCAATTGCTCATTTAATTGCGATGGAATTTAACCATTCTTGTTTAAAATGTCTTTCACATATTTTGGGCATATTAATAAAAAATGAACCTCGTCTTCATTATATTAACATCCATATACATGTATACACAATCAGGACAGTGTGAATATATTCTCTGTTTATATTCAAATGTCTACCTTATACCACCTTGAGTGAATAGAGATAGATACAAGATACAAAGTTTTATTTTGTAAATAAAGGCCTCCGGCCCACAATACATAACATTTTTTACAACAAATGACAAGAGGTAAGGTATTTTTATACATATATATATGTATGCGTTCATGATAAAGATATACGCCATTTCTCTAGTTCTAAGGAGGCACTTTTGTATACTTCATTTGTAAGCGATTTAGGGGAGGTGTTTATTTCTGAAAACAGTGTCTTTGCTTAAAAGTACAAAAAAACATGGATGTATCACAAAATTCTGCGGCAGAAAACTTTTGAAAACATTGTGACAAAAGGAGAAATCTCTCAAAACAATCAATTTCTCCTTTTGACACAATATTTTCAACTTTTTTTCAGATATTTATTATCCTAACTTCATTTATAGATATATCCCATGTTTTATTACTAGATATTTTGAAACTTGCCTACTGCAGATTTGTCCTGTGAAATGTTTAAAATTAAAACAGAGCATAGCAGAAGACACTTAACCCTTTCCCAGTCATACGACAATTCTGCAGCAGACGACTTTGAACATATTTTGTAAAAAAGTAGAAAATCTCTATAATTGAATGGATTACCTATGACTAAAAGTGGAAAACATTGTGGCAAAAGGAGAAATTGCACATTTTGTGCAATTTCTTCTTTTGTCACTATGTTTTCAAATAGCCGTCTGCTGCAGAGGCGTCAGAAAGCGTCTATATGAGGGGAAGGGTTAAAATAATGCACAAGGCAAACAGGTAAAACATTTACAGCAAGACTTTTCAATGGAATTGTGAGGGTCCATATGATAGAAATAGCGTTGCATAACCCTATCCTACATATAGACACTTTCTGACACCTCTACAGCAGACGTGACTTGGGAAACATTGTGAAAAAAGAAAAAAAAATCAAAACATGTGTGCAATTTCTCCTTTTGCCACAATAATTTCAACTCTAATCAGAGATCTTTTTATTTATCCCTTTCCCACTTATAGTAATGATTAGTTATAGACGCATTTTGAAACATCTACAGCTTTTGAAAACAGTGTGACAAAAGGCGAAATTGCTCAAAACAAGCAATTTCTCCTTTTTCCACAATGTTTTCATATTTTTTCCATGATTATACCTAAAATTATAGACATTTTCCATATTTTTGAGTAAACATTTTTCAAAGTTGTCTGCTGTAGTTTTGCTGTATGTGGGAAAGGGTTATAGAATTAACCCTTTCTCTGCAGCAGACGACTGAACATATTTTGCCATAAAATGGAAAATCTCTATAATTGAATGGATAACCTATGACTAAAAGTGGAAAACATTGTGACAAAAGGAGAAATTGCACGTTTTACATTTCTTCTTTTGTCACTATGTTTTCAAAAAGCTGTCTGCTGCAGAGGCGTCAGAAAGCGTCTATATGAGGGAAAGGGTTATAGAGATGGTTGATAGTGTTGCTCAGATGTTTTCAAAGTTGATTTGCTGTATGTTGGAAAAGGATAAGCAATATATTCCATGTTCTCATGCATCTTTTGCTGCATAGTCAGCCTATGGAGTAGGAGACCGGGGTTCATTAACCCTTTCCCACACACAGTCGCTTTCTGAGGGTCTCTACGGCAGACTTCTTTTTTTGAAAAAACATTGTGACAATAGGAGAAATTGCTCAAAACAAGCATTTGATCCTTTTTCCACAATGTTTCAACTTTTTCAGTATTTATTACTCGCCGGGCAGAAGCCCGCGACTTCTATTTTTAATAGGTTTCCGGAAACCACATGGGAAGGGGGATTATTATTAGAAAGAAACACATTTAGATGTCTCTAACATATTACAATTGTGTTTGTTTAAAAACACTAAGTAATGACACATCTAAAATGAAATAAATATTCCGATGTTTTAGGTATTTTCAGTTTCTTTATTTTGACTCGCATTTATGTTTTTTTGTTTTATTTACGAAGACAAAACAGTCCCTATTAGCTAGACTGGTATACTTTATTTTACACTATATACTACATGTAATCAAAAGGCGATAACTACAAACCTTTAGGCCACAGTCTAATTTGTTTACATACTCGCACCTGCTTAAGCAGACTGTTTTTTATGTGTAAATATCGAGATGAAAATGCATGACGTCTTTTAATGGCAAACTTACTGAATGTTATTTTCATGTTCAAAGAAATGTCTGGATTTGTGAAGAAGGCATTTTATAATGTTTATCCATGTATATCTAAAATATGAACTGTTTCTAAGCTAAAACTGTTGATCGTGTGACTCGCGAATACCAACTGCGTAGATCAATCTCCTTTTCAGAGAGCCGCGCTTTACACTCACTTACAAATAGTAAATCATAGCAGGGTCTTTCAAATAGTAGGTGATTTAAAATGTTTATTTGGTTCGAAATAAATGAAGAAAAGAACAAACCGAGATAAAACTGGTTTTAATAGAAAAATGACTTTGAACGAACACTCTTATGCCTATAAAGAGAGTTTCTAGAACGACACCAGGGTCTTTCGTACAAAATTATTTCGTCCTTGACAATTTTAAATGTGTCATTTAATTCCCTAAAGGCATATTGCTTCCGATCTGCATATTGTTATGCATCATTGGCACAAGGGCGCTCATCATAATATAATTTTAAAACATGAGCAGTTTGTTATTTTCATTATAAAAAAAGAAGGAAAGAATTAAAATAAATTAACACATGTGTAGTTTATGTTCGAAATTAAGTTTAAATTATACAACAATTTCAATGAGAATTTACTAAGTTGGTCTTATTTATAAATATTGGAATACATTTCAACATTTGTTAAAGTATGATATAATTAGGATGCCAAGCTAATATCATTTTGAGAAAAAGAGAAAACTCATGTCTTCAGCGATTTAACCCTTATCTCATTGTGTTAAAAGAAGATTGCTGCAAAGGTGTCCACTGTTGACTTTAATAGAGGAAAGGTAAAATGACGTGCTATTGCATGCAAATCCTAAATTGTCTTATGTGGTTTTATTGAAAAATAATAAAATTCAACTATTCTGACAAACATCTTGAAAAGTGTATGTGGAATTCACAAATCTTATAATTATTCCTTAATGAAAGCACTGTATACATACTAAGACTAATAATTGGCAAGATTACTCATTTCCATTACTGTTTATGATCAATAGTTAGTTGGTTGTGTGTATGATCAACCTACTTTGGAATGGAGATTGATCATAAACAATGAAAGGCTTCAATTATCATTCACTTTGTTGACAAAACAATGCAAGTTATGATACATTTTCACTTGACCCCACCCCCTAATGTTCCAATATGCCCCTCAGTTGATAACTGTTTATTCAACTACTATAATGTTAGTGTTATGCATAACTTCACTATGGATATCCGGCGATATTGATGCGTTGCATCAACTTTCTCTTGTACCTACAATTATAGAGCTTTTCTTTATTTTTGAGTATAGACTCTTTAAAAATCTTCTGCTGCAGATTTGTTGTAGGTGGGAAATGGTTAAAATGGAAGCAAAATCTTCCCTCCTTGGCACACATGTTTGCTTCCATAGCAATATGACTATAAAGGCATCTGTATCCGGAAAAGTAATACTGATAGTACTGCATGGTAATTTACCCAGGATAAGCTGTGATTTAACCCTTTCCCTCATACGACAATTCTGCAGCAGACGACTTTGAACATATTTTGTCAAAAAATGGAAAATCTCTGTAATTGAATGGATGACAAAAAGTGGAAAACATTGTGGCAAAAGGAGAAATTGCATGTTTTGTGCAATTTCTTCTTTTGTCACTATGTTTTCAAAAAGCCGCTGCAGGCGACAAAATATGTTCAAAGTCGTCTGCTGCAGAATTGTCGTATTAGGAAAAGGGTTAATGGAAGCGATAAAGAACCACTTCTGCTACTACTACAAACACATTTGGATTCATCAGCTGTTGTTACTACATAAGTTATTGTAAGTTAATATCCTTACTTGATGGAAATGAGGCTTGGTGGTGAGCACAAAGTTTACAACTTACCACATAAGTTATTGTAAGTTAATATCCTTACTTGATGGAAATGAGGCTTGGTGGTGAGCACAAAGTTTACAACTGACCACATGCAGCCACATTCTGACCCATCTGCAGCAGACAACATTTAAACGCATCGTGCCAAAACGAAAATCTACCCTACATGAACAATTTCTCATTTTGCAACTATTTTTTTCAACATGATTCAATATTATGGATCTTTTTGAACTTATTTGCCATCATTTGCAAAGATGTTTTTAAAGTTGTCTGCTGAAGAGAGATTTGCCATATAGGGTAAAGGATTGAGACTAAAGGATATTGTTCCAGCTGTGACAGGACTCACCTTGAGTTTTCTTTCTTTTAATGGATTTTCAGGGGAGATAATTTTCAGACTTAATTGGTGTACAGTCAGGCTTACGTGCCCGTTTAACATATTTTACCCTTGCCTGTGTAGATCTCAGCCTGATTTTATCACTTTCTCATATACAGACAACTTTAAATGCTTCTGCAGTGAATTTTGAAAACATTGTGGGGAAAGGAAAAAGTTAATTCCACTTTTGCCATAATGTTTTCAATTCCATTTAATAAAACCAATTAAATACTTTTATTTACAGAGAAATCCAATAGTTTCACCTAGATGTTTTCAAAATCTTATTCTGCTGATCTATTTTATGTGTGAAAGGGTTAAAGACACACTTTGAATCTAAAATAAGTCCATGATAATCAATCAACTCTATATTGACTATAGACCATAGTAACTCATATACACAAATAAGTCTCTGTCATTTAACCCTTATCCTCATATACCTGACTTTATAATCCTTTTAAATAGGTCAAAATACATAAAAAAAAATCCTAATTTTTTCCCATGTAAATTGACTAGTCTCAGCCCTCAATTATCACACTTTCTAAGCGTTTCTCATGTAGAACACCATATATCATTGAAAAGAGTTACTCCAAGCTTTAGAAAAATTTGAGGGTCATGCATTATGCATGAAAGCATTCACTAGACGAAAATAGTAACCATCATTATGGACCAAATCGGGCCCGGACAAAACCGGTGTTTAGCATTCTCTACTTTCACTTTCAAAAAAACGTCAAAATACTAAAAGTGATCAAATCAATAATTTCCAGTGCAATTCCTATACACATTTACAATGGATTAAAACTAAATGTCATATATTCATTGCAGTCTACCGAGTCCCGGTAGTTCAGTCGGTAACGACGCGGGCTGTCAATCCAGGGGTTGTGAGTTTGAATCCCTGCTCGGCCAACTTTCTTTCCAACGTTTGACAAAAGTCATTGCGTCATTCATCTTCCACCAATGGGCTAAGTCTATGTGGAAAAGCAGCCAGTTGCTTGGGAAGATTGTTGTGTGGAGTACTGGTGTGAGAAAACCAGGAAACACATGAGTAGGTGAACTGGCCGCCGTGATATGCCTGAGAAATTGTTAAAAACGGCGTTAAACCATTATCAATCAATTCATTGCATTCTGGTGATGGTATACACTCAATTCTATGCAAACTAAGATTTTTTTATTGACTATTTGGGTGTAGATCAGCATGACAGCGGATGTGACAGCGGGTATATTCAGCTTAATTTGACCTTTAACCCTTTCCCTCATACGACAATTCTGCAGCAGAACGCATTTTGTCAAAACATAGAAAATCTCCATAATTGAATGGATAACCTATGACAAAAAGTGGAAAACATTGTGGCAAAAGGAGAAATTGCACGTTCTGTGCAATTTCTTCTTTTGTCACTATGTTTTCAAAAAGCCGTCTGCTGCAGAGGCGTCAGAAAGCGTCTAAATGAGGGAAAGGGTTAAAGATAATAACCCCCTTACCATAAACAGATGTTTTCTGATGCCCTCACAACTGACAATTTTTGAAAACAATGTGGCAAAAAAGGAGAAATTGCTCATAATGAGTCAGTTTCATTTTGCTGCGCATTCAGAGTCTCAAACTCATTAACCCTTTTTCCTCATATAGACGCTTTCTGACGCCTCTGCAGCGGACGGCTTTTTGAAAACATAGTGACAAAAGACGAAATTGCACAAAACGTGCCATTTCTCCTTTTTCCACAATGTTTTCCACTTTTTGTCATAGGTTATCCATTCAATTATGGAGATTTTCCATGTTTTGACAATATAAGTTTTGTCAGGTATCATTAAAATGTGAAAAAACAGTTTTTTTACATTGTAGGACTTGCTGATAAGACTCGTTGTTTTGTGGAAAACTCATTGAAAGTAATTTCAAAATGAAACACTCGGATGTTCAATGCAGAAATGGGTTTAACCCTTTCCCACCTATAGACACATTTTGACGCCTCTACAGCAGATGACTTTTGAAAACATTGTGACAAAAGGCGAAATAGCTCAATTTCCCTCTTTACCACAATGTTTACAACTCTTTTCAATAATCAACATTGCTTATAAAGAGATATATACATTGTATCACTTTTTTGCGTAGACATTCAGTTTTCAAAGTTCAGATTATCTGGCATATTCACATTTTGGCATTCAAACTCATTTTGCCGGTTTCTTTGATGGTTCATTCATGAGTTTGAATTTAATTGCTGTTGCTGCAAATGTTTCTTTTCTTGGTTTTCCATGATCTAATGCCAATTAACCCTTTCCCTCATATAGACGCTTTTGGACGCCTCTGCTGCAGACGGCTTTTTGAAAACATAGTGACAAAAGAAGAAATTGCACAAAACGTGCAATTTCTCCTTTTGCCACAATGTTTTCCACTTTTTCGTCATAGGTTATCCATTCAATTATGGAGATTTTCCATGTTTTGACAAAATATGTTCAAAGTCGTCTGCTGCAGAATTGTCATATGAGGGAAAGGGTTAAACATTCCAGTATCTGGTGTATACATGACAAATGCCCATTGCATGAGACTTATGTCAGAATAGTCAAGCACAATTATAATTGCATTAACTTGTTTGTTCAACTCTTACAATTTAAAGTTTCATCTGCTTTTATTATATTTGCAAAAAAAATTAAACAGAAAAAAAAATCAACCCTATTATTTGGAAAATAAGTATGAAAGTATGAAATTGATGCTTGGTGGAAAACATGGTGGAAGGGAAATAGTGTTAATTTTGAACAATTTTACCTTGCCCAATGATTTAAAAAATTGCCTGCTGCATGTAGAGGTGTTTAACCCTTTCCCTCATATAGACGTTTTCTGACGCCTCTGCAGCAGACGACTTTTTGAAAACATAGTGACAAAAGAAGAAATTGCACAAAACATGCAATTTCTCCTTTTGCCACAATGTTTTCCACTTTTTGTCATAGGTTATCCATTAAATTATGGAGATTTTCTATGTTTTGACAAAATACGTTCAAAGACGTCTGCTGCAGAATTGTCTTATGAGGGAAAGGGTTAACACTGTCCCATTTGCAGATGTATTCTGACACATCTAGCTAGCTGCAGCAGATAACTTTTGAAAACATTGTTACAAAAGAAGAAGCTGCTTATAAAATTTAACAATTTTTCCTTTTGTCACATTGTTGTCAACTCTTTTTGATGACTATACTCCCCATTTATAGAGACTTTACATACTTTTGCCTAAATGTTTCCAAAATTTTCTTCTTCAGATTTGTTGTATTAAGGGAGGAGTAAATTTGTTACAAACAAATATCATCTGAAGTAGCAACTCTGTTTTAACCCTTTCCCACATACAACAAATCTGTAGCAGACGACTTTGAAGACATGTATCGATCTAAGCAAAAATATGGAAAATCCCTATAAATGATAGTATGGTTAAAAAGTTGAAAACATTTTGGCAAAAGGAGAAATTGCTCGTGTTTAGCAAATTCCCCTTTTGTCACAATGTTTTCAAAAGACGTCTGCTGCAGAGGCATCAGAAAGCGTCTATATGTGGGAAAGGGTTAAAAGGAAAATACCCCCAAAACTCAAAACTCTTTAAATAAAAAAATAGGCATCACTTACATAAATTGTTAAAAATCAACAACAACAACATTTACAGAAAAATCATTAAAACACGAAATCAATCAAACATGATAAACTTGTTCATTGAAAGAAGAAGAGAAAGCTAGGCAATATCACATATATAGATAAGGGTTAAATATTTGTAATAGTCTGTAACTTGTCTAAAAGAAATAAGGCATGCCTCAAACAATTATTGAGTATCAATTAACTTGTTTTTTGGGTCGTATTGAAATAATTGATCAACTGCATTGAAAAAGGGCCGACTTACAGTGTTTACAGTGTATTCTCTGTTGTGGTATATCATATTTATTGGAACGGGTAAGGAAGCAGTGAGGTTAATAACTGCATGTTTATCCATAAGTACAATCTAAGAAGAAATTAAGAAATGATCAAAATTGTCCTATAGGTAGGCTTGTCTAGATGACCCCGGCTGTTTTAATATGGTAGGACCTACATTTTGTTTAACCCTTTAAAAAATTCCAACTAGACACATTTTGCGCAATAGCAGCAGACGATTAAAACGAGCAATTTCTCCTTTTGCCACAATGTTGTCAACTTTTTTTTCATGCAGTAATTATACCTACAATTATAGAGATTTTCCATATAATTGAGTAAGCATTTTCAAAGTCGTCTGCTACAGAATTGTTGAATGTGGGAAAGAAAGGGTTTAAGACATTATCTTACTTACCTCACTATCATAGCTAGACTCTTCCAAGTTGATGATGTAAAATGTAAAATGTTGGGTAATATTTAAAAGCTGTACAGATATTTATATAATTAAAAGACAGCTAAAAACAGTGTAGAGAAAGGTGAAACTGCTCGTCATAGTGAGCAATTTCTCCAGTTCTTACAATGTTTCCTGCTATTATCTGCTTCAGAGGAATTAGAAAAGGGACAGGGTTTTATGGTCCATAGACTGTGTTCTAAATTAGTTTGACATAATTGTCTGGTTACTTGTTTAGAAACATGCCAGATAGATTGGGATTTGTTTTATCTAATCAATGTAAACGAAAAGGGGATTAAAAATTGTGAATTTGATAAAACATCCGGATCTTTACCGACTTAAAGTGTTGAGGATTATGAGAATTGTGCTACATACTTTTAAGGCATATATTTTGTCAAATAATGGATTTACATGACTTATTGATAATCATCAAGGAATATTGTTAGAGTAGTTATGATATAGAATTAAAAACATTGTAAGAAATGAAAAATTTGAATTAGTTGATAGATGCCTCAGCGATACATGTCATCTCTTAAGATTAAGTAAAGGGATTTAAACTTGAAGAAAAATAGATTTGAATCAGCTTATAAAGTAGAGAAAACTTAAATTTAGGACACAATGTTTGGACAAGCAAACACATATTCCTCAAAACATAAGGCCAAACCTAAACCAGCTTCTGGATCTATCAGGTGAGATACCTTTTTAACCCTTTCCCACTTGTAGACGCATCTGCAGCAGATGACTTTTGAAAACATTGTGTCAAAAGGAAAAATTGCTCAAAACAAGCAATTTCACCTTTTGCAACAATGTTTTCAACTTTTTTCAATGGTTCCACCATCATATATAGAGGGTTTCTACATGTTTGTTTAGATGTTTTCAAAGTCGTCTGCTGCATATTTGTTGTATGTGGGATAGGGTTAAATTACTAATAAATAGCACCATAGTGCTTTGGACACTGAGAGTAATGAATGAATGAATGTATATTGTGTTATAGCGCGTCGACAGCTAAGGTCATTTAGCGCGCAATTAAATTTAAATATTCATGATCCCTGGGTAAACAAACCAGTACTAGGCTAGAAAATGTGCCTTGCCCAAGGGCACTCCACCATGACTGTAGTGCCGTGACTGGGGATCGAACCTGGGACACCCGGTTTCGAAATCCCCGACGCTAACCACTCGACCACAGCGGATTCCACACTGAGAGTAAACAGTTTCAGATAATAGATTATTCCATTCAGGAAAACCAATCTTATAGCCTAATTAACACACCTTAATGTTATCGAATAACTACCAGCACATTCAGGCTATTAGCACTGAAATGGAAACTGTTTTTCAAAATTTCATTTAACCCTATACCTCATAATGACACATTTTGATGCCTATGCAGCAATTGCGACTTGAAAACATTCTGACAAAAGGAGAAATTGCTCATGCATAAGCAATTTCCCCTTTGGCCACAATGTTCTCAACTCTTATCAATAATTACACTCTCATTTAGATAGATTTTACATCAATCTGACTAAAGTACACGATCTGAACAAATGTAAGATCTGAGGTGATCCATTCGAATTCATCTTCTTGTTTTATCGAATTTCCAATATCGCTATTTTTAGATCCACCAAGCTATTTTTATTTGAACCAATCAGAGGACTCGTTTCAACAAACGTTTGGCTTAACCTTCAAAATGGCATCAATTGACAAAGTTGATTTTTTTTAAAATAGACCATTCAAAACCAGAGCAAAGAACACTTTTCGATGCTGTATGGTCAGGGAAAGATTGTATCAATGTTTTGCTTCATTTCCGCCTTTGTAGCCATGATGCGGTCATCATAATAACTATACACACGTGTAAATCACTATGCGAAAATTGGGATCCCATGCTAAATATAGATTATTTTGGTAAATATAGACTTTTACTATCACTTTCAAAAACGTGAAAGCAAGGTTCTGATTGGCTGGCAGAAAGGTCGTCTGAACGTGACCCTCTATCGGTTGTCCTTAGATCCTATGCGTAGCGTTAATAGGAGATGATTTTAATGAGATTGATTTTACATAGATATATATATATATATTTGCCTATTTGTTGTCAAAGTCATCTGCTGCAGATTTGTTGTATGTAGGAAAGTTAAACCTACATTTATTAGCAAACACTGTAGACTGCATAAAGTGTTCACAAAAAACATAATGTCGGTTTTCACAGAGCACTGCTCTAAATATCATTTGTATTTATGTACGAAATGGATTCTCTTCATTTTACATGAACAAATTAAGTCACAATATGTCAAGACATATAAACATATATTCATTGTAAAATAGTGAAACCTGCACCTAATCTCACACTTTTACACTCAACTGAACAATCTTATAAATCTCATAAGAACATCTATTCTAACATGTAAATTTACACCTTTTCACTCATTGACAACCAATTGACAATTTCTACTTTCGCCACAAATAAAATATGTCGAACAAATCAATACAGAAAAAACTTGGTCAAGTTATTCCTTCTTCTATGAAGAACAATGAGTTTTTATGTGATTTGCATCAGTAATTGGGTCAGGCCATAGTAAAACCCACCTTGGGAAGTCTCATATAGACGCTGTCTGACGCCTCTACGAGCAATTTTTTATTTTTTGACAAAATATGTTCAAAGTCGTCTGCTGCAGAATTGTCGTATGAGGGAAAGTTTTAACCCACAAGATGCTGTTAATTAAATCTGTGCTGCAATGTAATCTGAAACAAGATGTTCCCTGTTTCCCTTACAATTGTAGAAGCATATTTAATCCTTTCCCACATACAACAAATCTGCAGCAGACTTGTTTGAAAATATCTTGGAAAAATAGGAAATATCTCTATAACTGAAAGGATAATTAATTATTTAAAGAGTCGGAAAAAAGTGAAATTGTAAGGCATTATGACTATAATCTGCAAATCTGCAGCAGTAGACTTTGAAAATGTCTTTTCAAAAGCACAGATTTAACTCCCTTTGAATTAAAGAACAATAATCAAATAGAGTTAAAAAACATGGTGACAAAAGTTTTTGAGAAATTTCTTCTTTTCTCGTCATGTTTTCAAAAATGCGTCTGCTGCAGAGGCGAAAGCAGCTTTCTGGCACCTCTGCAGCATATGGCTATTTGAAAATATAGTGACAAAAAGAAGAAATTGCTCAAAACGAGCAATTTCTCCTTTGCCACAATGTTTTCCACTTTAAGTCATAGGTTATCCATTCAATTAAAGAGATTTTCTAATTTTTGACAAAATGTGTTCAAAGTCGTCTGCTGCAAAATTGTCGTATGAGGGAAAGGGTTAAGGCAAAATGAAAAATGTTTTTATGTGTCCAATAAATTATTCTTTCATTCAAAGAAATGTTCTATTGTTTTGCCAGACACCTAGATTCAAAGTCTTCTGTTGCTGGTTTAAATATGAGGGGAATGGTGAGCCTCTTAAGGTCAGTTTTAAAGTGACTTGGTTCAAAAAGTAATAAAACCTGTCAATGATATAGGAGGAAACTGATATAGTTCTTAGACATTTCTCTTTGAAGAACCTCCATGTCCCAATATGAGAATAGAATCAAAGTTCTTTAAGGTAGAGAAACAACTTTTTCTTTTTAATTGACTTGTATTAAGCAGCCACCTGTGTTCAGAAGCCAAATTTTGACTCTCCCTTGGGTGACTGCTTAAGACAAGTTTGACTGTATATACAATAATTATATATACTTTCATTTACAGAGTTTTTTCCATATTTCTTTCCAGATATTTAAAAGTCATCTGCTGCAGATTTGTTGTATGTGGCAACGGCTTTAAATAGTTTGAATCAGATAATCATTATTTTCTAATGGCATTGCAGTGTCTTGGATCAAATTCAGAATGTGTTATGTACACATATATACCCTTTTAATGTATTTTTAAAACAGACTTGTCTAATTCGCATTTGGAAGATTCCTTATCCAATTTTAGGAATATCAAGATGAAATGTTGAGTTGAGCAGCCAAAACTTTAAATTATGACAGAGTTGCACTGGCTGGCCTTGCTCTATATCAATGGCATAAAATACACAGAATTGGTTCCAGTAGTCGAGGAGTTAATAAAATGACAAAATCAAATAATTTTGTTTAAAAATATTTTTTATAAAAGAGGACAAATCCACATTATTCATCATAGATGATAGAGACAGCTTCAGTCAGGATTCTGGAGCAGATGACATATTAATCCAGATAAATTCTGCATTTTTTTTATTTCTATTTTGCAAATCAAACGACACTAAATAATCATGATAGATACCGTAGACACTTAAAGCTTCATGATCAGTCACACAAAACTAGTTTTAAAAGCGTCTGAACCTGTCTTAAAAAAGTGGTAAAATGGGTTGTGCACGTCTTGCTAAAGCATATAACTTTTGCGTATAATGCGACCCTATAGTTAGTTCATATACAGTTCTCTATATGTCTATCTCATCTTTAACCCGTCTGCAGTCTGTTTATGTCAAGTTCAGATCGGGTAAAATTGCCCGTTCACCTCGTGGGGGACAACGTTTCCAAGCGCGTCTGTAGTCAGTTTATTCCATGTTCGTGACTTGTTCTTATTTCCTTATACGTCAAAATCCGTTCTAACTAGTTTGTTACTCGATCCCCTCGTACACAGACAGTTTAGCTTGTTCAGACCACGTCCTCATCTAATTGCAATCACATCCTGGCCTGACGGCTGTAACCCAGCACATTTCTGCCAGTCCTCACTGCTTGGCAAATAGTTAATTTTGCATGGCAAAGTAAATCAACACAAACAAACAAAACAAAGCTAGTCCTCATTCTCGTTCGCTGCTTAAAACTGGAAAGATTAAGTCCACTACAGTTTGGACAAGCATAGTGACCATCATTGTGTTCATTGCATCCATGTGATCATCATGCCTCCAAGGAGGAAAGGAGCCAGAAAGCAGGGCATGTTAAAGCAGCCACTTCCCAAAGATCTCCAAGCTCCTGCTCAACTGAAGCCTGGCCAGTTCATCCCCATGTGACTGAGCCTCCGGAGCCTGTCCCTGAGTCTGGAAGTAAACAGAATGAGGGTGTTTATCCCCTGCATGCTCTGTTGAATCTGCAAAAGTTTTGAGCAGGCTTAAAGTTATGGAGCACCATTCCCGATCAAGCCCGTCCCTGAAGTTCGTAAACAGACTTTTAAAAGTTGTTACTATGTCCACTCCGTTTGCACACAGTTAAAGCCAGTTCAGCAACATTTTTCAGAACGTAGTGAGAATGAGTTTGGTGTGATGTGGCTTTAAGCACTTCAATTCTTGACTAAAGGATCATTAATCTTCATTCTTGTTTACCTGTGTTAAGTGTTAATAAGACTGTAGACAATATTGTTTGACTAAGAGTTCAGTTATTATACATTGTAAATTTATCATGATGATCAAATCAAAAATTAATCTTTAGTGTACTTCAGTAATCAGTCTGGATGTGATTCCTTCTTATGAATACACTTTTACCCTTAACCCTCTTCAACATACAACAAATATGCAGCATACAAATTTGAAAACATTATCAGCGTAAAAATATGGAGAACCTCTATCAATGAAAATGTAATAACTGAAAGAGTTGAAAACGTTGTGGCAAAAAGAGGAATTGCTCATCATGAGCAATTTCTTTTTTTGTCACAATGTTAACAAAAGTCATCTGCTGCAGAGGCTTCTCAATGTGTCTGCTAGTGGGAAAGGTTAAAATGATGAAGGGTGACCACAGATTAGTGTTTGCTGAATTAGTTGTACAAAGTATGGGTTTGAACTCAGTACTTGAAACCTCTAGGATAGGCTCTTGATTCTACAATTCAGTCAAGGTTAGGTTTTTTTTAAATTATGAATTAACCCTGAGGCAGACTCCCTCCCCTCATACAGGCATATTTTGACGCCTGTGTAGCAGATGACTTTTAAAAACATGGTGGCAAAGGAGAAATTACTCATTTCTAATGCCAGTGTCTTTCATTACTGAGATGGTCATCTGCTGTACATTTGTTGTATGTTGGAAAGGTTAAATAGAAGAAATAGAAAAAATTGTTTTAACCCATTCTCACAATGTCATACAAACCCCAGCTGATGCCTCTGCAGAAGATGACTTCCAAAACATTTTGGCAAAATGTGAAATTGGTCATGTTATGATTTCTGCTTTTGCCACAAGTTTTCATTTGTTAACTCTTTCCCTCAAACGGCAAATCTGCAGCAGACGACTTTGAACGTATTTTGTCAAAACATGGAAAATCTTCATAATTGAATGGATAACCTATGATAAAAAGTGGAAAACATTGTGGCAAAAGGAGAAATTGCACGTTTTGTGCAATTTCTTCTTTTGTCACTATGTTTTCAAAAAGCTGTCTGCTGCAGAGGCGTCAGAAAGCGTCTATATGAGGTAAAGGGTTAAGAGAGCTCCCATAGTTTCGATTAAATTGGATTAAAGTTTCCTGCTCTGCTGCAGATTGTTTGTATGTGGGAAAGAGTTACTTCACTCATCATGCTATAAAATATCTGATGCATACTATGTTTTTATAAGTCTTTTTGATTTAGAGTTGAAAACAATTGCTGAAATTTTCTGTTTTCCAGAATGTTTCCATAAATGGTCTTCTGCAAAAGCATGGAAATTCATGTGTTTCTGAGGAAATTAAAGGATAAGTCATCAAAAATACTAGAAATTATAAAATAATGTAATTATTATTATGAAAGAATATTCTAGAATGTCTTCAAAAAGTTGTTGTAGGAATCCACCATGGTGGAGTGATTTACGTTGGGAATTTAAAACCTGGCGTCCCGGATTCAATCCCCAGTCCCGGCACGACGGTCATGGTGGACTGTCCTTTAGCAAGGCACATTTCCTAGCCTAATACAGGTTTGTTTACCCAAGAAATAATGTTGAAAACAGCATAAAACCCCAATAATACAAATAAAAGTTCTGTGAATCAGGTTAAGGTTTCCATGTTTCTAAAAGAGTGAAGCTTTGTCTGCTTGTTTCAATCCCTATCTGGGCATTAACCCTTTACCTCATATAGACGCTTTCTGACGCCTCTGCAGCAGACAGCTTTTTGAAAACATAGTGACAAAAGAAGAAATTGCACAAAACGTGCAATTTCTCCTTTTGACACAATGTTTTCCACTTTTAGTCATAGGTTATCCATTCAATTATGGAGATTTTATATTTTTTGACAAAATATGTTTAAAGTCGTCTGCTGCAGAATTGTCGTATGAGGGAAAGGGTTAAACCTTTACATCATACAACAATTCTGCCGTAGACGACTTTGGACATATTTTGTCAAAAAACAGAAAATCTCTATAATTGAATGAATAAAAACATTGAGTGGAAAACATTGTGGCAAAAGGAGAATTTGCTCGTTTTGAGCAGATTCTTCTTTTGTTACAATGTTTTCAAAAAGCCGTCTGCTGCAGAGGCATCAGAAAACGTCTATATGAGGGAAAGGGTTAAAGGATTATATTGTCCTTCACATTTCTAGTAACCCTTTCCCTCTTGCAGACACATTTTGACGCATCTGCAGCTAAGCCAGATGACTATATTAATAACAATTTGTGGCAAAAGAAAGAATTACTCTTGATGAACAATTTCTCCTTTTGCTACAATTTGTTCAACTCTATTTAATGATCATTGCACTTTTATAAAAAGGGATTTTTAACCTTTTTATCAACATGTTGTATGCTGCAGATTAAATTTATGTTGGAAAGGGTTATGAATCCTTAGACTTGTTACCAATCAGAAATAGGCTTTTTTAGTTTTCAATGAGGTGTGGAGAGAAAAGGGATATAAATTGTTGTTATCTAATTATGCCAAACAAAAATAATTGGGACACAAACAATGCAGGGGTGCTTTTAACCCCTTTTCCCTCATATAGACGCTTTCTGACGCCTCTGCAGCAGACGGCTTTTTGAAAACATAGTGACAAAAAAAGAAATTGCACAAAATGTGCAATTTCTCCTTCTGCCACAATGTTTTCCACTTTTTGTCATAGGTTATCCATTCAATTATGCAGATTTTCTATGTTTCGACAAAATACGTTCAAAGTCGTCTGCTGCAGAATTGTCGTATGAGGTAAAGGGTTAACAGATTATTGTTCATACTTACTGTTGGCACAGCTGACTTATTTTAACCCTTTCCCACATACAACAAATCTGAAGCAGACAGACTTTTAAAAAAACCGATGACAGGGATGATGCAAAATAGTGAAATGCTTAATTAATTACCCTCTCCCACATACAACAAATCTGCAGCAGACGACTTTAAAAACATCTGGGCAAAAACATGCAAAATCCTGATAAATGAAGGTATATAATTATATTTATTGAAAAAGTCGTGACAAAAGGAGAAATTTATTGTTTTGTCCTATTGTTTTCATAAAATCGTTTTCCCTAAAGGCCTTGAGAAAGGGTCTGTATGTGGGAAAGGGTTAATAGAGTTGAAAGAATTTTCACTAAATGATGTGAATTAGCTCTTTAAAAGTCTCATGCTGCAGATGCTTCTGGAAATGGGAACATTGAATTCCAAAGGACTCCCTGTGTCACATCTTTAATCGTTTCATTGCAGCAGTCTTTTTACCGAAAGGAGTAATTGCTCAACACAAGCAATGTTTCGTTTTGGCACAATGTTTAATTGTATTTTGTTTGAATTTAAAGTTTACTTTATAATTTTCAAGGTATACCCACCCCCAAGATATTTCAAATCGGAGGACTAAAAAAATTACATTTAAGGTAAACAATGAGGGACATTCACATCAAAGAGCGGATTATCAGGCTTTATGTTATCAAAATATATTCCCTTAAATATCCCAACTTGTCTATCTATTAGTCATATCAGTGGAAAAACAATCAAGTAGAACATGCCCAACATTGCCACATTAACCCTTTCCCACATACAACAAAACTGCAGCAGACGACCTTGAAAACATCAAATCATAAACTAAAATGAAAAGCTTCATTTAGAGCAATTTAGACTTTTGCAACAATATTTTTAAAAGTCGTCTGCTGCAAATGCATCAGAAAGCGTCTACATGTGGGAAAGGGTTAAGATATGTTAGTTTTATAATTATTATCAGTGAAGAAGCTTAATATATACCCTGCACACCATTTGGTCTAAATTTACTGCCTGCCGTACATTTACATTGTAGGAAACAAAGAGATTGACTCATTATTATGTCACAGAAAACTAAAATCATGCTCATTGCTTCTTTTCCATCAATGTCATATAATAACACCTGTATCAGCGGTAAACATGTTAATTATAACCCTTTCCAACAAAACAATATAACTGAAATAATGTTGAAAGCGGCGTAAAACCCCAATAAATAAATAAATAAACAAAACATAGTAGCAGAATTTATACATAGACATTAAACAACAATATGGATTTTTTTTCTTTTGCCACAATGCTTTCAGAACGCGTCTGCTACCTCTCTGCATGTGGGAAAGGGGTCAATATTCAGGCATCATAAATGTATATTGAGAATTATATCATCACATAATTAAAGCCTTCTGTGGGAGTGTCAAATTTCCATTACATAATTATATATCATAATTATGACACTACTGGTTTGGTTTCCAGTTAATACAATCAAGTCTTTGTTACAACATGGAAACCAAACTATGAAAATGACATCATGATAATCAGCAGTTTGACATCATAACTTTTATCACTGGTGCCAAAACGGAAAATTTCATACATGTACATTTTTTTTGCGATATAGTCACCTCATAATACTTTATGTATTAAATAGAATATCTCTCTGATGTTTATTTATTATAACTTTTATTAAACTCGTTAACTAAGCTGAACTAAGGCTCGCAGTAATTATATCATCTTAGTAAACGTGATAATAAATAAACACTCATGAAAATATCCTTTATTTATTGAATAATCATGTACATATAGGTATAAGCACACTTTCTCAAGAAAGATCTAAATTTCAACACAGATAAGAAGACAATTTAGATGTACTTAGTATTGTTGGCTTAATCAAGGGGACCAGCTTCAATAAGCCCAATATAAACAAAGTACACCATTGGAAGTGCTCTGATAAAATGATAAGTTCTGTGATGATAACTGAAAACCTTTTTGTTTTGTTTATCAGAGTGTGTCTTTTTTGGTCCGTCTTTTTCTGTGTATAAGTGCATATTATTTATTATGTTCAGTGAATTTTTCTAGGGATGTTTTAAGCATTTTCAAAAATGATTTAAAGCCTATTAGCTTGTTCTGTGTCTTAAAGTTGTTGAGGATAAAGGTGTCTGTCATAATAATGTTCTTTTTAAATGCACATTGGTGGATATTATTGATGCTTGGACGTTTCTGGTTTGAAAAGAGGCAAAAAATTAGATAAGTCCTTTATCCAACAATGATACAGTTAACGTTGATTGGTATTACAATTTTCTTAACCCATTACTAATCACACAGACAACATTTGAGGCCTGCTGTTACAGACGACTTTTGAAAACATTGCAATAAAAGTGAAATTGCTCAAAGCAAGCAATTTAACTGTTATTGCAATATTTTCAAATCTTTATCACCAAAATATTTTCAGTTTTCTAGATTCTGATTGGTGAAATTGTTCGTCTGATGATTGTAAAGCAGACGACCTATGAAAACCCATGTGAAGTAATAGGTTATAAGGCAAAATCTAAGAGAAGGAAGGGAATATAAAACCATTTCAATAAGTCGAGTTTGAAAGTAAGAGATTTGTAATACAGATATTCATAGAAACACTAATTATCATGAATATAAAACAAGGCTGTGGTCGTCTCGGAAATTAGAACGAGTTAGAATTATAAATAAAATATAACCTATTACCTGATCCTGCATTTTAGACTTGCCCAAATTGAAAACGATTTAATGAAAGTTACAGGGATTCAGGAAAAAGGAGTGTTAATTTAAAGAAATGAAAAACCTCATGAGAAGATAATTGCACAGTGTTTTTAAATGAAAAGGGTTAAACAGTTTGATTTTTTAGTGGAGAACAAGATCAAATAGCATATCAATAGTTTCTATGCAGTTTTCTGCTGCTCTTGAAATATTTTCAATGCTTCAATCTTTATGAAAAAGCATACTAGCAGATCTCTAAGTTCATATTTGGATCAATGCTAAAACTGAGAATGATGGTTCATAAAAAAATTTTTTTTCAGGGGTTATACATGTAACATGTTTAACCCTTTCCCTCATGTAGACGCTTTCTGACGCCTCTGCAGCAGACCGCTTTTTGAAAACATAGTGACAAAAGAAGAAATTGCACAAAACGTGCAATTTCTCCTTTTGCCACAATGTTTTCCACTTCTTGTCATAGGTTATCCATTCAATTATGGAGATTTTCTATGTTTTGACAAAATACGTTCAAAGTCGTCTGCTGCAGAAGTGTCGTATGAGAGAAAGGGTTAATTGGTTCACTGTTTCAGAAAGTTGGAAATTGTGTATTGAGTAACATATCAGTGAATACTGGAGTATATATAAAGGATTTAGGATGCTTTTGGACATTTATTACAAGTTGTTACCTGTGTGTTAATAATCTTTAAAAGTTTGTCTTTCATGTATACAATTAATGCATTTACTATATAAGACAATTTCATTACTTTGAATGTGTCAATTTTAAGTTTCAAGTTCTTTTAATCATTTCTTAATACAATGTAGAACTGTGTTGTTTTGAACTGTTCTATATGGAAATCATCTTATTTATCATTTTACTTAATTTGATATTCAAGTACAAATAATGGAAATAGGATGTTATAAATTAAATTTTTGAAAATAACAGAATTTATGATAATTTGAGCAATTTCTCTAGTTTGATCAAAATGTTGCCTTTATCTCAGAAAGGGTTTGTTTTTATTATTTAACCCTTTCCCTGATATAGACGCTTTTCGACACCGCTAAAGCAGGCGACTTTTGAAAACATTGTGACAAAAGAAGAAATTACTCATGATGAGCAATTTCTCCTTTCACAAAGTTTTCCCTTTTAGTCATTGGTTATAACCCATTTAGAGATTTTCCTTTTTTTGACAAAATGTGTTCAAAGTCGTCTGCTGCAGATTTCTTGTATGTGGGAAAAGTTTCAGAAAATGTCTGTATGTGGGAAAGGGTTAAACGATATAATAGCCTGCGGAAGGAATTGAGTAATTTCCAGCGTTCAACGTAATAATAACATATAATGATAATTATGGCACATTATAAAGGTGACTTCAAAAAACATTATTAGTTTAATTGTGTTTATAATGGTTTTTTGTGCATCAACCTCTACCCTATAGAAACAGTTGCGTGAATCACGAATGTTAACTGCGAACAAGTTCTGAGAAGGAATAAATCAAAGGATATCCAACTCAATGTTGTCACTGTCTATTCGAGAGAAAAATACGGACAGTAATCTAAGTCAGTCTAGTCTTTCTATTTTAAAAAGGAAAAAAGTGATAACTGGGTAAGAGAACTTTGTTAGATATTGTAACACTTTGTTGTTGTTGTTGTTGTATTTTTCACAAGCAAGGCAAGATACTGAGCCACAAGTCTTGAAAGAGTCCCGTTGGAAGTGGCCAAAATATAAAATCACTGTTATTGATAGTCACTTATTGCACTGTATGTCCAGTAAATTGAACAGAATTACAACCAACCCTTTCCTATGAAAGTATAATTATTGAGCAGACTTATTGCATTGTATGTCCAATAAATTGAACAGAATTACAACTAACCCTTTCCTATAAAAGTATAATTATTGAGCAGGATTGAAAACATTGTGGAAAAACTAGTAATTTCTTCTTTTTACACAATGTCTTCATAATACGTCTGCCTCATATATGTCAGAATGCATCTAAAAGTGAGAAAGGGCTTTTCCATTCTGCAGACACGTTTTGACGCATATGCAGCATAAATTTTGAAGACATTGTGTCAATTATAAAGAAATTGCTCATGATGAGCAATTTCTCCTTTTGCCACAATCTTTAAACGTCTATTCAATATTTATATTTTCATTTATAGAGATTTTCTATAATTTTGTCTTGATGTTCTCAAAGATGTCTGCTGCAATGTTTGTTGTATGTGGGAAAAGATTAAAGCCTGATCTTAGATATATAGATATATTAAAATAGTTCTTTAACCCTTTCCCAGCTATAGACGCATTTTAAGGCATCTGCAGCAGACGACTTTTGAAAACATCGTGACAAAAGGAGAAATTGCTCAAAACAAGCAATTTCTCCTTTAGCCACAATGTTTTCAACTTTTTTCAGTATAATTATACCAACAATTATAGGGATTTTCCATTTTTTTGTGTAGAAATTTTCAATGAGGTCTGCTGCAGATTTGTTGTATGTTGGAAAGGGTTAACTCTAAGAGGCCTAATGTAAGGAGGAGTAAACAGGTATAATGTCACAACACTATCTCTAGTTATCATCAGTACTAAACTGTTATACCCTTTCCCTCATAAGACAATTCTGCAGCAGACGACTTTGAACATATTTTGTCAAAACATAGAAAATCTCCATAATTGAATGGATAACCTATGACAAAAATTGGAAAACATTGTGGTAAAAGGAGAAATTGCACGTTTTGTGCAATTTCTTCTTTTGTCACTATGTTTTCAAAAAGCCGTCTGCTGCAGAGGCGTCAGAAAGCGTCTATATGAGGGAAAGGGTTAAGTGATACTCAGTATGTAACATCTTACATCATTGCTCTGAATTAATGATGTAGATAATGAGGTCGGACAAGCCGCTGAAACCTTTTGATGAGCCTGACAAAAGATTGAGTTGACATGCATGATATTGTTATGGTGAAAATAGAACATAGAAATGATGTTTCCTAATACTTTGTTTATTTAGTATCAATTGAGAACATCTCTGCAAAAATGTGATAAATTTCTGTAAATAAAAATATGAATTTATATTGAAAACATTGTGGCAAAGTAGAAAATGCTCATGATAAGCAATTTCTTCTTTTGCGAAAAATTAACAAAAAGAGTTTTGGGGGGTATATAGGAGTCACTGTGTCGGTCGGTCGGTCTGTCGGTCAGTCAGTCGGTCGGTCGGTTGATCAGTTGGTCGGTCTGATGCAATATTTTGTCCAGACTATTTCTTACAAACCACTGGGTGGAATTCAATAACATTTTACATGAAGCTTCTATACCAAGAGGAGATGTGCATACCCTAAAGGTCTTACAATTGCATGTTATTTTACAGAGTTATAGCCCTTTTACGTCTGTCTGTGTGTCAGTCCCACCTAACCTTGTCCGGCCCGCGTCTCAACCATGCGTCATAGGATTTGAACGAAACTTGGCACAAACTTTCACCATGATGAGGCGGCGTGTTGCGCACAAGACCCAGGCCTGTACCTCAAAGGTCAAAATGAGTACTATTTGATAGAACTGTACCTTGTCCGGCCTGCATTTCAACCATGCATCATAGGATTTATAAAAAACTTAGCACAAACGTTCACCATGATGAGGCGGCGTGTTGCGCACAAGACCCAGGCCTGTACCTCAAAGGTCAAAATGAGTACTATTTGATAGAACTGTACCTTGTCCGGCCTGCATTTCAACCATGCATCATAGGATTTATAAGAAACTTAGCACAAACGTTCACCATGATGAGGCGGCGTGTTGCGCACAAGACCCAGGCCAATACCTCAAATGTCAAGGTCACACTTACATGTTGAAGGTTGAAATGAGTATTATTTGAAAGGACTGTACCTTGTCCGGCTCACATTTCAACCATGCATTATAGGATTTCAAAGAAACTTGGCACAAACGTTCAACATGATGAGGCGGCTTGTCGCGCACAAGACCCAGGCATGTACCTTAAAGGTCAAGGTCACACTCGGAGGTCAAAGGTCAAAATGAGTACTGTTTGATAGGACTACCTTGTCCGGTCCACATCTAAACCATCCACATAGGATTCTCAAGTTACTGGGCACATATGTTCACCATGATGAGGTGGCTTGTTCCTCAAAGGTCAAGGTCATGGTCAAAGGTCAAAATGAATACTGTTTGATAGTACTACCTATCGCTCGGTCGGTCGGAAGCCATATTTTGAGTCAAGGTGCTGTTTTGGGGGTATTTAATTTATCATCTTCAGTGATAGTTCTAGTTTAGCCTTAAAAGGATATCTAAACTTAAGCAAGTTGGTTCAGAGATTCATGAATGTTTAACACTCATTTTAATGATATAATTATATAGAAGTCTGTGTTAATTGTTAATAATATTTACTTTACTTGATTTTCAGCCCAATCAATGATAAAAATCAGTTAAGCATGTGACAACTGTAACACACCAAAAACACTTTTAAGTTTCAGTTTCCATCAATTTATTCATATAACTTATGTTTTAGTTCTAACAGCTGTACATATAAGCACACACCAATGCTTTTTTCAAGCTCTAGTTTCCATCATTTCATCCATAAATTATGTTTTAGTTCTAACATCTGTAAATATAAGCACACACCAATGCTATTTTCAAGCTTTAATTTCCAGCATTTCATTAATAAATTATGTTTCAGTTCTAACATCTGTAAATAGGCACGTATCAATGCCATTTTCAGGCTTTAAGTTTCAATCATTTCATTCATATAAATTATGTTTCTGTTCTTACAGCTGTAAATATGCGCACACTAATGCCATTTTCTGACTTTTGTTAACATTTCATTCATATATAACTTATGTTTACGGAAAATTATTAATTTTCTTTCACCCTTTGTCTGCTGGAAACGATTTGTTGAAACCTGTGTCACCAGAATAGAACCAGGATCAGCGGACACATCTGCACCATCTGACATTAGGCTATTTTTGATGATGCCCACATTGGCTGTTCAACTCAACATTTTTTCTCATGATTTTCCTAAAATTGGCTTTGAACTCTTTCAAATACAAAGTTGCGCAAGTCTGTTCTAAAAAAGATTGAACAATTTATCATATATATTTACATAATGGTTTCATTTTCAGCATGCTATTTAACCCTTTCCCTCATACGGCAATTCTGCAGCAGACGACTTTGAACGTATTTTGTCAAAACATAGAAAATCTCCAGAATTGAATGGATAACCTATGACAAAAAGTGGAAAACATTGTGGCAAAAGGAGAAATTGCACGTTTTGTGCAATTTCTTCTTTTGTCACTATGTTTTCAAAAAGCCGTCTGCTGCAGAGGCATCAGAAAGCGTCTATATGTTGTCCACTATATGTATTGTCTATCATGTGTTTTTAATTCACGTTTATCTCATTCTCTCTTCCTTCAGTTTATGTTGTTATCAACCCTTTCCCACATACAACAAATCTGCAGCAAAAGACTTTGAAAACATCTATGCAAAAGTATGCACAGTTTCTAAAAATGACAGTATAGTTATTGAAAGAGAGTTGAAAACACTGGCAAAAGAAGAAATGGCTCAATCATGAGCAATTTCTTTTTTTGCCACAATGTGTTCAAAAGTAGTCTGCTGCAGAGGCATCAAAATGCATCTGCACGTGAAAGTGTTAATTAATCATATTGTACTCAGATTAGGTTATGGAATGTTTCTGTTTGATGGTGTTTGTTATCATGTTAGAGCTGTGTGTTGATCATAATTGAAAAACCTTGGAATCTTAAAATTTACTATCAGTAAAAGATACTCACAAATATGGTTTATAATATATTATATAATCAAAACGCTTCTTCTTTCCTATTAATTTATCATTAAAGTTAAAAATGAATGCTTCTTAGTATAATGCATAAATAGGTGATTTGAAGAGCTGATTTTGGTATTTCCACAGACCTGCATTGAAGGAAGCACAGGCTGATCTGGATCTTTTCTGATCACAAAACGCATACAGTGTGTAATTTACGTGTGAAGCGACTCATATAAGATATGAAGAACATACATCAGAGCTCTAGATAAGGGGCGTTTTGCATGTTCTAAAATCCTTATTTAACCCTATGATGTGGGTACTCAAAAGAATCGACTGAATGAGACGATTCTTTTGAGTACCCACATCATAGGGTTTGGTTGGATGATGAGAGATTTTTTGTGGAGAAAAGAGCTGTATACGCCTCCTTATTTGGACCTCTGATACATGTGCGTCGGATATTATTGCACGAAGGTCAGGATCAGGTAAAAATAGTTGAGACATATATATAATATTCACATAATGATTGATGTACGACCTTGGTTATTCTTTGAGGAGTTCAACCACTCTGTCCTCACAAGGTCAGGATCAAGTCAAAATAGTTGAGTCATATATAATGTTCACACAATGATTGATAGACAACCTTGGTTATTCTTTCAGGAGTTCAACCACTCTGTCCTCACAAGCCCCGACGGAAGCTTCTGATGAGCCTGATGATCACATAAATGTTGTTCTTAGGTATGTAAACCCTCTACCTCCTACAGCTTATCTGCAGCAAATGACTTGACCCTTTCCCACATACAACACATTTGTAGAAGACATCTTTAAAAAAAAAATATTTAAAAATGTTGAAAATCTCTGAATGCTAGTGACAGAAGGAGAATTTGCCTATTTTGAGCAATATCTCCTTTTATCACATGTTTTTCAGAAGTCGTCTGCTGCAGAGGTGTCAGAACTTGTATATATGTGGGAAAGAATTAGTCCATGTATTAAAAGAAAACAGGGCCTCTTATCCACAGGTCTTTTTAACCCTTTCCCACATACAATACAGACTTCTTTGAAATTATCAAGTCTAAAATATAGAAAATCTCTGTAAATGATAGTATGATTATTGAATAGAGTTGAAATCATTCTGGCAAATGGAGAAATTGCTCTTGTCACAATGATTTCAAAAGTCGTTTACTGCAGAGGCGTCAGAAAGTGTCTGTATTTGGTAAAGGGTTAATTAGGTCAAATTAAAAAAATATATATACAAGGTATTTCAGCTTTGTCATATAGTATTGAGCCTTAGTATCCTACGTACAAAAAATCTTTAGCAGATAACTGTGAAAACATCTGGACAAAAATGTGAAAAAATCTCTGCAAGTGGAAATATTATTATTAATTAAAGCTGAAAACATTTTAACAAAAGGAGAAATTGCTCTCTATGAGCAATTCTCCTTTTGACCCCATGTTTTCGAAAGTCATCTGCTGCAGAGGTGTTAACATGCAGGAAATGGGTTCGACCCCCTAAGCTATGGGTGTAAAATTAACGCCCAAACATGGTCATACTTGATGAGGCTACACCTCCTGCCATTTGGGCAATTAATTATCCTACAAGGTCAATATCAATGCTCATCTGAACTATCAATTTTCTGGATGTCCCCTTTTTGTGTGACGCAACCCCTATACTACTCTATTGTAATACATGGAACACATCCAGATATGTACTCTTAACCCTTTCCCTCATATAGACGCTTTCTGACTACTCTGCAGCAGACAGCTTTTTGAAAACATAGTAACAAAAGAAGAAATTGCACAAAACGTGCAATTTCTCCTTTTGTCACAATGTTTTCCACTTTTTGTCATAGGTTATCCATTCAATTATAGAGATTTTCCATTATTTGACAAAATATGTTCAAAGTCGTCTGCTGCAGAATTGTCGTATGAGGGAAAGGGTTAACCCTTTCCCACATGCAAACACATTTTGGCATATACCCAGCAGTTGACTTTTGATAACACTTGGGGCATATGGACCATCACTGATTATGAGCAATTTCTCTTATTATGTCTCCCCCTGTATACAGGGGAGATATATTGTTTTTGTCCTTGATGTCTGTCTGTCTGTCTGTCTGTCTGTCTGTCTGTCTGTTCGTCCCCAAAATCTTGTCCGATCCATATCTCCCAGACGGCTTGAAGGATTTTCATGAAACTTGGGTCACATGTTCACCTCATCAAGGCGACGTGCAGAACCCGCGTCTCGACAATATAGGGTCAAGGTCAAGTTCACGCTTGAAGGTCAAAGGTTTGAGGCTTTATTTCGTGTCCGCTCCATATCTCCGAGACGGCTTGAAGGATTTTCATGAAACTTAGGTCACATGTTCACCTCATCAAGGCGACGTGCAGAACCCGCGTCTCGACAATATAGGGTCAATGTCAAGGTCACGCTTGAAGGTCAAAGGTTTGAGGCTTTATTTCGTGTCCGCTCCATATCTCCCAGACGGCTTGAAGGATTTTCATGAAACTTGGGTCACATGTTCACCTCATCAAGGTGACGTGCAGAACTTGCGTCTCGACAATATAGGGTCAATGTCAAGGTCACGCTTGAAGGTCAAAGGTTTGAGGCTTTATTTTGTGTCCGCTCCATATCTCCCAGACGGCTTGAAGGATTTTAATGAAACTTTGGTCACATGTTCACCTCATCAAAGCGACGTGCAGAACCCGTGTCTCGACAATATAGGGTCAAGGTCAAGGTCACGCTTGAAGGTCAAAGGTTTGAGGCTTTATTTCGTGTCCGCTCCATATCTCCAAGACGGCTTGAAAGATTTTCATGAAACTTGGGTCACATGTTCACCTCATCAAGGCGACGTGCATAACCCGCGTCTCGACCATACCGGGTCAAGGTCAAGGTCACGTTTGAAGGTCAAAGGTTTGAGGCTTTATTTTGTGTCAACTCCATATCTCCAAGACGGTTTGAAGTATTTTCATGAAACTTGGGTCAGATGTTCACCTCATCAAGGCGACGTGCAGAACCCGCGTCTCGACCATACTGGGTCAAGGTCACGCTTGAAGGTCAAAGGTTTGAGGCTTTATTTTGTGTCCACTCCATATCTCCTTGAAGGATTTTCATGATACGTGGGTCACATGTTCACCTCATCAAGGCGACGTGCAGAACCCGCGTCTCGACCATACCGGTTCAAGGTCAAGGTCACGCTTGAAGGTCAAAGGTTTTAGGCTTTATTTCGTGTCCACTCAATATCTCCAAGACGGCTTGAAGGATTTTCATGAAACTTGGGTCAGATGTTCACCTCGTCAAGGCGACGTGCAGAACCCGCGTCTCGACCATACTGAAGGTCAAAGGTTTTAGGCTTTATTTCGTGTCCACTCAATATCTCCAAGACGGCTTGAAGGATTTTCATGAAACTTGGGTCAGATGTTCACCTCGTCAAGGCGACGTGCAGAACCCGCGTCTCGACCATACTGGGTCAAGGTCAAGGTCAAGCTTGAAGGTCAAATGTTTGAGGCTTTATTTTGTGTCCGCTCCATATCTCCTTAAAGGATTTTCATGAAACTTGGGTCACATGTTCACCTCATCAAGGCGACGTGCAGAACCCGCGTCTCCACCATACCGGTTAAAGGTCAAGGTCACGGTTGAAGGTCAAAGGTTTTAGGCTTTATTTCGTGTCCAGTCAATATCTCCAAGACGGCTTGAAGGATTTTCATGAAAATTTGGTCACATGTTCACCTCATCAAGGCGACGTGCAGAACCCACGTCTCGAACATACTGGGTCAAGGTCAAGGTCACGCTTGAAGGTCAAAGGTTTGAGGCTTTATTTTGTGCCGCTCCATATCTCCAAAACAGCTTAAAGAATTTTCATGAAACTTGGGTCACATGTTCACCTCATCAAGGCGACGTGCAGAACCCGCGTCTCGACCATACCGGTTCAAGGTCAAGGTCACGCTTGAAGCTCAAAGGTTTTAGGCTTTATTTCCTGTCCACTCAATATCTCCAAGACGGCTTGCTTATGTTTAGCAACAGTTGTTAACTGTTTTGAAGAATACTTCAGTCTTGAATGTTACAGCTGCAGTAAAAATATGTGTTTCTGTAAACCATTTGAAATCATGTCCACTTTGTACCAGGTCAAGACAAAACATTAGTAATTAAAAATTGAGTACTGTCCAACTTGGTCAAATTTTTGTTTGTCTGCTTTATAGGTTGGAATGTTTTGAGAGATTTTGACAGATATTTGAGGGGGAGACATATGTTTTTGTCAAAACAATTCTAGTTGTTACATTGTTTTTAACCCTTTCCCTCTGCAGCAGACAGCTTTTTGAAAACATAGTGACAAAAGAAGAAATTGCACAAAATGTGCAATTTCTCCTTTTGCCACAATGTTTTCCACTTTTTGTCATAGGTTTTCCATTCAATTATGGAGATTTGTTATGTTTTGACAAATTCATTCAAAGTCGTCTGCTGCAGAATTGTCGTATGAGGGAAAGGGTTAATTCCAATTGAATAATATTTGAATTATTCAGCTTGAGATTTGTGGTATGTGGGGAAGGGTTAGTAGATTTCAAACCTTTTCTATCTCTGACATCTAGATTAGGAGGGATTTTTTAGTTGTATAATGTCTGCAGCAGACGACTTTCAAAACATCTACTCAAGATCTTGAAAATCTCTAGAAATGAAGGTATACTTACTTAAAAAATTTGAAAACATTGTGGCAAATGGAGGATTTGTTCGTTTTGAGCAATTTCTCCTTTTGTCATAAAAACTCATAATGTTTGTAATGAGGCTGCAGAGGCGGCAAAAAGCATCTTTAGGTGGGAAAGGGTTAAACCATTTGTTCTGGATTCTTATTGAAGATGTCCACGATTCTAATAAATATCAACAACAGAAGATTTGCTTTTATTTTATTGGGATTTTACGCAGTTATGAACATTATTTCAGATATATCATATCACTATGACAGATCACTCATTCTTGTTTCACGGGTAAACAAACCAGTAATAGGCTTCTCCTCCATGACCGCTGTCACTTAGGATTGAACCTGGCACACCTGGTTCAAAATCCAGAGTGCTAACCACTTGGCCCCGGCGGATTCCTCAACTACATTAGAACTGAAGTGTTGACATTTGTAGAACTTCCCTTATCCCTTTCCCTCATATAAACGCTTTCTGACGCCTCTGCAGCAGACGGCTATTTGACAAAACGTGCAATTTCTCCTTTTATGCCACAATGTTTTCCACTTTTAGTCATAGGTTATCCATTCAATTATAGAGATTTTTTACTTTTTGTGTCACCTGCGTAGCATGGTAGGCACTTAGGGATTACTTTTTTTTTTGTCCGGCGTCTGTCCGTCCGTCTGTCTGTCTGTCTGTCACACTTTTTCGTCACGTTACATTGAAACTTCTTACAAATTATCAATGTGTGATTGGTTCACAAAAGGGGGATAATTCAAATATTTTTTTATATCAGAGTTATTGCCCCTTTTCTGTCAAAAATTTGAAATTTTCTGACAAGGATCTGGCAGGTGACACACGTGCTCCGGGGAGCACTCCATTCTAGTTTACAAAATATGTTCAAAGTCATCTACTGCCGAATTGTTGTATGAGGGAAAGGGTTAAGAGGCTTTTTAAGTCATCTGCTGCATATTTCTTGGGTTAGCGTCGGGGATTTCGAAACCGGGTGTCCCGGGTTTGATCCCCAGTCGCGGCAATTCGGTCATGGTGGAGTGCCCTTGGGCAAGGCACATTTTCTAGCCTAGTACTGGTTTGTTCACCCAGGGAACATGAATAATAAAAATTTAAATGCGCGCTAAATGACCTTAGCTGTCGATGCGCCATAAAACAATATACATTCATTCATTCATATTTCTTGTATGTGGGAAAGTGTTAATGATTATGAGCTGTTATTACAATAGCCTCTGTAAAGACCTGTCTTACCTTGAAATCAATATTAAGAGATTCATATCTGTCAAACTGTGATAGTTCTGTTTGTAATAAAGCGGGCTATTGATGAAAGGGTAGAAAGTTTTAACCCGGGCTTGGCCATTTTCTTTTTGATGATTGATCAAAGTCAAAGCATTCCTCTTTCACTAATTGGCTTATTCACTAATTTCACTTTGTGAATATTAGTAGCCAGTTGCCTGAGAAAAACTAATGTTGTGTAGGATACTGCTGCTAGAGAACCACACAGCGGAATAGTCAGATGAACTGGCCACTAGGATAAAACGGAAATTATGTTGATAACAGCATTGAACTTATCAGGTATATTATATATATATGTTAATGGTGAGTCTGTGCAATTGTGTTCCCAATTAAGAGCATTCCCTGTCTGCCTTTACTTGTCAAGTTCCTGGCAATGTGACACTCCGGGGAGCATGATGTTTGACAAACTTCTCTTGTTTTATTCCAGAGTTCGACCACTCAATGCCAATGAACATACAAGAAAAGACCAGTTTGCATGTACCTTCCCGGGAGAAGGCAAAATAGAGGTGAGTGTAAAACCTGTCTTACAGCCAATCAGGGGAAAAAGATAAAGTGACTGCTAAGACCGTGTAACTGCTTAACCCTTCAACAATTCTGCAAAACTTAAAACGTTGAAGCATAATTATGGAAAATCTCCATTATTGAAAGTAATTTTTTTTTGAATAGAATGTAAAACGTTGTAATAAAAGGAAAAAGTGTAGTTTCTCCTTATGTCACAAGTACAATTGAAAATTCAGCATTGAAAGGCATAAATAATTTGAATGCCATCAGAAATACAGTTTATGTGAAAAGTGTATTTTCCTGCCATTCATAAAAGCAGTTTATGTGAAAAGTGTTTTCTTCAGCCATCATGAATGCAGTTTATGTAAAAAGTGTATTTTTTTCTGCCACCATGAATGCAGTTTATGTAAAAAGTGTATTATTTCTGCCACCATGAATGCAGTTTATGTAAAAAGTGTATTATTTCTGCCACCATGAATGCAGTTTATGTAAAAAGTGTATTATTTCTGCAATCATAATTATGTGTATTCATAAAAGTGTATTATTTCTGAAAGTTTATTTCTCAGAGGTGAATTCCTGTGTATAGTACTCACTCACAGGTGCATTGCTATGTATATTACTGTGTATAGTAATGTGTATTGTGCTGCAAGTTATACTGTGTATAGTACTGCACATGGAACTTGGTATAGTTCTGCATATAGAACTGTATTTTAGTATTGTGTATAGTATTACGTAAAGTACTGTGTATGTTACTCTCTCTCAGGTGAATTGCTGTGTATAGTACTCAAATTATTTGTTTATTTTTCACCGGTGAATTGCTTTGTATAAAACTGTGTATAATACAGTGCTGCATATAGAACTGCATATATAACTGTGTATTGTACTGTGTATAGTACTGCATATAGTGCTGCATATATACTGCTGCATATAGTACTACATACATAAATATGTTTAGAACTGTGTGTATAGTCCTGTGTATATTAGTGTGTAAAGTCCTGTGTATAGTATGTATATTTCTGCATATAGTACTACATGTAGTACTGCATATAGTAGTGTGTATAGTATGTATAGTTCTGTGTATAGTACTGTGTTTAATACTCACTTTATTTGTTACAGGTTGACAACAATGGTTCAGTCCGACAGTTTGGGTATAATGTGGTGTTTGAACCTGACGCCTCCCAGGGAGACACGTTTGAACATTCAGGCGTCAAACGGCTCATAGATATGGCATTGAATGGGTATAACTGTTTGTATTATGCAGAAAGAGTTAATATTTAGTGAACATTTTTTAATTAAACTGTTTACATTAAAATGTTTATTTCAAAACTAGAGCTACATTTTCATAAGGCTTTGCGCTTTTATGATAATTTGAAAGATTTGTAAAAGTTGTGTAACATTTGTTTTATTTGAATTAATTGATAGAATAAGCACTACATATCTTTTTTTGTTTTTCCCTGATTTAATTTTATCTCATTTTGGACGTCACACGTCAGACCTCCATCTCTCTGCCACTCCATATGACTGAAGCTTTATCTATTAGCATGTTTGGAGGAATTTGATACACCTTTTGTCACATGCAGATACATTTTTACACATCTCCAGTAGATATCTGAAAACATTGTGACAAAACAATAAATTGTTTATAATGAGTAATTTCCCCTTTTGTCACCATGTTTTCTACTCTATTCTATAATTAACTTTAAATTCGGAGGTCCAGATAAGGAGGGGTATTCAGCTCTTTTTTCCACAATTTCTCTCTTGTTATTAAAGCAAACCCTACTTTGTGGGTACTCAAAAGAATCGTCTGACTGAGACGATTCTTTTGAGTACCCACAACATAGGGTTATAGGGTCAAATAAGGATTTTAGAACATGCAAAACGCCCTTTACCTAGAGCTCTGTTTAAATCATAGAGATTTTCCATAACTTTGCCTATATGTTTTCAAGGTCGTCTGCTGCAGAATTGTTGCATGTCGGAAAATGTAAAACTTACTGTGCAAATTTGATTTGATTGACTTAACAACACTAGAGTCAAAGCCCATCCTAGCAGAGGATATCAATTCATCGAATTTGCTTGTTGATTTCAGATACGCGTGTACGGCTCTTGCATTCGGTCAGACTGGTTCGGGTAAAACACACACAATGACAGGTCCTCCTCAACAGGTAACGGAAATATTAAACAATGAAGGAAATTTGGAAACTATTTTTTTTTTAGGTTTTCTTCTTTCCCTCAGTATCTATACTAAACAATGGAGTTAACCCTTTCCCTCATACGACAATTCTGCAGCAGACGACTTTGAACATATTTTGTCAGATGGATAACCTATGACTAAAAGTGGAAAACATTGTGACAAAAGGAGAAATTGCACGTTCTGTGCAATTTCTTCTTTTGTCACTTTGTTTTCAAAACGCCGTCTGCTTTAACCATTTCCCTCATAAGACAATTCTGCAGCAGACGACTTTGAACGTATTTTGTCAAAACATAGAAAATCTCCATAATTGAATGGATAACCTATGACTAAAGAGGAAAACATTGTGACAAAAGGAGAAATTGCACGTTTTGTGCAATTTCTTCTTTTGTCACTATGTTTTCAAAAAGCCGTCTGCAGCAGAGGCGTCAGAAAGCGTCTATATGAAACGCCGTGATATAACAATAATAATGTATAAATAGGTTTAGTTGCAATTGATCATTATTTTCCGTTTTATTGTGATTCGTTACGATGCAAAGTGACTGACTGTGTTTCTGAGTTATTATTTATCAAAAATGATATCATTGTCCTTTTTTAAAGGAGCCTATTCTTTTTGACTTGTTTTCACTGTTTACATACTTCTTTGTCTGATTTGAAAACATCTTTAACCCTTTCCCTTATATAGATGCTTTCAGACGCCTCTGCAGCAAATAACTTTTTTGAAAACATATAGGTTCAAAGTCGTCTGCTGCAGAATTGTCATATGAGGCAGAGGGAAAGGGTTAAATTGCAATGGACTGATTGTATTATCACGTTTTATTAATAATTGTGCAGCGCTCGGCCATAATCAATCATAAAGCATTAGTGGGGAAAGGCAATTGTAACCCTTTCCCTCATACGACAATTCTGCAGCAGACGACTTTGAACATATTTTGTCAAAAAATAGAAAATCTCTATAATTGAATGGATAATGACTAAAAGTGGAAAACTTTTGTCAGTATGTTTTCAAAAAGCCGTCTGCTGCAGAGGCATCAGAAAGCGTGTGTATTAGGGAAATACTTTTCTCTTATTAATAATTTTCTAAAAAATATCACATTGCTATTAAACATTATTTCATTTTATGAATAATGCTGAAGGAAGGAATTAATATGATAAATTTATACTCGTGTTGGTTTTTGGTATGCATATGTTTTAAATACATTATTAATCTTGTAATCATGTACTGTGTGCCTTTTTACATCCTTTTTTTTTCTCTGTGAACTGTGTGTAGTTTTTATGCCATTTCTCAATTTCCATAATATTCTTATTACATTGCTTATTTCACATTATATGCTAATCTTTTTCTTCAATCCTAAACTATTTTTCATCAGGGCATGTGTAGTGATCTGAATTAACCCTTTCCCTCATATAGACGCTTTCTGACGCCTCTGCAGCAGACGGCTTTTTGAAAACATAGTGACAAAAGAAGAAATTGCACAAAACATGCAATTTCTCCTTTTGACACAATGTTTTCCACTTTTATTCATAGGTTATCCATTTAATTATAGAGATTTTCCATTTTTTGACAAAATATGTTCAAAGTCGTCTGCTGCAGAATTGTCGTATGAGGGAAAGGGTTAAGCCCCTTATTTGTGCCATGCCTATCTTCCAAAACACATCTGACCAAAGTCATGAAACTTTGTAGAAATTTAACCCTTTCCCTCATACAACAATTCTGCAGCAGACGAATTTATACATATCTTGTTAAAAAATAGAAAATCTCTATAATTGAATGGATAACCTATGACTAAAAGTGGACAACATTGTGGCAAAAGGAGAAATTGCTTGTTTTGAGCAATTTCTTCTTTTGTCACTATGTTTTCAAAAATCCGTCTTCTGCAGAGGTGTCAGAAAGTGTCTATATGATGGAAATGGAAAGGGTTAAACCCTTAAGTGATAAAAATGACATCAGACAAAGTTTGAAATTGTTTTATAAAAAGCATGAAATTAGAGTAAAACAGATAGAATATAAACATTTACAAACATACAGTTTCTACGTATTTTTGAGTGCAGTGCTCTGATTGATGTATTCACATCTTGGCAGTTTATGAATTCTCACAATATTTGGGGTATATGAATTTTTGACATCAACTCAGTTATTCCAGACTTATGGCTACATAATTATATGAGCCGATCCACGAGAAAACCAACGTTGTGGACTCTGCGAAGAGTATCGACCCGGACCAGCCTAAGCATGCCATGCAAGCTAACCCGGACGACACTTTTTCGCCTCCTGTGGATTTTCTGTTTCGTGAATCATTACTCTATGCTACTGAGGCGGAATGTGTCGGCCTCGATTAGCTTGCATGGACTGCGTAGGCTTTTCGGGGTCGATATATTACGTAGAGTCCATAATATTGGTTTTCTAGTGGAACGGCTCAATTATTATTATGCAATGGTCATTGTACAGAAGTCTGTGCCATATTGAAACAATTCTAGTTTTCAAATAAGATATTGTAATTAAAGAACTAAAACTGTTTGAATCAATCTAGACCATAATTATATAACAATATTTTCGAACAATTTTATACCAAGATGTTACCTTGTTATCAGAATAGTGATGTTGTGCCAGCTGAACTGCCTCGATGGAGTAGTGGTAGAGCGTCTGCCTCGATGCAGGAGGTCGCATGTTTGATCCCCGGCCGGGTCATACCAAATACTTTAAAAATGGTAGTAATAGCTGCCCTCCTTGGCGCTCAGGGTTGTGGGTTAGCATTACCACTGACTGGCAGGTGTCAAGATAAATGGACCAGTTGTACTGGTAACTTACCCAGGTAACGCCGTGATATAACTGATAAAATGTTGAAAGCAGTGTAAAACACCAATCAATCAAATGTTGTGCCAGCTGGTATGTTTGGGAAGACAGGTGTTAACCCTTTCCCATTTGCATCAAAATGCATCTGTAGCAGACAATATTTGAAATTATTGTTAGCAATTTCTTCTTTTGCCACAATTTGTTCATTCAATGAAAATTCCCATATAATTGCCCAGATGTTTTCGAAGTCGTCTGCTACAGATTTGTTGGATGTGGATATTAGTGTAAAACTATTTATAACTAAATCATAGGAAGGAAACTTTGATAGAAAGGAAACCTGGAATTGTTTTGGCGCAATTGGCTTAATTAGCTCACGATCACTGATACAGGAAATAAAAATAGATAACCTGTGTAAGGGTCATCAATGAAAACCTGCTTTGAGGCTACAGGGTACAAGTCCCACTTTCTAGTTTCACTTTTCTTTCTAATTTAACCCTTTCCGTCATATAGACTCTTTCAGACACCTCTGCAGCAGCGAGCTTTTTGAAAACATGGAGACAAAAGAAGAAATTGCTCAAAACGAGCAATTTCTTCTTTTGCCACCATGTTTTTACCCTATCCAATATTTGTCCTTTCATTTAAAGGGGTTGTCTGAGCTTTTTCTTAGAACTTTTCAAAGTCGGCTGCTGCAGATTTGTTGTATGTTGGAAAGGGTTATGTGTAGGATTTGTGTTGTTTTTTATCAGGTTTCTTCAATCTTATATTATAGTTTCATGTCCTGTTCTCTTTGTTTATGAAGTACTCTTAAATCCCATGAATTATCAGAAAAGCTTATAAGATAAAATAAATGATTAACCGTTAGTTTAGTTAATCTATTTTAAAATATTAACACCTGCACATTCAAGTATGGAAGTGCAGTTTTACTTTGATAAGAGGTTACTGTAAAAATTCTCTATTAGCCTATTAACCCTTTCCCTCATACGACAATTCTGCAGCAGACGACTTTGAACGTATTTTGTCAAAACATAGAAAATCTCCATAATTGAATGGATAACCTATGAGAAAAAGTGGAAAACATTGTGGCAAAAGGAGAAATTGCACGTTTTGTGCAATTTCTCATTTTGTCACTATGTTTTCAAAAAGCCGTCTGCTGCAGAGGCGTCAGAAAGCGTCTATATGAGGGAAAGGGTTAACCCTTTCCCTCATATAGGCGGTTTCTGTGCATGATGCCCCAAAAGGGGAAATTGCTCAAAATGAGCTATTTCAGCTTTTGCCACAATAATTTCAACTTTTTCAAGTAATTATTCCTTATTTATAAATATTTACCATGTTTTTCCAAAGATGTTTTCAAAGTCGTCTGCTGCAGATTTGCCGTATGTGGGAAAGGGTGAAATGAGACCACTGAAACTATCTTTACAGTCAGATCAATTTGTGCAACCGAACAGTGTGATGTGAATCTGCATTGTTGGCCAAATATTCTAATAAGTGTTTCCATCTTTATCTTTACTTGTCACAAATGTCATAAGGGAAGATTCTCTGGATCACAGTTCAATTTAACCCTTTCCCACATGCAACAAATCTGCAGCAGATGACTGTTGAAACATGTGGACAAAAATAAAGAAAATCCCTATAGATATATTACTGAAAAAAGTTGAAAAGATTGTGACAAAAGGAGAAATTGCTTGTTTTGATCAATTTCTTCTATTGTCACAATGTTTTCAAAAGTTAACTGGTGCAGAGGCGTCTATATGAGGGAAAGGGTTGAAATTTGTATCAGATATCAGATATGACCTGTATATCGTGACATGATATATTATAGATTCGAACAAAATTGAAACAACTGAGAAAAAATAAGTCAAAATTCCAAAAAGGCAAATGAAAGTTATGAAATTAGACCAGAGAATTTACATACTCATACAAAATGCTTCTTTCAATTTATTTTACATAGCATTTAGTTATACTTATATTGTAATAATATTATGCATTTTTCCTACTTTTACTTATAAGCCCAAGGGAAGACCAATATTGGTGAGGATATGTATATATATAACTTTATTGTGACAGACACTTTTTTTGTGGAAAAAAATCGATAAATTCTACTTTTAAAGAAAATTCCAAATATATTTTATTTATGGCTTTACACAAATCAAGTGTAGCTTCATTTATTTCAATGAATTTCCTTTGCATTTCAAAGCTTTTTTTGAGAAAGTACCATTTTGCAATTAGAAATGATATATTGATCCTATCCCTCATATAGACGCTTTCTGACGCCTCTGTAGCAGAAAGCTTTTTGAAAACATAGTGACAAAAGCAGAAATTGCTCAATACGAGCAATTTCTCCTTTTGCCACAATGTTTTCAACTTTCAGTCATAGATTATCCATTCAATTATAGAGATTTTCTATTTTTCATGTTCAAAGTCGTCTGCTGCAGAATTGTCGTATGAGGGAAAGGGTAATCAGCTATGGAATTTTAAGTGAAAAGAGCTATAAAAAGGTCAAATTTTGTTATTATTTGATGGAGTTCCTATATTGTATAAGCTGTTGATGCACCATAAAACTACTTACATACATGTATTCATTCATGTACATATGAATATGTATATTATCCAAGAGGCAAACTTTGTTCACTCTTTCCCACCTACAACAGATTTGCAGCAGATGACTTTGAAAACATCTAAGCAACACTTTTGGAAGATCTCTATAATTCAGTGAATTGTAAATATACAATATGATGAGATGAATAGTGAAATCCCTTATGAAAAGCAATTTCTCATTTTTTCATGCTGTTTTTAAAAACTCATCTGCTGCAGGTGTGTCAAAATATGTCTGCAAGTGTAGAAGGGTTAACCCTTTCCCACCTACAACAATTCTGCAGCTCGTTTTGAGCAATTTCTTCTTTTGTCACAATGTTTTCAAAAGTCGTCTGCTGCAGATGCGTCAGAAAGCTTCTATATGTGGGAAAGGATCGAAATATTTGCTGCCTCATACCATCTTCATCTCACCTTCTTATCCAATCAGTACTTTAGAAATAAAAGTGTAAGTTAAAGCAGAGAATGCATGTTTTAACTTTTTTAAACTTTTTAAATAGTCAGATTTTTTATTAATTGATTATTTTTTTTAAAAAGAAAGCCTTTTTAAGCCAAAACATGATGTTTAGTGATAATTAGATATGTATTATAATATAATAAACATCAGTCTGGTAATTATATGCCCAATCCTTCATTGTTTGCATACAACTAGTATATAGTTGTTGATAGATATTATTTTCTGATGCTTAACCCTATCCCACATGCACACACACTTTGATGCGTCTGCAGCAGATGATGTTTTAACATTATTGTGGCAAAAGGAGACATTTCTCATTATGAGCAAAATGTCCTTTTTCCACAACATTTTCATCTCTATTCCATCATCAATCCTACACTTATAAAGAGTTTTCATCTCTATTCCATCATCAAACCTACACTTATAAAGAGTTTTCATCTCTATTCCATCATCAAACCTACACTTATAAAGAGTTTTCATCTCTATTCCATCATCGAACCTACACTTATAAAGAGTTTTCATCTCTATTCCATCATCAAACCTACACTTATAAAGAGTTTTCATCTCTATTCCATCATCAAACCTACACTTATAAAGAGTTTTCATCTCTATTCCATCATCAAACCTATACACTTATAAAGAGTTTTCATCTCTATTCCATCATCAAACCTACACTTATAAAGAGTTTTCATAGTTTTGCCTAGATGTTTTCAAAGTCATCTGCTGTGGATTTGTTGTATGCGGGAAAGTGTTAACCCTTTCCCTCATATAGACGCTTTCTGACGCCTCTGCAGCAGACGGCTTTTTGAAAACATAGTGACAAAAGAAGAAATTGCACAAAACGTGCAATTTCTCCTTTTGCCACAATGTTTTCCACTTTTTGTCATAGGTTATCCATTCAATTATGGAGATTTTCTATGTTTTGACAAAATTACGTTTAAAGTCGTCTGCTGCAGAATTGTCGTATGAGGGAAAGGGTTAACCTTTCACCACATACAACAAATCTGCAGCATACAACTTTGAAATCATCTCAACAATAATATGGAAAATCTCTCTAACTGAAGGCATACTTATTGAATAGAGTTGAAAACATTGTGTCAAAAAAGGAGAAATTGCTTGTTTTGACACGTCTGCAGTAAACGACTCTTGAAAACATAGTGACAAAAGAAGAAATTGCTCAAAACAAGAAATTTCTCTTTTGCCACAAAGTTTTCAACTATTCAGTAATTATACCTCATTTATATAGAGACTTTTCATATTTTATAGTAAGTGTCTTCAAAGTCGTCTGCTGCGGAAAGGGTTAATGACGGACAGGGCTCATATAAATGCACTTTTTTTTCCCACATACAGAAGCATTCAGACACAACTGCAGCAGACGATTTTTGAAAACATTGTGGCATAAGGTGTAGAGCAATTTCCCCTTTTGCCACAGTGTTTTCAACTCTGTTTAGTAATTATACTTTCAATCATAGAGATTTTCCATGACTTGTCGTAGATGTTTTCAAAGTCGTCTGCTGTAGAATTGTTGTATGTGAGAAAGGTCCATCAAAGACAGTGAGTTCACAATATGAAATGTAACATGGTTTTAACTGTACCATCATTAAAAACAAAACTTTGTTCACAGTATAATTATGTAATTTTATGCAAAGTAAAATAATGTTTTATCAACTTCTTAGAAAGATGGGGTGGTAAGTTCATTGAAATTCTCCTAACCTATAGTTCACTTTGAAAGTTTTACCTTTTCCCACATAAAGACAACTTTGCAATTTTTAACCCTTTCCCTCATATAGACGCTTTCTGACGCCTCTGCAGCAGACAGCTTTTTGAAAACATAGTGACAAAAGGAGAAATTGCACAAAACGTGCCACAATGTTTTCCACTTTTCGTCATATGTGTCAATTATGGAGATTTTCTATGTTTTGACAAAATACGTTCAAAGTCGTCTGCTGCAGAATTGCCGTATGAGGAAAAGGGTTAAAGTATTCAACTCTATTCAATTGCCCTATCTTTTAAACGTCGTCTACTGCAATTCTTTAGTATGTGGGAAAGGGTTAAAGCACTTGATATTGTTAAAGAACCTTCATACAGCACATTGTTGGCACTTATTGATAATTTATGATTATGCAAAGTTTAGACTTAAACATTCCTGAAATAGGTTCTTTCAAGTTTCACTTAATATGATATCTTTTTCAGCTTTAATTAACAGCCTTAGATGGGGCGTTTTGCATGTTTTAAAATCCTTATTTGATCCTCTAACCCTATGTTGTGGGTACTCAAAAGAATCATCTCAGTGAGACGATTCTGTTGAGTATATACCCACAACATATATGTTTTGCTTGGATTATAAGAGAGATATTGTGGGAAAATACAGCTGTTTTCCCCTCCTTATCTGGACCTCTTGGCTTTATTGCATGATCCTGACCTATAATGGAGGAAAACTAACCTGTGCTTTCAAAAAGTCTGATCAGAAACCATCCAGTCAAAAGATCCTTTGATTCTGCATCTGCAGCAGACAACTTAAGAAAATATTGTGCCAAAAGGAGAAATGGCTCATAATGAGCATTATCTATTTTGCCACAATATTTCCAATTCAATTCAATTCAATTCAATAATAACACTTTCATCTAGACAGATTTTCCATACTTTGGCCAAGATGAAGATGCTTTCAAAGTCGTCTTCGGCAGATTTGTTATATGAGGGAAAGGGTTAAGAAACAATTTTCAGATTGTTATAGTAATGTACAGGCTGATCTTGTGGCATTTAAGTGGTTCAATGAAAGAATGCCTTTTTTCCTACATTAAACCTTTCCTATTTGTAGACGCATTTTGACGCATCTGCAGCAGACGACTTTTGAAAACATTGATGCAAAAGAAGAAATTGCTCAAAACGAGCAATTTTCCTTAATTTTGCATCAATGTTTTCAATTATTTCTAATAGTAAAACTCATTTATTGATAATTTTCAAGTTTTTGTCAATAAGTTTTGAAAGACAACAAAATTGCAGCAGACGACTTTGTAATCTTTTGTCAACAAATAGAAAATCTTTATAATTAAATGGATAATCTATGACTAAAAGTGGAAAACATAGTGGCAAAAGGAGAAATTGCTTGTTTTGAGCAATTTCTTCTTTTGTCACTATGTTTTCAAAGAGCTGTCTGCTGCAGAGGCATCAGAAAGTGTCTATTTGAGGGAAAGAGTTAGAGTGCACACTGCATATTAGCGATGTTTAAGGAAAACTGACCTTAGTGTAACTATAAGAAAAAAACATCTGCCTTGACATTCATGCTCAAGTTTCCTGTGTTCTGATGATGTTTTGTTAAAATGAATATTTGTCCTTATAGACCATGGAAAATAGCCACACAGAAAATGGGGTACTGAAAATATTTTCATAATTACCTTTTTTTGACTAACATTATTTTACCCAAACCTGTTACCATAGTAACATAATTATTCATTCTTGATTTCAGAACATTAGCTGTTAAAATATCAAAATATTTGCAATAATTTTAGACGTTGCAGACAGTTAGGGGCCAAGATAAGTAGGAATCAACTGATGTTTTCCCCACAATGTCTCTTTCACCATCCAGCAAAACCCTACTCTGTTGATACTCGAAAGATTCAAATAATTGTTTTCGAACATGCAATTCCTTTTCTAGAGCTGTGAGCAAACCTATTTTTTTTTTGCCTGTCAGGAATAAAGTGTGTCATTCATGTTTATTTGCCTTCCAAAGCCTACATTGTGAGTACTTGATACTGTCCTAAAAACATCGTTATATTGAGAGATAGGAGAGATACGATGGAGTAAAAACAAGTTATAATTTAGTGGTGCTCTGCGAAAAACCAGCCTTAATGTAATTATTACGAAGGTGCAATAAGTTTCTTGAAATCTTCTATGACTAGTTAGAGAACAGTGCAGATCGGAACCTTCATCGGTAGCAAAACCCTTGGTCAGTTTTCTCAGAGAGTTGTTTAAGTGAGGTTATGTTTACTTTTCTCTCGGGAAAATTGTAACAATTTCTAAACTCCCGATTAAAACCATAACCCATTGCCAGATTCAGATAACTTTAATCATTTACATAATTTCAAGAGTTTTAAATTTACAAATCAAATGCAAATGTTATTTTGATATTGAATTTATAAATGTTGTTCATAAAGGAAGAAAAGCTTATTTTGAGTAATTTCTCTTTTTTCTGCAGTGTTTTCTAAACGTCGTCTGCTGCAAAGGCATCAAATATTATCTGTGGCCATTCAATACTTTGTTTTATGCAATCTTTAGAAATTCAAGCATTCTGTGATATTTTGTAAAGCATTCCGTAAAAATTGTTACAGCTTTCTTTAAAAACTGTTACAGCATTCTGTAAAAATTGTTAAAGCCTCACCTCACTGTTCATCACTTAAACCCTTTCCTGATTTTACCCATCTGCAATAGACTGAAAAAAATAAGACAAAAGAAGAAAAAGTAATTTCTGCTTTTGCCACAATGAGTTTTCAATTAAATTCAATAATTTTACTTTCTTTAATAGTGAAAATCAAACTTGGTGTTGTGAAAGTCGTCTGCTGCAGAGTTGATTGAAAGGGTTAACCCTTTCCCACCTGCAGACGCAATAGTAGCAGACGACTTTTGAACACATTGTGTCCAAAGGTGAAATTGCTCATGATGAGCAATTTCACCTTTGGCCACAATGTTTTCAACTTTATTTAACAATTAAGCTATCTTTTATGGAGATTTTTCAGGTTTTTGTCACCGTTTTCAAAGTTGTCTGCTGCAGAATTGTTGTAAGTGGGAAAGGGTTATAGGTTTTGCATGTAATACAATAGGTGAGCAGATCATATTTTATGCTTGTTGGCGTTTAACCACTTTTATTTCACCAATGTCACATTCAAGTGTTTTCAACACAATCCAAATATTTGTTTGAACCCTTTCCCACATACAAAAGATTTGGAGCAGATGACTTTGGAAACATTTAGTAAAGAATATGGAAACTTTCTATAAATGAAAGAACAAATATTGAAAAAAAGTTGAAAACATTGTGGCAAAATTAGAAATTGCTCACTATGAGCTATTACCCTTTTGCAACAATGTTTTCAAAAGCCATCTGCTGCAAAGGCATCTTAGAAAGTGTCTATATGTTGGAAAGTGTTGGGTGTAAATCAACCATCAGGAAGTTTTATTTAGGGCCCATCACTTCTCCCCCAATAATCTATTGGCATGCGATCCCTATTAGGTCAAGCCCTTATTGGCATGTGATCCCTTATTGGGTCAATCCCTTATTGGCATGCAGTCCCTTATTGGGTCGTACCAAAGAAATGGAAGTAGTTGATTCTTTACTGCACAATCAGGGTTGCGGAGATAGCATTACAACTGGATGCGTGGTGTCAGGATAAACCAATCAGCATGCAGTACTGGTAATTGGAATATGACTGAAATACTGTTGAAAGCAGCATTAACCCTTTCCCACTTAAGACACTTTCTGAAGCCTCTGCAGAAGCCTACTTTTGAAAACATTATGACAAAAGTAGAAATTGCTCAAAACAAACAATTTCTCCTTCTGCCACAATATTTCAACTCTTTTCAGTAATTATACCTACTGTTATAGAGCTTTACCGTGTGTTTGCCTAGATACTTTCAATGTCGTCTGCAGCAGATTTGTTGAGAAAGGGTGAAATGCTACACTGAAAAAACAAAATGAACTGGTTGTTCCCTATGCAGATTGATGTTTAGTTGTACCATTAAGATTGTATATAGTTTAAGTCATGTAATACCACCTTTTGAGGTTTTTAGATTAACAACAGATTGCCTACATAACACATTGCCACATACAAGAAATCTGAAGCAGACAACTTTGAAAACATCTTGACAAAGCGAGACGTGGTCAGTTTCTTTAAATGAATGTGTTATGATGAATAGATCTTAAAAGCATTGTTGCAAGAGTTGAAATTGCTAACCATGAGAAATTTCTCCTTTTGTCACAAGGGTGTTTAAAAAAATCATCTGCTGCAAATGCTTAAAAATGTGTCTGCATAAGGGAAAGGGGTGTTAACCTTTTCCCACCTGTTGATGCATTTTAACGCTTCTGCTGCAGACCACTTTTGAAAACATTGTGACAAAAGGAGAAATTGCTCAAAACAAGCAATAATTTCTCCTTTTGCCACAAAGTTTTCAACTTTTTTCAATAATTATACCATCATTATTAGAGATCTTCTACATTTAGGACTTGATAAGTTTAAAGTCGTATGCTGCAGATTTTCTGTATGCCGGGGGAAATGGGTGTTTAAAATGTGTACTGTTGATATATTTCAGTTCCAAGAAGGCAAACAGGTGGACCCAGAAATGTATGGTATCATACAGAGATCGTTGAAATACCTCTTCACTGAACTCAACCAACACTCAGGGCAAAAAATTATACGAGCCTCCTATCTAGAGATTTATAATGAACAGGTAGGAACAAAAAATTATACGAGCCTCCTATCTAGAGATATACAAGAGAAAGTTGATGCAACTGGCATCAATGTCGCCGGAAAAGACTGCATTGATTTATTGTTTAACACACATGTATTCTTGACTTTCATTAGTCTAAACATACACATAATGTTTTCATAAGGACTAATTCCAGGATTTTTGAAATTCCACATAGATCTACACATTTCAGGATTTCTTGTGGTCAGGATTTTGGATGTTTTGTATTTGTCAATAAAACCCCAACAAATTAATACATTTTGGGATTTAAATCTACATGCAATAAAAAGCTATTAAACCCTTTCCATGTCTGAAGCAACAATGAAAACCTTTAAACGCTTAAAACATTGAGAAAACGGTTAAATTGCTGAAGACATGAACTTCCTCCTTTTTAATAATAATTATAATAAATATTTCACAGATGTTAAAAATTATCATCATATGTTTAAAACGTAGACCACACTTGAAACAACATATCAGCTAAATTGTTTATCTAAATCGTTGATGCATACAATATATGTTTGGCGCAAGAGAAATGCCAGTTGCGAGTCCCATTACTATTTAATAGGTGGCAAGTATGAAATTAATTGGGTGCGAAAGAGCAGATTTTCTTTATTTCTAAATATATTGTTTATCAGAGTTTGTTCTTCTCTTAATTTGTTTCAAGCCAAATAAACATTTAATATCACATATATTTAATCATTTAAGTGTGTAATATTAGCTACCTCAAGATGTCAGACATCGAAGAAAGTGAATACAAAGTCAGGCAAAGCTTTAGTGCATGTTTTATTCCACTGCATTCGAGAGAAAAAAGCATTTCTATAGTATCTTTCTTTCTCCTACATTCGACCCATGCACTCGTTTTGTGACGTTTAAGATATCAATTTGTCTTGCGACATTTTTTGTCTGCATAAACAAGTCACTTTTCTAAGTTTACATTTTACTTCCGGTTACTTCGCTTTGTTTACATTTTGGCAATATGAAACTAGGTCACGAACTGGAAAAGGCGTTTCGACGTTCACGACCGATAAACAGGCTTATATTTGATACATATTTTCACAAAATATTTCTTATTTTTGTTTCTGTTACCAGTTTATGTTGATACTGATCTATTAAAAGGAGAATTCAACGTGATTTTCATATCGATAGTCTCTGCAAGCAGGTGCGCGTATCTAAACAAATTTGACTGTGCGACGTAAAGGTTTGTAGTTATCGCCTTTTGATTACATAGTTTATGACAATAAAGTATCCCAGTCTAGCTAATAGGGACTGTTTTGTCTTCGTAAATAAAACACAAAAACGTAAATGCCAGTCAAAATAAAGAAACTGCACATACTTAAAACATCGGAATATTTATTTCATTTTAGATGTGTCATAACTTAGTGTTTTTAAACAAACGCAATTGTAATATGTTCAAGACATTTAAAAAAAGAAATATAATAATAACCCCCCCTCCCATGTGATTTCCGAAAACCTATTAAAAATAGAAGTCGCGGGCTTCTGCCCGGCGACTAATAATGAACAGGTAGGAACAAAAAATTATACGAGCCTCCTATCTAGAGATTTATAATGAACGGGTAGGAACAAAGGACTGTTTTTGTGTGGCCTCCTGTCGCAGGAAGACACATAGGGAGGGTTTATTCCTATTTGGTCTAATCCAATGTCATCTACTGGTTTTCATTCCCATTTCTGCTACTTTTGTCTGACTCTTGATCTATTCTTATTTCAATTTTGTCTACTGGTATTCATTCCCATTTTGTCTACTGGTATTCATTCCCATTTTGTCTACTGGTTTTCATTCCCATTTTGTCTACTGGTTTTCATTCCCATTTTGTCTACTGTTATCCATTCCCATTTTGTCTACTGGTTTTCATTCCCATTTCAGCTCTTTTTGTCAGACTCTTGATCTATTCTTATTTCCATTTGTCTACTCATATTAATTCCCATTTTGATATTCTAGTATTGACAGATGTAATCGTATTTGTAATGTATGTAATAGTAACCAAATGGAATCAGAATATCATTTTTACTTTGCTGTCCCTTTTATTCTTCTCTACAAACTAATTAAAACTTTTTGTCAATATGCTTTTTAGCTCACCTGAGCTTTGCTCAAGGTGAGTTATTGTGATCGCCTTTTGTCCGGCGTGCGTCGTGCGTCGTGCGTCAACTTCTTCTCCTCAGTAACCAGTGGGTCAATTTGGATGAAACTTCACAGATAGCATCCTCTCAATGACCTCACCAGAATTTCTTCAAATTTTTGGGATCCATGCAAAATTCTGGTTTCCATGGCAACGAAACGAAAAAAACTTCAAAATTCTTCTTCTCCCAAACTGCTTGGCAGATTTTCAAATAATTTTGTAGAAATGTTCCTTGGATGACCCTCTATCAGATTCCTTCAAGCCGTGTTGATTGGTCGAAAAACATGGCCGCCAGGGGGGGCGGGGCTATTTTGCCTTATATGGCTATAGTTAAAACTTAAAAAATCTTCTCCTCCAAAAGTGTAAGGCCGATTTTCAAATAATTTTGTAGAAATGTTCCTTGGGTGACCCTCTATCAGATTCCTTCAAGCCATGTTGATTGGTCGAAAAACATGGCCGCCAGGGGGGGGCGGGCTATTTTGCCTTATATGGCTATAGTGCAAACTTAAAAAATCTTCTCCACCAGAAGTGTCAGGCCGATTTTCAAATAATTTTGTAGAAATGTTCCTTGGGTGACCCTCTACCAGATTCCTTCAATCCATGTTGATTGGTCGAAAAACACGGCCGCCAGGGGGGCGGGGCTATTTTGCCTTATAAGGCTATAGTGCAAACTTAAAAAATCTTCTCCTCCAAAAGTGTCGGCCCGATTTTCAAATAATTTTGTAGAAATGTTCCTTGGATGACCCACTTTCAGATTCCTTCAAGCCATGTTGATTGTTCAAAAAACATGGCCGCCAGTGGGCAGGGCTATTTTGCCTTATATGGCTATAGTGAAAACTTAAAAAATCTTCTCCTCCAAAAGTATCTGGCCGATTTTCAAATAATTTTGTAGAAATGTTCCTAGGGTGACCCTCTATCAGATTCCTTCAAGCCAAGTTCATTGGTCGGAAACTGGCTGCCAGGGGGCGGGGCTTATATAGCTAAAGTGAAAAAAAATAAATTCAGGTGAGCGATTCAAGGGCCATCATGGCCCTCTTGTTTCTAATCAGAACAAAATGATATTTAAATTGCCAAGTATTTACGAGATGCATTTAATCTCCATAATGAACAATTACAGAATGCTATTACAACATGATATACTGCCAGTTAATATTACACCAGGTTGTAATATATGATCATAAAATCGAATTATCAGTCTTTAATAACGTAATATTTGTAGGTAAATATTGTTTGTATGTTTTGTATGTTTTCTTTTTTTAGCTCACCAATGCACGAAGTGCAAGGTGAGCTTTTGTAATCGCTCACCGTCCGTCGTCGTCGTCGTCGTCGTCGTCCGTCCGTTCACATTTTCCTACAAATGACTTCTCCTACACTAATTAACCAAATTCAAAATCATTTTACAGGAATGTTCCTTGGGTGGATCTCTTTCAAACTTGTTCAAAGAATTCTATTCCATGCAGAACTTTGGCTGCCACGGCAAAAAAAAGGGGAAATTAACCAAAACTTAAAAAATCTTCTTGTCTGAAAGTAGAAGGCCCAGGGCTTTTGATATTGGGTATGTAGCATCATCTAGTGGACCTTTACCAAGATTGTTCAAATTATAGCCCTGGGGTCAAAATGACCCCTCCCCTGGGGTCTATTGTTTTACATAGACTCATATAGAGAAAAAACTTAAAAAATCTTCTTGTCTAAAAATAGAGGCCCCAGGCCTTTGAGTTTTGGTATGTAGCATCATCTAGTAGACCTCTACCAAGATTGTTCAAATTATAGCCCTGGGGTTAAAAATGACCCCTCCCCAGGGGTCACTTGTTTAACATAGACTCATATAGGGGAAAAACTTTAAAAATCTTCTTGTCTAAAAGTAGAAGGCCCATGCCTTTGATATTTGGTATGTAGCATCATCTAGTGAACCACTACCAAGATTGTTCAAATTATAGCCCTGGGGTAAAAAATGACCCCTCCCCGGGGTCACTTGTTTTACATAGACTCATATAGGGGAAAAACTTTAAAAATCTTCTTGTCTAAAAGTAGAGGGCCCAGGCCTTTGCTATTGGGTATGTAGCATCATCTAGTGGACCTTTACCAAGATTGTTCAAACTATAGCCCTGGGGTAAAAATGACCCCTCCCCTGGGGTCTATTGTTTTACATGGACTCATATAGAGAAAAAACTTAAAAAATCTTCTTGTCTAAAAGTAGAGGCCTTTGATATTTGGTATGTAGCATCATCTAGTGAACCTCTACCAAGATTGTTCAAATTATAGCCCTGGGGTCAAAAATGAACCCTCCCTGGGGGTCACTTGTTTAACATAGACTCATATAGGGGAAAAACTTTAAAAATCTTCTTGTCTAAAAGTAGAAGGCCCATGCCTTTGATATTTGGTATGTAGCATCATCTAGTGAATCACTACCAAGATTGTTCAAATTATAGCCCTGGGGTAAAAAATGACCCCTCCCCGGGGGTCACTTGTTTTACATAGACTCGTATAGGGGAAAAACTTAAAAAAATCTCCTTGTCTAAAAGTAGAGGCCCCAGGCCTTTGATATTGGGTATGTAGCATCATCTAGTGGACCTTTACCAAGAGTGTTCAAATTATAGCCCTGGGGTCAAAATGACGGAAAAATCTTCTTGTCTAAACGTAGAAGGTCAAGGCCTTTGATGTTTTGTATGTAGCATCATTGTGGACCTCTACCAAGATTGTTCAAATTATAACCCTGGAGTTCAAAAATGACCCCTCCCCGGGGGTCACTTGTTCTCCATAGACTCATAGAGAATTTTTTTTAAAAATCTTCTTGTTTAAAAGAAGAGGGCCCAACCTTTGATTTTTGGTATGTAGCATCATCTAGTGGACCTCTACCAAGATTGTTCAAATTATAGCCATGGGTTCAAAAATGACTCCATCCCGGGGGTCCCTTGTTTTACATAGACTCATTTAGGGGAAAAACTTTAAAAAAGTAGAGGGCCCTGGCCTTTGATATTTGGTATGTAGCATCATCTAGTGGACCTCTACCAACTATGTTCAAATTATAGCCATGGGATAAAAAATTACCCCTCTCCGGGGGTCACTTGTTTAACATAGATAGGGAAAAAACTTTAAAAATCTTCTTGTCTAAAAGATATTTGGTATGTAGCATCATCTAGTGAACCTCTACCAAGATTGTTCAAATTATAGCCCTGGGGTCAAAAATGACCACTCCCCGGGGGTCACTTGTTTTTCATAGACTTATATAGGGGAAAGAACACTGAAAACCTTTTAAGATTGATTAAATCAGGTGAGCGATATAGGATCATCATGGTCCTCTTGGTTTTTTTTGCCATATGTGTTCACTGTTAAAATTTATATTGGCCAAAGGCGTGTAAATGCTGAATTTGCTGAATAAAATTGAATTGAATTGAATCAATTTGACGATTGATACCTCCGACGATTTGACTAAGACCCGTTTAAGACAATTTCATTCTTATGATCCTTACATGCATCAATAATTCTATTGTCATCCGCCATTGGTTTTTTTTGTAGTCCTCGGAAGGGGATTATTCATAATCAGGGGACGTAACCGATGATTTACTACGATATGTAACCTATTTGTGGGATACGTCTATAGTTCCCATTTCATCTTCTCTAAATACTTGGAACAGATGTATGATTGTTCTAAAGTTTAATATGCTATATGTAAGGGACAGAAAAATGTACATGATTATTTGATTGAGTGACAAGTACAGTTGATAATTATTTTTTATTAAAACCTTAGGTTTAAATAGTTTAATGTCAAATATATAATTTTTCTTTTTCGGTGCAACTGAATTCCAAATTATTACTTGGGTTTATTGTTTTCCAAATGTAGACAAATTAATCCCCCTTTCCCCCTTGCACACATTTTTACCTCGTCTGTTTTTCGAAGACAAAAAGTCTTAGTATTGTGATCATCACATCGTCTGCATCATCACAAAACTTTAACCTTACCTCATAACTCAAAAACCTTTCAACATTTTCAAATGAAACTTGGTACACATGTTTCTTAGAACAATACACATGTCTATACGAGGTCACATAACTCTGGCTTAACCCTTTCCCTCATACGACAATTCTGCTGCAGACGACTTTGAACATATTTTGTCAAAAAATAGAAAATCTCTATAATTGAATGGATAACCTATGACTAAAAGTGAAAAACATTGTGGCAAAAGGAGAAATTGCTCGTTTTGAGCAATTTTTCTATTGTCACTATGTTTTCAAGAAGCCGTCTGCTGCAGAGGCATCAGAAAGCGTCTATATGAGGGAAAGGGTTAAATAATTTTTCAGAAATGCCCCTTTTTCAACTTAGAAAAAAGCAGACATTCGCTTGGGGCGCTCTTGTTATGCATCTGCAGCAGACAACTTTTGAAAGCATTGTGACAAAAGGAGATGTGTTCAAAGTCATCTTAAATCATTAGAATTTCATATCTACCATTCTTTCTGTTTACAGGTAATAGATTTACTTAACCCTAACATGAGACGGTACCTACAAGTGCGGTGGTCAAAGAACAAAGGTTTTTACGTAGAAAATCTGTTTGTCGTCGAGTGTGAGTCACAGGATGACCTGATGGCAGTCCTAGAGGAAGGTAAGACCTGATTTCATCTTTTCTGGCCAACCCATTAACCCTCCTGATGTCCTGCTCCACATACAACACAATTGGGCAAAAATATGAAATATCTTTATATTTTAAAGTATACCTATTGAAAAGGTTTGAAATCATTTTAACAATTTACAAATTACACATGAATTGCACATAATAGGTAAATTTTCATGTTTTCAAACATCTGCTGCAGAGGTGCCAGACAGTTTCTGCATGTGAGCAGATCTCAGGCTTCTAAATCTATCTGTCAGTGAAGGGAAGGGTTAACAATACTTTTTTTCATGAACCATCTCTTTTGTCAAACAGCTTTTAACCTTTCCCTCTTGCAGATCCGTTTTAATAACATTGTGGCAAAAGGAAAAATTACTTATCATGAGCAATATGTCCTTTGACTACAATGTTTTCAACTCTATTCAGTTGTTATATTTTCAACTCTGGAGGTTTGTGATATTTTTGCACAGATCTTTTTAAAGGCGTCTGCTGCAGAAATGTTGTATGTTGGATAGCCTTAGGATTGAATGATTCAGTTTGTGCCCAATATTTCTTAAGATGCCTTTCCTCTTTTCTTTTATTTTGACCATAAGGTCATAGTATTGGTGTTCAACAGAACAGGGAGATAAGGATTATGTTTTTCCTGTCTGAATTGCTTCATTAGTGTCAAAAATATTGCTTTTTAACCCTCTCCCCTAAACAGCAAATCTGCGGCAGATCACTTTGAAAACATTTAGGCAAAGATTTAGAAATTTTCTATCAATGAAAGATCAACTTTTGAATAAAGTTGAAAACATTTTGATAAAAGGAGAAATTGGTCATCCTGGGCAATTTTTCCTTTTGCCACCATGTTTTAAAACTTGTTTGCTGCGGGGGTGTAAGAAGGTGTCTGGATGTGGGAAAGGGTTCATATGTTATCAACTTACAACATGAATCTTTTCCCAACATACAGAAGAGGTTAATGACTACTTCAACTTGAGATATTAATTTCAACAAATTTACTTTTCTGCTTAATGACCTTTATGACATGTGGTTGTTTACTTCTCTGAAAACATCTCAAGTCAAAAGAAGAGTTACATCTAAACAATTTTAATGAAGACTTTGGTTCAAAGTTGAAAGTTTGTTGGAAATGAAAAAAAATATTGTTTTGGATGATTTCTCCTTTTCTCACCATGTTTTCAGACACTGTCTTCTACAAATATGCCAAAAAAAATTCTATATCAGAAAAAGTCCTAATGAAAGTTTGGGCTACGGATATAATTCCAACAAATTTACTTATCTTTTATTTAATTTTCAATATTTGATCAATGGAGAGTGTCAAAAAATAATACTGCCATTATCAAAAAGGTGAAACTTTTTATCAAAAAGGTGAAACTTTTTGAAGTTAACATTTTCCTTCATAGGGACAAAGTTTGACAAGTTTGCTATAAACGACTTTTGTAAACATTATGGGAAAAGGAGAAATTGCTCAAACTGAACAATTTTGCCTATCCTACACTGTTTTCAACTCGTATCCAAAATTATACTACCAATTTTACATATATTGCAAGTCTTTCCCCAAAGAGGTTTTTGAAGCAGACAACCCTTAAATCTTTCCGACGCATTTTGACACATCTGCAGCAGAAGACTTTTGAAAACATTGTGACAAAAGGAGAAATTGCTCAAAACTTTTCCTTTTGCTACAATGTTTTCAACTTATTTTTAGTAATTAATTATACCTACAATTATAGAGATTTACCATCTTTTTTAGTAGACATTTTCAAAGTCATCTCCTGCAGATTTGCTGTATGTGGGAAAAGGTTAATATCATATCAGGTAAACGTTTCATGAAGAGAGTGTTGTTAAGTATTTGTCATTTCCAAAAAAAGTGAAACTGTTTGACGTTAATTGATTTGTTTTGCAATGACTCTGTTTTCTATGTCATATCACTTCCTTTTCTGTTTTTCTATTTGAATTTTGATAAGAACATTATCTATCAAAACATTTGACGCATAATTTTGCAACTTGCAACCTAATTGAAAGGACTGTTTTGAAATAATACCACAAGATTGTTGTAAGGAACCCATGTGGCACCTTCCAGAAACAAAGTAAGTCACAACAAGGTGGACAGATTGATAGATGGAGAAGTAATCCCTAAGTGTTGCTTTGCCAAGGCAGACATAATTATAACACTTGTACAAGTTAACCCCTTCCAACCTACAACAACTTTCAAAACATATATGAGCCATCCCACAAGAAAACCAACATTATGGCATTATGTATCGATACAGATCAGCCTGCACAGACCACACAGGCTAATCCGGGCCAACAGATTCTGTCTCTGGGAGATAGAGGTTAAGAGTATGATGATTCCTGAAACAGAAAATCAACAGGAGGCGAAAAGTCTCTGTCTGGGTTAGCCTGCGCAGCATGCTTAGGCTGATCAGGGTCAATACTTTAGGCAGAGTCCACTATGTTGGTTTTTTCACAGGACGGCTCATATGTAAAATCACAGGCAATTTCTGTAAATGAAAGAATAATTACTTTCAAAAGTCATCTGCTGCAGATGCTTCAAAATGGGCCTGCAAGTCAGAGAGGATTAAAATACTGATGGTATACTATTAATTGGATACTTGAATTTTTGGTGAACTTGGCTGTTTAAATTTTTCAATGTCAATGTCCCTAAAATATCTTTCATTTAGAAAAACATTGACCAATATAACTTCAGTATTTATAATACTTCAAACTTAATCCTTTCCCACCTGCAGACACATTTTGAGACAATCATTTTCAAAATACGAGACTCAAATATCATATCATTTAAATGGATAACATTCCAAGTTAACCCTTTCCCTCATATAGACGCTTTCTGACGCCTCTGCAGCAGTTGGCTTTTTAAAAACATAGTGACAAAAGAAGAAATTGCACAAAACGTGCAATTTCTCCTTTTGCCACAATGTTTTCCCCTTTTAGTAATAGGTTATCCGTTCAATTATAGAGATTTTCCATGTTTTGACAAAATATGTTAAAAGTCGTCTGCTGCAGAATTGTCATATGAGGGAAAGGGTTAAAACAAAATATGTGCGGTGCTCAGCGAAAACCAACCATAAGTCATTTGCCATGTGACCCATCATTTTATGGTGTCAAAACAAATAAACGACTGGACTAAGATATAAGTAAGCATTCTTGACTGGTTGAACATATTAAACAGTTGTCATTTATTTGACTTTCTGTCACAAAAGCCCTAAACATCAGCCCTTTATCTTGACAGACAGTTTAAGATCTCTATGTTGTCATTGATCACAAAGATAAGGAACAGAGGCTTGAAAGACTTTTTGGGGACCTTAGAATTTTTTTCTGGAATTGTTTAACTAGGCTTTGAAAAAAAACAAAAAGTATAGAAAATCTCTATTAACAAAGTTTCAATTATTGAATTGGGTTGAAAACATTATGGCAAAAGGAGAAATTGCTCCTCATGAGCAATTTCTCCATTTTCCACAATGTTTTCATTTCGAAATTAAACTTATTTATAGAAATATTCCACATTTTTGCCTATAATATAGAGTACAAAAATTCACACTTTTCAAGATAAATATTTATCATCCAAATGGTTCAGGGGCCAATTTTGTCTTTGTTTAACCCTTTCCAACATATAGACGCATTTTGATACATCTGCAGCAGACGACTTTTGAAAACATTGTAACAAAAGGAGAAATTGCTCAAAACAAGAAATTTCTCTCTTAGCCACAATGTTTTCAACTTTAGTAATTATACCTTCATTTATATACATTTTCCAAGTTTTTGACTAAATGTTTTCAAGGTCGTCTGCTGCACATTTGTTGTGAATTATGGTACATGTATATACATTTTTGATAAGAAATTCAAAATAGAAACATTATAGCAGAAAACTATCTAGGATGAAAAAAAATTGACTTGTTATGACCAATTACATTTTTATGTCACAAAATCAGATTGCAAATAACTTTGGAAACAACTTGGAAATAATATGGAAAATTAATGAAAGTTTATTTATTGAATAGAGTTAAAAATATTGTGGCCAAAGGAGAAATTTTCTCAAAATAATAAATTTCTTCTTTTGTCACAATGTATTCAAAAGTTGCCTGCTGCAGAGGCATGAAAATGTGTCTGCATTATGGAAAGGGTTGAAGGGTTTGATGGGTCATTAAGAACAGTCTTTAAGAGGAGAGTTTAGACAGGGAATTACTCTGCAATAGGCAGATTAAATATTTGATAAGTTTTTGTGACGATTTTTGGGGACAATGTCCCCCTTGAAGCTCCCTTAGATACAATGTCAGAAAAATTGATTAAAATGCTAATTTCACCGTAATCTTACACTTGATTGTGTCAGGTCTGGTGAAAGACTTCAAGACGAGGGACCCAATTTATAACGTCATACTTTCTTAACTCTTTCCCACATATAGACGCTTTCTGACGCCTCTGCAGCAGACGGCTTTTTGAAAACATAGTGACAAAAGAAGAAATTGCACAAAACGTGCAATTTCTCCTTTTGCCACAATGTTTTCCACTTTTTGTCATAGGTTACCCATTCAATTATGGAGATTTTCTATTTTTTGACAAAATACGTTCAAAGTCGTCTGCCACAGAATTGCCGTAGGAGGGAAAGGGTTAACCCCTTCCCACATACAATATATCTGCAGCATACAACTTTGTAATCATCTGATTTTGCTAATAAAGAGAAATATCTACTCTAACCGTTCTGCCTCTTTTCTCTGATGTATCTTTTTTTGACAATCTTCAGAATATGACTGTTAGAAACATTGTGGGAAATGGAAACAAGACAACAACTTCTGCTTTTCTCATAGTTTTTTCAACTCCTTTTCCCAAATTCTCAGATACTTCCTGTTATTCCTCAGTCATTTTTTAATCGTTTCCTTATTGCAGACCCATCTGCAGCAGACCCAGTTTGAAAACATTTTGACGAAAGGAGGAAGTTTCTCCTTCAGCTGCTTTGTTTTCTGATCTATTCAATATTACAGTCATTTTCAGACCTTTTCAAAGTCTTCTGCTGCAGATTTGTTGTATGTGGGAAAGGGATTTTTACGACCAGACAAAAAATGTCAAATTCATATCGGGTAAATAATCCTTATTTCATGCATGCTTGGTCACTGTTTAAACTTTCGGCTTAGTTCTTTTGTTACCAAAATTTACATTTTCAAGTGGAACATTTTTTGAGAGAAATAAATTGCAATCCCTTGCTTTAACAGTTACAGCATTTTATGTTTATTAAAGTCCTTTGCAATAAAAATATCTAATAAAAATATATAATAAAAATGATTTAACATATTGATATACATTTATGTAACAGAGTAGTCAACATTGTGGGAACAGGTGAATTGGTGATTCAGAGCAAATCCTTTTGTTTTTCCTTACTTTTTTCGAAGGATTAACCCCAGTTTCATTTTCACTTGTGATGGGACTGCAGTAGATTTCCTTTGAAATGATTTTGGCCAAAGGAGAAATGGCTAGCCCACAATATCTTTAATTCTATGTAATAATGATACTTTTATTTATACGGATTGTTCCCAGGGTGTTAACTACGTTCTTGGTATTTCTTGATGTTTTCAAACTTGTTGGCAGACATGTTTTGAGTGTGGGAAATGTAAATTGAAAACTTGTTACTTCCACTACATTTATATCTGAACTTTTGTATAATTATTTTGGCTATTTCTTGCTTCAATGGCTTACCATAAAGCCTGTTTTAAACTATTAAAATATTTAGTATTTTCTTTGAAAATGTTTGACAACTGAGCCTTTTTACTGTTAAGGGAGGTAACTATATATTGGCAAAAATCTTTGTTTCTGTTGAGTAACTTCCCTTTGACTTATTGGTCTTCATTGTGGTGGTAACTTAAATGACCATATAACTCAAATAATTCAGCAGTTTACATGCTACGATATTTCTAGAGCAATATTTTAAACCCATTTCCTACATACACTGCAACTGAAGCAGACAACTTTTGATAACATCGAGGCAAGAGGAAAAATTTCTTTTGCAACAATGTTTTCAGTTGTCCTTAGATAAATTTTAAAATGTGTATGCATATTGGAAAGGGTTTATATGTTTAGGAACAGATAAATATGTAATTAATGGTGACATGTTTACTCAATGTTTTATCTCCTCAAGTGGACGAAATCCCCTCTCAAGATGAAAGCTTAAATTGTTTGCGTCAAGTACATTTATTAAACTGAAACTTGAACATAACCTTTACTTTTACTTGTCTATCCATCTGTCTGTCTGTTGATACAATCTTTGTCAAATCTAGATGCCATCTACACCAACTGTTGGCATATCACCAGCTGTAACCTATAGTTATTTCTTCTGCTTATCAAACTCCCAAAGGAAAAAATATTGCAAACTCGATTTTTGATTTTGAATCAGTACAATACAGAAGGAGTTATATACTGAAAAAAACTATAAACCTTTTCCTATTTTAACCCTTTCCCTCATACGACAATTCTGCAGCAGACGACTTTGAACGTATTTTGTCAAAAAATGGAAAATCTCTATAACTGAATGGATAACCTATGACAAAAAGTGGAAAACATTGTGGCAAAAGGAGAAATTGCACGTTTTGTGCAATTTCTTCGTTTGTCACTATGTTTTCAAAAAGCCGTCTGCTGCAGATGCGTTAGAATGCGTCTGCAGGTGGGAAAGGGAACAAAATTTACAGCAGATGACTTTATAAACATTTAGGCAATATTACGGATTCTCTCTATAAATGAAGGATAAATTATAGAACAGACTTTAAAACATTATGGCAAAAGGAGATAATGATAAGCAATTTCTCATATTGCCAGAATGTTTTCACAAGTAGCTACTGCAGTTGTGACAAATTGTGCCTGCTGGTGGGAAATTGTTAAAACCCATGGCCCTGGACAGCATTTCTACCCTTTACACTTTCCCACAAATCATAAACCTGCAGCAGATGACTTTGAAAACATTTTATCAAAAACGTGAAAAATATCCATTAATGACAGTTTAATTATTAAATAGAGTTGAAAACATTGTGGCACATGGTAAAATTGCTCATTATGAGCAATTTCTTCTTTTGTCACGATGTTTTCAAAAGTCTTCTGCTACAGCAGCTTCAAACTGCATCTATATGTGGGAAAGGGTTAAAATGAAGATATGGATTAAACTGTCAAACAGAAATTTCTAGAGACTTGAATGACTGTGTTACAACCTTAGAAAGAATGTGATCAGAGTGCTCTCAGGAACAGGCTGATCTGTGTCATTGCTGGTTTCATATTTCTGATGGACAGATTTCCAGTTACATAGCTCATGTGATGTTTAACTAACAAAGGAAGAGATGGCCGCAAATCCCATTTAAGTATCAGAAATGACGTAGAACTGAAACCAATACCAGACAAGTAGGCCAATAGTTTACATTAACCATTTCCCACATATTGCCGCTTTCTGATGCCTCTGCAGCAGATGACTTTTGAAAACATGGTGGCAAAAGGGGAAATTGCTTATTATGTTTTCATCTCTATGCAATGATTAACCGTTCCTTTATAGAGGTTTACTATTGTTTTGTCCAGATGTTGTCGAAGTATGCTGATTTGTTGTACGTGGGAAAGGGTGAAACATACACTGGAATAGAATGCTGTGCATGTGCAATAATCTATTGCCAAATCAGAAAATATCTTTCTTGCATGATAAAGTCAACATAATGTAAACCATGAAACAATACCCTTACTTATTGGCAAATTTAAAATACATGATTTTTAGACAGAAAAAGAAGCATTTCAGGAAGAAGAAACAAATCATGGTTGTTATTAACAAAAAAACATATCCTTAAAAATAATCCTGCAGCATAGAAATTGAAAATTGTGTCTAAATGTGAGCAATGGCAGACAATTTAACCCTTTCCCTCATATAGACGCTTTCTGAAGCCTCTGCAGCAGACGGCTATTTGAAAACATAGTGACAAAAGAAGAAATTGCACAAAACGTACAATTTCTCCTTTTGCCACAATGTTTTCCACTTTTTGTCATAGGTTATCCATTCAATTATGGAGATTTTCTATGTTTTAAAAAAAGATATGTTCAAAGTCGTCTGCTAGCTGCAGAATTGTCGTATGAGGGAAAGGGTTAAAAGCCTTACCCAGTGTATCACAAATATATTGAATACAAAAACATGGTCTGATTCTAATATAAACCCTCGACCTGAAACAGATAACCTTCACTTGCCTGATGCAAACAATAGGTCGAAAAAACATTTTGACGAAAGGAGCAATTATTCATCATGAGCAATTTCTCATTTTCTCACATTGTTTCCTGGTAATAATTCTTAGATTGTTTAAGATTTTCCAAGGTTTTTGTTCTGTACTGTATTTGAAGATGACAACTTTAAAACTCCATATCAGGCAAACAATTAACTTATAAAACAGACCTGTTTCATTTCTGAGCCCTTTCCCATATTCAACAAATCTGCAGCAGAATGACTTTTAAAACATTTAGGCAAAAACATGGAAAATTCCCATAAATTAAGGTATTATGCTGAAAAAAGTTGAAAACATTGTGGCAAAAGGAGACATTTCTCCAATATGCTTGCTATTGTGTAAAAAAAATCATACTGACGTTAAATTGTTTTCCATGAATGTATTCAAGACAAACTGAACTCTTGTAAACATTATCGTCAAAGTGTAAGCTGAACATGATTCATTGGGAACCAGGCATTGTCAGCTTAAATTAACTATGCTGGATGTCTGCTTCCTTGAGGATTAACCCTTTCCCTCATATATACGCTTTCCAACGCCTCTGCAGCAGAAGGCTTTTTGAAAACATAGTGACAAAAGAAGAAATTGCTCAAAACGAGCAATTTCTCCTTTTGCCACAATGTTTTCCACTTTTAGTCATAGGTTATCCATTCAATTATAGACTTTTTCCATTTTTGGACAAAATATGTTCAAAGTCGTCTGCTGCAGAATTGTCGTATGAGGGAAAGGATTAACCAGTTCTCATGTTGTTTGTGCTGAGCTCCGGTAGCTCAGTCGGTAGCAACGCGGGCTGTCAATACAGGGGTTGTGAATTTTAAATACCAGCTTGGCCAACATTCTTTCCGACGTTTATCAAACGTCACTGTGACAAGCGTCATTTGTGTTTCACAAATGGGCTGGGCTAACAGTCTATGTGGAAAAGCAGCCAGTTGCTTGGAAAGTATGTTGTGTGGAGTACCGGTGTGAGAAAGCTAGGAAACACATAGTAGGTGAACTGGCTGCCGTGAATTGTTGAAAACGGCGTTAATAATTAGCCCCACAATCAATCTCATGTTGTTTGACCCTTTCCCTCATATAGACGCTTTCCGACGCCTCTGCAGCAGACGGCTTTTTGAAAATATAGTAACTAAAGAAGAAATTGAAGAATTGAAGTCATAGGTTATCCATTCAATTATGGAGATTTTCTATGTTTGACAAAATGTGTTCAAAGTCGTCTGCTGCAAAATGCGTTCAAAGTCGTCTGCTGCAGAATTGTCGTATGAGGGAAAGGGTTAATTGTGTGGTAAAAATTTGAAAGACAGGACCCACTCAGCTTGAGATTCAAATCTGGTACCTGTGGTCGTAGATCTACCACTGCACCACTCTCTTTTATAATAATATAGATGCAGAGGCCTTTTTAACCCTTTGCCTCATGTAGACGCTTTCTGACGCATCTGAATCAGACGACTTTTGAAATCATAGTGGCAAATGGAGAAATTGCTACACTTGTCACAATGATTTCAACTCTTATTCAATTATCTATTTTGGACTTGATAATTTCAAAATAGTCTGCTGCGGATTTATTGTATGTGGGAAAGGTTAAAAACCGAAAAACATTTGATAAAGGTTAAAGGTTAAAGCTATAAAAGTATTAAAGCATTAAAGATCCACTTTGATTATCAGTGTTAAATATTAATATTGACTTAAGCTGAAGGAAACTACAAAGAAAGTTAGAATTAGTATTCCATGGTGAACATTAGTTCAGTAACAAAGGGGGCCATATCATGATAAAAAGGTTCAAACTTCCCATACCAAACAATCTGCAGCAGACGGCTTTTTGAAAACATAGTGACAAAAGAAGAAATTGCACAGAACGTGCAATTTCTCCTTTTGCCACAATGTTTTCCACTTTTTGTCATAGGTTATCCATTCAATTATGGAGATTTTCTATGTTTTGACAAAATACGTTCAAAGTCGTCTGCTGTAGAATTGTTGTATGAGGGAAAGGGTTAATATATTTGAAGAAACAACTGAAAATTGAATTATACATATTTGAAGAAACAACTGAAAATTCAATTATACAGAAAGTTGTGAAGAAAAGACAAAATCAATACTCATCTTTGGCAATTTCTCTTTTTTCCAGATTGTTTTCAAAAAGTGTCTTCTGCAAAAGGTCACAAATTGATTCTGTTAACAAAAGTGTTTAGGATATGTATGTTTCTGTCATCCCAAGATATCCTTAAAATGTAGTAATGTAGAGGGGCTATACCATTAGTTTTTAATCAGAATTGTATTCAACCCTTCAACCCTTTCCCACATACAAGAAATCTGCAGCAGACGACTTTGAACATATTTTGTCAAAAAATGGAAAATCTCTATAATTGAATGGATAACCTGAATGACTAAAAGTTGAAAAGAGCAATTTCTTCATTTGCCACAATGTTTTCAAAAATCGTCTGCTTCAGAGGTGTCAGAAAGCGTCTGTATGAGGGAAAAGGGTTAAAACCCTTTTAACTCGTAAAGTAGGTCTGATGACAGTCTTCATTGTTTGCAGACCACCTTGGTGGTGTTGTGGTTTCAGTGTCCGTCTTGAGAGTAGTAGACCAGGGTTCGATCCCTGGTCGGATCATACGTAGGACTTTACAATTGTAGTAATGGCATCCCTCCTTGGTACTCAGGTTTGCACGGATAGCATTACTAATGATGCGCTGGAGTCAGGATAAGCTTATCAGCAGTACTGGTAAGTTACCCAGGAAACAATGTGATATAATTGATTGGTTGGGGTTTTACGCCGTTTTCAAAAAAAAAAAAATCCTATCACGGCGGCCAGTTCACCTACTCATGTGTTTCCTGGCTTCCCCACACCAGTAATCCACACAACAAACTTCTAAAGCAACTGGCTGCTTTTCCACATAGACTGTTTGCCCATTGGTGGAAGACGAAAGACGCTTGTCACATTGACCTTTATCAAATGTCAGAAAGAATGGTGGCCAAGCTGGTATTTGAACTCATAACCCCTGGATTGACAGCCCGCGTCGTTACCAACTGAGCTACCGAGGCTCGGCCCAATGAATATAAGTGTAGTACTATTGAAAGCAGCATAACGCAGAATTCAAACAAAACCAAAAATTGTAATTTTGCAGGTTATTAATATTTGGTCCTTTTTTACTTGGCAAGCTTAGCTAATAGTCCTAATATTGACAATATGTGAATAAGTTTCTACAATTTCTTTCACAACTATTCGTAAAACCTTTCATATTTCCTTAGCTTTGTAATGGTTGATTGTGAAGTATTGTTGGATGCTCTTTTATAAATTACATTTTCACACATCTTTAGCAAACAACATTTTAATCGGGTTCAGGTAGTTTTGAAAAAGAGGATTATAATTCCCCACAATGTTTTCGAAAAGTGGTCTGTATAAGGCAAATGGTGAACCAATGCATTTGGGCAGTCAACATATAGAATGTATTTAGTCTTTATAAGGACAACAAAACATTGGGCTCCATGGTGAAGTACTCATGGACAAAGTATCCCTGATTATTGATAATCTGATAATCTGAAACAGATATCAAACTATTTCTATCCCTTAACCCTTTCCCTCATATAGACGCTTTCTGACACCTCTGCAGCAGACGGCTTTTTGAAAACATAGTGACAAAAGAAGAAATTGCACAACACATGCAATTTCTCCTTTTGCCACAATTTTTTCCACTTTTTGTCATAGGTTATCCATTCAATTATGGAGATTTTCTATGTTTTGACAATTGCCGTATGATGGAAAGGGTTAACCCTTTCTCACATACAGCATTTTTAAAGATTTGGAAAACATCTAGGCAAAAATACTGAAAAAAAATCAATAAACAATAAATGACCGTAAAATTATTGATTATTGATTCTAGTAGAAAACATTGTGGCAAAAGGATAAATTACATTTTATGAGCAATTTATCCTTTTGGCACAATGTTATAAAATGTCTACTTCTGAAGATGTGTCAAAATGTGTCTGTATCTGGGAAAGGGTTAACTGTTTAAATGATAAGCTATTTTTTATAGTTATCTGATTTGATAAGCATCTGCATGAAGCTTCAACAATTTCAAGATAGAGAAAAACTTTTTTTGCTGCTGCATTTTGTGCTTAGATGACAGCGAATATTGGAGTATCTAAAAGTTACCACGAAGAGCAAGCTGATTGTATCGTAGGGCAGAGTCTCATCGTGCTGTAAATAAAATAAGATAATTAAATTGTTCAATGGTGTGTAACTATTCATCTGATGTGATTTGTTTTCAAAGAAACAATCCTGCGGACAAATAAAAATATATAACTATGAGGGAAAGGGTACTTGTAATTTGAGAGTTATTGGTAAGAAAAGGAGCAAATACCTATTTATGAGAAATGGTGTCTTTTTTTCAAGTTTCCCAATACCTAGTCCTATCTGTTGCAGTTTGATATGCGTTCTTTCCTTCCTAAAGACCCATTTGACTTATCTGCAGCAGACAGCTTTTGAAAACTGTATGACAAAAGGAGATATTGCTTTTCATGAGCAATTTCTCCTTTACCCGCAATGTTTTCAACGTAATTAAATAATAATACATTTATTTATAGACATTTTCAATAATTTGGCCGAGATGTTTTCAATGTTGTCTGCTGCAGATTTGTTGTATGTTGGGAAAGGGTTAACCCTTTCCCTCATACGACAATTCTGCAGCAGATGACTTTGAACGTATTTTGTCAAAAATCTCCATAATTGAATGGATAACCTGTGACAAAAAGTGGAAAATATTGTGGCAAAAGGAGAAATTGCATGTTTTGTGCAATTTCTTCTTTATCACTATATATGTTTTCAAAAAGCCGTCTGCTGCAGAGGCGTCAGAAAGCGTCTATATGGAGGAAAGGGTTAAAAAGGGTAAAGCAGCGACATTCATTGGTTGTGACAATGCTATTATGATCAGTGTTTGATCGAGATCACGGGGTGATCTATGTACAAATCTTAAAAACAAAATATTCCACATATATAGGAAACCTCTTAAATTACTTTTAAATGGAAGTTACTTAACCATTAATGAACTACAATAAAGACGTAAACTGACACTTTGAAAGTTTGACAATAGAAATGTTTCAAAAAGCGTACAGTTTTGTTCTTCAATGTTTGTGTGTTGTGTTGAAGTATGTGTTAGTAAGAATTGATTGCAAAAAATGAAATAAGTGCTAGTAAAAGTAATTGTGAAAATGGAAAACAATGTTTGTGTTTTAAATGAATGAACATTGTGACCAATTATCTGAAACCAAAGCACACTCAATGGATACTATTTAATTGATGTTTGTTTCATTTAAGCAATTTTGTGCGTTTGATGTGTCTTTTTATAGTTGGCTTTTATGATTCACTCTGTTTGTTTTGATGGGTCTGTTAGAATTAAAGTGAATTATAGCATTTTTATGGTCAAATTTATTGTTGATTTATGTATTCACAGTTTTCTGTTTTGTGATTTAAACCCTTTCCAATCATAATGTGCAATGTCTCATTATTTCCACTATTATTTCAAAAGTTTTATGTTGCGCTTTTACTTTAATCTATTGAAATTATTGTCTTTTTCCTCTCTTATTTGCAATCAACCAATAATTACCAAATTTACCCATTTTGTCTTTAAACTAAATAATGGTATAAAAGCTCTGAGTAATATTAAAACCCCAACTAAAAGCACATATATCTTCAACTCTTTTGTCATTGATTTATACTTGAAACCGGGTGTCCCGGGTTCTATCCCCAGTCACGGCACGACGGTCATGGTGGAGTGCCCTTGGGCAAGGCATATTTTCTAGCCTAGTACTTGTTTGTGTACCCAGGGATCATGAATAAGTGAGCTGTCATCGTGATATAATTGAAATAATGTTGAAAGCGGCGTTAAACCCTAATAAAACAAAACATTGATTTATATTCAATGAAAACTCAACAGACTGATTGGCTGGTCCCTATCCATAGGGTTCAATCAAATGTATTGAAACCTTGTTGAACATTCTGTGACTTAACCCTTTCCCACATATAGACGCTTTATGACTTTTGAAAACATTGTGACAAAAGAAGAAATTACTCAAATGAGCAATTTCTTGTTTTTCCACAATGTTTTGAACTTTTTCCAGTAAATATACCCTCATTTATAGGGGTTTTCTATATTTTTGTCCACATGTTTTCAAAGTCGTCTGCGGCAGAATTGTTGTATGTGAGAAAGGGTTAAGCTAGAGTTGATGTTTCATTAGCTTTTGACTGGCTCAACCAGGTCATCACTGTATGTAGATACATGGTATCGTTGAGCATTTTTCCTACATACAACAAATCTAGCAGATGATTTTGATAACATTTAGGGACAATTTTTTGAAAATGTATAATTATTTAATTATTGAAAACATTGTGATAAATGGAAAAATGATTTTCTATGAACCATTTCTCCTTTTGGCACAATGATTTCAAACGTCGTCTGTTTCAGATGCGTCAAAATGTGTCTGCATGTGGGAAAAGGAATTAACTGAATTCAAATAAATGTGAGATAACTTTGTTTTGATGTAACCATAACTGAATATATGTATTTATCTCAATCTGGTACAATAGTTGAATGGGAAGTTTGGTCAAATTCGCAGTGATAAAATGAAAAAGTAAAAATTGCTTTTATTCTCCTTGGTCTAATTTAAGGATAGAATTATAATCTTTTTCTAGTGTTTAGTGTCTTTGTTCAATGTGGTAAAGAAGTTGTCAAAGACCCTTGATGAAAACATTTTGATTTTTTTTATACATTGATAATATCTTAATGAAATTCAATTATGTAAAAGTTATGTACCCAAAAGTTGTTTAACTGGTGATTAATTTTAACCCTTTCCCCCACAGACGCTTTCTGACACCTCTGCAGAAGACAACTTTTGAAATATTGTTGCAAAAGGAGAAATTGCTCATGATTAGCAATTTCTTCTTTTGCCACAATGTTGTTCAACTTTATGCAATGTTTGATCTATCTATCTGTTTGTCTAAATGTTTTCAAAGTCGTCTGCTGCTTACATGTTGTATCTTTGAAAGGGTTCATATGTAAATTTGACTGCTTCACTGAAAAGCAAAACAAGCAAATATCCAGATCAGCCTCATATAGTCTTTGCACAATCTGATCCAGATTTCCTCCATTTGCCTTGTAGCCAAACAATCATTCTGGAAGGTGTTAGATCAGACTGGTCATGACAAAAATGACTGTGCAGTTTGATTGCATTAATTGCCACTAATTTCAAAACCTTTGACAGGCTGGTTTTCATATGACATGGCCTTGCTTAATTGATACATTAAGATTTGTAATAGATTATAAGCATCAAATGAGCAATTCCTCCTTTTGTTCTCAAAGTCGTCTTATACAGAAAATCAAACCTGAGTGAAAATGACTTCCAATCAACAAAGTTTGCGCTGTACCTTTCATTTGTTAATATGTGTGCATAACTCTTACTACTGAAGGAATTCCTGTTTTAAAAGTTTAATAGAAAATTCACAATTTCTTACATCAGAAAAGCAATTTCACCATTTTCCCTATTTCTTTGTCTCAAAATTGCACTTTCCTCATTTCAAATATCTTTTTCTTCTAGTATTCTCAATGTGAAGGAAAGTAAAAACAACCCCATGCATAGCATTGCATGATCATGCTATAAGATAATATATACCTGGTATGAGATACGAGTTCAAATAAAAATAATAACTAATGCCGGGCAAAAACTAAGTACTTCTGTATAAGTGACACCCTCTTCAACATTGTTTAATTAGAGTTCATGTCATTAAACCTTATTCCACATAGGCATGCAATTTAACCCTTTCCCTCATACAACAATTCTGCAGCAGACGACTTTGAACATATTTTGTCAAAAAAACGGAAAATCTCAAAATTCTGACCAAAAGAAAACCTTAAATTTGTACGTCGAATTTCAGAAATTTCAAAAATCCTGGAATTAGTAATTAATTAAAACATTATGTGCATGTTTAGATTAATGAAAGTTAAGAATATGTTTGTGTTGTAAAAAAAAAGTTAATGCAGTCTTTTCCGGCGACATTGATGTCTTGCAACAACTTTCTCTTGTAGTTTCATTTATATAGAGCTTTTCCATATTTCTGTCAGCATAATGTTCATAGATGTATACTGCAGGTTTATGTTATGAGGGAATGGATCAACTGAACTGCTGCAAACTATATATGTGATTTACTATAGAAAATATACTTCCTTTCATCCTTAATAAATCATGTAGATAAAACTTTTATTTCATTGAAATGATTTAAATTGTGGGACAGATTATAACAATATCATTTTGTGAGTTCAGCTAATACAAGAGAAAGTTGATGCAAGGCATCAGTGTCGCCGGAAAAGACTGCATTGATTTATTTATGTATTCTTGACTTTCCTTAGTCTATTCAATCGTTAGGAACGCAGTAATGAAAACATTTGCTTATAAATTTTATATACATACCTATACATTAGGGTATCTATAAAAAATTAACGAAATGTGTACACATTTATCTGGCTTAAATTTAATTTTGCTGTTGTTACTTATTTAAATAATAGTATTCATTCATATAATTTCAATGTTTGTCAATCTTATTCGAATCACAAGGTAAATATCCTGGTATTGCTTTAAAGGGAGGTAATTTGAAGAAAACAAAAGTCTTCAAAAGGAGAAATATATCAGCATTACCGTCTACAGTTTAAATTGTTCTATTGTTTGTGGATTTAAAAATGTTCTTTTTTTCTTATTTCTACATGTACAACGAAATATTGCGGCTTCTCTTTGACGCTTTGCGTCAAACATTCGTCTTGTACTTGTCTAAAATAAAATAATATCACTCGCTTTTTCATATCGAAATGCGCATGCGCGAAAATCGATGTTAAAGGTCACGAAACTACACAACAGAATAGGGTCTATATTTAGCTTAGAAACAGTTCCTACTTTAGATATTCATGGATTAACATTATTAAATGAATTCTACACAAATCAAGACATCTCTTTGAACATGAAAACAACATTTAGTAAGTTAAAATTGCTATTAAAAGGAGAATCCGAAATTGACCTCAATGATGACACATAAGAGTCTGCATTAGGGGGTGTTGGTTCACGTCTTGAAGGGACCACTTTTGTCTTCGTAAATAAGACAAAAAACTTAAATGCGAGTGAAATAAAAAAAACTGCAAACATTAAAAAATCGGAATATTTATTTCATTTTAGATGTGTCATTTATTAGTGTTCGTAAACAACCACAATTGTAATATGTTCAAATCATCTAGATTTGTTTCTTTCTAATAATAAGCCGCCCTCCCATGTGATTTCCGAAAAGCTATTAAAAATAGAAGTCGCGGGCTTCTGCCCGGCGACTAATAAATGCTATTGTGAAATTATGTTATCAATTAAGACACAGAATACCAATGGTGAAGTATTGCTTTATGATGCATCTGCAGCAGATGATTATTGAAAACATTGAGCAATTTTTACTTTTGCCACAATGTTTTCATCTCTATTCAATAATAATACTTTTACTTATTGAGATTTTCCTGATTTTGCCAAGAGCAAAATTGTCCATTGTAGATTAATGTTCCATGAGGGAAAATTAAGAGATTTTAAAAGCTCTTGTTCTCATAGTCAGTTGGCATATATATTTTTCAACAAAGCTTTTTAACCCTTTCCGACATATAGACACCTTCTGACGATTCTGCAGCAGACGGCTTTTGAAAACATTCTGACCAAAGGATAAATTGCTCATAATGAGCAATTTCTCCTTTTTCAATTCTATTCAATTATTATACTTTCATTTAAAGAGCTTTTCCATATTTTTGCCAACAAGTTTATAAAGTTGTCTGCTGCAGGTTTGTTGAATGTGGGAAAGGGTTAAAAAGGTGTCCACCTCGTTGAGTATCAGGGGAAAGGTTCCATTTTGTAGTGTAAAGGACAAATTGTTAAAGACTCCTAGAAACACACAAGTATTTAAGGAAATTCATGAATTATTGAGTGTGCAACTAGGAGTGATTGGGACATTCAAATGGATAACAAAAAAAGTTTGTTAAATGTCACCCTTGTTCCCCGCATGGTATCACATTCAGATATACATTACTGCTACTCAAAACAACACTAAACAAGTTTTTGGCACTGCAGAAGCTCTTGTAACTCAATTTAACCCAATGTTGTGGATAACTTATCTTAACCCTTTCCCACATATAGACGCTTTCTGAACAATCTATAACAAATTGATTGGTTAACCCTTGCCTACATGCAGACACATTTTGATGCAGTTGCAGCTGATAACTTTTTAAAAATGTGTGAAAATAAGAAATTACTCATAGAGAGAATTTTCTCATTTTTGTCATAATATTTTCTAGTCTTTTCATTAATAACACTTCCATATCTTTGCTTTGATGTTTTCAAATTTGTTGAATGTTTGAAAGGGTTAAATAGATTTACCTTTAGTGTAGTGGTATAATGATTCACTATTGACTATTGTGGATTGACAAACATCGAACATAAACATAACGGAGTACAATAATGTTTATCAGTGAAATCTAAATATGCAGAAGACAGACCTTAGTCGAACGGCAAACTATACGTCTCGTGTTGAGAAACCTTTACAGCAAAAGGTAGGGGTAGTCACTCAACATAAGCCACAGTATCTAGACGTGGCTTTGAAGCAGGCGCTGGACAAAGAGAAAAAAAGTGATTTTAAAATAAATGGGAAGTTAGTGAAGGATAGTAAAACTAGTGTGACAGGAACCAAAGTGAAGAGTAAGATTGGTGATTTCAGTGGTGTGAATAATACAAATAGTAATAATAAAGGGAATATAACAGGCAGGAATAAAAAGGATGGAGGTGTTTTAAATAATGGGGATAAATCTGAGTTGTTAGAAAAAAATAAAAACGTGACTGGACTAGGCTCCCCAACTTTCCAAGAAAAATCTAAATTTAAAAATATACAAAACCAGAAACTTTTTCATGAGCTTGATTCTATGCTCACAGGCAAACATGGCATTGAGGAATCAGTTAAAACAGAACCAATGACCTCCAGATCCCAAAAAGCAGGGAAAATAACAGTATTAAATAAACAATCATTTTATCAGCCATTACAAGATGCTAAATCAGGCAAACAGAAAAAATCTTCTTATACTGCCATTCCACCATTTCAACAAAATGGCATCGTTGATCCTGAAAGTCAGATTTTTCACAAACGTGAATTGAGAGCCAAAGAATGGATTGAATCTGTGGACAGTTTTAGGTCAGGTGATTTTAATGCAAAGTTAGCATCTTTATCCAGCCACCCTGGGAATGTATCTTCCAGGTTAAATACACAAAGGGATTCCCATGCAAGTCAGGGTGTGCCAGTTCACCCGGGTAACATTACAACCCGTCATCATTATATTGCTGATATACCCATATACTTACCAACGTTTAATGGTGCCAGTCCTAACACAAGCCAGTCATTTCCTGGTAAAACACAGCCAGTTGATAGAGCAATCGAAAACACCATCCCTGCTAATGTAACTCATGTAATAGCAGGGGTAAGACTAGAACCTGAAAAGAAGCTTCATCAAGCACCAGAAATATTTTCAGGACCTCCGCCTGAATTGTCTAATTTGACAAGTGAATCTGTGCCAAGACCTAGTAACAGTTACAGACAACTAGCTAATCCAGTCAGACAACGGCTGTTAGAAGAACAGTCCAGGAAGATTGAGAAGGACCATTTAGCCAAGTTTGAGCGTGATAACTTGAAATATTTTGATGTTGAACCAAAGAATGTACATGGACCTAGTGTTATGAATCCAGCCAGAAGATCTCCTGTATCTACATATCGTTCAACTCGTGACTTTGATGAGCAAGATGAGACTATGCATTCAGATCCTGGGTCAATAAGGAGACGCAGGCAAATGGATGACTTATCCAAGTATAAGTATAGCCCAGAAGGGTTTCTCGCTGATAGAGAAAGGAGAGCTCATCAAGAGAGAGAGACTGAAAATAAAATGTCTTCCAGAGGCTTTGTAGATGAGTTCAGAAGACGTGACCCAGCTTTTCAAGGTCATTCAGACAGAAGGGATGGTAGAAGGCCGGTACCCAGTGATAACTCATGGGTCAGGGCTGATAGGCATACCCCCAATAGTATGGCCACTAGCAGGAAACCAGCTATGAGAGAGGATAATAAACCATATGAAGACACCACATATCATGTCAAAGATGGAGGCACAAACAGGCGCGACAGAAATAATTCTCCTACACAGTCACAGTTTGTTGAGCGTGACAAAGACACTCATCGAACATATCAAATTCCGTCGGAAATACGTGAAAGAGAACGTTATAGTGAAAGAGAAATCAGAGAGGAAAGACACAGACAGGCTCAGAAAAACAGAGAATATTATGATACTTTGAAAAGTGATAGAGACACAAAGAATATTAGTGATCCTATAGAAAGGGACACCAGATACAAGACTGACCAAGACAATTATAGAGTGGATGGATATGCTAGAGTTAGAGAGGATGACAAGAAAAAGGATTCTGATGATAGATATGGAAAGGGAGGAAATCAATTTGGTGAAAAAGTAGATAAGCGATATCAGAAAGATTCAAGAGAATTTCAAACGTATATGGAAGAACAATTCAAAGATGAAAGAAGTACCAGATATGCAGAGGGTAGAAATGATTATAGTTTTGATAGTAAAAGAGATGACAAAGATAATAGCTATGAAAAGAGGAGTGAGTTTGGATATGCTTCTGATAAATCTGGGAGAAATGATAACAAGGACCGGGAATACAAAAGGGCGACTGATAGGGACAAGGAGTCACTCTATGATAAACCTTCCTTTCACAATGATAGAACAGATAAATATCAACTTGAAAATGATATAACTGAAAGACCAGCTAGACAAGACTCATACTCAAAATCTGATAGAAATAGTGAGCGAAATAGCAAAGACATGGAATCAGCCAGTAGAAAAAGAAAATTCTCTGCTGAAAGAAAGGAAACCAAAAGTAAATCAGGTGATTTGAAAGTGGAATATGTGCTAAGGAATAAGAGTTATTCGACAGATATGCTGAAAGAAGACATAGGAAGAGAAAATTCCAGAGAACCACCAAAAGAGCTACCTGATAAGAGAGAGAACCCTCAGAAACCAGATATGAAGAGTTATGAAGATAATAGACATCCAGATAGAAATAACTATACAGAAAGAGAGAAAGGGGAAGCACCAAAAGAAAGGGAAGAACCCTTGATAAAGGCACCAACATATGAAACCAGGGTTATCAAAGAGAATTCAAAGCATGGGGATGATTTTACCAAATATTTTGATGATCCAGAAAACCCCAATAGTCCATCCAATAAGATACCATTTTACACTGATAATGCCAGGCAATATGCCAAAGAGAAGTATGAGTTCAATGTGCCAGAGATCATGACCCCGGTCCAGGAAACTTCCATCAGACAGTCTGAAGAAGAGGAAAAGGACAATGTTCAGAGTGATCCAATTAAATCACCAAAAGTAAGTGATTTGAAAGGATTATATAATTCATCGTATGTTGATGATATAACAAACCGACAGCCTATTCAGGAAAAAGAAGCCAAACATACAGAAGAAAGAGATGATAATAACAAAGACTCTGCTCAAGCAGACGGACCTACTAAACCAAGTTTCCTATCCTCAACAGTAAATAAACATGACATTAAGGAAGATCGGCGCTCACCCTGGAGAAAGGATGAAAACCAACCGCAAACTCAAACCAGTCCGAAACAGGAAGTCAATCCATATCCGGAGGGACCTGATCTCGGTGAATTACAAGAAGACAAAAAATCTGAGTCCTTTGAGAAAATAAAAGCAGAAGTAAGGCAGAAGACTGAGGAAACATTACAAAAGAAACGAGAAAAAACAATGGACAGTCAGGGACCAACATTCGATGATTCTAAGATTGAATATCCAGCCTTTGATGACAAAAAAGAAGCTAATATCAATGAAGAGCAAACAAATGAGAGAATGGCATCATGGTCAAGCGGAAAAGATAAACCAAGTAACAATGATAGGCAGTTCAGTGATAATAAATCCGATAAGAGAGATGATCAAAATAAAAAAACCAAGGATGAACCAAATGATAAACCAAATGATAAACCAAATGATGAAGCTAAAGATGAAGGTGAAGAGATTGATGTTGATGATTTGAATTTGGATGATGTTGAAACAGAGATGGATGAACGAGAACTATATGTGTGTTATTTAATGACTGATAGTGGTGAGGCTATTGGGCCTTTAAAACTAGATATAGATGATGTTCAGATTGGATTACCAAGGCCATTCAAGGAAGATGATAACCATGATGGAGAAATAAAGGATGTTGAACAAGATGCAGAAGGTAATTATGAACTAATATTACAAAGAAATCGTTTGAATGGGAGAAAATAGGTTGACTGAAAGATATAGACATGATAAACTACAATGAGATACATATATTTGTGTCATGAAAGCGTTATAAACACAGCTACTTTTATCAGCATATATCACTTCAGTTGTGAAAATTACATAAATTGTCATTTAATGTAAAATGTAATATAGTATGATGTAATATATTAGTTATTCGGCTCTATAATATATTCTATCACTCTGGATAGAATTGGTGTATCTATGGTTAACCCTTTCCCTCATACGACAACTCTGCAGCAGATGACTTTGAACATATTTTGACAAAAAGTAGAAAATCTCTATAATTGAATGGTTTTATAGTGGAAAACATTGTGACAAATGCAGAAATTGCTCGTTTTGAGCAATTTCTTTTTTTGTCACTATGTTTTCAAAAAGCTGTCTGCTCCAGAGGCGTCAGAAAGCGTTTATATGAGGGAAAGGGTTAAATGGTAAATACAATCATACAGAATAGGAAAAGGGAGCATTGCTAAAGATGATCTGTGTCTCCATTTCCTGAAATGTTTTCAAAAGTGTTGTGCTTTAACAGGAAGTGGCAACAGAGACATATTATGAATGTTAATTATGTAAACAATATTGAGTAGATAAAGTGAAAGAGTGCTAATAAACCTTTCCAACATACTACAAATCTGCAGCAGACAACTTTCAAACATCTAGGCGATGTTAACTATATAGAAAATCTATTTATATGAAGATATGATAATTTGAAAGAGTTGAAAACATCGTCGCAAAGGAGAAACTGCTCATTTTGCGAAATATTTCCTTTTTTCACAAAGTTTTCAGAAGGATTCTGCTGCAGATGCATCAACAAAATGCATCTGCAAGTGGGAAAGGGTTAAATGATGATGTAGATAATGAAGAATAAGAATTTAAGGATCATAGCTCTGTCTCTCATTGATTAATTGTTTCCTGATCCAGCAAACTTTTGGATTCATTTGAGTAGATGTGGTAAATGGAGGCATTACTCATAGAGCCTACCATTACCCACCTCCACTTTTCATTTATATCTTATATCAGAATAAAAAAATACTTCCATATGTCAGGACCTTTTTTCTATTCTTTTTAAAACAATGTTCCTCTTTGGTAAAAAAAGGGTATGTCCTTTTTTTTTCGTTAAAGCAATCTTACTGATGTTTTTCCCTCATGAAAGCTCTTCTGTTATCAACCAGAACCATTTGTTGAAATTACGGAAATATTGGCAGTTAACATTAACACAGTGGCCTATTGTGCTAAAATATTTTGTATGAAAAAGGATGAAAACTTATCAATCATGCTGTAGGAAAAATTCTGGAAACATGGGGAGTAATTGTGTTTCACTCAATGGCATTGCTGATGCATAGCGCTTGACATGGTTGACAGTATTGCTAAAAATGTTACAAAAGAAAATATGATTAGGAGATTATCAGCACGGGTTTTAGTAGTTTTTCTTATTAGTGACTTATTTTTTTACAGAAATGATTATCCTTTCCCACATTCAGACACTTTGAATAGAGTTGGAAACATTGTGACAAAAAGAGACATTGCTTGTTTTGAGTAAATGTTTTTGTCACAATGTTTTTAACTGTCGGCGTCAGAAAGCATCTAAATATTGGAAAGGGTTAGGGTATGGTGATCAATAAGATATGAACAAGAAATGCTGTAATTAGAGTGGTTTAATCCTTTCCCACATACAACAAATCTTCAGCAAACAACTTTGAAAAGATCAAGAAAAAACACATGGAAAAGGTTTATAAATGAAAGTATATTTTTTGTATAGAGTTTGAAAACACTGTGAAGAAAGAACAAACTGCTCATCAGGTGCAATTTCTTCTTTTGCCAAAATATTATAAAAAGTCGTCTGCTGCAGATGTTTCAAGATGTGTCTGTTATTTGAAAAGGGTTACAGTTCAACAAATAATCAATACACTCTATTATGTATTATGTGGACTTTTTGTACATAAACTATTGTGAAAATTAGTTGACCGTGGACATTTGAATCCATCATTTGTGCCACACAGTACTGCACCTGAAAATATATGTAGATATAGTTAATTTTTTAATGTTTTTAAGACCGAATCAGAGTCTCACCATGTACACAACTTATATGATATCAAGTTTCGTTTAAGACAGGTAAACTATCTCTATGGACATTCACAAAGGTAACATGTCTACCTATTTATGAGTATTCATGAAGATAACATGTCTACCTATTCATGAAGGTAACATGTCTACCTATTTATGAGTGTATTCATGAAGGTAACATGTCTACTTATTTATGAGTGCATTCATGAAAGTAACATGTCTACCTATTTATGAGTGCATTCATGAAGGTAACATGTCTACCTATTTATGAGTGCATTCATGCAGGTAACATGTCTACCTATTTATGAGTGCATTCATGAAGGTAACATGTCTACCTATTCATGAGTGCATTCAAAAAGGTAACATGTCTACCTATGTATGAGTGTATTCACAAAAGATAACATATCTACCTATTTATGAGTGTATTCATGAAGGTAACATGTCTACCTATTCATGAATGTATTCACAAAGGTAACATGTCTACCTATTTATGAGTGTATTCAATGTCTACCTATGTATGAGTGTATTCAATGTCTACCTATGTATGAGTGTATTCACAAAAGGTAACATGTCTACCTATTTATGAGTGTATTCATGAAGGTAACATGTCTACCTGTTCATGAATGTATTCACAAAGGTAACATGTCTACCTATTTATGAGTGTATTCATGAAGGTAACATGTCTACCTATTTATGAGTGTGTATTCATGAAGGTAACATGTCTACCTGTAAATGAGTGTATTTACAAAGGTAACATGTCTACCTATTTATGAGTGTATTAAACAAGGTAAAATGTCTACCTATTCATGAGTGCATTCATGAAAGAACCACGGCAATCTTTTCACGAGTGCATTCATTAAGAAGCCATGTCCACCTGTTTATGAGTGCAGTGGTTCAAATGATGAATTCACTCAAGAATGTGGTTAAATAATGCATGGTTAAATAATTTTAACAAAACTTATCTTTAATGTCCATGCACATCCATGCTTTTTGATACAACTGAATAGTGTGCAGAGCCAGGTTATCCTGCATGGATGCACAGTTTGATCTGAATCCCAAGATCATAAACGCCATGAGGTTTGGTTCATGGAGCTTAATCCTTCCCAACATACAGATGCTTTCTGACGCCTCTGCAGCTGAAGACTTTTGAAAACATTGTGACAAAAGAAGAAATTGCTCAAAACAAGCAGTTTCTCCTTTTGTCACAATGTTTTCAACTTTTTTCAGTAATTATACCTTCATTTATAGAGAATGTTCATGTTTTTCCTAGATGTTTTCAAAGTCTTCTGCTGCAGATGTGTTGTATGTGGGATAGGGTTAACCCTTTCCCCCATACGACAATTCTGTAGCAGACGACTTTGAACGTATTTTGTCATAACATAGAAAATCTCCATAATTGAATGGATAACCTATGACAAAAAGTGGAAAACATTGTGGTAAAAGGAGAAATTGAACGTTTTGTGCAATTTCTTCTTTTGTCACTATGTTTTCAAAAAGCCGTCTGCTGCAGAGGCGTCAGAAAGCGTCTATATGAGGGACAGGGTTGAGTGTTGCTGATTCATGTGATAATGGCAGGTTAGAATGACTTGTGTTTTAAAGGGTCTGATTGTGTATTCAGAGTTGGGTAGGATTGAAATAATTAAAATGAATTAGATCCCTATCTAAAATAACAAATATTAATGATATAAATTGACAAGCATAAAGGATATTGTTTATTTAACCCTTTCCCACATACACCAAATCTTTGAAAACATTAAGTCAAAAATATGGAAAATGTCTTTTAAATAAAGTATTATTATTAAATAAAGTTGAAAAGATTTCAGCACTAGGAGAAATTGCTTATCATGAGCAATTTTCCCCCTTTTGTTACAATTTTTAAAAAAGATGTCTGCTGCAGAGGCATCATAAAGCGTCTGTATGTGGGAAAGGGTTAAACAAAGTGCATACTCTAAACAATACAATGGTTGTATCAAATTTATCTTTTGTCTTCTAATAGATTACTCAATACAGATACCTTGACTGCAGGCAAATACTGAAAACATTTTGGGAAAAGGGGAAATTGATCGTAACCCTTTCCCACATACAGAGGCTCTTTGACGCCTTTGCAGCAAACAACACTTGAAAATCTTGGTGGCAAAAGGAAATTGCTCATGATGAACAATTTCTCCTTTTGCCACCAAGATTTCAATTGTATTCAATAATTGTTTTCATTTATAAAGTTGTCAGATTTCTTGGCTTTATGTTTTCAAAGTCTTCTGCTGAAAAATTTCCTTTTACCAAATATTTTCTAGAAGTATCATGTCAGGTTACATATGTAGTTACTTTTCTGGTACCGTTAAACAATGCTTGAAAAGGAGATCTTTTTTTTTTTAGAGTATATTACCTCTTTCTAACAGTGTTGTGAACTATTTTCCCAATTATCTAAATAATATCTAGCATTTCCATTATTGTCTGGATGTTTTAGTCTAATCATGCAAGGTAGAAATGCTACAAGAGCTATTTTGGCATGATTTGTCTTTCTTTGTTACTGGAAACTTTAGAAGGGACATGTAAATACTTATTTATAATTGATGTGTAAGGTATTGTCTAATAGGACTTAGTGAAGAATAATAAAAGCTGACAGGACAATGACCATAATTGTGTATTTAACCAGAAGGTTAGATACACTGTGAAATAGTAGTCTGAATATTTAACCCTTTCCCACATGCAATAAACCTGAAGCAGACGACTTTGAAAACATGCAGGCCAAAATATGGCAAAACTCTAAAAATAAACGTTAAACTAGTGAATAGAGTTAAAAAGTCGTCTGCTGACATCAGAAGGTATCATCTGTTTGGGGGAAAGGGTTAATGCTTGCGTTTTTAGAAATCAATTTAGAAATGTGCATTTCTATTGTAATTTAATGACTGCACTTTCCAACAGGGAATCCCCCGTGGCTGAGTGGTTAGAGTCGGGCATTTGTAACCCGGCATCCCTGGTTCCATCCCAAGTTTAATAATGGTGGAGTGCTCTTGGCCAAGGCACATATCCTAACCTAGTACTTGTTTACCACGGGATCATGAATGAGTGATATAACTGAAATAATGTTGAAAATGGCGTAAAACCCAGCTGCAGAAGCATTTTGACGCAATAGTAGCAGATGACTTTTGAAAACATTGTGTCCAAAGGTGTAATTGCTCATGATGAGCAATTTTCAATTTTCCCTTTGGCCACAATGTTTTCAACATTTTTAACAATTAAGCTATCTTTCATGGAGATTTTTCTGGTTTTTGTCACTATGTTTTCAAAGTCATCTGCTGCAGAATTGTTGTATGTGGGTAAGGGTTAAGATGCAGATTTAGCTTGGTTCCTATTGGATATCCAAGACAATTATCTCCCTTTGTGCTCACAATGAGGGATAATTGTCACATTAGTCCTAATATTTTCCAATCTGTCCGTCTCGGAGGCCTTAACCCTGTCCCTCATATAGCCGCTTTCTGACGCCTCTGCAGCAGACGGCTTTTTGAAAACATAGTGACAAAAGAAGAAATTGCACAAAACGTGCAATTTCTCCTTTTGCCACAATGTTTACAACTTTTTGTCATAGGTTATCCATTCAATTATGGAGATTTTCTATGTTTTGACAAAATATGTTCAAAGTCGTCTGCTGCAGAATTGTCGGCGGATGAAAGGAAGGGATATAATTCTTGTTACGCTTATTCGAAAAATGAGATAAAGTTATTCCCCTTGATCTACATAAAAACCAATTAAGTGTGGCTGTATACTGAATCAGCAACAAAAATTGTACTTTAAAATATCACTTGTTTTCATATGGGCAGTCTTGTGCGAGAACCAACCTTGAAGTAATTAATACACATCTGGAAAGAGACCTGCAGATCAAAATGGATACTGCATTACAGAAGTTTCTTGAAACCTTCTATGACTTATTATAAGACAGTGCAGAGCCAAATCAGAATGTGATCGATGCAATAGCTGATCTGATCTGCACTTGTTGCTAGCACCTTAGTTGGCTGTCTTAGAGGGCCCATCATAGTATACTTAACCCTTTCCCTCATATAGGCGCTTTCTGACACCTCTGCAGCAGACAGCTTTTTGAAAACATAGTGACAAAAAAAGAAATTGCTCAATACGAGCAATTTCTGCTTTTGCCACAATGTTTCTAATTTAAGTCATAGGTTATTCCTTCAATTATCCCTTTCCCTCATATAGACGCTTTCTGACGCCTCTGCAGCAGACAGCTTTTTGAAAACATAGTGACAAAAGAAGAAATTGCACAAAACGTGCAATTTCTCCTTTTGCCACAATGTTTTCCACTTTTTGTCATAGGTTATCCATTCAATTATGGAGATTTTCTATGTTTTGACAAAATATGTTCAAAGACGTCTGCTGCAGAATTGTCGTATGAGGGAAAGGGTTAAAGAGATTGTCTATTTTCGATAAAATATGTTCTGCTGGAGAATTGTCGTATGAGAAAAAGGGTTAATAATTGTATTATTATGCATGTAACTATATTTTCATGACACACCTTCATTAGGAGGAGTATGTCAGGACTGTTCCAGATGATATATATCTTATGAAGCGAGTCAATTCTGTATCGCTTCACTGAAACGATTCTTTTGAGTAGCCACAACATAGGGTGAATTCTAGAAAGAAACATTTGAGACCATGAAAAATGTCTATTGTTTTGAGCTTCATTCCAATAACTGTAAATTTATTTTCAGGTATGCGTAATCGACAGATGGGCTCCCATGGTTTGAATGAGTTAATTAATTCCAAATTTATTTTCAGGTATGCGTAACCGACAGACGGGCTCCCATGGTTTGAATGAGTTTTCTAGTCGTAGTCACAGCATGTTGATGTTGACAATCGATTCCGAGCAACAAGATCCTGAAGACGAGAATATCTACATCACAAAACGGGGAAAACTTACCTTTGTAGATTTGGCAGGTGAGATTGTGTAGGCTATTGTAGTAAGAGTAATTAACGTCTGTACACTCTATTTATACCAGTACAAACAATATTTATTCCGGAGTAGACTGGAATCACTGCCTCAGGTGGTTGGTGGGTCTCTTCAAGACTGTATGACATATCGATGGCTGGGCTTGAAACGGTTGTAACTAAAATTTGTATTTTTTTTACCAATGTTAATCACCTCGCCATAAAGTCTTTATAAGTGTTAAATCATTTTTCTTGGTAAACAATGGAAATTTAGGTGCCATTGCTCGTTCTGAGCAATGGCATCTAAATTTGCATTGTTTACAAAGGGGTCAAAATTGCCCCTAAACCAGGGTTTACAAAATAGGTTTTTAGTTACAACCGTTTCACACCAAGCCCTTGATATGAACCTTTTCCTTTCCCACATACATCACAACTGCAGCAGGCGACTTTGCAGGCAAAAAATTGAAAAATCTCTAAATGAAAGAACAATAACAAAATATAAGTTGAAAACATTTTGACAAAAGGAGAAATTGCTCATCATGAGCCAAAATGTTTCAACTTATTTTTATACAGATTTCTCATGATGAGCAATTTCTCCTTTTGTCACCTTATTTTTGGCTGTTGTCTGCTGCAGATTTGTCTGCTAGCCTGTAGAGGTGTCGAAATGTGTCTGTATGTGGGAACCGGCTATGATAGGATGTACCTGATGTAGGGTAAAAGATTCACACACCTTAATAAGGATACCCTATTGATTTATATAAGAAATGGATGGATTCAGAATTCAACACTGTCAATAGAAATTAGCAACGCTGGCTTGGCTATTTAAAGGTATTAATGTATTAGCGTTTTCCATTTTCCATTTCACTAATCAATTTCTAGGCGACTCTTAACTTATGCCATACTCCGTTAGGATGGATCTTTTGATAAACTATCTTTAACCATTGCCTTGGTAGTACCAAGTTGGTACAGATAACTTCTAAAACCTCTGCAGTAAATTACTTTTTACCCTTTCCCACCTGCAGACGCATTTTGACGCAATAGCAGCAGACGACTTTTGAAAACATTGTAGCCAAAGTCGAAATTGCTCTTAATAAGCAATTTCTCCTTTGGCCACAATGTTTTCAACTTTATTTAACAATTAAGCTATCTTTTATGGTGATTTTTCATGTTTTTGTCATTATGTTTTCAAAGTCGTCTGCTGCTGATTTGGTGTGAGATATTCAAGCTCACAGATTAGTTAGAGGGATTCTGGTATTTTAGAAAGATAGTTTTGACAACAGTAAAATATCACTTAAAAAGGCTATCTGTTACCTTATATGGCAGAAAAAATACAAACATTTTTACAAATATTATATTCACATTTGATCAAGTGTTTTTTCTCTCTGTATAAATATTCCACATTCTAAACAAATAACTTTTGAATACTTAAGAAATGCTCATGGCAATACGTCCTTCTGACTTCCTACTGTTTCCAAGCTTAACCTAATACAAGTACCTATATATTCACATTTGATGAAGTATTTTTTTTTCTCTGTATAAATATTCCACCTTCTAAACAAATATCTTTAAAATACTAAAGAAATGCTTATGGCAAAATACCCTCTATACGTCCATATAGTGTAATAATAATGACAAGGTATGCAACGGCATTTTACCCCCTTGCTCGATTCGGGCAATAATTTCCGCAGGAAAACGTCTAAAACGACCTGCTCCCAGGCAGAGACAGGTTCATAAATGATTATTCTCATGATCCACCTCATCAATATTTGCCAACTGACCAATATGCCGGCGTTTTTACGCTTAATGTTCATTATATTTGGAAGTTTTGCAACATTCCGCAGCGACAGATTAATCAAACAACGATTTAAAACATGGTCTAAAATATATTTTTTATACTTTTAAATAAATAACGTATTTTTTATGAATAATTTTATTTTTGGAAGAAAAATGATTAAATGCCAACCCCAACAAACATTGCTCAGGTACAATATTCTTAAAAAGGGCGTCATTTCGCGTTAAATATGCGCTGCGGAACATGATTATTGTGACCTCTGCATGAATCCCTAAAGTAACTACAGTTAGCCTAAGAAAAATAGGTATGAATGATAGGTGTATCAGCGCTTGATTCAAATAAGGTTGAGTTCAAGTTAAAACCGTTACTTTGACGGTTGAAATGAACGTATAAAACGAGTTGCACGCAAAAAATGAAATGGGTTATCAATTTGGTATAAAGTGTGATTGATAAGATGTCATCAATACTCCAATAAATGTGAACTTTTTAATGAATCGCTGAAATCTATACATAAAAAAAATAATAAAAAGCACTACAGTTAGCCTATAAGAGGGTGAATGAAGTATGAATGATTTTTAAAGATCGATCGATACACCTTTCCCTCATATAGACGCTTTCTGATGCCTCTGCAGCAGACAGCTTTTTGAAAACATAGTGACAAAAGAAGAAATTGCACAAAACGTGCAATTTCTCCTTTTGCCACAATGTTTTCCACTTTTTGTCATAGGTTATCCATTCAATTACAGAGATTTTCTATTTTTTGACAAAATATGTTCAAAGTTGTCTGCTGCAGAAATATCGTATGAGGGAAAGGGATACACAAGTACCTTAGAATGCTTGTAGTGAACTTTTACATGAAAAGGGATAATTGTAATTGATGATCTATATCTACACTGTATAATTCTATTTGCAATGTTGTATGTTTAAAAGAAAGTATTATGTTTTAATGCTTTGCTGTATATTTATTTAGTTTTATTATAATCTGTGTGATTTTTATTCATGCATCTAAATAACAGGATACCTCATATCTATTTGCGTTTTCTCATTTTATAGAATGCTCTGCCATTTTAACCCTTTCCCACATACAGACGCTTTCTGACCCCTCATCTACAGCAGACGTTTTTTGAAAACATTGTAACAAAAGGAGAAATTGCTCAAAACAAGCAGTTTCTCCTTTTGCCACAATGTTTTCAACTTTTTCAGTAATTATACCTACAATTATATTTTTGAGTAGACATTTTCAAAGTCGTCTGCTGAAGATTTGCTGTTTGTGGGAAAGGGTTTAAGTCTTAAAGATACGTAACATATTTTACTTCTGACCATTACAGGGAGTGAGAAAGTGAAAGACTCAAACTCTACGGCAGACACTCTTGTTGAGACGAATAGTATCAACAAAAGCTTACTGGTGCTCGGAAACTGTATCTCGTCACTCGGCGATTCCAAACGACGACATGGACATATACCCTATAGAGATAGTAAACTTACAAAATTACTTGCCGATAGTCTTGGAGGGAATGGCGTTACGCTAATGGTAAATTTCAGAGCATTTAACCCTTTCCCTCATACGACAATTCTGCAGCAGACGACTGAACGTATTTTGTCAAAACATAGAAAATCTCCATAATTGAATGGATAACCTATGACAAAAAGTGGAAAACATTATGGCAAAAGGAGAAATTGCATGTTTTGTGCAATTTCTTTATTTTGTCACTATGTTTTCAAAAAGCTGTCTGCTGCAGAGGCGTCAGAAAGCGTCTATATGAGGGAAAGGGTTAACTCTTTCCCACATGTAGACGCATTTGAAGCATCTATAGCAGACGACTTTTCAAAACATTTTGCCAATAACTTTGCCTTTTGTCTCAATGTTTCAATAAAAAACTGGCATTTAATGAAACTTAACCCTTTCCCATATACAGCAAATCTGCAGCAAACGACTTTGAAAGCATGTGGCAAATACATGTTAAATCTCTATAGATGAAGCTGTAATTACTTAAAAAATTTGAAAACATTGTGGCAAATGGAGAAATTGCTCGTTTTCAAAAGTTGTCTGCTGCAGAGGCGTCAGAAAGCATTTATATGCGGGAAATGGTTAACTGAAAGCCTAGCATAAGGCTAAGGCTAAGATCCGCATGTTCAGATTCAATATTATTGGTCCTTCAATTGTAACAACCAAATACATCATGGATTATCAATCAACCTACCCATGGTACAATCTTTTCAAGCACTTGATGAAAAACTAGAAAATATGTCACTGTGGTTTCTTTGACAAATGTCTTTATAGTTTTTAAACCCATCAAATAATACAGTTATATAAAGACAAAAAAGGCATTTTAATGTAAACTAAAATGTAAACTAAAAACTTGATCACAGATTGTTTGTGACATAGTGCCAGTGCATCTGTTTCAATGAATATTTAGTAGAGATTAGTTAATATACATGTATACATCATATTAATTTTGTTAACCCCCCATTTAAATGATATAATTTATACATGTATTGGGTTAAAAATAGGCAGTTCTAAGCCCATTTCCATATGTATACAGCAAATGTGCAGTGGACAACTTAAAAAACATCTAAACAAAAATTTGTAAATTGAAGAAAATGGAGAAGTTGTTCATTATGAGCCATTACTTGTTTTTATTCAATGTTTTAAAAGGTGGTCTGTTACATGTATGTAAAAATGTGTCTGCTTATCTCAAAAAGGGATCATTTATTGATTTTGTTCATAATATTGTTCAAAATTACCTGAACAAGGCTTACTTTACCCCCAACACAGTTCCACATAAACCAATTTCCACCTACAGACGCATTTTGATGCATCTGCAGCAGACAACTATTGTAAACATTGTGGCAAAAGGAGAAATTGCTCACAGCGTGTTTTAAAAGCCTCAAGCTGCAGACACATCAAAGTATGTGTGCATGTCAGAAAGGGTTAACATTTATATATATTACAGATATGTTGTATCACACCGTCTTCCCACCATGCTCCAGAAACGATGAACACACTGCGGTATGCCAGTCGGGCGAAGAAGATCAGAACTAAACCTGTCATTAAAATGGTAAGTTCACTTTCAAAATACATCGATAGTAAAAATAAAGCTATAATTATTGAATGGACATTAGGCGATTTTGAAATTTATGGAGATTTCAATCTGTGTGTGATCAAAGCAGAAGATGCTTTCAAGGTGCTAGGCCGGATCAGATTGCTAGCAGGGATTATTATTATCAGGGTAATACAGGCTTATCTGGAATTTTACTTTTAGACCCTTTCCCAAATACAACAAGTCTGCAGCAGATAACGAACACCAAGACAGAAATGTGGGAATTTACTATAAATATTAGTGTAATAATTGAATAGAGTTGAAAACATTTTGTCACAATGTTTTCAAAAGTCGTCTGCTGCAGAGGTGTCAGAAAGCATCTGTATGCGGGAAAGAGTTAAATCAGATGTCAATTTACATACTGCATGTCTAATTTGCATACCTTTAGAAATTACGTTTCTGGAATACTGTTGAGAAATTCCTTCTTTATCAACAATGTTATCAGAGGCATCTCAATTTATATTAGCTTCAACCCTTTCCCACATGTAGACATGTTTTCAAGCATCTGCAGCAGACACATTTGAAATACAGTGCCAATAAAGGAGAAATGGCTCATCATGAGCAATTACTCCCTTTACAAAAATATGTTCAACTCTGTTAACCTATTTCCACATACATTAAAAAATAAATGAAATTTCAATTGTTAAATTAAGTTGAAAACATTGTGGAAAAAGTAGTAATGGCTCATTGTGACCAATTTCTCCTTTTGCCGCAATGTTCTCAAATTGTATCAGCTGAAAAGGCCTCAGAAAGCGTTCTTATTTGGGAAAGGGTTAGGAATCCGCTGTGGTCAAGTGGTTAGCATTGGGGATTTCGAAACCGGGTGTCACGGGTTCGATCCCCAGTCGAGGCACTACGGTCATGGTGGAGTGTCCTTGGGCAAGGCACATTTTCTAGCCTAGTACTGGTTTGTTTACCCAGGGATCACGAATAAGTGAACTGTCACCGTGATATGACTGAAATAATGTTGAAAGCGGCATAAAACCCCAATATATATATATATATTTAGTCATAGGTTATCCATTCAATTATAGAGATTTCTATTTTTTGACAAAGAATGTTCAAAGTCGTCTGCTGCAGAATTGTCGTATGAGGGAAAGTGTTAAATAATACCATCAGCATATTCTTATAACTACTACTGAATTGGTTATGAAACTTGAACCAAGGGAGCACCCTTGTGAAATGATTGGACAACTGTATTTTAGAACTCTGTTAGGACAAGACTTGGCTAGTGACATCTATTGACAAAGGAATTCACACAGACGTTTCTGTTTGTTTTAAAATCAATCTCTTAATTCCCATATTTGTCCATATAACCTATCCACTGATAATAGTTATCACTGGATGTCACCTGATATCTTAACCCTTTCCCTCATACGACAATTTTGCAGCAGACGACTTTGAACATATTTTGTCAAAAAATGGAAAATCTCTTTAATTGAATGGATAACCTATGACTAAAAGTGGAAAACATTGTGGCAAAAGGAGAAATTGCTCGTTTTGAGCAATTTCTTCTTTTGTCATTATGTTTTCAAAAAGCCGTCTGCTGCAGAGGCGTCAGAAAGCGTCTATATGAGGGAAAGGGTTAACCCTTTCCCACATTCAGAAAATCTGCATCAAATAAACTTTTGAGATATCGAGACAAAAGTATTGAAGATATCCTTTTAAAAAAATGGCATAAGTAGAAATTGTTCATTACAACCAATTTTTGTGGCGATTGGTTGACAATCGCCACAGTGCTACCAAAACAACAACAACGAAAAAAAAATTATATAGTCGTATTTGAACAATCGGTTGGATATTTCTGCAAAGGCAATTTACTCACTTCCGTTAAACCGCCATATATATATATATAGTTCCATCAGTGATGCAGGCACACGATTAATAATGATAGTGTTAGTGCTACTTTGATACCGGATTGGTACTAATATTTGAGATTTATCGAGAAAATATCTAAATAGAGTTAAACTATTTACATATTATCTTTCTTCATGTTTGGGCAGATAATAAATATCATCGGGCGTCTTGGGTACGCTATGCAGAGTATCATGATACTCCTGTGCCTCGTTTTATTTTTACTGTAGTCAACCGTAACCTTTTGACCTTTAACCTGATTCGGCAGGAGTTGGTTGTACTCTGATTATCTTCGTCATGATTTGGCAGATAATAAATATCATTGCGCGTTCTGCCTTGCAAATAACGACAACTCTGGTGATACTCAAATCTGGAAATTCCAAAAGGTTCTATAAATAGCTCGCGAGACCAAAAACCAGAAAAGCTTGTAAATCTCAATATTATAAACGCTTTATTTTGTACTTGTTTAAATATATGAAAGCGTCTAGATAATAAGACTGGTTTACAAAGGTTTAAAGGACACACGATGGCAGTGTGTACACACGTTATGTATACACGTCTGCACGTTCTAGAGTCAATTAGCAATCAATGCTGACAGTGTAGCCTAATTGAGTTTGAAGATCTAGCATTATAATATATGCCTATATTTTCATAAATTAAACAGTTTGGCAAATAGTGAAATTGTGCATGTTTTGTGTTTGTTTTTGCACTCACATTATTCGAAGCAGTTTAACAACCTCAGAGACATATAAATACACTGTGACAACCCTCAATCATGCAATGTGAAGGGACTAAATTGAACAGACCTGTTTAATATCGGACATAATTGAAACAAACACCAAACTAATGGATACTGTTTTCTCTCCTTTCTTTAGTCATTTCTAAAGTGTAAAATATATTTTATCTTAATATGGCCTAACGACCTGGTGATAAACATGTGATTACCCAAACAATTTAGATTACAAATAGTCATTCTAATGAGCTAAAACGGTAGTCTATCGAATACCAACTAGATTTTTCATAACTTTGGAATGGCCTAATTTTGAACACATCATGACCAATTTCAGAACGTAACTAAATAATCACCAAGACAACATTCTGGCAAACTAACATTATTCTACTGTCAAAAGATGCAGGGTTGATACATTCTCAAATATACCCGCACCAGAGTCATCGCAAGCCCTACACCGATATACTGCTTGTTACTTTGCAGGATTTTCCATACGATCGCCACTACAGTGCCATTGGCGCTTTGATTCATTTAGCCACACAATGCTTTTTCAAAATTGTCTGCTGCAGTTGCCTTATTGATGCATCAAAAGGCTTTTAATTCTTCAATATTTAACCCTTTCCCTCATACGACAATTCTGCAGCAGACGACTTTGAACGTATTTTGTCAAAACATAAAATGTTCTAATGTATTTTGCTGCAGGAGTGACGAAACTGTCTGTATGCATATAAGAAAAGAATCTGCTCTTTGGGCTTTTCAAACAATTTGGATATGTGCAGACGGATTTAAATTTGTGTTTTAACCCTTTCCTTCATATAGATGCCTCTGCAGCAGACCCCTTTTTGAAAAGATGGCGTCAAAAGAAGAAATTGCTCAAAACGAGCAATTTCTTCTTTTGTCACCATGTTTTCAACTCGATTCAATTATTGTACCTACATTTAAAGGGTGTTTCCAAATTTGTTCGGTAAAGTCCTCTGCTGCAGAGTTGTCGCATGTGGGAAACGGTTAATAGACAGGAAACATAGTCATAACAGCTTTTTATTTTGTGATATTTCTCGAAATGTTTGTATTAACCTTTGTCCGGAGATATATCAGATTCTGTTACTGCAGGTGAGATTTGAAAGCCTTAGTGGAAGTTTAAGACAATTAAATTTTGCTTTATATGAACACTTTCTCATTTTTCGCCAAATTATTTCATTAATTACTTTTTTATATAATATATAATGTACTGTTTTTTCATCAGATGTTTTCAAATCAGAATGTAAGACTGAACATGTCAGATTTGATAATACAATTAGATCATTTCCTGAAATGTGATGTATAGACTTTTAGAAAAACAATTAAACAAGAACAATTCTAGACAAATAAAAGAGAGAGACAAAGTTGAAAGTCATGTGGTGTTTTCAAAGTCTCCTTCTTCAGAAGCTCAGTTGATAGCGACACGGGGCTGTCAATTGTGAGTTTGAACCCCAGCTCAGACAACATTCTTTCTGACATTTGATAAAGTCAGTTCCACAAGCGTCATTCCGCTCCACCAATGGGCTAACATTCTATGTGGAAAAGCAGCCAGATTGGAAAGAATGTTGTGTGGAGTACTGGTGTGAGAAAACCGGAAAACACATGGGTAGGTGAACTGGTCGCCATGATATGACTGAAAAATTGTTGAAAACGGCGTTAAACCCCAATCAATTCTTCAGCTGTGCCAAAATTTATTAGACAGGGCACGGTTTGGTATGGTCTGGAAGATATCTTTTCTAAATTATATTAACCCTTTCCCACATACAGCAATTTCTCCTTTTGTCATGATGTTTTCAAAAGTCGTCAGCTGCAGAGGCGACAGAAAGGGTCTGTATGTGGGAAAGGGTTAAATGTACTGTAAAGTTACAAATTATTCTGAATTGTAGGTATGAATGAATGTACTAAAAATATCTCCTGTAATAACATCATTGATCACGAAACTGGTGGGAACTGGTGAATTTCAATATTACCCTTTCACACGAAACTGGTGGGAACTGGTGAATTTCAATATTACCCTTTCACACGAAACTGGTGGAAACTGGTAAATTTCAATATTACCCTTTCACACGAAACTGGTGGGAACTGGTGAATTTCAATATTACCCTTTCACACGAAACTGGTGGGTACTGGTGAATTTCAATATTGCCCTTTCATGCCCAGGGAGATTATTCCTCATAGCAATTTCTCCTTTTGCCACAATGTTTTCTATTGTATTCAATAACAGTTACTCTTCTTTCAATTATTAAATCTTTCCAAATTTTTGCCAAGATGTTTTTTTGGCTCACCTAAGCACGAAGTGCAAGGTGAGCTTTTGTGATCACTCACCGTTCGTCGTCGGCGGCGTCTGTTAACAATTTCCTACAAATGACTTCTCCTACTAAACCAACAGACAGATTTCAAAATAACTTAACAGGAATGGTCCTTAGGTAGTCCTCTTTCAAAGTTGTTCAAAGAAATTAATTCCAAGTAGAACTTTGGTTGCTGCGGCATCAGAAAAGGGGAAAATTGCCAAATCTTAAAAAATCTTCTTGTCCAAAAGTACTGGCCCGATTTGAAAATTATTTTGCACAAATGTTCCTTGGGGTACCCTCTACCAAGATTGTTCAAATATTTCCGATCCGTTAAAAAACATGGCCGCCAGGGGGCGGAGCTTATTTTCCTTATATGTGCATTGTTAAAACTTTAAAAATCTTCTTGTCCAAAAGTACTGGCGCGATTTGAAAATTATTTTGCACAAATGTTCCTTGGGACACTCTTTACCAAGATTGTTCAAATATTTCCAATCCGTTGAAAAACATGGCCGCCAGGGGGCGGAGCCTGTTTTCCTTATATGTGCATTGTTTAAACTTTGAAAAATCTTCTTGTCCAAAAGTACTGGGCCGATTTGAAAATAATTTTGCACAAATGTTCCTTGGTGCACCCTTTACCAAGATTGTTCAAATATTTTTGATCCGTTGAAAAACATGGCCGCCAGGGGGCGGAGCTTGTTTTCCTTATATGTGCATTGTTAAAACTTTAAAAATCTTCTTGTCCAAAAGAACTGGCCCGATTTAAAAATTATTTTGCACAAATGTTCCTTGGGGCACCCTTTACCAAGATTGTACAAATATTTCCAATCCGTTGAAAAATATGGCGGCCAGGGGGCGGAGCTTGTTTTCCTTATATGTGCATTGTTAAAACTTTAAAAATCTTCTTGTCCAAAAGTACTGGCCCGATTTAAAAATTATTTTGCACAAATGTTCCTTGGGCCACCCTTTACGAAGATTGTTCAAATATTTTTGATCCGTTGAAAAACATGGCCGCCAGGGGGCGGAGCTTGTTTTCCTTATATGTGCATTGTTAAAACTTTAAAAATCTTCTTGTCCAAAAGTATTGACCTAAAAAGAGTAAAAACTTTGAAAACTATTGAAGTTCTATTAAATCAGGTGAGCGATATAGGGCCATCATGGCCCTCTTGTTTTAAATTGTCTGCTGCATATTTTATTGTATGAGGGAATGGGATAATGGGTAAACCTATCCTCAATGAAAGGAGAAATCTATAAGGTTATTGATAAGGTTATTGAACAATTACTCAACAATTTACTCTTTCCTCAGAAACTTATTTACTGAAACATTGCGATACAGGTAATCCCTTATTGTGATTTAGTATTTTTTCAAGATTTTGCCTTTAAAAGCACCGGAGGATAAATATATTGTACCTTGAAAACTGATAGTTTTATTTCGACCTTTTCCGACATACTGATGTTTTCTGACTTTTGAAAACATTATAGCCAAATGAGAAATTGCTCATAATGACAACACAATATTTATAGCTTTGTTCAATGATTTTATTTTTAAAAGAGTTTCCATATTTTACTGAAAAAACATTCAATTTGTCTGCTACATATTTTTTGAATATGGGAGAGAGTTAATTGACATTTTTGACCATTTATAGTTTACATTATGTATGATTTTGTCAGCATCAAAATTACAAGAAAAGTTACTTCAAATGTCTTTGCATGGTTTGATAAATTCAGATATTTTTTTCATAATTAAATGAGTTTTCTGAATGACTTTTCTTTCAAAAGTATTGTGTCAATCACTCTTTTAATTCGCCGTGGTCGTGTGGTTAGCGTCGGGGATTTGAAACAGGGTGTCCGGGGTTTGAAAACCCAGTCGCGGCACAACAGTCATGGTGGAGTTTCCTTGGGCAAGGCACATTTTCTAACCTAGTACTGGTTTGTTTACCCAGGGATCATTAATAAGTTACTGTCACCATGATATAACTAAATAATGTTGAAAACAAACATTCTTTAACTTACTGGCAGGTCATACATTGTGTCCCTCTCTTTTATCAATTCAGAAAGGTAAAACATTGTGCATCAGGTGATGTCTCAATCACTTTTGAATTAATTTTTGGAAAGTATACGTTAAGCCCTTTACCACATACAGATTCTTTCTGAGCATTAACTCCTCATGTCTCTTTGTTTTCAACTATATTCACTAACTTAACGATCAATTGGAGAGAATTTCCATATCTTTGTCTATATGTTTTCAAAGTCGTCTATTTTAGATTGGTTGTATGTGGAAAATGGTTATAAATGTCTCTTTTCCCACATTGTTTATCAAATGGCTAATGTAAAGTTGATGGTGGTAGGCCTATATGTATTGGCCAGCACAATAAAGGGTGTGATAAATATTTTCATTGCTTTATGGTAAACCTGATCGATAACCATTTCAGTGTGGTAAACATTTAACAGGACTAGAATGAAATGTGAGGAAAATTGATAACTATTTCGTTCAATGGACACGTTTTTTTAAGGCATGAACATTAAGTGAAACATTTGATGATGTGATATTTTGAGGATTTTCTTTTCTTCTGTGATCAACAAGAATTTTTTTGTTCTTTAGTATAAAAGTAATATAACCCTTTCCCACATACAACAAATCTGCAGCAGACGACTTTGAATACATCCGCGAAAAAATTGGAAACAACCTTAAATGAAAGTGCAATAATTGAATAGAGTTGAAAACATGGTGACAAAAGGTGAAATTGCTTGTTTTGAGAAATTTCTTCATTTGTCTTCTGCTGAAGAGGAAAGCACTTTTAGTCATTGGTTATCCATTCGATTATAGAGATTTCCATTTTTTGACAAAAAATTTTCAAATTCATCTGCTGCGGGAAAGGGTTAAATAGATGGAAAATGATACAGTTCAAAGGAGAATTTCTCCTACAGCTTATGAGGAATCCGCTGTGGTCGAGTGGTTAGCATCAGGGAATTCGAAACCGGGTGTCCCGGGTTTGATCCCCAGTCGCGGCAATTCGGTCATGGTGGAGTGCTCTTGGGCAAGGCACATTTTCTAGCCTAGTACTGGTTTGTTCACCCAGGGATCATGAATAATTAAATTTAAATGCGCGCTAAATGACCTTAGCTGTCGATGCGCCGTAAAACAATATACATTCATTCATTCATTCCTACAGCTTATGTCATGTACAAGAGACATTGTCATCCAGACTGACTGTTATTCTCACATTCATTAAACCTTTCCCTCATACGGCAATTTCTGCAGCAGACGACTTTGAACGTATTTTGTCAAACCTATGACAAAAAGTAGAAAACATTGTGGCAAAAGGAGAAATTGCACGTTTTGTGCAATTTCTTCTTTTGTCACTATGTTTTCAAAAAGCCGTCTGCTGCATAGGAGTCAGAAAGCGTCTATATGAGGGAAAGGGTTAATACTTTGAAAGCATCTTGGCAACAATATAAAATATTTCAATGTCTGAAAAATGATTATTGAATAAAGTTACAGGATTGTGACAAAAGGGGAAATTGTCAAAAGTTTTTCAAAGGTTCTGAGACTGCTGCAGATGCGTCAAAACGCTCTGCAAAGGGGACATGGTTAAAATTTTCTACTTTAACAATATCTAAGGAAAAAGATGTAACTATTTGGAAGATGATCGACCGTTTGATTTTACCCTTTCTCACATACAACAAATCTGCAGCAGACAACAATTACTGTATTATTGATTTATTTTAAGTCGTTAGAATTTTTCATTATCATTGGTTTGAAATGCAAATAAAACAATTCTGTAGCTGATGTCTTTGAAAATATCTAGGCAAAATTATTGAATATCACTATAAAAGGGAAAGACTTGAAAAATATTGTGTCAAAATAAGTAATTACATGAATATTCATTATGACCATTTTCTTCTAATGTCAAAATGTTTTCAAAAGTTGTTGGCTGCAGAGGCATAAGAAAGCTTCTGTATGTGGGAAAGGGTTATATATATATACAGAGTTGAAAAATATGTCTTGTTTATTATAGAAAATGGAAAAGATTGCTTTTTTAGCTCGACTATTCGAAGAATAAGGGGAGCTATTGTAGTCACGTCGGCGTCGCCGTTGGTTAAAGTTTTTGTGCAAGCTAGCATATACCCTTATATCTTACATACTAGGCCAATGATCTTCAAACTTGGTATGGACATACTTCATAGCAAGTTGGTGATGCCTACACATTTGGAGTCAGTAGGTGAAAGGTCAAGGTCACTGTAACTTTCTATATAGAAACAGTTCATGGTTAAAGTTTTTGTGCAAGCTAGCATTTACCCTTATAACTAACATACGCCTAGGACTATGGTCTTTTAACTTTGTATGGATATTCTTCATAGCAAGTTGGAGAGTTTGGAGTCAATTGGTCAAAGGTCAAGTTCACTGTGACCTTCAATACAGAAACATTCCTTGCTTTAAAACTACTGATTGCTTAGGCCTATGACCCTGAAACTTAGTATGGGTAATGGTCATGATCAGCACTTGACTCAAACAGGTCATAGGATCATAAGGTCAAAGGTCAAGGTCACTTTGACCTTTAACGGAAAAAACCACTATTTTTTGCAATAACTTTGAACTATAAGTTGCATATGGTGCAAATTGTTGCCCTATGGTTAAAAGGTTTGCGTGCAACTACGTTAAGAGTCCATATCTTAGTAACTACTTGATACATTCCATTGAAACATTATACAAACATTCCCAACCATCACACCTATGAAAATAATCAAGTTAAATAACTCTATCCTCAGTAACCTGCATATAATGCAAATTATCCCCCTTTAAGACATTGTGGTTAATGCATGCAACTACATTAGAGTCCATTATCTCAGTAATCAAATAAGCGTTGGAATAGTCGAGCATGCTGACCTCCGACAGCTCTTGTTAAATCAATATTTTCAAAATATTTCTAGCTTCAAAGAAATTAAGTCACCTGAATTTAAAGATTGGGTCATTTCAAGTTGTTAGAATAATTTTCAATGCACTTAATTATGTTTGAAAAAAACTGACATTTAATCCATTCTGGCATACATACATATTTTGATGGATCTGCAGCAGACTACTTTTGAAAACATTATGACAAATGAAAGGAGAAATCAGATATGATGAGAAGTTTTCTTATTTTTCCCCAAAAACAATTTAACTCTAAAAACAACTCATGATGATAAATTTCCCCTTTTGCCACAATATTTTCAAATCTAGAAATAATTCTTCTTTGAGCTTTTTATATCATTTACAATATTGCATTAACCCATATTGCCTTAATTTAGACAACATTATAAGTTACGTCTTTATAGTTGCAGTTGATTTTATAACCTATTGTGAAGAAAGGAGAACAATTCAACAGTTTCTCCTTTTCACACAATGTTTTTCAACCTGATTTGTCAGATGTTTGATATTTTTCATATTTTTCATTACAAGTGTTTACAGCAGACAACTCTAAAATTTCATACCAGAGAATGCTTTATAATTGGACTTGATCACAATCAAAAAGGTTTTATGAATTCCTTTCTGTAATTGTATAAATGTTATTCAATATTGTATTATTTGTATATAATGAATTAATTGTACAAATTGATGCCTATTTATAATCAGTTTTGATGACAGTATATAGAAATAGACAGGGGCTAGAAATAAACCATATAATAATAAAGAAAGCTTGACCTATTTCTTATAATAATTTAAGTACCGGTATTCAACTTTTATACTTTTGTATTTAAAGAAAGAGAGGGTTTAATTAACTCAATAAAGGAAACCTTTATCTTCATAAATAACGATTAATGGTATAAAATTTAGAAAGTAGATTATATATTATTACTTTTTGCTGATTTTCTGGATGTAAGTGTTAATTCTGTCCGCTTGTAATACGGTGCAGGTATATACATGTATTGAACTAAAGAACAGGAAGTACTTCAAGTATAATTTTTCAATTTCAATGGTTATTTGTACAACAGTGTCACTATTCTGACATAAAGAAAATAATAACATTAATTGCTCTGAAAACATCTGAAAGTACATGTATAATCTTTAACAGTTTCCTACAATGTTTTCAAGAGTTGTCTGCAGCAGACATAATTTGTATAAGGTACGTAGTTTCGGAAAGGGGATAAAATAAATGAAATGTTTTAGGACACTGATTAACCCTTTCCCTCATATAGACGCTTTCTGATACCTCTGCAGCAGACGGCTTTTTGAAAACATAGTGACAAAAGAAGAAATTGCACAAAATGTGCAATTTCTCCTTTTGCCACAATGTTTTCCACTTTTTGTCATAGGTTATCCATTCAACTATGGAGATTTTCTATGTTTTGACAAAATAAGTTCAAAGTCGTCTGCTACAGAATTGTCATATGAGGGAAAGGGTTAAAACACAGGGTTTAAACTTGTTTGATACAATAGCAATTAACCCTTTCCCACATACAACTAAACTGCAGCAGATGACTTTAAAAACATCTTGGCAAAAAAATAAAAAAAGCATGAGCAGTTTCTTCTTTTTGTCGCAATATTTTATAAAAAAATACCTGCTGCAGAGGAATCAAATGCATCTGCATTAGGGAACATGTTTAACCCTTTCCCACATACAGCAACTTTGCAGCAGACGACTTTAAAGACATCTAGGCATTAATATGGAAAATCTATATTGTGGCAAGAGACAATTTCTCCTTTTGCCTCAGTGTTTTCAAAAGTAGTCTGTTGCAGAGGCTACAAAATGCAGTGGTATAAGGGAAAGGGTTAAAAGGTTGCACTATATTTTAAAGGGTCAGAACTTATCATCTAAATAAAAGCTATCTAAAGTGTTTATTGACAAAAAGGAGGGATAGATGATAGTGCATGAGTTCTCTGTTGACAAAATACTCGGATTTACAAAATGGCTATTTAGGTATATCTGTATTGATATCACAGTTAAGTCTTTGATTTCAAAATTTAACACTTTCCCACATACAACAAATCTGCAGCAGACGACTTCGAAAACAATCATGCAAAATCATGGAAAATCTCTATGAATGAGAATATTATAATTGATTAAAGTTAAAGATACTGTGGCAAAAGGAGAAATTGCTTGTTTTAAGCAATTTTCCCATTTGTCACAGTGTTTTCAAAAGTTGTCTTCTGCAGAGGCCTCTGGAGAGCGTCTATAGGTGAAAAAGGGTTAAAGCAAAGTTAGTTCAAACTCTTGGGGAACATGTACTTTGAAATGTGATAATATAAGTTGTCTTTCATCAAAACATATGGGAATCCGCTGTGGTCGAGTGGTTAGCGTCAGGGATTTGAAACCGGGTGTCCCAGGTTCGGTCCCCAGTCACAGCACTACAGTCATGGTGGAGTGCCCATGGGCAAGGCACATTTCCTAGCCTAGTACTGGTTTGTTTACCCAGGGAGCATGAATAAGTGAACTTTCGCTGTGATATAACTGGAATAATGTTGAAAGCGGCGTAAAAATCCCAATTAAAAAAATACAAATAAAAATTCATCAAAACATAGCAACATGCAGTAAACTGAAGGATTTTACCCAGGTTATTTTATGTTCATATTTTTCAAGTATGTTGATCCAAATGATTAACACTTTCCAATATACAACAAATCTGCAGCAGAGTTGAAAATGTGGCAAATAGAGAAATTGCTCATAATAGAAATCTTCTCCTTTTACCACAGTTTTTTCCTAAGTGGTCTGCTATAGATGTATCAATGATTGATTGATTTGGGTTAAATGCCTTTTTCAACAATTTTCATTCATGTCACCTAATCATGTGTTTCCTGGCTCTCTCACACCAGTACTCAACATAACATACTTTATAAGCAACTGTCTACTTTTTCACAAATACTGTTAAGTATATTGATGGAAGACGGATGACGCATGTCTCTGTGACTTTTGTGTAACATTGGAAACAATGTTGATCGATCTGGGCTTCAAACTCGATCACCCACTGAGCTACTGGGGCTCGGCGTAAGTGCAAGTGAGAAAGGGTAAATAATTCATGACCTCAGGATTTTGAGTTATCTAATAGGTGACTGCTGCAGAAGTATAAAAATGCTAGTTTCAGGGAAACTGATTAGGAAAAAAGAGACATTTTTAACCTTTTCCTTCATTCAACAAATGAGCAGTATAGACTACTTTGAACATATCTAGGCAAAATTATTGAAAATCATTTCAAATTTAAGTATTATTATTCAATAGAGTTCAAATATTGTGGCAAAAAAAGAAATGTTCAATTTCCTTTTTTCCTCAATGTTTTCAATCACCGACTGCTGCAGAGGTGTCAAAATGCATCTATAGATAAATAATGTAGGAAGGAGTTAAAAAGGGAGATATAATTGAGTCCTCTTTCTATACAGATAGAGAGTTTACTTTTGGATTATAGAAATACATTTGCATAATTTATAGGCTATTAATATTGATTTAGATAACATTTAATGACGTCAAAAGCTTGAAAATGAATAAAGAATATATAGTTAAGATGGTATATTGATAAGAAGCAATGAGTAATAATACCCTACACACGTTTGAAGGGGTATTTTGGAGTCACCCTGTGGTCGGTCACACAACAATTAGAGGAAGTGCATTGTACAGGAACCATAACTCTATTTTACCTAGTTACGGAGTTATTGCTCTTTGTTGTTATTGCCCTTTGTTACTTTTTCTTGTCCAGAGAATAACTTGAAATAACTAGATGTAATCTAATAAAACTTCATACAATGGTAATTAAAGCACAATGAGAGGCAGTGCAGTGTACACAAACCATAACTCTATTTGAGCTAATTTCATAGTTATTGCCTTTCTCCCTGTTTTCTTGTCCGAAGAATAACCTTAAAACCAAAGGATGGAATTAGATAAAACTTTATAAATACAATGGTAGAGCTAAATGAGAGGAAGTGCAGTGTACAAGAACCATAACGATATTTTGGCTAATTACAAAAAAAATTCCCTTTATTACCTTTGTTTTGTCCGGAGAAAAACTTTAAAACTACAGGACGGAATCTAATAAAACTTCATACAATGGTAGAACACAATGAGAGGGAGTGCAGTGTACAAGAACCATAACTCTATTTCAGCTTATTACAGAGTTATTGCCCTCTCTTACCTTTTTCTTGTCTGGAGAATAACTTTTTCTATCAAGGCGTTGTTCGGGGGTGTTAATCACATTCAGTGATACCTCTAGTTTTAATCTTTTCCGTACAAATGATTGTACTGCTACAATGTTAGATCCAGTATTCACGCTTTCCAACTTTCAGAGGCATTTTGACACATCTGAAGCAAACGACTTTTGTCACAATGTTAATAAATTCAACACAAATAATTATACTTTGATTTTCATATGTATTGCCTAGATGTTTTCAAATTTGCTGTATTTGGGAATAGGAAATGTACAATCCAGTATGGACCTTTTCCCACATATAAACCCTTTTTGACGCCTCTGCAGCAGACCACTTTTAAAAACATTGTGACAAAAGAAGAGATTGCTCTAAACAAGCAATTTCTCCTTTTGCACAATGTTTTCAACATTTTCAGTAAATATACCCTCATTTATGGATTTTCTATATTTTTGTCCATGTGGGAAAGGGTTAAAGAAAGTAGGCAGTCAGCTGCTTGTAAATGATGTTACTCCATCATAGAGCTCTGTTAAAGTGAAAGATGAAAGCAAATTTAAGCATTTCTTTATTGATTTTTGAACTCATCTTAGATGAAATCAAAGCGCCGATGGCATATAAGTGGTGATCGTGTAGAAAATCCTGCCAAGTAACAAGCAGTATCTCGGTGTAGGCCTTGTGATTTTCAATATATATTGGCACATAGGATAATGCTCGATCTCCAACTCATTTCGGCTACACTTTCAGCATTGATTTCTAATTGACGCTAGAACGTACAGACGTCATGTGTCTAACTTGTACACTGCATGACATCGAGTCCTTTAAATCTTATCATCTAGACACTTTCATATATATTGCAACAACTACACAATAAAGCGTTTATAACATTGAGATTTAACAACAATCGATAACCATTCTCGCAAGCTATTTATAGAACCTTTTGGCATTTCCAGACGCCTCATACTGTGTCATTGAGGTGTTTTTAGTATCATGAGAGTTATAGAAAGAGCAATGATATGTATTATCTGCCCAAACATGAAAAAGGTATTATTTACATAATTTAACTCTATGTAGATATTGTCTCAATAAATCTCAAATCTTAGTATCAATCCGGTACCAAAGTAGCACTCACATGATTATTATTAATAGTGTCTCTGCATCACTGATGGAACTATATATTTGATGGTTTAACAGATGTAGGTTAATTGGTTTGCAGTAAGGAATAAAAAGTTTTGAAAATCCCATTATGTAAATTTTGTTTCTGTTGTTTCTGTTAGCATATAGTGGCGATTGTCAAACCAATTGCCACAAAAATCATGTTAGCTCTGTCAGCAATTGTTTTTCCATCATTGAGAACATAATTATTGACCGATATATGTTAGATAAATGGTTATGATCTTAGACTACCTTATTCCTTTTGAAATATAGAAGATAACTGGTTTCTTTTCGTGAAATGCAACAAAAGTTTCTTTTAAAAGATTTTTTTACAGTTCTTTGGGTTCTTTGAAGTTTTATCTAAAGCTCTTGATAAAAGTTAATCCTCTCTGTATGGATTTTTAAAGCAAATCAATTTTTCTCATTTAATCCTTTCCCACATGCGTAGATATTTTGATGCATCTTTAGCAGAAAATATTCGAAAACATTAATTGTGACAAAATGAGAAACTGCTTATTATGTGCATTTTCTCCTTTTTTTGCTACAAAGTTTTAAACGTCATTGAATAAGTTAGCTTTCATTTACTGAGCTTTTCCATATATTTGCCTCCGTGTGTTCAAAGTTGTCTGCTACAAATATGTTGTATGTGGGTAAAGGTTATTATAAAGGACATTAGGTGCATTTTTGCATTGTTCATTTAGGTATCAAGACATTGTGTAAAGATGGAATGATTTTCTAATAGTTAAGTTTGTAAATGTTTCTTTATGTTCATTTGGTTACAATTATTTTGTTTTCTAATTGATTGTGACATAAGCTTTTAGAGTGTATGATTGTACATATAAGACATGATGGTTTAGAGTGTATGATTGTACCTATAAGCCATGATGGTTTAGAGTGTATGATTGTACATATAAGCCATGATGGTTTCCTGGTTTACCTTTTCATCCTTTCCCACATACAACAAATCTGCAGCAGATAATGACAAAAGGAGAAATTGCTTTTGTTGCGACAATGGTTTTGAACATTGTCTGCTTTAAATGCATCTGCAGGTGGAAATAGATGAGCAAAGCTGACATCATGCCATTGCAGATGACAACTTTCGGAAACATTGTAGGATTAGCTATTTCTCCTTTCCCCAAATTTATTTCAACTCAAAAAGTGTTCCCAAAGCAGATATCAGTATAATATAAAAATACAACATCATACAAAATAAACAGTTCAAGGTTGCCCCTGTAGTCATCTCCTACAGATTTTGTGTGTGTGTGTGCGAACAGTTTAACCCTTTTGCACATAGAGACGCATTTTGACGCCCCTGCGGCAGTTGACTTTTGAAAGCAGTGTGACAAAAGGAGAAATTGCTCAAAACAAGCAAATTCTCCTGGTGCCACAACGTTTTCATCTCGTTCTAATAATTATGTCTCCCCCTGTATACAGGGGAGATATATTGTTTTTGTCCTTGATGTCTGTCTGTCTGTCTGTTCGTCCCCAAAATCTTGTCCGATCCATATCTCCCAGACGGCTTGAAGGATTTTCATGAAACTTGGGTCACATGTTCACCTCATCAAGGCGACGTGCAGAACCCGCATCTCGACAATATAGGGTCAAGGTCAAGGTCACGCTTGAAGGTCAAAGGTTTGAGGCTTTATTTCGTGTCCGCTCCATATCTCCCAGACGGCTTGAAGGATTTTCATGAAACTTGGGTCACATGTTCACCTCATCAAGGCGACGTGCAGAACCCGCGTCTCGACAATATAGGGTCAAGGTCAAGGACACGCTTGAAGGTCAAAGGTTTGAGGCTTTATTTCGTGTCCGCTCCATATCTCCGAGACGGCTTGAAGGATTTTCATGAAACTTAGGTCACATGTTCACCTCATCAAGGCGACGTGCAGAACCTGCGTCTCGACAATATAGGGTCAATGTCAAGGTCACGCTTGAAGGTCAAAGGTTTGAGGCTTTATTTCGTGTCCGCTCCATATCTCCGAGACGGCTTGAAGGATTTTCATGAAACTTGGGTCACATGTTCACCTCATCAAGGCGACGTGCAGAACCCGCGTCTCGACAATATAGGGTCAATGTCAAGGTCACGCTTGAAGGTCAAAGGTTTGAGGCTTTATTTCGTGTCCGCTCCATATCTCCCAGACGGCTTGAAGGATTTTCATGAAACTTGGGTCACATGTTCACCTCATCAAGGTGACGTGCAGAACTTGCGTCTCGACAATATAGGGTCAATGTCAAGGTCACGCTTGAAGGTCAAAGGTTTGAGGCTTTATTTTGTGTCCGCTCGATATCTCCCAGACGGCTTGAAGGATTTTAATGAAACTTTGGTCACATGTTCACCTCATCAAGGCGACGTGCAGAACCCGTGTCTCGACAATATAGGGTCAAGGTCAAGGTCATGCTTGAAGGTCAAAGGTTTGAGGCTTTATTTCGTGTCCGCTCCATATCTCCAAGACGGCTTGAAAGATTTTCATGAAACTTGGGTCACATGTTCACCTCATCAAGGCGACGTGCATAACCCGCGTCTCGACCATACCGGGTCAAGGTCAAGGTCACGTTTGAAGGTCAAAGGTTTGAGGCTTTATTTTGTGTCAACTTCATATCTCCAAGACGGTTTGAAGTATTTTCATGAAACTTGGGTCAGATGTTCACCTCATCAAGGCGACGTGCAGAACCCGCGTCTCGACCATACTGGGTCAAGGTCACGCTTGAAGGTCAAAGGTTTGAGGCTTTATTTGGTGTCCACTCCATATATCCTTAAAGGATTTTCATGATACGTGGGTCACATGTTCACCTCATCAAGGCGACGTGCAGAACCCGCGTCTCGACCATACCGGTTCAAGGTCAAGGTCACGCTTGAAGGTCAAAGGTTTTAGGCTTTATTTCGTGTCCACTCAATATCTCCAAGACGGCTTGAAGGATTTTCATGAAACTTGGGTCAGATGTTCACCTCGTCAAGGCGACGTGCAGAACCCGCGTCTCGACCATACTGGGTCAAGGTCAAGGTCACGCTTGAAGGTCAAATGTTTGAGGCTTTATTTTGTGTCCGCTCCATATCTCCTTAAAGGATTTTCATGAAACTTGGGTCACATGTTCACCTCATCAAGGCGACGTGCAGAACCCGCGTCTCCACCATACCGGTTAAAGGTCAAGGTCACGCTTGAAGGTCAAAGGTTTTAGGCTTTATTTCGTGTCCAGTCAATATCTCCAAGACGGCTTGAAGGATTTTCATGAAAATTTGGTCACATGTTCACCTCATCAAGGCGACGTGCAGAACCCGCGTCTCGAACATACTGGGTCAAGCTCAAGGTCACGCTTGAAGGTCAAAGGTTTGAGGCTTTATTTTGTGCCACTCCATATCTCCAAAACAGCTTAAAGAATTTTCATGAAACTTGGGTCACATGTTCACCTAATCAAGGCGACGTGCAGAACCCGCGTCTCGACCATACCGGTTCAAGGTCAAGGTCACGCTTAAAGCTCAAAGGTTTTAGGCTTTATTTCCTGTCCACTCAATATCTCCAAGACGGCTTGCTTATGTTTAGCAACAGTTGTTAACTGTTTTGAAGAATACTTCAGTCTTGAATATTACAGCTGCAGTAAAAATATGTGTTTCTGTAAACCATTTGAAATCATGTCCACTTTGTACCAGGTCAAGACAAAACATTAGTAATTAAAAATTGAGTACTGTCCAACTTGGTCAAATTTTTGTTTGTCTGCTTTATAGATTGGAATGTTTTGAGAGATTTTGACAGATATTTGAGGGGGAGACATATGTTTTTGTCAAAACAATTCTAGTTAATATTTCATTTATGGAGATTTTTTATATTTTTGCTAATATATGTTTTCAAACTTTTGCTGCAGATTTGTTGAATGTGCGAGAGGGTTTAAACGATGCATGGTTAAATAAACTGCTCCTAATTACCAATTGTTGCCTACCTACAGTTCTTTTGTATTCTGTCATTTTGTATTTCTGATGCTAATTAGTTAATATTTGTGTCAATTCTAACGGCTGTATGATTCAGTCCCTAAATCAGAAAGATACTTTTCTTTAAAAAGCTGATTGTACCTTTGACTGTTGATCTTGACCCCTGAATAACAGAAAAATGAATATTTGAGCCAGCATCTGTGCAGAACAACAGTAAGGCATTTGCAATCAGAGTAGACCTGAGATCAGCCAGCTATGTACAGTCAGTACTGGTCACCAATTAGTCATATAAGGTTTAACCCTTTCCCTCATATAGACGCTTTCTGACGCCTCTGCAGCAGACAGCTTTTTGAAAACATAGTGACAAAAGAAGAAATTGCACAAAACGTGCAATTTCTCCTTTTGCCACAATGTTTTCCACTTTTTGTCATACTGGTTATCCATTCAATTATGGAGATTTTCTATGTTTTGACAAAATACGTTCAAAGTCTTCTGCTGCAGAATTGTCGTATGAGGGAAAGATTTAAATAAATTTCTGTAAAGTAGTATCCATTTGGAAGTTTAGCATCATGCAATGCACAGGCAGATCTTTTTCTACTTGTGAAATATAATAACGTTAAGGTTGATTTTAAATTTCTTGAGCACTCATTATTTATTCAGTGTTTATAGTGACTGTGAGTTTGTTCAGATGGTAAAAACATATTTTGTACTGTAAATAGATGAAAAGATTATTTTATTTTTAGTTTGTTATTAAAATAGTTACGTTTGATAAAGAGACATATTGAGTGACTTTTTAATTATGTGATATAATTATAGACTCAAAATAATCATGAAAAAGTGACTTTTCAAGGGAATAAATTTTGAAAACATAATGATCGATAAACATTGCTTGTGATTGGTTGGTTGTTACAAAGGAAGTGATTGGTTGTATTAGAAAGGTCATTACATGATGTCATGGGATAGTGAATATAGTGATGTCAGTGATTTAGATGCATCGGTGAGTTGGTATATTTCTGGGTTGACTTGCCTTAATGTAACTCTTTCCCCACATACAGACCCATGCTGACACCTATGTAGAGAATACAGCTTAACTCTTAGCACGCTAGCGGCGGGTTTTGTCAACCGTTGATGACATTTGCAAACAGTTTGGATCCAGATCAGTCCCCACAAAACGTGGGGACTGATCTGAGATCCAAATTGTTTGTCACTCCAATTCAATTTCAGTAAACATTTGGGGAAAATAAATATTTTTTCAAAATTTTGCAGACAACAATATAGCACACGAAAATAATTTAGCATGCAAAGAGTTATGTAAACACTGTCACAAAAGGAGAAATTGTTCGTAATGAGCAATTTCTCATTTCGTTAATTGTTTCAAATTTTGTTCTTAGATGTTCTTTCATTGACATCGAGTTTCAATATTTTTTACTAAATTCTTTCATCAGATTTGTTGTATCTGGAGTAAAGAGCTAAATGAAATCTACTTCATTTATGTATTCAATTCTTGATCTCCCCCATTACAACAGCATTTGCAAATATGTAACCCTTTCCAACATCAACCACTTTCTGTGGCCTTAACCCTTTCCCTCATATAAACGCTTTCTGATGCCTCTGCAGCAGACGGCTTTTTGAAAACATAGTGACAAAAGAAGAAATTGCACAAAACGTGCAATATCTCCTTTTGCCACAATGTTTTCCACTTTTTGTCATAGGTTATCCATTCAATTATGGAGATTTTCTATTTATGACAAAATATGTTCAAAGTCTGCAGAATTGCTGTATGAGGGAAAGGATTAAAATAAATGAAGCAGAGTTCTTTTGGAAACATTGTGCCAGAAGGGAAAAACTAAGCAAAATGAGCAATTCCTCCATTCGCCACAATGTTTTTAATTCTTTTCAATAATTATATGTACATTTATAGAGAATCCCACATTTTAACCTATTTTTTTTCAAAGTCAACTGCTGCATGTAACTTGGTGTATGTTAAACAATGATGAGCAATTTCGAGGAGTTTGTTCATGTTTTTGTCAATTTGTTTTCAAAGTTATCTGCTGCAGATTTGTTCTATGTGGGAAAGGGATAACTTGCACAGATCTGTGAATTATGTCTTTTGTGATCATTAATTGAATGTCGACTAAAGTATTTGTTACCACTGCATTTGTCCATAGGTAGATAAGATACATTGTAAAAGCTTGTATAACCCTTTCCCTCATACAACAAATCTGCAGCATACGACTTTGAACATAATTTATCAAAAAATAGAAAATTTCTAAAACTGAATGGATAACCTATGACTAAAAGTGGAAAACATTGTGGCAAAAGGAGAAATTGCATGTTTTGTGCAATTTCTTCTTTTGTCACTATGTTTTCAAAAAGCTGTCTGCTGCAGAGGCGTCAGAAAGCGTCTATATGAGGGAAAGGGATAACCCTTTCTCAAATACAATAAATCTGCAGCAGTCGACTTTGAAATTATCAAGGTTAAAATATAGAAAATCTCTATAAATGATAGTATTATTATTGAATAGAGCTGAAATCATTGTAGCAAATGAAGAAATTGCTCCTTTTGTCACGATGTTTTCAAAAGTCGTCTGCTGCAGATGCATCAAAATGCGTCTATATGTGGGAAAGTGTTAATCCAGTCTCACTATAAGGAAATCAAAATTACTATAGGATCATGATTTGCTTTATATAGACAATGATAATCGCAACCTGATTCATGTAGGTACCATATCTACCTATTTTCGTATGTATACACAGTCCAAATATTGTAGACAAGCATTCGTAGTCGATTCATTTTTCACAGTGCTAAAAAAAAGACCTGTGATATAGATTCACCAGTCACAGGTGGAATAATTGACAATCAATGAGTCATGTGATCAATAAGAACTTACCATTTGGTATTTGTGTGTCCACCTGTATAGAACCAGATCAATGACGCCAGTCTGCAGCAGACGGATTTTTTAAAACATAGTGACAAAAGAAGAAATTGCACAAAACGTGCAATTTCTCCTTTTGCCACAATGTTTTCCACTTTTTGTCATAGGTTATCCATTCAATTATGGAGATTTTCCACTTTTTGTCATAGGTTATCCTTTCAATTATGGAGATTTTCTATTTTTTGACAAAATATGTTCAAAGTCGTCTGCTGCAGAATTACCGTATGAGGGAAAGGGTTAAATAAGGTTTTAATTAAAAAAGCCTCTGGCAAACATTATTCAATTGTATCAGACCGTATTGATGTAGAGCCTTATTTTAATCTACACTTGATTTAACCCTTTCCCTCATATAGACGCTTTCTGATGCCTCAAAACAAGCAATTTCTCCTTTTTGCCACAATGTTTTCCACTTTTAGTCATAGGTTATCCATTTAATTATAGAGATTTTCTATGTTTTGACAAAATATGTTCAAAGTCGTCTGCTGCAGAATTGTCGTATGAGGGAAAGGGTTAATACGATATGGTTGGTTACTGCAAAAGGGTGCCACTATGCTTCCTTGGGCCCAAATAATTACGGCATTTTGAAACGTCTTAATCGAGCTTGTGTATGGGAAAAGATACAATTTGGCTTTTGTGATTCAGATCAAACTTTGCATCTGCACAGTCTGATCAAGATGTACAGTGTGCACATAAAACTTACACAAGCTTGTTAGAAGTTCTTTTTGTGTAGGTTCTGATAAGACTGTGCAGGTGGACAAGATGATCTGAATCTACACTGTCCAGATATGCTATCTTGTACCTTTTCCTATGCACATGCTCGTACAATATAGAAATGGATGAACTTTGCATGAATTATTTTTTCTGTGTTTTTAACTATGTATTTCGTATGTTTGTATTTCAGGATCCTAGAGAAAAGTTGATACTTAGTTTGAAGAAAGAGATTAAAGTACTTAGAAATGAAAACCATTACTTAAGGGAACAGGTAGGTACTGCTAATTACTCTTGGGTCCCCTTTGCTATGGAAATAAAATCTCAAAACACTGAAGACACTAGAAAATGAGAGCAATTTCACTTTTTCTCATATTATTTTTGTAAAAATTGTCAGTTACTATGGCGTCCAATGTAATGTGTTTAAGATAAGGTCAATTATCTTATTCATTTAGAAAGCTACGCCAATTAATAGATTCGATATGCAAACTAGATGCAGTATTTTAGCAAATAAAACCCCATATATTCTGTCCGGTACACTTGTGTTTGTGTAGTTGAGACTAGTTCAATAAACAAGATTCAGCTGTTTATCAACTTTGTCCACTGGCGTCTGAATGTCCATTCACAATCATGCTACTTAAATTCTAGTGCAGAATTAAGCCATGACTGGCCCACTCTACATAATAATGACTTAATTTTGAAGGCGGCTGAGGTTTCTACTATGCTTAATTATTAAGGTTCAAGCAAGCACACTGTGTTCACAAATAAAGACCTTCTGGACTTGGCTTCCAGCAATGATCCAGCAATGATCCAGATCAGCCAGTGTTGTGCTCCACAGAGCAGACCATCAAGATTGTGTCACTTTGTAAACACAAATAAGTTACTTCTTTGTAGGTGCCATTAATTTCAAAACCTCCGTAGTTCTGTGTTTGTGTGACATCCATAATCTAAGTAAACTATTTTTTTCAGCGTGGTCTGACTCATGTAAGTTTATTAAGCACAGGGTGAGAGTGATTAATTGGATCTGTAGAATCCTGTCTGACTTCTGTAATATTGGAATTGTTTGCAATACAGAATTTGTTTACTACTTTAGAAAACAGTGATAGAAAAGGAGTTGTAATTAATAAAATTATGTTGTGTCGTCATGAAATGTAAAGCAATTCATGAATGATAAAAGATGGTGAAGGTTTCTGGGAATTTTGGATCATTTAATATATTGAACTGTTATAACAAATTCCGTGAAGCCTTCCTATGGTTCAGTTCCAAGCATTAATAATATCATCTGTTTGAAAGAAAACAAACATACTTTGCTGTGGGGAGAATGTGGTTAAATGAACTCTCAGCACTTTGATCCACTCTATCTCACTGTAAGGTATTAACCCTTTCCCTGTGATACAGGCACTTTCTGACGCCTCTGCAGCAGACAACTTTTTGAAAACATGGCGACAAAAGAAGAAATTGCTCAAAACCAGCAATTTCTCCTTTTATTACCATGTTTTCAACTCTATAAACAAATTATCCTTTCATATAAGGAGATTTTAGCTATTTTTGCCTAGATATTTTCAAAGTTGTATGCTGTAGATTTGTCATATGTGGGAAAGGATTAATTATATTTTCGAGAATCACCTTCTTTTTCTTGGATTGTTATTTAACCCTTTTCCACATACAACACATCTGCAGTAGATGACTTTAAGAACATATATTGACCAAAAATGTGAAAAATCTCCTAAACATGTACATGTAATTATAAAAAGCAGTTGAAAACATTGTGACAAATTGAGAAAATTGCTTGTTTTGAGTAATTTCTCCTTTTACCACAGTGTTTTCAGAAGTTGTCTACTGCAGACGCTTCAGAATGCGTCTACGAGTGAATAAGGGTTAACGCTTGAGCTAAAAACAATGTGTGAGGAGGAGGAATTTCTCAAAAAAGCTCTATATCTCCATTTCGCCACATGATTTCCTCTTTGCATCAATATCATGGTACTTTAAGATGTCCTCATGGTGTTTTAATTTCCATAAATGTTACAAAAGCAGATGACTCTTTGATCAGCCTGTCCATGCAAAAAGGTTCTACCTCACCTTTGCTAACACTGTAGATACATCCCCATCTGCACTTTTCTCGTATAATTTACAGGGACTTTTTTGAAGCTCTATGAGTTAATTTGTTTAAGATTTTTTTAAAATTTGAACAGATACCCAGGCTGATCTTAGCCGAAACTATTCACAAATGCCAGCTTGTAGTTATTTGCTTGGATGGGATCTAATTATCATGGCAGGTAAAGGGGTGCATGCTTACCAACCTTTTCTCATTCTCAAGGGGGAGTTTTATGATCTCAAAGTGGGAGATTGGGGTTTGAAGGGGGAGATTTTCGGTGCGATGAATTTAACAGTAGAAATTTTCTCGATAGAACGGAATTTAGATAACTATGCAGGAGACAATACTTTCAATATTTATAGGAAAGGATTAAAAAAGACTCATTTTGAGAATGCTTTCTATTTAACAGAATATTTTAAACTGTATGTTAGCATTTAAATATTATTTTGGCATGTTTTCAAATTCATGCATTGATATTAAAAAAAACTTTTAATTGTGGTTATCTAGAAAATCAAGCAAGTTGTCTGGAGGGTTGGTAAGCATGGGGGTGATATAGGTATTGTTGTTCTGGCTTGGACAAGACTTCGTGCATCAAGATCTCAATGTCAAGAAAATATGTTAAAAATGAAAAACGTGTTGGACAACTGTATCAAGACATAAAATAATAAAACAATGTTACGGATTAAACTTTTAAAATGAGTATATAGGAGAGATATATCTTTGGTAGAAAATTACTTTCTGACATTTCATCATAACAGAGTGCCAAGCAAAAACAGGTAAGATGAGAAACCTGCTTATGTGTCGCCATTTCTAGTGTTTTAGTTTATATATATACTAAAAGCTATAAATCCGACATCACCTTGAAACAATCATGACCCTGATTGTTATCCTTGTCCTGTAGTTGGCTAAAACCACAGATACACCCACAAATGCACAAAGTAGATCTTCCAATAGTGTCCATACCCATTTAACCTTTCTCATACAGGCGCTTTCTGATGCCTCAGCAGCAGACGGCTTTTTGATACATGGCAACAAAAGAAGAAATTAATCAAAACAAGCAATTTCTCCTTTCGTCACCATGTTTTAACCTCGATTCAATTATTGTTCATTCATTTAAACGGATTTTCTGCGCTTTTGCGTAGACGTTTTCAACGTCGTCTGCTGAAGATTTGTCGTATGTGGGAAAGGATTAATGGGTTGTGTCCCACTAACACTGACCTTTCAGATGCATTGTCAAAAATAGTATTTATGATCAAATTGCATATTTATGTATAGAAATCCGCTGAGGTCGAGGGGTTAGCGTTGGGATTTTGTAACCAGGTGTACCAGGGTTCGATCCCCAGTTGCGGCATGACGGTCATGGCAGAGTGCCCATGGGCAAGGCACATTTCCTTGCCTAGTACTGGTTCGTTTACCCAGGGATCATGAATAAGTACACTGTCGCCTAGATATAACTGAAATTATGTTGAAAAAAAACGGCGTAAAACCCTAATAAAAAAATAATAATAACATTTATAAAAATCTTTTGGTCATAACCATCCTCGGGAACAACATCCTAATCTAACAGTGCAAACCTGCAGGCTGATCTTTCTTTGTCATAAAAGCTGTGAAGGTCCGTGTTGGTGTCATGGCTCAAATACTGGATCAATACCCTATAACTATGAATCCCTAGCAACTAGACTGCTTTATCATTGTCAGATTGGTAAATCTGTGTAAACTGATACAACTTAAATCTTATATAGGCTATTATAGACCCAACTATTCTTCCTGCTCGCAAAATGGCTATATAGCCAAGTGTGCGGGTAAACAACCACAGAGAGCGAACGAACCAAACTATCCCAGTGTAAGCTAATATGTTAGTACATCTTTAGTTGGAAAGTTCATTCCATAGTTTTCATTACAATTGATTGATTGATTCGGGTTTAACGCCGTTTTTAACAATTTATCAGTTATATCACGGCGGCCAGTTCACCTACTCATGCATTTCCTGGTTTTCTCACACCAGTACTCCACACAATAATCTTCACAAGCAACTGTCTGCTTTCCCACATAGACTTAGCCCATTGGTGGAAGACGAATGACGCATGTCGCATTGACTTGTCAATCGTCGGACAGAAAGTTGGCCGAGCCGGGATTCGAACTCACAACCCCTGGATTGACAGCCCGCGTCGCTACCAACTGAGCTACTGTGGCTCGGCAGTTTTCATTACAAAGTGTTGGGGTTGTTTTAGAGCTGATAAACCCAAACCCATATTTGCTAATATGCCACTAAAACCTATATAATAATAAATAAATAAAAACTGCCAGTATATTATCTTGTATTGGTAATAAATAAAAACTGCCAGTATATTATCTTGTATTGGTAATAAATAAATCTGCCTTAAGCACATTAAACATATTATTAGATTTCTCCATTATAAAATATGACAACATGAGTTAACATTCTTTAAGTTATGAAGCCATAATTCATAAAGTTTTAATGGACTCAAAGAATGATCAACCTACCTCAGTATACTTTAGGCTTCTTCAGGGTTATCATAAAACGTAATACTCATGATACTCCTGGCTATAATCTTGAACCTGTTAGTTTTGATTTGATTTAGTTGCTAGTACATGTGTTCTTTAGCTTTAGGGGAGCTGCTATTGCTCTACCTTTTGTTCTGACGGTCCAAGTCTTATCACTTGTATCACTTAGAGAGTTCATTATAAGTGATTCATTTATCCGAAAAGATTTGGATTCAAATCTCAAGGTTCTCCTGTTTCAATTTTTGTTGCCTTTAGTATGACACATAGGAATAATTTCGTCATTAACTCCATTGCTTTCTGAAGGCAACACATGTTTCTTTCAACACTTTAAGTATCTGGAAATGATCACTGTGAAAGTTTTTGTTACAACTGCCTCTGTGGCACTTTGAGCAAAGACTAAGTGATCACTTTTCCATTGTCTTTCTTAACTCTTTCCCACATATAGACATTTTCTTACGCCTCTGCAGCAGATGACTTTTGAAAACATTGAAGACAAAAGAAGAAATTGCTCAAGGTTCAGTAATTAAACTTTCATTTAAAGGTATTATTTATTTTTCCAAGATGTTTTCGAAGTCGTCTTCTGCAGTTTTGTTTGTGGGAAAGGGTAAAAGCTTCCTGCAGGTTACACATGCGTTTCTATATGATTACTTAGAGGGGTTTTCTGATGCCTGTGTTAACCCTTTCCCTGATACGGCAATTCTGCAGCAGACGACTTTGAACGTATTTTGTCAAAAAATAGAAAATCTCCATAATTGAATGGATAACCTACGACAAAAAGTGGAAAACATTGTCTATATGAGGGAAAGGGTTAAAAAAGGCCGAGCGAGACTTAGGGAGTTTTTCTAAGAAAAGCAGAACTATACTTAGTGAATACTTCCATTTTATTGGCTTTATGTTTTCAAAATCGTCTGCTGAAGATTTGTTATGTGTGGGAAAGGGTCAAAGACCAATCAACAGGATGCAGATTACTGCAAAGATTCAAACAATTTTATTAACATAAGCTAATAGATAATCTTAAAAGAAAAAAAACAACAGTGCTTGAATTTCTGACTAAACCTTGAGGCTGCACCCACCTCTTCAAATCAAACCACAAGGACCAGCCAATCAAACTAGGTTAGCTGAATAATTCAATGAGCTAATCAGACCAAAAATTGCTATCAGTTTACCTTTAATTTCCTGCTAAATCTGAAATGCGACCATTTCAATTAAATTTCTGGCCAACCAACAATGTCCACACTTTCAGCAGATAAGAACATCATATTGCTATCTCTTTTAATGAATATGAAACTTTTATTGTTTTTGTTTCAGCTAGAATATCCCTCCAAACCAAAATGCCTATGCTTTCAGTAAATATGTTATTAAGTGTACTGCTATCATTTTGACTTGAATTTCCGGCCAAACCACTATATGCCCTCACTGTCAGTAAATGTTATTTGTACTGCTATTATTTCAGCTTGAATTTCCTGCCAAACCACGGGGTCAGTTACAGAAGGAGAACGATCAAAAGTTCATGAAGATGATGAAGGATGTGAATGGTAAACCAGCACAAACTACTAATAACACAAACACTGTTGTAAATACAAATGGTAAGCACCGGGCTGGGTACTCATAGAGATATGACATGATTGGTACAGTTTACCAAACAACCTTCAAACAATAACCATATACATGTTTTAATATAAATATTTGATGAATTTTAGTTCAATGTTTATATAGACGTATTTTGATGCCTATGCGGCCAACGACTTTTGGAAAATGGAGAAATTGCTCATCATAGTTGTCTGCTGCAGAGTTGATGTATGCGGGAAAGGGTTTAAATAGTCGCCATTGAAGCTTACAATCCTTAAAATAAAATCCATGCTCTTGAGACCATGTCCTACTAACTATAAAAGTGATAGATTAATAAAAAAATAAAAAAACTCATTCAAAAAATATTTTGCATGTATCATAATGTTTGATGCTGTCAGCTGGACATTGACCCTTGACCTGCTTTTACCCTTTCCCAGATACAACAATTCTGCAGCAGACGACTTTGAAATTATCAAGTCCAAAATATAGAAAATTTTTGTAAATGATAGTATGATTATAAGTTGTCTGCTGCAGATGTGTCAGAAAGTGTTCATATGCATTTTAGAAATTGTCCATAGCTTATTTCAGATATTTTCATTGCAGTCATCTGCTGCAAATTTGTTATAAGTGAGAAAGGGCTATTGCTGCAAAGAGGAATTTCAATATTGTTAATTTGAAAAAAATTGTGTTAAAAGTCCAATGATGGTTGTTTTCATCACTGTCAAAATTATAATTTGTGGTTATAGTTTTTTTGCAGCATTAAATTGACAAAATCGGTAATGTTATAAGTCATTAGTCGCCGGGCAGAAGCCCGCGACTTCTATTTTTAATAGCTTTTCGGAAATCACATGGGAGGAGGGATAATTATTGGAAAGAAACACATTAAGATGTTTTGAACATATTACAATTGTGTTTGTTTAAAAACACTAAGTAATGACACATCTAAAATGGAATAAACATTTCGATGTTTTAGGTATTTTTAGTTTCATTTTGTTGACTTGCATTTAAGTGTTTTTGTCTTATTTACGAAGACAAATGTGGTCCCTGCTAGACTTGCAACCAACTGCTATATGTCAATATTGAGATATATTGAAATAAAAATCACGTCAAATTCTACTTTCAATAGTAATGTTAACTTACTGAATGTTATTTTCATGTTCAAAAATATGTCTTGATTTGTGAAGAATTCATTTGATAATGTTAACTCGTGTATATCTAAAATATGAACTGTTTCTAACCTAGAACTGTTGATTACGTCACTACCGAGTACCGCCCGCATAGATGTGTAAATTTTGCACACGCTACTATATACTACTGTACTTACTGTGTGTGCGTTAACCAATGCGCGCACCTGCTTGCTTTTATGTAAGTCACGTCGAATTCTCCTTTTAATAGATAAGTATCAACATAAACTGGTAACAGAAACAAATAAGATTTTTTTTTGTGAAAATATGTCTCAAATATAAGCCTGTTTATCGGTCGTGAACGTCGAAACGCTTTTTCCTCAGTTTGTGACCTAGTTTCATATTGCCAAAATGTAAACAAAGCGAAGTAACCGGAAGTAACATGTAAACTTAGAAAAGTGACTTACGCAGACAAAAAATGTCGCACGACAAATTGATTTCTTAAACGTCACGATTGAGTGCATGGGTCGAATGTAGGAGAAAGAAATATACTATAGAAACGCTTTTTTCTCTCGAATGCAGTGGAATAAAACATGCACTAAAGCTTTGCCTGATTTTTTATTCACTTTCTTCGATGTCTGACACTCGACTCGATCTTGAAACAAAGGTCAACATTTTGAAAAAATGCTCAAACACCTTATTACAGATAGATAGCTAATATTACACACTTAAATGATTAAATATATGTGATATTAAATGTTTATTTGGCTTGAAACAAATTAAGAAAAGAAAAGAACAAAGTCTGATAAACAATAGATTTTAGAAATAAAGAAAAACTGCTCTTTCGCACCCAATTAATTTCATACTTGCCACCTATTAAATAGTAATGGGACTCGCAACTGGCATTTCTCTTGCGCCAAACATATATTGTATGCATCAACGATTTATATAAACAATTTAGCTGATATGTTGTTTCAAGTGTGGTCTACTTTTTAAACATATGAGGATAAATTTTAACATCTGTGAAATATTTATTATAATTATTATTAAAAAGGAGGAAGTTAATGTCTTCAGCAATTTAACCGTTTTCTCAATGTTTTAAGCATTTAAAGGTTTTCATTGTTGCTTCAGACATGGAAAGGGTTTAATAGCTTTTTATTGCAGGTAGATTTAAATCCCAAAATGTATTAATTTGTTGTGGTTTTATTGACAAATACAAAACATCCAAAATCCTGACCAAAAGATATCCTGAAATTTGTAGATCTATGTGGAATTTCAAAAATCCTGGAATTAGTCCTTATGAAAACATTATGTGTATGTTTAGACTAATGAAAGTCAAGAATACATGTGTGTTAAAAAATTAATCAATGCAGTCTTTTCCGGCGACATTGATGCCTTGCATCAACTTTCTCTTGTATCTCTGTGTTTCACAGTCTTAAATAACAGCACAGGTGACTTTTTTCAGCATCATTTTAACCCTTTCCCTCATATAGACGCTTTCTGATGCCTCTGCAGCAGACAGCTTTTTGAAAACATAGTGACAAAAGAAGAAATTGCACAAAACGTGCAATTTCTCCTTTTGCCACAATGTTTTCTACTTTTTGTCATAGGTTATCCATTCAATTATGGAGATTTTCTATGTTTTGACAAAATACGTTCAAAGTCGTCTGCTGCAGAATTGTCGTATGAGGGAAAGGGTTAATGACACTTAAACTTTCTATGTTCTTTAAGTCTCAATAAAATGTTAAACATTATTTCACTCGTAATCATATTTATAACAGCTCTCAAATTTAGAACTTTCCTATAGATTTCTTATCTTTTTAACCCTTTACTAGATAATATAATGCTTAAGATTCCATTGCTTTGTAAATGTGGAAGGATGACAATGTTACATTAATTGTATATCTGAAAATTTACAATTGCAGTGTTTTCAAAAGTCATCTTGTGAAATAGATGTCCAAAGTTGTTTGTATGAGAGCTAAACACAAGGTTACTTTAACACTTTGTCCACTTGCAGACAATTCTGCAGCAGACGACTTTGAACACATTTTGTCAAAACATAGAAAATCTCCATAATTGAATGGATAACCTATGACAAAAAGTGGAAAACATTGTGGCAAAAGAAGAAATTGCATGTTTTGTGCAATTTCTTCTTTTGTCACTATGTTTTCAAAAAGCTGTCTGCTACAGAGGTGTCAGAAAGCATCTATATGAGAAAAGGGGTTAACACTTTGTCCACTTGCAGACAAAGTGCATGATATTTTAAAACATTGTGGCAAAAGGAGAAACTGTTTGTAATTAGCAATTTCTCGTTTAAGCGTAATGTTTCCATACCGATTCAATATTCCTATTTTCATTCATGCAGATTTTCCATATTTTTTTGAGATGATTTCAAAGTTTACTGCAGCAGATTAGGTGTTTGTCAGAAAGTTTTATTTAACCCTTCCCCTCATATAGACGCTTTCTGACGCCTCTGCAGCAGACGGCTTTTTGAAAACATAGTGACTAAAGAAGAAATTGCTCAAAACGAGCAATTTCTCCTTTTGCCACAATGTTTCCACTTTTAGTCATAGGTTATCCATTCAATTATAGAGATTTTCTATATTTTGACAAAATATGTTCAAAGTTGTCTGCTGCAGAAATGTCATATGAGGGAAAGGGTTAAGGATTGTTTTATGATGTCAAGGGCACAGTTACGGTAACGCTTTCCCACACTTGTTTACGCCTCTGCAGCAGCAGAATGTTTTTCAATTCCGTTCCAAAACCCAAGTTTTTCCATATTTTTCTCCATATGATTTCAAAGTCGTCTGCTGCAGATTTGTTGTATGTGGGAAAGAGTTAGTTGAAAACATCATTATCTATAGGTGGGAGCGAGTTTACTCCACTCACTTTGACAGGGTTTTTTACAACACTTGGATCAACTTATTGTTTCTTTTACTAAACCCACTTCTGTCAAACAGCACACTGCACTATTGTGTTAATGAAGTAATTAAAAGCTTATTAATTTCAGTCTTTTGGCGTTTTTGGGAGAGAGGTGGGGGTTGGGGTCATGAAAGTAGATACTGAAAAGACATATAGACCTGCTGAATGTTTAAAAATATAGAAGTTATCAACTGAATTTTAAATCTGCTGAATATTTGTTTCCCTCATATAGATGCTTTCTGACGCCTCTACAGCAGACGGCTTTTTGAAAACATAGTGACAAAAGAAGAAATTGCTCAAAATGAGCAATTTCTCCTTTGGCCACAATGTTTTCCACTTTTAGTCATAGGTTATCCATTCAAATAAAGAGATTTTCCAATTTTTGACAAATTATGTTTAAAGTCGTCTGCTACAGAATTGCTGTATGAGGGAAAGGGTTAACATTGAATCAGTTTCACATTTTGAAAATGAAGTAATTTGTCTTCTAACCCTCTCTTACATACAACAAATCTGCAGCAGACTACTCTAAAAAACTTCTAGGAAAAATGTTAAAACTCTCCACAAATAAGATAAGATAAATAATATATAAATAATATAGTTGAAAACATTTTGGCAAAAGGAGTAATTGCTCATTATGAGAAATTTCTTTTTTTGTCACAGATAACCGCTTTCAAATGTCTGCTGTGAATGAGTCTAATGCATCTCATGGGGGAAAGAGTTATTTTTTCAATTCAATAAAAGGTTTTGAAGTAGAATAAATCAATACTCATTAGAAATATAATATACCCTCAATACAATGAATACATGTACCGTAATCCTTATCCACCTATAACAAATTGCAGCAGATGATTTTGAAAATAACTTGGCAAAAATATGGAAAATCTCTAAAAACAAACTGCAGGGAATTACTGAATATATGGAGTTGAAAACATTGTATCAAAAGGGGATATTGCTCATTATGAGGAATTTCATTGTTAGCCCCAATTGAGATCAAAAGTTGTTACAGATGTGTCAAAACTATCTGTATTTGAGAAAGGCTTGTCCTAGATATTTGTATTGAAATTTTATAAATATAATGAATATAATATTATAACAGTGTACATGTATAATAATTGGTTATAATTTAATTTATTGTTCATTAAGCAGTAGTGGTTTTTTCTTTGTTTATTTGTACAATTGATAAATGGAAACATGAGATAATTTTTGATCTGCAGCAGAGGACTTTTGAAAACGTTATGGCAAACGGAATTATAGCTCATTATGAGCAATTTCATCTTTTGCCACAATGTTTTCAACTATTATTCACTTGCTATTTTTTCATTTATAGAGTTTATCCATATTTTTCAATAGGTTTTCCCAGATGTTTTCGAAGTTGTCTGCTGCAGATTTGTTGTTTTATTTGTTTTGTTTTATTGTTTGATAGAAAAACTGACACAATAGGTACATATTTAATTATTTGAGGTTTTTAATGATAGAAAAACTGAGGTAGAAGACAACTGTTTTAACTGTTTGTGTTTTTGTAGAATGGATAAATAAACACTTTCCCATCTATAGATGCATTTTGACGCACATGCAGCAGATGACTTTTGAAAACAATGTGAAAAAAGGAGAAATTGCTCAAAATTATACCTGCAATAACAGAGATTTTCGAGTAGACATTTTCAAAGTCGTCTGCTGTGCAGATTTTCTGAATGTGGGAAAGGGTTAAGGCAGAAATTAATTTAAATTCTTTATATTATAGAAAAAATGAAGCAAAACGGAGGTTCAGCGGAAGATGGGGGACTGTATGAGATGTTACAGGAGTACATGGTGGAAAATGAATCTCTGCGGACGGAGAATGCGGACATGCAGGTTCAGAAAGATAAAATACGACAGGAACAACAATTGTTATATCGGGACAATGAGAAGTTAATGAAGAGAGTAGATGAGTTAGAAAAGTAGGTTTATGTTTTAGTGCCCTTTCAAACTTATTCTAATTATATACATTTTGTAACATTTTAATAATTATGAGACTGTTTTCTGGATACAAATAACCACAAAAAGAAGATTTTACATGGATGAATTAAGTTAGATTTATGGAAATTCTGTATCAAAATTGGAATGGTAGGTTAACGTAATTAGTCGCCGGGCAGAAGCCCGCGACTTCTATTTTTAATAGGTTTTCGGAAATCACATGGGAGGGGGGATTATTATTAGAAAGAAACACATAGATGTCTTGAACATATTACAATTGTGTTTGTTTAAAAACACTAAGTAATGACACATCTAAAATGAAATAAATATTCCGATGTTTTAGGTATTTTCAGTTTCTTTATTTTGACTCGCATTTATGTTTTTTTTGTTTTATTTACGAAGACAAAACAGTCCCTATTAGCTAGACTGGTATACTTTATTTTACACTATATACTACATGTAATCAAAAGTCGATAACTACAAACCTTTACGTTGCAGTCTAGTTTGTTTACTTACGCGCACCTGCGTGACTCGCGAATACCAACTGCGTAGATCAATCTCCTTTGCAGAGAGCCGCTCTTTACACTCACTTACAAATAGTAAATTATAGGTGATTTAAAATGTTTATTTGGTTCGAAACAAATGAAGAAAAGAACAAACCGAGATAAATTTTTAATGGAAAAATGACTTTGAACGAACACTCTCTGCCTATAAAGAGAGTTTCAAAAACGACACCTCTGCGAATAAGAAAGAATCGGGTATTTCGTACAAAATTATTTCGTCCTTGACAATTTTAAATGTGTCATTTAATTCCCTAAAGGCATATTGCTTCCGATCTGCATATTGTTATGCATCATTGACACAAGGGAGCTCATCATAATATAATTGTAAAAAATGAGTAGTTTGTTATTTTCATTATAAAAAAGGAAGGAAAGAATTAAAATAAATTAACATGTTGTAGGGCTCAGTTTATGTTCGAAATTCAGTTTAAATTATATAACAATTTCAATGAGATTTAACTGTTTAGTTGATATTATATTTCGTAGGTGGTCTAATTTATAAATATTGGACTACATTTCAACATTTGTTAAAGTATGATATACTTAGGATGCTAAGCTAATATCATTTTGAGAAAAAGAGAAAACTCATGTCTTCAGCGATTTAACCCTTATCTCATTGTTTTAAAAGTAGATTGCTGCAAAGGTGTTCACTGTTGACTTTAAAAGAGGAAAGGTAAAAGGACGTGCTATTGCATGCAAATCCTAAATTGTCTGTTTTGTGGTTTTATTGAAAAATAATAAAATTCAAATATTCTGACAAACATCTTGAAAAGTGTATGTGGAATTCACAAATCTTATAATTATTCCTTAATGAAAGCACTGTATACATACTAAGACTAATGCTTGACAAGATTACTCATTTCCATTACTGTTTATGATCAATAATTAGTTGGTTGTGTGTATGGTCAACCTACTTTGGAATGGAGATTGATCATACATAAACAATGAAAGGCTTCAATTATCATTCACTTCGTTGACAAAACAATGCAAGTTATGATACATTTTCACTTGACCCCACCCCCTGATGTTCCAATATGCCCCTCAGTTGATAACTGTTTATTCAACTACTATAATGTTAGTGTTATGCATAACTGCACTATGGATATCCGGCGACATTGATGCGTTGCATCAACTTTCTCTTGTTTTTAAACTGATAACAGTATTGTAACTATTCATTATACCCCCCAGATACATAGTATATGGGGGGGGGCTATATAGGAGTCACGCTTGTTGGTCGGTCAGTTGGTCTGTAGACATTTCTTGTGAACACTATTTCTCAGCAACCCTTGGTCAGAATTCAATATCACTTCACAAGAATGATTGATACCAAGCCTAGTTGTGCATATTGTCGGCGTGTTGCACTGGAATTATTTTTAAATGAGTTATGGCCCCTTGAATTTCTCATACATATGTATATTGTCAGGCACCAGCTGGGGGTATTCAACACCTTCAGTGATATTTCTAGTTTATGTTTGCTTAACCCTTTCCACATACAAGAAATCGGCAGCAGACATTTTTAAAAATGTCTACTTAAAAGTATGGAAAATCTCGATAACTGTAGGTATAATTACTGAAAAAAGTTGAAAACATTGCGGCAAAAGGAGAAATTGCTTGTTTCGAACAATTTTTTCTTTGTCACAAGGTTTTCAAAAGTTGTCTGCTGCAGATGCATTAGAATGCATCAACAAGTGGTTTAAAGTTAATCTAGTACTTTCATATATCTATGTGAAGTAAGGATATTACAATATAATTTGTTTAATTTCTTAAGACGTATGAACCAAGCCCAGACGTCATGGCAGTCAATGCCCCGACAAGGATCACACCCTGACCAGAATCGTTCCAGGGACCATTCGCCCATGGGCTCACCTCACTATGTACGGGCGGGAGGAAGTGGGGGTCGGGGCCCTCCACCAACACAAAACAGATTACCAGTAAGTTCTATTATCTTATTTACCTTTCTCATAAAGAAGGCAAGTTTAAGCCCTTTCCCACATGCATCAACTCTGCAGCAGACAACTTTGAAAACATACCCAATTTTTTTTGGAAATTTCCTTTAAATGAAAGTACAATAATTGAGTTGAAACCATGGTGACAAAAGAAGAAATTGTCCGTTTTGAGCATTTTCTTCTTCTGTCGCCCTGTTTTCAAAAAGCTGTCTGCTGGAGAGGCGTCGGAAAGCATCTATTTGAGGGAATGGGTTAATAGTAAGTAGTTGCTAGTTTGAAACTAATTCTAATTGATTGTTTGAGCTTTCCATTCTATATCAGGAGTCTTCTACTGGGCCCAGTCACACATGTTCAGTGGTTATCACATGACATGATCTTTTAGTACACTGGCAGAAGGTCATCTGAGATAGACTTGAAATCTTAAAAACAATGTAGACAAAATTAATTTAACCCTTTCCCACTTGCAGACGACTTTTGAAAACTTTGTGGCCAAAGGTGAAATAGCTTATGATGAGCAATTTCTCCTTTGGCCACAATGTTTTAAGCTATCTTTTATGGAGATTTTTCAGGGTTTTTCAAGGATGTTTTCATAGTCGTCTGCTGCAGATTTGTTGTATGTGGGAAAGGGTTGAGACATGAAATTACTGTTTGATAAGATGAACGGGAGGCTTTTGTCAAGGCAAATTAGAGGAAAAGCATGTAGTAATATCATTCTGTTCTTTAAAAGTAAAATTCAACATTAGTTTAAGGTGAAGCAATTCTATTCAAAGAATTAATTTATGTTTATGAAAAAGTGTTCATCTCTCCTTAATACTTTGCCACATACACACAAATCTGCAGCAGACGACTTTGAAAACACCTATAAACAACAGTATATTTATTGGACAGAGTTGAAAATATTATGGTTAAAGAAAAAATGGAGAAATTTCTACTTTTGCCATGACATTTTCAAACATTTGCTGCAGATGTGTCAAGATGTGTCTGCATTTGGTAAAATGAAGTATAAAATCCATCAATTATAGATTTTGGTGAATGTTATTATTTTATTTCATAACAGTTTTTAAGGAACAAATTTTTGGTACGTCCTGCTCTAAATGTATAACCATTCACTCCCACACTGTTCTCAATGACATTTAGAATTCTTGTAATGTTAGAGGAAACACACATACATCTATATTTCTTTAAATGAAAAGAAGGATTGAGCCCTGCACTAAGACAATTAATCGACTTTACTTTTGACAAGTGTAAAATGCGATAAATTCTCACTTTCATACTGTACTAAGTAATCTTAATGTACATGGTATGTCAGATGCTTCTTTCATCTTAACCCTTTTCCACATATAGACGCATTTTGACGCAATAGCAGCAGACAACTTTTGAAAACATTGTGGCCAAAGGTGAAAGTGCTCATGATGAGCAATTTCTCCCTTGGCCACAATATTTTCAACTTTATTTAACAATTAAGCTATCTTTTATGGAGATTTTTCAGGCTTTTGTAACAATTTTTTCAAAGTTGTCTACTGCAGATTTGTTGTATGTGGGAAGGGGTTAAAAACAGTTGGTGCAGATCCAGGCCAGAATGCAGAGCTTGATCTGGATTTTCACTAGATGGAAATGCCCTATGGTCGGTTTTTCCTTTTGTTTCGCTCAATCATACAAAAGATTTTTAGAATGGTAATAATGGCATCAGCGGGGATGCAGGATTAGCATTACGACTGACTGGCTGGTGTCAAGGATAAATGGACCAGTAGTACTGGTAACTTACCCAGGAAACGTTGTGTTTTATGGTAACTAAACAATTGTTAAAATATCAATCAATCAATTATTATTTTGATAAACATTAGAAACAATTTTGAAAAAACTTGGAATAATAAGACAAGAAAGTGTTTGTGAACTCTGGAGCTAAATATGAAGATGTGGGAAATGGTTATTTGAATTTGAGAATTTAGCAATGTGACATGTCAAAAGCTTGTATGAAGTTTCATTAATAGCTGTTTTGCTTTCAATGTTAACCCTTTCCCTCATATAGACGTTTTCTGACACCTCTGCAGCAGACGGCTTTTTGAAAACATAGTGACAAAAGAAGAAATTGCTCAAGACGAGCAATTTCTCCTTTTGCCACAATGTTTTCCACTTTTATTCATAGGTTATCCATTCAATTAAAGAGATTTTCCATCTTTTGAAAAAATATGTTCAAAGTCGTCGTCTGCAGAATTGTCGTATGAGGGAAAGTTGTCTGCTGTGGATTTCTTGTATGTGGGAAAGGATTCAACACCTTTGCTTAATTCATTTTTTTAAATTTTATTCTGCAAAATCAGCATTAAAATTTACACGCCTTTGGCCAATATAATTTTTTTTTAACAGTTAACAAATATGGCAAAACAAACAAGAAAACATACAAACAATATTTACATACAAACATTTTGATCATATATTATAACCTGGTATAAATATTAATATTAATATGTTCTGAAACAATTAGTTACAAGATAAGGTTAACATCAAGCAATAGATTCTTTTAACCAACGATTGTATGAAATTCTGATGAAGGAATGAGTTTCTTGTTATCGTCTTCTTATCCTTTCCCACAAACAGCAAATCTGCAGCAGACGACTCTGAAAATATCTAGGCAAAAATATTTTGTAAAATCTCTGTAAATGATAGCATAATAATTGAAAAGAGTTGAAAAAATTGTGGGAAAAGGAGAAATTGCTTGTTTTTAGCAATTTATCATTTTGCCAAAATGTTTTCAGAAAGTGTCTATATGTGGGAAAGGATTAACCCTTTCCCTCATACGACAGTTCTGCAGCAGACGACTTTGAACGTATTTTGTCAAAACATAGGAAATCTCCATAAATGAATGGATAACCTAGCTATGACAAAAAGTTGAAAACATTGTGGCAAAAGGAGAAATTGCACGTTTTGTGCAATTTCTTCTTTTGTCACTATGTTTTCAAAAAGCCGTCTGCTGCAGAGGCGTCAGAAAGTGTCTACATGTGGTAAAAGGATTAAGTGCTGTATTTTATACCCTAAGAGCAATACATTTATTCATCTCATGATAGAATTTTAACATCTGGAAAGTTTAGTGTTTTTTAGCTCACCTGAGCTTTGCTCAAGGTGAGTTATTGTGATCGCCTTTTGTCCGTCGTGCGTCGTGCGTCGTGCGTCGTGCGTCAACTTCTTCTCCTCAGTAACCAGTGGGTCAATTTGGATGAAACTTCACAGAAAGCATCCTACCAATGACCTCACCAGAATTCCTTCAAATTTTTGGGATCCATGCAAAATTCTGGTTTCCATGGCAACGAAACCGAAAAAACTTCAAAATTCTTCTTCTCCCAAATTGGTTGGCAGATTTTCAAATAATTTTGTAGAAATGTTCCTTGGATGACCCTCTATCAGATTCCTTGAAGCCGTGTTGATTGGTCGAAAAACATGGCCGCCAGGGGGGGCGGGGCTATTTTGCCTTATATGGCTATAGTGAAAACTTAAAAAATCTTCTCCTCCGAAAGTGTAAGGCCGATTTTCAAATAATTTTGTAGAAATGTTCCTTGGGTGACCCTCTATCAGATTCCTTCAAGCCATGTTGATTGGTCGAAAAACATGGCCGCCAGGGGGGGCGGGCGTTTTTGCCTTATATGGCTATAGTGCAAACTTAAAAAATCTTCTCCTGCAAAAGTGTCAGGCCGATTTTCAAATAATTTTGTAGAAATGTTCCTTGGGTGATCCTCTATCAGATTCCTTCAAGCCATGTTGATTGGTCAAAAAATATGGCCGCCAGGGGGCGGGGCTATTTTGCCTTTTATGGCTATAATGAAAACTTAAAAAATCTTCTCCTCCATAAGTGTCAGGCCGATTTTCAAATAATTTTGTAGAAATGTTCCTTGGGTGACCCTCTACCAGATTCCTTCAAGCCATGTTGATTGGTCAAAAAACATGGCCGCCAGGGGGGCGGGGCTATTTTGCCTTATATGGCTATAGTGAAAACTTAAAAAATCTTCAACATCTTCTCCTCAGTAACCAGTGGGTCAATTGGGATGAAACTTCACAGAAAGCATCCTCTTAATGACCTCACCAGAATTCCTTCACATTTTAGGGATCCATGCAGAATTCTGGTTTCCATGGCAACGAAACGATTTTTTTTTCAAAATTCTTCTTCTCCCAAACTGGTTGGCAGATTTTCAAATAATTTTGTAGAAATGTTCCTTGGATGACCCTCTACCAGATTCCTTCAAGCCATGTTGATTGGTCAAAAAACATGGCCGCCAGGGGGGCGGGGCTATTTTGCCTTATATGGCTATAGTGAAAACTTAAAAATCTTCTCCTCCGAAAGTGTCAGGCTGATTTTCAAATGATTTTGTAGAAATGTTCCTTGGGTGACCCTCTATCAGATTCCTTCAAGCCATGTTGATTGGTAGAAAAACATGGCCGCCAGGGGGGGGGGGGTCAGGGCTTTTTTGCCTTATATGGCTATAGTGCAAACTTAAAAAATCTTCTTCTCCAAAAGTGTCAGCCCGATTTTCAAATAATTTTGTAGAAATGTTCCTTGGATGACCCACTTTCAGATTCCTTCAAGCCATGTTGATTGGTCAAAAAACATGGCCGCCAGTAGGCAGGGCTATTTTGCATTATATGGCTATAGTGAAAACTTAAAAAATCTTCTCCTCCAAAAGTATCTGACCGATTTTCAAATAATTTTGTAGAAATGTTCCTTGGGTGACCCTCTATCAGATTCCTTCAAGCCAAGTTGATTGGTCGGAAACTATGGCTGCCAGGGGGCGAGGCTTATATAGCTAAAGTAAAAAAAAAAAAAAAAACAGGTGAGCGATTCAAGGGCCATCATGGCCCTCTTGTTTAGGAAAGAGTTAAAATATTGTGAAAAAGAAAGAAATTACTCATTATTGTTATTTTGCTCTGATATCCCTTTCCCACCTATCAACACATTTTGTTGCCATGTTTTCAAAAAGCTGTCTGCTGCAGGTTGTCTGAAAGTGCCTATGTGAGGGAAAGGGCTAAGCACTGCTTATAAAGTCTTGGCTAATTATAGAAAAGAATAATGTCATCTAAATGCAGATTACTTTTTTCCCATCAATATTTCAAACTCACAAAATTACACATCCAATTTTCTAGATGTTCAATATTTTTCCTAAGATCTTTTCAAAATAGACAACACTAAGAAAATATCACATTAGGTTAATGGTCTACTTAATCTAACGAAAGTAATATATTATATGCTGTGTTGTGTCATACTAACCTTGCTAACACAGCTAACCCCTCCCCTATCTAACAGCCTCCGCCCCCAAATGACCTCCCTCTGAAGGACAACCCAGCACTACGGGATCCTGTATATCCTGGTTCTCCTCCACAGGGATACCACAGCCCGACAGCAAATGGAAAAGGGAAACAGCCATCTAGAGGACAACCCCTGAAGCCACCACACAGATTGGTCGAGCCAATAGGACAACAAAGGTCAGTCTTAATTTGTTCATGAATACACCAACAATCTAAGAATGACCATTGTTCATATGAGAGTATGGATGTACATGAATACTCTGTTTGCAAGATTGCATTGTTCATGATAGCAATAAACCTGTACACTGTACATGAAATATGAGAAGAGATTGTTCATGACTAAATCTTAATACGAGTGTGCATGGTTCATTTATCACCTGAAATATAAATAGTCATTGTTTCTGAATGCATCTCAAATATTATTGGACATTATTAATGAATACACATTAAGTATGATTTGAAATTGGTCATAAATATACCTTAAATATAAGTAGACATCGTTCATAAATACACTTAGATATGAGCAGGCATTGTACATGAATGCCCATTGAATACGAGTTCACATTGTCCATAAATACATCTTAAATGTGGGTTAAGATTGTTCATAAATACACATTGATTATGAGTAAGCATTGTTCATATATACACTTAGAACACAGGCCGTGTTCATGAATATACATTCAATACAAGAAAGACATTGTTTATTCATGTTTTTGCGAAGTTATTTAATATTCTGCACACATTGTTAAACATTTCTATGATAAAAATTAGTCTGTACCGGGGCTCTAGATAATGGACCTATTCCATATTCTAGAATTATTATCATAACCCTCCTGTTGAGTACCCACAACATAGGATTTTCTTGGATTATAAAAGAAAAATTGTGGGGGAAACAAGTGTTAACCCTTTCCCTCATATAAACGCTTTCTGACGCCTCTGCAGCAGATGACTTTTTGAAAACATAGTGACAAAAGAAGAAATTGCACAAAACGTGCAATTTCTCCTTTTGCCACAATGTTTTCCACTTTTTGTCATAGGTTATCCATTCAATTACGGAGATTTTCTATGTTTTTACAAAATACGTTCAAAGTCGTCTGCTGCAGAATTGTCGTATGAGGGAAAGGGTTAACCCTTCCTTATCTGGACATCTTTGACCCTTATCTATGTCTAAGAACTCTTCCATGGTGGAAGGTAATATTTTCTTAACAAACCCACTCTCTGTTACAGACCAGTCTATGAACAGAATGGACCTCCACCCACTAATGGTGCGTATATGAATGGTCAACACCCGCAGTACAGTCCTGCCGGTCATCCTGCTGGTCATCAAGGTGGTCATCCTGCCAATCATCAAGCTGGTCACCCAATGCAGTTAAGACAACCTCCTCCAACAGGAAGTCCTAATAGGACAGCTGGTAAGTCGTTAATCCTTTTCCAGTTTTTAACGAATTATTTTTTCTCAAAAAATAATACAGTTAACGCGATCGTGTTTGTTTCCGGAAGTCACGGTTAAACTACACTTCCGCTTAGAATACACATTCGCTGCACCTAAATAGTCCTAGTATTTTTTCGATATTAAAATGACTTCTACGTGTTATTTCAATACAGTGAAGTCTTAATTATACTATCGAATCATCATAGATAATCAATTTTCTAGAAAATATCAAATTAACAGTACGCGCATATATATTTCATTTGTCGGCAGGTACGTATAAGGCACGAGTATGAATTTTAGTCGTATGTATAGAACAATGTTAATCTCACAAATATGCCACTACGCAGAGCTCGGTGAAATAGTCAGTGTGCATTTTAAACGCTCGCATCGCCGTTGTTTCTCCTTTTTCCAACATGATAACGATGATCAAAGGGGCTTTCTAATTATAGATTATGGTTTACATACGCGCGCATTCAGTTAGCTTAATATATATACGAAAGTAACGCTCATACGTTGTATCAAAGTACTGTGGTCTAATGGATAGCGTGTAGAACTACTAATCATGGACTATTTATGGACGCGAGTTCGAGTCCCAATTGGAACTGTTCTTCTTTTTTTTTTTTAATTCTTATTTTATGCGATTTGTTAAACATTATAGATTTATAATAATTAATTCACTCACATGAAACATAGTTATAATATAAGCCGAAATCCTGGATCCGCCCCTGGTGACGAAAACAAATCGAACTAACAATGTAAATCTCACAAATATGCCATGGGTGTTTTGACAGACTTTACGCAGAGCTCAGTGAAAGAGTTAGTGTGCATGTTAAACGCTCGCATCGCCGTTGAAATGCTACATTTACTAAAACTGTCAACTGATAAAAAAAATCTCTGGACAAAAATATTAATAATAATAAAATAGACTAAATTGTGCAATAGCATGATCAAGTGCATTCATAAATTAGATTTTACAATACATGTTCAAAATAATTCGTTACCAGTACTTTCAGTACTTTGATCTGAGATGTTTTCAAAGTCATCTGCTGCAGATTTGTTGTTAAGGGTTAATCCTTTTCCAAATACAACAAATCTGCAGCAGAAGACTTTGAAAACATTTTGTTAAAAATATGGTAAATCTCTATTAATGAAATGATAATAATGTTTTTCTGTATGTTAACTTGACCATACTTAGAGCAATTACATTTCATAGGGATCACTTTTTCCTCAACTATCTGTCTGTCATTCTTTCACTTATTGACCTAATGACCGGTGGCACATTGTGCCCCTAATAGAAGACTTTAGTGAGTCTATTCAGAGGTCCATACAAGAGAAAGTTGATGCAAGGCATCAACGTCGCCGGAAAAGACTGCATTGATTTATTTATGTATTCTTGACTTTCCTTAGTCTATTCAAACATTAGGAACGTAGTAATGAAAACATTTGCTTATAAATTTTATATACATACCTATACATTAGGGTATCTATAACAAATTAACGAAATGTGTACACATTTATCTGGCTTAAATTTAATTTTGCTGTTGTTACTTATTTAAATAATAGTATTCATTCATATAATTTCAATGTTTGTCAATCTTATTCGAATCACAAGGTAAATATCCTGGTATTGCTTTAAAGGGAGGTAATTTGAAGAAAACAAAAGTCTTCAAAAGGAGAAATATATCAGCATTACCGTCTACAGTTTAAATTGTTCTATTGTTTGTGGATTTAAAAATGTTCTTTTTTTCTTATCTCTACATGTACAACGAAATATTGCGGCTTCTCTTTGACGCTTTGCGTCAAACATTCGTCTTGTACTTGTCTAAAATAAAATAATATCACTCGCTTTTTCATATCGAAATGCGCATGCGCGAAAATCGATGTTAAAGGTCACGAAACTACACAACAGAATAGGGTCTATATTTAGCTTAGAAACAGTTCCTACTTTAGATATTCATGGATTAACATTATTAAATGAATTCTACACAAATCAAGACATCTCTTTGAACATGAAAACAACATTTAGTAAGTTAAAATTGCTATTAAAAGGAGAATCCGAAATTGACCTCAATGATGACACATAAGAGTCTGCATTAGGGGGTGTTGGTTCACGTCTTGAAGGGACCACTTTTGTCTTCGTAAATAAGACAAAAAAATTAAATGCGAGTGAAATAAAAAAAACTGCAAACATTAAAAAATCGGAATATTTATTTCATTTTAGATGTGTCATTTATTAGTGTTCGTAAACAACCACAATTGTAATATGTTCAAATCATCTAGATTTGTTTCTTTCTAATAATAAGCCGCCCTCCCATGTGATTTCCGAAAAGCTATTAAAAATAGAAGTCGCGGGCTTCTGCCCGGCGACTAATAAGGAGCAGTATACAGCTGTTTCCCCCATAATATCTCTCTTATCATCCAACCAAACCCTATGATGTGGGTACGCAAAAAGAATTCTTTTGAGTACCAACAGCATAGGGTTATCAGGTCAAATAAGGATTTTAGAACATCCAAAATGCCCCTTATCTGGAGCTCTGTCCTAGACCTTGATCAAAATCTAGTATATTATGGATTCTCTTAACCCTTTCCCTCATATAGACTTTATGACGCCTCTGCAGCAGACAGCTTTTTTGAAATCATAGTGACAAAACAAGAAATTGCTCAAAACGAGCAATTTCTCCTTCTGCCACAATGTTTTCCACTTTTAGTCATAGGTTATCCATTCAATGAAAGAGATTTTCTATTTTTTGACAAAATATGTTCAAAGTCGTCTGCCGCAGAATTGTCGTATGAGGGAAAGGGTTAACTGTCACAGTATCATCTGTTTGAATATTCAGTATCATCTGTTTGAATATTCATTTATTTGACCCTCCCTTACAACAAGTTTGCAGCAGACATAATTTAGTTTTAAATATAGAAATCTCTTTAAATGAAAGTATATCTACTGGATAGGTTTGAAAACTTGGTGGAATATTGCGAAATTATGAGCAACTTTTTCTTCTGCCATGATGTTTTCAATAAATGTAGTTGACTTTTGCATATGCATAAAAATGCATCTGCATGTGGGAACAAGTTATTGTATTCAGTCTATTCATGCTTAATCCTTTCCCTCATACGACAATTCTGCAGCAGACGACTTTGATCACATTTTGTCAAAAAATAGAAAATCTCTATAATTTAATGGATAACCTATGACTAAAAGTGGAAAACATTGTTTTGAGCAATTTCTTCTTTTGTCACTATGTTTTCAAAAAGCTGTTTACTGCAGAGGCGTCAGAAAGCGTCTATATGAGGGAAAGGTTATAAAGGTCATCTCCTAATATACAAATTAAGTTTTAGAATAGAGTTGAAAACATTGTGGCAAAAGGAGGAATTGCTCATTATGAACAATTTCTCCTTTTGTCACAATGTTTTCAAAAGTTGTCTGCTGCAGAGGCATCAGATAGCGTCTATATGTGGGAAAGTGTTATTAAATGCAAGGCAAAAATATGAAAATAAAAGTACATGTACAGTTGAAAATGTAGCAGTAAACAGAGAAATAGCTCACTATGGGCAACTTCTGCTTTCCCCCATTGCTTGCATAAGTCAGCTGCTGCAGAGGTGAAACAATGTGTTACCATGCTGGTAATGGCTTATCCCCTTTCCCACATACAACAAATCTGTAGCAGATGACTTTGAAAGCATCTAGACAAAATTATGAACAAATCTCTATAAAAGTATGTTTAATTAATGGAAAGAGTTGAAAACATTGTGGCAAAAGGAGAAATTTCTCATCACAAATAATTTCTCCTTTTGCTACAATGTTTACAAAATGTGTCTGCATCAGAAAATGTCTGCATGCGGGAAAGGGTTAAGAACAGGGTGTTGAATGTGTTTTATTACACTGTAACTAAAGAAATACATGTGAAGTTTCCTTAAAACTAAGATATCTCTCATTCCATGCAATACATAGAGTTTTGGACAGATCCTCTCACTGGGTGCTCATATCCGCGTGAATATGTAGTCATAGAAACCAAACGTAGATGGATTAACAATAAACATCGCGTTCCTAGGCGTGGTCAATCAATAGATGATTTGAGGTCTCTGTTTAATTCTAGTTAGGTGTGTGAAAATTATTCTGATGGCTTTAGATATGCACATACCTAGTACCCATTTATTTCCATATGTAGCTATTATTTTTATGACCGGACAATGTAAGCAGATTTATCTCTGTCCTTACCTGAGTTTTTTGTCACTTTTATCTCTTCCAGTATTGAACCTAGTCATGAAATTTAATTGAATGATTCATTGCAATATGTCTAGTCTTGCCGCTGGGGTATGGTTTGTTACCCATTCTGGTATGGTTATGGTTCTTGACTTACAATTATAGTCAAATAAGGTTCACAAGTTGACCAGACATCCATTTCTAGTTTGTTTTGAATTTTATTTGAATTATGTAATTTTGCTTTTGGTGTTGACTGCCTTGGCAGCGTTAGACATTGGGATCATTTCTCCCTCATCTGTCCATCTGTCTGTCTGTCTGTCAGCATTTTACCAAAGGACTTTTTAAATACGGATGTGTATTAATCTTATTTAACCCTTTCCCACATACAAAAAATGTGCAGCAGACGACTTTGAAAACATCGAAACAATACAAGTTTCATTATGGAATTGGGACGAAAACATTGCGGCAAAGGGGGAAATTCATTTGTAAGTAGAAAAGGTTTAATATAACATCCAAGTGCATTTCCAGCTTATGCTCTTACATTGCATACCTTTGAGAGGGGATGGATGTGGCTAATTCAGATTGTGTTGGTCAGTCGCAGATGTCATGCATATTTCCAATAGCATTTGACCTTGAGTCCTTAAAATTCACTGGCAATGTTGGTCAGTCCAAGATGTCATGCATATTATCTAACATCTTTGATCTTGATTCCTAATTCACTGGCAATGTTGGTCAGACCCAGATGTCATGCATATTTTCAATTTTCAATTCAAATTTCAACATTTTATTACTCATTATACAATAACATGTATAAATATTGGGAAATATAAAACAGCAATGTATCGATTTTATAACAATGGGGAAAGCCTATACAGTGTAAATTAATTTTTATGTCATTCTATCAGACTATTGACACAATAGTATATTATGGCCTTGCTTAATTTGTAAAGAAACATTGGGAACAAATGTCAACAAAATAATGAAAACAACAGAAGGAAAAAGCATGGCAGCCTTTGAGCTTTTCATGGTTTCCTCATGTTGTTTGCATGTGCTAACCGAGATAATGCAGATGTATTAAATTGGATCGCAAAAACGTTTTTAGGTACATGTACATGTAGGTATTTTTTGTTATTATTATTATAATTATTATACTGATACTGAACAAAATGTACTCATAATGATAAGCATTAACTTCACAAGATCCCTTAATTAAGAATAATTGAGGAGAGTTTGACAGGTATCTAATTGTAATAAATTTAGATCACTCATTGTCAAAGTATGGACAAGACATATGAGATAATGTTTTTCAGAACCAACTTTGTTATAATTGCATATAAGTTACATATACGTTTATGTAATGGTGATTAATCCACCTAACAGTTTCAATGGTATACCTGATTTGAAGTTAGAAAAATGAAACATTGTTAATGCATAATTCATAGTTAGAATCTGCCAGTAATTCTCAAATTTATATTCTGATTTAAAATATGAGTTAGAGTGTTGCATACTTTAGCTTCAACTTTGTTTCATTTAATCAAATAATATACGTTTAACCAAGTATTTAATTGATTTTATAGTGACCGGAGATTGGTATAACCAAATAGCTGGTCTGACAATTTCAGAGAAAATTAAATTTACGTTTTTAGGCCATTTGTATGTAAATCCTTCGTGACTTATCATAAAACGATAGTTTAGATTTTGGACCAGTTAAGAGTCTATTAATAACCTACGATATACATGTTTTAACTATGACATCAAGAGGTGTTATGCCTAATTCTCCCAAGAGCATGTAAGTTGGAGTACTTTTCCTTGTTTTACATATTTTCTTTAAGAAGGATTTGTAAACTGAATTCATTATTTCAACAGCATTTGACCTAGAGTCTTAACTTGCTGGCAGTGTTGTTCAGTCCCAAATGTCATGCATATTTCCAACAGCATTTGACCTAGATTCCTTACTCACTGGCAAATATTCTCTCTTTCGTTCTTTCTTTGTGTCTTTCAATTATTTTTAGCTCACCTGAGCACGAAGTGCTCAAGGTGAGTTATTGTGATGGCCTTTTGTCCGGCGTGCGTCGTCCGTCTTCCGTCAACTTTTTCTCCTCAGTAACCAGTGGGTCAATTGGGATGAAACTTCACAGGAAGCATCCTCACAATGACCTCACCAGAATTCCTTCAATTTTTTGGGATCCATGCAGAATTCTGGTTTCCATGGCAACAAAATGAAAAAAACTTTAAAAATCTTCTTCTCCAAAACTGGTTGGCCGATTTTCAAATAGTTTTGTAGAAATGTTCCTTGGATGACCCTCTATCCGATTCCTTCAAGCCATATTGATTGGTCGAAAAACATGGCCACCAGGGGGCGGGGCTATTTTGCTTTATATGGCTATAGTGAAAACTTAAAAAATCTTCTCCTGAAAGTGTCAGGCCGATTTTCAAAATTGTTTGTAGAAATGTTCCTTAGGTGACCCTCTATCAGATTCCTTAAAGCCATGTTGATTGGTCAAAAAACATGGCGGCCACAGGGCGGGGCTATTTTGCCTTATATGGCTATAGTGAAAAGTTAAAAAATCTTCTTCTCTGAAAGTGTCTGACCGATTTTCAAAAAATTGTGTAGAAATGTTCCTTAGGTGACCCTCTATCAGATTCCTTAAAGCCATGTTGATTAGGCGGAAAACATGGCCACCACAGGGCGGGGCTATTTTGCCTCATGAATATGGCTTTAGTGAAAACTTAAAAAAATCTTCTCCTCCGAAAGTGTTTGGCCGAAACTCAAATATTTTTTGTAGAAATATTGCTAGGGTGATCTTCTAACAGATTCCTTCAAGCAATGTTGATTGGTCAAAAACTATGGCCGCCAAAGGGCAGGGCTTATATGGCTAAAGTGAAAAAAATAATCAGGTGAGCGATGGCCCTCTTGTTAAAATAGTTGACTCCTGCCTTGGTGTCTGATAATAAATGATTCATGTATCTCTATGCTATTAACCATTTTTTCAGTTCCACCCTTTAACAATAGAAATAAGAAGAGGTAAAACTAGCATGAACCCATCTGCATGAATGACTTTTCATCAAACACAGTCTTTTTCATCCCTGTGTCTGATATATCAGACTCGCTCATTCAATTATAGAAAGAATTTTAGCCGTTGATGCAAAACAACTTTTGAAAGTATTGTGGGAAAAGTACAAATTGCTAAATTTGAAAATTTGTCCCTTTTTTACATTTTTCACAAATATCAATGTCAAACTTGTTCTTTCAATTTGAAAAATGTTGTTTATAATTGTTCAGTTTGTTTTCTAATCAAATGATACTTTACTATTTCCCAAATACAACAAATCTGCAGCAGACAACTTTGAAAACATCTAGACAAAATCCTGAAAAATCTTAATAAATGATTTATTATTAAATAAAGTTGAAAACATTGTGGCCAAAGAAGCCTTTTGGCACAATGTTTTCAAAAGTCTTGCTGCTATTGCGTCAAAATGCGTCTGCAGGTGGGAAAGGGTTAACTAGTTCCCGCATGCAGACGCATTTTCACTCACCTGGAGCAGACCACTTTTGAAAACATTGTGGCAAAAGAAGAATTACGAATAATAAAGTTATCTGGTGCAGATTTGTTGTAAATGGTTTATTCTCCGAGACATTCTTATGATGAAATTATTTCACTTTTTTAGAAATTTCACAAGTTATGGGACACATTCATTTTACCCTTTCCCATATTTGACAAATCTGCAGCAGACAACTTTTAAAACATTTAGATACAAATATGGAATATATTATTCATCAAGGAAAGTATAATCATTGAATAGAGTTGTAAAGATTGTGGCAAAAGGACAAATTACCCATTTCTCCTATTGACACAATGTTTTCAAAAGTCGCCTGCTGCATATGGGCCAAAATGGGTCTCAATGAGATGATTCTTTTGAGTTCCCACAACATAGGGTTATAATGTCAAATAAGGATTTTAGAACATTCAAAAAGATCCTTATCTAGAGTTCTGGGACCCTCATACAGCAGATGAATTTATTTTGTCAAAAAATGGAAAATCTCTATAATTGAATGGATAACCTATGACTAAAAGTGGAAAACATTGTGGCAAAAGGAGAAATTGCTCGTTTTGAGCAAATTCTTCTTTTGTCACTATGTTTTCAAAAAGCTGTCTGCTGCAGAGGCGTCAGAAAGCATCTATATTAGGGAAAGTGTTAAGATATGTGTGTTACTTGCCTTGGTAGGGAGACTAATAGGGATCACTTCCATGTCATTGGTCCACCTCTCTGTCACACTCTCTTTACACATTTAGTTCTTTTAAACACTCATAATTTTTTATTTGTATTTTTGTCAAATGTGTTTTTACTTGTTGTTCAGTGAAGATTGCTCTATGTCTGTGTTGTCATGTGTAAGTCTAATTATGTCTTTTTGACACACTTTTTACAGTTCTAAAACTATTGTACATCCATTTGATTTGATTTTTTGGGAAAAGAAAATGTGATAAAAATGAAATGTTACATGTAACCACTCATCTTTGCCCTAAACCCTTTCCGTCATATGAAAAATCTACAGCAGACGACTTTGAAAATCGTATAGATAAGGAGAAATTGCTTGAAAACAAGCAATATCTCTCCTTAGTATTGCCACAAACTATTCAACACAAAACAAAATTTCCTATTTTCCAGCCATTAAACTTTTTCTTCCAATTCTTCATTTACTTTTTCAATGATGAATTTTTAAAATGGATTCGTCCAGCTTTACATTTCGAAGAATCCATAACCAGTTCTAGGAATATCAAGCTAAAACTATTGAGTTGAGCAGACCTCAGTTGAGAGCCTGGTCAGACGGCACAGATTAGCCGGCTGTTCCGTCTCTATCCTGGTGGCACAGCAAGGCTTCACAGAATCAGTTCCTGGTGTAAACGGGTTAACCCTTTCCCACATACAGTAACTCTGTACAGCAGACGACTTAGAAAACGTCTAGTCAAAATGACATAAAATCTTTACAAATGAAGTTAAATTTAGTGAAAATAGTTAAAACTTCGTTAGTCGCCATGTTTTTAAAAAGCTGTCTGCTGCAGAGGCGTCAGAAAGCGTTTATTTGTGGGAAAGGGTTAAGCATGCATCTTTAAAATTGTATAAATGTTATAATGTTTATCGCTTTTTTTTTCCAGCTGATTTGCGGATGGATAGTCGAAGATCATCACAATCCTCAAGTTCAGGTAGGATCTTTAATTATACTAGAAGCCCCTCTGCTATTTCTGAAATAAAATGGTTATTTATTATGAATAGTTAGCCCTCCCTTTCCCACATACAACAAATATGCAGCAGATGACTTTCAAAACGTCTAGGCAAACAAATGGGAAATATCTATAAATTAAATTTGAAAAGAGTTGAAAACATCGTGAAAAAGGAGAAATCAATTTCTTCTTCTTTTTTAAAAAATACATCTATTTTGAAAAAGTTGTCTGCATCAGTTTCAAAATGCATCTACAAGTTTGAAAGGGTTAACTATTGTGACTACTTTCACATTATAGTGAAGTAATTATGGTTCAAATCTACTCTGAATGTAATTTATGCAGGGTATTTTCGATATCTTGCTACTTCCATGTGTCACCTGCCTTTGTGGGGAGGATCACTTCCCCATCCATCTGTTTTCACTTACTGAGAATTTCCTGGTGACACATAAGTTCCTTCAAACACTGGTGTTACCCTTTCCCACAATGTAAAATAACATATCTGCAGCAGACAACTTTGAAAACATCTTAGCAAAAAAATATGAAAAACATATCTGCAGCAGACAACTTTGAAAACATCTTGGCAAAAATATGAAAAACATATCTGCAGCAGACAACTTTGAAAACAATCAAAACATCTTGGCAAAAATATGAAAAAGATCTCTGCTAATGAATGTATGATAATTAAATAGAGTTAAAAACATTGTTGCATAAGTAGAAATTACTCATTATGAGCAAATTTGTTCCTTTGTCACAATGTTTTCGTAAGTAGTCTGCTGCAGAGGCCTCAAAAATAGGAGGGAATAGGTTACTGAAATTATTAACTCTGTTTCTGTTTTCAGATGCAATAAAAGACATGAATGAAAGACTGAAAGCTGAGTTAATGCAATTAGAGGGAGAAATTCACCACCACACTGTGATGCACAACAGAACTAGAGACGGCTATGGATCACAAGGTTCAATGAGATGATAGACTGGTTACAGTGTTCATTACCTTATATATGTACATGCCATTATCTGAAATATAGAACCAGACCAGATATGAGATGACCTTTTGATACAGTAAAGGGAGATCATTCCAGCTGGACAAGAGGGACAACTCATGCTGATTTTCAGTTATTAAAGGGGAATTATTCTCAAAATTCTAGGTTATGACATTTGGAAATAAGAAGAGAAGAACATTAACCTGCTTACTTGATGTGACATTTCTTGCATGGGCTATTTAAGACTTGTTGGAGAACCCTTGAACAAGGCATATGTTCTGGTCTAGTACTGGCTAGTCACCCAGGGATCATGGATAAGTGTAATGTGGCCGTGATATAAATTTCATTCTGCTGACACAGGCATAAAGTTCCAATGAAAACAAAATGATTTTCTTTATTCATCACAATTTCGATCATCTGAGGATAATACTGCAGCATCTGGCAAATTGGATGTATAGAATTATGTTTTTATACAGAGTTGAAATCTTTGTGATAAAAGAAGCAATTGTTTCCTGACATATGTTTAATCTTTTCCCACATATAGACGCTTTCTGATGCCTCTGCAGCAGACAACTTTTAAAAACATTGTGACAAAAGGAGATATTACTCATTATGAGCAATTTATCACTTTGCCACAGGCGTTTTCAACTCTATTAATTGATAAAATGTCCATTCATAGAGTTTAACCATATTTTGCCAAGATGCTTTCAAAGTCTTCTGCTGCAGTTTGTTATATGTGGGAAAGGATAAAATGTCACCAGAACCAGTGAAAGGGTATAGTACCATGTTACCATGGTAACAGAAGGAATCATTCAAAAGGCATCCAGTGGTGTTAATGTATCAGGGATAGGGAAACTTCTTCCTGGATGCAATAAAAAAGTCCATTTATGGAAGAGTTGCTGTAGTCATGGCATTTATCACAACATTCAGTCTGCCATTTTTTTGTATATATGCTACATGTGAAACCTTTCTGTCAAATCTGAATGTTTTCAAGCATAGGAGAAAGTGATTGCCGCTTTAGATGTTTCTTGATTAACCCTTTCCCACATACAGACGCTTTCGGACGCCTTTTGAAAACTTTGTGACAAAAAAGGAGCAGTTTCTCCTTTTGACACAATGTCTAAAACTCTATTCAATAAGTATGTCTTTTCCATTTTATTGCTGAAATGATTTCAAAGTCGTCTGCTGCAGATTTGTTGTATGTGGGAAAGGGTTAACCTCCCTAGAAGTCAGAGTTAGGCTTTAGGATCACTTCCCCAATTATACATGTATGTCTGTCTGTATGTCTGTATGCTTAATTGTCATGCTTTGCATTTGTTTGCTTGTTGCCAGGCAACATCTTTTTCTTTGTAGTAAACACAAATGCTCGAACAATTGTTCAGATACAAGCATAATTTTAAATATGAAAAAGTGCTATAATTATTCACAACCTTAACCTTTCCCTCATTCAACAATTCTGCAGCAGATGACTTTGAACATATTTTGTCAAAAAATAGAAAATGGATAACCTATGACTAAAAGTGGAAAACATTGTGACAGAAGGAAAAATTGCTCGATTTGAGCAATTTCTTCTTTTGTCACTATGGTTTCAAAAAGCCGTCTGGTTCAGAGGCGTCAGAAAGCGTCTATATGAGGGAAAGGGTTAAAAGTCCCTTGGAATTTAACACAACAGCAGATAACATAGATTTATCCTAATATGTGTTATTTTGCTAAATATGTGTGAAAGTGAAGGGAACAGTGGAGACCAACATGAGACTACATATAAATCAGACTGTTCATTGTCTATATCGCTCTCAATTGTTGTAATACAAGCCGAATTACGAGAAAGCCAATATTGTGGACTCTGCATAAAGTATCATATTAGCCTAAGCATGCTGCGCAGGCTAATCCGGGCAGACACTTTCCCCCTCCTGTTGATTTTCTGTTTCAGGAATCATTACTCTATACCTCTATGCCTCTAAGATGGAATGTGTCGGACAAGATTAGCCTGTGTGGACTGTGAAGGCTTATCTGCGTTGATACATTACGCAGAGTCCATAATGTTTGTTTTCTCCTGGAACGGCTCATTTATAAGCTGTTTATACACTGAATATGTGTTAACCCTTTCCCTCATAATTTATGACAAATCTGCAGCAGACAGCAGAAATATTTTAAAAACTTCTATAAATTAAAGTAAATTTCTCCTTTTGACACAATGTTTTCAACTCTATTCAAAGAGTATGTACCATCATTTAGGGAGATTTTCCATTTTATTGTTGAGATATTTTCAAATACATCTGCTGCAAAAAATTAATATGTGGGAGAGAATTAATATGTACGTTTTGAGAAGTTATACTGTTTAGGACTATGCAATGCCAACTTGATTGAAAGATAAATGAGATTTGACAGGATTGTTTTATATTCTCATGCTGTTGATATTTTTACATTTGTTATCATGTTAATGATAGAAGATGGAGTTGTTATTCATTGTTATTGTATTATAGATCTATTTATTTAATTATTTTGTTTCTTTAATTTTCGTGAAGTTCTATTAATTCACTATATACATGTAACACATGAAGGCAGTAATAAAACCTCAAAAAAAGAAGAACTTGGACCGATTTATGTGCAGTAAAGACTCCCATATCATTGTTTGATTTTACATATATTTTTTTTAATAAAGTAAAACGACTCTTAACCCTTGCCCTCATATAGACGCTTTCCGACGCCTCTGCAGAAGACGGCTTTTTGAAAACATAGGGTTATCCCTTTCCCTCATATAGACGCTTTCTGACGCCTCTGCAGCAGACGGCTTGTGAAAACATAGTGACAAAAGAAGAAATTGCACAAAACGTGAAATTTCTTCTTTTGCCACAATGTTTTCCACTTTTAGTCATAGGTTATCCATTCAATTATAGAGATTTTCTATTTTTTGACAAACTATGTTCAAAGTCGTCTCCTGCAGAATTGTCGTATGAGGGAAAGGGCTAATATATATCAGGTGACAAGGCTAAAAACATGCGTTGCGTTGCCATCATCTTTTGTGCAGAACCATTTTGTATGTGGGAAACATCATTTCTGTTGGTATTGATTCATCATTTTCAATGACATGAAAAGTCGTCTGTATCAGCGAAACGTTTAACCCTTTCCCACATACAACAAATTTGCAGCAGCCCAAATTAAAAAAGAATCTAGGCAAAAACACGGAAAGTCTCTATAAATGACGGTTTAATTTCTAAAAAAAAATGAAAACATTGTGGCAAATGGTAAAATTACTGGTTTTGAGCACAATGATTTCAAAAGTCGTCTGCTGCAGAGGTGTCAGAAAGCATCTATATGTGGGAAAGGATTAAGGAAAATGATAAGCAGAACGGGGTTTATGTTTCTAATAGTTTGTTTGTGTTGTTTTTTTTGTATGAATTAATCAGGGCCTTTCTTATTTTACCTTTGTTTACTTCATTATAAATGTTAAGTTTATTCTAATTCTAAATCCTTTCTCTCCTACAACAAATCTGAATTGGATGACTGAAAAGATCTAGGTAAAAACATTGTGACAAAAGGTGAACATTGCTCATAATGGGCAATATTTTCAGATCATCTGCTGCAGATGCATCTGTATGCAGCATTGTTTAAACAGGCAGATGAGGAATGATATACCGGTACCCCAAATCCGATTGCTTTTAAATTTTGTTTGAAGAAATAAAAATTGTTAGAAAATGATATGTGGCATTCCGTTCACAGTTGTTTCATCATTAAAGCTAAACCCTATTTGTCCAAAATAATATTTCAAATATTGCATGCAAGACAGGTGTAACTATATCTTGTTACAAAATGCAGTTACAACCATTTCGCATTCTAAGATTGTGAACAGTTTGCATTTTAGCCTACAGCAGCTCATTTAACACTTTCCCACATACAACAAATCTGCAGCAGATGACTTTGAAGTCTTTTTAGTGAAAATATGGAAAAGCTTTATAAATGAAGGTGTCATCACTGAATAAAGTTGAAAACATTGTGGCAAAAGGAGAAATTGCTTGTTTTGAGCAATTTCTTCTTTTGCCGGAATTTTTTCAAGAGTCATCTGCTGCAGATGCGTTAAAATGGGTATATAAGTGGGAAAGGGTTAATTTTTCTACAAAAACTGTGATACTGAATATATCCGTCCATTTCTGTAACAATTTCTGTAACACAGTGATATCAGTTTTAACTGTTTGTGTCATGCATTTGTTATAAGTTGACTATAAATTGTCTATTGAATAAGTTTTGTTTGTCATTATTTCTCAATTAATAATTGTAGAAAGTTTGAGAAATAACTGAGTGTGAACGAATGAATCTATATTTTTAAAGAGAGAATGTTTATATTTGATAAAAATTGTTATGAATATCTCCATTGAATTCATCTTTTGCATCAGATATAAAACAATAAAAAATGTAACAACAAAGTTTTGTCTAGATCTATTAGGTATCCCTCATGCAGATGTACATGTATTTTGAAGTTCTTGGAGCAGATGGCTTTTGAAAACACTGGCAAATGGAGTAATTGCTCATAATGAGTCTGTACTCACGTTTAACCATGAACATGGATTCTGGTTGCAATGCATTTTTAGTTTGTCTGTTTTTCAAAGAAAAAAGTCAGGCTATTGTGATACCCTTGGCGTTGTCACAAAACTTTAACCTGAGGTTAAAAACTGTTGAACATTTTCAAAGAAACTTGGTACACATGTTCCTAGGAACAATACACATGTCTATACCAAGTCACATAACTCTGGCTTTAATAATTATTCAGTAATGCCCCTTTTTCGACTTAGAAAAAACAGACAAGCATTTGCATTCCCTTTGGGCGCTCTTGTTTTTAGCTCACCTGAGCTTTGCTCAAGGTGAGTTATTGTGATCGCCTTTTGTCCGGCGTCCGGCGTGCGTCAACTTCTTCTCCTCAGTAACCAGTGGGTCAATTGTGATGATTTTGCCTTATATAGCTATAGTGCAAACTTAAAAAATCTTCTCCTCCATAAGTGTCAGGCTGATTTTCAAATAATTTTGTAGAACTGTTCCTTGGGTGATCCTCTATCATATTCCTTCAAGCCATGTTGATTGGTAAAAAAACATGGCCGCCAGGGGGGCGGGGCTATTTTGCCTTATATTGCTATAGTGAAAACTTAAAAAATCTTCTTCTCCGAAAGTGTTCAGCCGATTTTCAAATAATTTTGTAGAATTGTTCATTGGGTGACCCTCTATCAGATTCCTTCAAGCCATGTTGATTGGTCGAAAAATATGGCCGCCAGAGGGCGGGGCTATTTGCCTTATATTACCATAGTGAAAACTTAAAAAATCTTCTTCTCCGAAAGTGTCAGGCCGATTTTCAAATAATTTTGTAGAAATGTTCCTTGGATGACCCACTTTCAGATTCCTTCAAGCCATGTTGATTGTTCAAAAAACATGGCCTCCAGTGGGCAGGGCAAATTTGCATTATATGGCTATAGTGAAAACTTAAAAAATATTCCCCTCCAAAAGTGTCTATGGCTGCCAGGGGGCGGGGCTTATATAGCTAAAGTGAAGAAAAAAATAATTCAGGTGAGCGATTCCAGGGCCATCATGGCCCTCTTGTTATATTATCAGAACCCAGTCCAACACTCAACAAATTTGCAGTGGACAATGTTGTAAACATCCAGAAAAAAATGTGGAAAATGTATCTTGGTGAAAATTTGAATAGAGTTGTCAACATTGTAGGAAGAGTTGTATTGATGTAAAGCTATTTTGACACATAAACAGAAGACACATTTGGACACATATACAGCAGACACATTTTGACACATAAACAGCAGACACATTTTGAGACAATTGCAGCACACAACACTTTGAAAAAGAAGCTCATGTAGTCTGGTAATGATCTGTTTGTAGTCTAGAAGTACCTTTATCTGGAGAACATGTACTTCGCTATTACACTGTACAAGTCCAGTAGTTCCTATATCTGGAGGATATGTACTTCGCTATAACAATGTATTAGTCTAGCAGTTCCTAACGCTGGAGAACATGTAATTCCCTATTCCACTGAGCTAGTCGAGCTTCTAATGCTGGAAAACATGTACTTCCCTATTCCACTGTACAAGTCTAGTAGTTCCTATATCTGGAGAACATGAACTTCCTTATTCCAATGTACAAGTCTTGTAGTTCCTATATCTGGAGAACATGTACTTATCTATTCCACTGTACAAGTCTAGTAGTTCCTATATTTGGAGAACATGAACTTCCTTATTCCAAAGTACAAGTCTAGCAGTTCCTATATCTGGAGAACATGTACTTCCCTATTCCACTGGACAAGTCTAGTACTTCCTATACCTTGAGAACATTTACTTCCCTATTCCACTGAACTAGTCTAGCAGTTCATAACGCTGGAAAACATGTACTTCTCTATTCCACTGTACAAGTCTAGTAGTTCCTATATCTGGAGATCATGTACTCCCCTATTCCACTGTACAAGTCTAGCAGTTCCTAAATCTGGAGAACATGTACTTCCCTATTCCACTGTACAAGTCTAGTAGTTCCTATATCATGAGAACATTTACTTCCCTATTCCACTGAACTAGTCTAGCAGTTCCTAATGCTGGAAAACATGTACTTCCCTATTCCACTGTACAAGTCTAGTAGTTCCTATATCTGGAGAACATGTACTTCCCTATTTCACTGTACAAGTATAGCAGTTCCTATATCTGGAGAACATGTACTTCCCTATTCCACTGTACAAGTCTAGTAGTTCCTTTATATGGAGACCATGTACTTCCCTATTCCACTGTACAAGTGTAGTAGTTCCTATATCTTGAGAACATTTACATCCCTATTCCACTGAACTAGTCAAGCAGTTCCTAACACTGGAGATCACGTACTTCCCTAGTCCACTGTACAAGTATAGTAGTTCCTATATCTGGAAAACATGAACTTCCGTACTCCACTGTACAAGTCTAGAAGTTCCTATATCTGGTAAACATGTAATTCCCTATTCCACTGAACTAGTCTAGTAGCTCCTATATCTGGTAAACATGTACTTCCCTATTACACTGTACAAGTCCAGTAGTTCCTATATCTGGAGAACATGTACTTCCCTAATCCACTGTACAAGTCTAGTAGTTTCTATATCTGGTAAACATGTACTTCCCTAATCCACTGTACAAGTCCAGTAGTTCCTATATCTGGAGAACATGTACTTCCCTAATCCACTGTACAAGTCTAGTAGTTTCTATATCTGGGGAACATGTACTTCCCTAATCCACTGTACAAGTCTAATATTTCTTATATCTGGAGAACGTGTACTTCCCTATTCCACTGTACAAGTATGCAATTATGTCATAATTGCCATCAAATTCTTAACCTCTGAATTGTCAATAATTGTGAGAAGATTTCTGTACAGATGTTTAACCTTTTTCCACATACAGATGAAAACACTTTTGAAAACATTGTGAAACAAGAGGGCCATGAGGCCCTGGAATCGCTCACCTGAGAATGGGCTATTTAAGACTTTTTCATCGCCAATGGAAATATCATCAAGACAAACTTTCTGACAAAATTTCAAGCTGCTCAAGTCAAAAATGCAATCTCTATAGTGTTAACAAGATTGTTCTACAATTTGGCCTATGGACCTAGTTTTTGTCCTGACCTGACCCATATTGGAACTTAAATATCATGAAGACAAAGTTTCAACATGCTCAAGCCCAAAATGCGGCTTCCAAGTGTTAACAAGTGTGTTAACAAGTGTGTTAACAAGATTGTTCTTCAGTTTGGTCGAGTGACCTATTTTTTAACAGACATGACCAATATTTGAACTTGGCCTACTTAACATCAAGACAAACATTCTGATAAAGTTTCAACATGCCCAAATTAAAAATGCAGCATCCAGAGTGTTTACAAGATTTCACTTCCATTTGGCCTAGTGACCTAGTTTCTGGCCCAAAATGGCCCAGTTTCGAACTTGACCTAAATATCATTCAGACAAACATTCTGTAAATATTATAAGCTGCTGAAGCGAAAAATGCAGCCTCCAGAGTGTTATGCTAGGTTTACACTTTGTTTCCTGGGGCCACGGCAGCCCCCTTTGCCCAAAACGTAGTCCGCCGTGGGTCTTTGGCCATTATTTTCTGTATACAAGTCTTGTTTGGTCTTGCCACGTTTTCTTGCAGTCCATCACGGTATATCCGTGAAAGGCCGTGGGAGGAAAAGGGGCCAAGTCCCGGAGGCTCCCAAGGCGCACTACGGTTCGGCCCGCGATCTACTACGGATGCCAGTACGTTCCCTCCCGACCCGTCACGTTTTGATGGGGTTTCTCATGTTCTGATCAAGGTCTTCCACGTTTTTCACGTTTTGTCAAGGGTTTCTACGGATGAAACGTGGACGCCAGGCAGCTTTGGAGCACGTTTGTGCCCATGGTATAGAAAGAAAGCCTCCCAAGCACTAGCAATCATTTATCCTGAGATTTGACGAGACAACATCATGAATGCCAAAGCTGAAGAAGATTTTGTGTTTGCATGTTTGCTGTGTGCATACATCCATTCTTTGCGTCAGCAAGAAGAAGGCAGTTGCAGAGAGGGAATGCCAGAATGCAGCAGTCAGGAAGAAGGTGAAGAAGGCGGATGATAAGGCCAAGATCCATGGTGGTGTGCGAATGGTTTTTGGAAGACAGAAGGCAGCAGCTGGTCCACTACTCAACCTTTCTCACCAAAGATGTCAACGCCTACTAGAACTACCGGAGGATGCCACCAGGGCTCTTCGATGAGATCCCGGAAAGAGTAGCATCAGCCGAGAGACAAGACACGAAGTTCTGCTCTGCCCTAACACCTGGACTGAAGCTATCGGTGACTTCTGGCCACTAGTGACAATTACTCGTCACGCTTCTATGTGTTCCGGTGCAGTAAAGCAGCCATCTGCCATATGGTGCCAGAAATGTGCAAGGCCATTGTGGAAGCCTACAAGGATGAAGTGTTCGCTAGGTCCACAGTCTGTTTTTTGCAGCTTTGTAACCAGCCAGCCTCTTGGAGTACAGTGTGGGATTCAGCTGGAGGAAGTCAATGATGAGCTCCTTCTCATCCTACGATAAGTTAATCATTAAGATAAACATTCTGATTAAATGTTAAGCTGCTGAAACAAAACATGCGGCTTCTACAGTGATAACAAGATTTCCCTTCAAGTTGGCCTTGTGACCTAGTTTCTGATCCAATATGACCCTTATTCGAACTTGACCTAGATATTATTAAGACAATCATTCTGACAAAATTTCAAACTGTTGAAGCAAATATTGCAACCGCTATAGTATTAACAAGATTTGCCTTCAATTTGGCCTATTGACCTAGTTTTGGACCCAACATGACCTATATTCGAAATTGGCCTAGATATTACTAAGACAAACACTCAACATACTCAGGTTTAAAATGTGGCTTCCAGAGTGTTAACAAGAATTTCATTTAATTTGATCTAGTGATCTAGTTTATGACCCAGTTTCGAAGTTGGCCGAGATCTGATGGAGATGTATGTTCTGATAAACTTTCATGATGATTGGATGCAAATGTTGATGACGAACGATGGACGCCGGACAAAAGGCGATCACAATAACTCACCTTGAGCACTACGTGCTCTGGTGAGCTAAACAGAAGAAATTACTCCAAACAAGCAATATCTCCTTTTGAGACAATATTTTGATTTTTTTAAATTATTATAACATAATTCATAGAGGTTTTCTATATTTTTGACTGAAGTGGTCTTCTGCAGATTTTTAGTATGTGGGAAAGGGATAAACACCCAGCTGAAATACTAGCAAAGCTTTTGTAGGCATTAAAACATGTTCAAGTCAACAAATGATAAAACGTAACCAAGAAAGTTATATTCATCTAGCATTTATTAACTTCCTTCATTCAAATAAATATACATAAAATAATGTGTTTAAAATAATCAACTTATTTAAGGCACAAATTGGACGGAAACATTTTTAAACTAGAACAATTACTGGGGTTTACTTCACTTATATTACTTATCCCTTTACCACATAGACTCATCAGCTACAGACCACTTTTTAAAACATTGTGGCAAAGGGAGAATACACCCATAATTATCAATTTCTCCATTTGCTGCAATGTCTTTAACTGTACTTAATAATTGTACTTTCATTGAATAAGATTTTCCATTCATTCGCCTGAATGTTTCGAAGTCATCTACTTCAAACTTGAAGTATGTGGGAAAGGGTTAGAGCATATAAATAGGCCACAACTCTATTTAACTGGATGGATGCTCAACTCAAATACACCCAAATACACATGCTGATCAACATACCCATATACAGTTGTAGTTTGATAACTGTAGGCCAATGGCCAATACCTTGACAAATATCTAAGACACAACAAATCTGCAGCCTTTTCCATAAACAAATCTGCAGCCTTATCCATAGACAACAAATATGCAGCCTTTTCAAAAGACAACAAATATGCAGCCTTTTTCATAGACAACAAATCTGCAGCCTTTTCAAAAGACAACAAATCTGCAGCCTTTTTCATAGACAACAAATCTGCAGCCTTTTTCATAGACAACAAATCTACAGCCTTTTTCATAAACAACAAATCTACAGTCTTTTTCATAGACAATAAATCTACAGCCTTTTCCATAGACAACAAATCTACAGCCTTTTCCATAGACAACAAATCTACAGCCATAGACAACAAATCTGCAGCCTTTTCCATAGACAACAAATCTGCAGCCTTTTCAAAAGACAATAAATCTGCAGCCTTTTCCATAGCCAACAAATTTGCAGCCTTTTTCATAGACAACAAATCTGCAGCCTTTTTCATAGACAACAAATCTGCAGCCTTTTCCATAGACAACAAATCTGCAGCCTTTTCCATAGACAACAAATCTGCAGCCTTTTCAAAAGACAATAAATCTGCAGCCTTTCCATAGACAACAAATCTGCAGCCTTTTCAAAAGACAATAAATCTGCAGCCTTTTCCATAGACAACAAATCTGCAGCCTTTTCAAAAGACAACAAATCTGCAGCCTTTTCCATAGACAACAAATCTGCAGCCTTTTCAAAAGACAATAAATCTGCAGCCTTTTCCATAGACAACAAATCTGCAGCCTTTTCCATAGACAACAAATCTGCAGCCTTTTTCATAGACAACAAATCTGCAGCCTTTTTCATAGACAACAAATATGCAGCCTTTTTCATAGACAACAAATCTGCAGCCCTTTCCATAGACAACAAATCTGCAGCCTTTTCAAAAGACAATAAATCTGCAGCCTTTTCCATAGACAACAAATCTGCAGCCTTTTCTATAGCCAACAAATTTGCAGTCTTTTTCATAGACAACAAATCTGCAGCGGATGACTTTGAATGTTTCTACACAAATATATGGCATATCTCTACAAATTAAAGTATAACCATTAAATGGAGTTGAAAAAAAAAAATGTATCAAAAGTAGAAATTGCTGATTATGGGCAATATCATCCTTTGCCTCAATGTTTTTCAAAGTCGTTTTTAACAGATGCATCTGCATGTGGGAAGTTGTTAACCCTTTACCACATACAGCAAAACTGCAGCAGACGACTTTAAAATCACCTAGGCAAAATACGGAAATCTCTATAAATGAAAGTTTAATTATTGAAATGTCTGCATTGAGAACCATTTTGACTTTTTTCACAATGTCCAAGTGCCAGTTTTCACTTGTTTCCATTTATATTTTACCCCTTTCCCTGATAGAGATGACTTTCATATAGCATCTGCAGCAGACATTTTTTGAGAACATTCTAGAAAAAGGTATTAAGTATAAAAGTATTTTTCTCCCTTTCGCATAATCATTCCAACTTAATAGAAATAAAACCTTTGAATATCCAAAAACATGAATTACACATTTTCACATCTTAATGTTTTAGAGGAGCAGAGGATGCAAAAAGTATCATCGACATCAAGCATGATTAATATAAGCTTAAAGCTTGTTTTGCAATGAATGTAAAATAAATAGGTTTAAACTAAACTAAAGCGTAAAAAGTGTCATATAAGTTAACATAAATAAACGTTATGTAACTTTGAATCAAAATAAAGGAGCATCACTAATTGATTTCATGCTCTTTAAGGTAGGAGATAAATTACTTTGATATCTCTTAAATCAAAACAAAACTTTCTTTTCATAAACATCTAGTAATATAAATATACTACAAATAACAAAAATCTTTATATTTGATGCATGCAAGCTATCAGATAGTGGAAAATATTAGAGATACAACTTTGTTTCAGTTTGTGATGCAAAACTCTTTCCCTCATACAACAATTCTGCAGCAGACGACTTTGAACATAATTTGTCAAACAAGAGGGCCATGATGGCCCTGGATCGCTCACCTGATCTATAGGATTCATAATATGAAGCATGTAGATTTTATAATTTGAAATTAAATTCTTTGAACAATTTTGAAAGGGGACCACCTAAGGACCATCCTGTGAAGTAATTTTGAAATCTGGCTAGTACTTTTCGACAAGAAGAGTTTTAAAGTTTTAGCAATGTACATATAAGGAAAACAAGCCCCGCCCCGCTGCGGCCATGTTTTTCAACGGATCGGAAATAATTAAACAATCTTCATAGAGGGTGCCCTTAGTAACATAAATTTTGTGCAAAATAATTTTTAAATCGGGCCAGCACTTTTGGACCAGAAGTTTTTTTAAGATTTGGCAATTTTCGCCTTTTCTAATGCCGCAGCAACCAAAGTTCTACTTGGAATTAAATTCTTTGAACAACATTGAAAGGGGACCACCTTAGGACCATTTCTGTGAAGTTATTTTGAAATCTGGACAGTACTTTTGGACAAGAAGATTTTTAAAGTTTTAACAATGCACATATAAGGAAAACAAGCCCCACCCCCTTGCGGCCATGTTTTTCAACGGATCGGAAATATTTGAACAAGTTTGGTAGGGGGTGCCCCAAGGAACATTTGTGCAAAATAATTTGTAAATCGGGCCAACACTTATGAACAAGAAGATTTTTTAAGATTTGGCAATTTTCCCCTTTTCTGATGCTGCAGCAACCAAAGTTCTACTTGGAATGAAATTCTTTGAACAACTTTGAAAGGGGACCACCTAAGGACCATTTCTGTGAAATTATTTTGAAATCTGGCCAGTACTTTTGAACAAGAAGATTTTTTAAAGTTTTAACAATGCACATATAAGGAAAACAAGCCCCGCCCCCTTGCGGCCATGTTTTTCAATGGATCGGAAATATTTGAACAATCTTGGTAGAGGGTGACCTAAGGAACATTTGTGCAAAATAATTTTCAAATCGGGCCAGCACATTTGGACAAGAAGATTTTTTAAGATTTGGCAATTTTCCCCTTTTCTGATGCCGCAACAGCCAAAGTTCTACTTGGAATTAAATTCTTTGAACAACTTTGAAAAGGGACCAAAGTTTAGTAGAAGAAGTCATTTGTAGAAAATTGTTAACAGACGGACGGACGGACGGACGGACGGACGGACAGACGACGACGACGGACATTCAGTGATCACAAAAGCTCACCTTGCACTTTGTGCATAGGTGAGCTAAAAATAGATAATATCTATAATTGAATAGATATGACTAAAAGTGGAAAAACATTGTGGCAAAAGAAGAAATTGCTCGTTTTGAGAAATTTCTTCTTTTGTCACTAGGTTTCAAAAAGCTGTCTGCTGCCGAGGCGTCAGAAAGCGTCTATATGAGGGAAAGGGATACTGTCACCATCATGATGAATTCGATGATATAGAATAATATTAATATAGACCCTGAATTATGTCCAGCACTCATTTACTTCTGATCCACTGTTTGCCTCTCAAACGATTCCTCTTTTCCAAGATGCTGACCCTCCGCAGAAGTGTAAGCATTGAAGGAAAAGGAGAAGTTGATCAAAACAATCAATTTCTACTTGATTCCTCAGAATACAACAGCTATCATCACATATTGTAAAATGGTTAACCCTTTCCCAATTCTGCAGCAGATGACTTTGAACGTAATTTGTCAAAACATAGAATATCTCTATAATTGAATGAATAACCTATGACAAGAAGTGGAAAACATTGTGGCAAAAGGAGAAATTGCACGTTTTGTGCAATTTCTTCTTTTGTCACTATGTTTTCAAAAAGCTTTCAGCTGCAGAGGCATCAGAAGGCATCTATATGAGGGAAAGGGTTAAATACTGATATAAAACAGACATCTTTAAAAGTCATTCAATCATTTTCAACAATAAATTTCAGTTTCATTCAAAATTTTAATGAACAATTTCTTAAGTAGAGGCGAATGCAGAAATCATTGTGAAAATTGAATGTACTGCTTATGAAATTAAGCAATAATGATATAATAAAACTATCAAGCTATTACGCTATACTTTTTCATCCATAGCAATGAAGTTTACCCTATATGATCTTTTTACATTTTTCTGCTTTGAAAACATTTTTGTTAACCCTTTCCCTCATACGACAATTCTGCAGCAGACGACTTTGAATATATTTTGTAGAAAAATAGACGATCTCTATATTTGAATGGATAACCTATGACTGAAAGTGGAAAACATTGTGGCAAAATGAGAAATTGCTCGTTTTGAACAATTTCTACTTTTTGTCACTATGTTTTCAAAAAGCCGTCTGCTGCAGAGGCGTCAGAAAGCATCTATATGAGGGAAAGCGTTAAAATATTGTAATATATGGCAAATGGGAAGCCCAATTTTGATACAAAAATATTAACATTGTAGGAAAAAGGGCGGAAATTGCTTGTTTGAGCAATTAGTCAATTTTCTCACAAAAGTCATTTAATGCAGAGGCATCTACAATGTATGCCTTGACCCTTTTCCACATGCAGACACATTTTGATGCAGACGACTTTTGAGAACATTGTGCCAAAAGAAGAAATTGCTCAAAATGAACAATTTCACCTTTGGCAACCATGTTTTCAACTCTACAGATTTATTGTATGTGGGATAGGGTAAACTCTTTCAATTGCAAGGAACAAAGAATCTACAGAAACATATGAATGTAGTTGGACATCACTTTGGGTAATTTGCCATTTTATATCCTTTCTTTTCAGCAAACATTTTTAAAATTTCATCTTGCTTAGTCAATTGCGTTTCAAATCGTGAACACAGTTCTTTCAATTCCTTTATAGAAGCATCTTTTTCTTTAATGGCGTTTACAGCTTTTTCCAGTTTAACTGTCATATCTGGACAATTGGCACATGACTGAAATATAAAAACAAAAATTTATTTTTTTGATTGATATTAATCAAATTGCTGATAATGAGAGTTATACTAACAAACAGAAATGAAAGCATTGTGGCAAGTGGAAAAATTGCTCATTTGTCCTTTTGCAACAATGTTTTCAAAATAGTTTTCTGCAGCAGAAGGGTTCTGGCGAATAAAGCTATGATAAATATTGAAGGTTACTGTTCCTTACAGTAGGGATTGTTTACTGTTGCATCATATACAGCTCTACATGCATCTAATTAACCCTTTCCCACATACAACAAATCTGCAGCAGATGACTTTGAAGACGTCTAGGTAAAAAGAAAGAAAATCCCTTTAAATGACAGAACAACAATTGAATAGAGTTGAAAACATGGTGACAAAAGGGGAAATTGCTTGTTTTGAGCAATTTATTCTTTTGTCGCCATGTTTTCAAAGAGTCTTCTGCTGAAGAGGCCTCAGCAAGCGTCTATATAAGGGAAAGGGTTAAAAATATGAAAGAAAATAATGAAGTAATTTTGATTTGGCTGAATAGAATTTGAACAATCCTTTCCCGAATCCTGACATACTTTTAAGTATCTGCAGCAAACATGTGAGATGGAGTTTAACCCTTTCCCACACTCAGATGCCACTGCAGCAGACGACATTTGAAAACATTGTGACAAAAGGAGAAATTGCTCATAATGATCAACTTACTTTTTGACACAAGTTTTCAAATATATTCAATAATTATTTTCATTTAGAGAGATTTTTTCCATTTTGTCTCGATGTTTTCAAAGTTGTCTGCTGCAGGCTCGTAATTTGTTTGAGTTTTATTCTGAGTAAATCTTCGACACTAACAGAGAAAAGTAAAAGTCATATATATCTTAATATGTTTATATTGTTTGAGTTTAATTCTGAGTGTATCCCCAACACTAACAGAGAAAAGTTATACATACCTTAATATGTTTATACTGTTTGAGTTTAATTCTGATTTTATCCCCAACACTAACAGAGGAAAGTCATATATATCTTAATATGTTTATACTGTTTGAGTTTAATTCTGAGTGTATCCCCAACACTAACAGAGGAAAGTCATATACATCTTAATATGTTTATACTGTTTGAGTTTAATTCTGAGTTTATCCCCAACACTAACAGAGGAAAGTCATATATATCTTAATATGTTTATACTGTTTGAGTTTAATTCTGAGTGTATCCCCAACACTAACAGAGGAAAGTCATATATATCTTAATATGTTTATACTGTTTGAGTTTAATTCTGAGTTTATCCCCAACACTAACAGAGGAAAGTCATATATATCTTAATATGTTTATACTGTTTGAGTTTAATTCTGAGTTTATCCCCAACACTAACAGAGGAAAGTCATATATATCTTAATATGTTTATACTGTTTGAGTTTAATTCTGAGTGTATCCCCAACACTAACAGAGGAAAGTCATATACATCTTAATATGTTTATACTGTTTGAGTTTAATTCTGAGTTTATCCCCAACACTAACAGAGGAAAGTCATATATATCTTAATATGTTTATACTGTTTGAGTTTAATTCTGAGTTTATCCCCAACACTAACAGAGGAAAGTCATATATATCTTAATATGTTTATACTGTTTGAGTTTAATTCTGAGTGTATCCCCAACACTAACAGAGGAAAGTCATATACATCTTAATATGTTTATACTGTTTGAGTTTAATTCTGAGTTTATCCCCAACACTAACAGAGGAAAGTCATATATATCTTAATATGTTTATACTGTTTGAGTTTAATTCTGAGTGTATCCCCAACACTAACAGAGGAAAGTCATATACATCTTAATATGTTTATACTGTTTGAGTTTAATTCTGAGTTTATCCCCAACACTAACAGAGGAAAGTCATATATATCTTAATATGTTTATACTGTTTGAGTTTAATTCTGAGTTTATCCCCAACACTAACAGAGGAAAGTCATATACATCTTAATATGTTTATACTGTTTGAGTTTAATTCTGAGTTTATCCCCAACACTAACAGAGGAAAGTTGTACATACCTTAATATGTTTATACTGTTTGAGTTTAATTCTGAGTGTATCCCCAACACTAACAGAGAAAAGTCATACATACCTTATTATGTTTATACTGTTTGAGTTTAATTCTGAGTGTATCCGCTTCATCCTGTATTCGACTTAGTTCTTTTGTTAATTCTTCTAGTTGCTGCTGTCTCTCCCTAATAAATTATTAAAGCACAGAATTTATTGACCATTGAAGTTTTGGTATGGGAATTCAACCAGTTAGGGAGAACTTTAAACTCTCTCAACCTTTTCCCACATACGGACACTTTCTGACACCTCTACTGCAGACAACTTTTGAAAACACTGCGGCAAAAGAAGAAATTGCTCATGATGAGCAATTTCTCCTTTTGCCACAATGTTTTCAACTCTATTCAATAATAATATTTTCATTTATAAAAGTTTTCCATAATTTTTCAAGGATCATTTCAAAATTATCTGCTGCAGATTTCTTGTATATGATATTGGTTAAAGGGTTAAATAATATGGGCATATTATCCATTTTGAATGTAACAGTGGCCAATGGTGCTATATGCCAATTTCAACAGTATTTCAGTTATATCACATTATTTCCTTGGTAAATTACCAAGACTACCTAAACAACCAGTATTATTTATCCTGGCCTGGTATATGAGTCATAATGCTATTCTCATAACCCTCAGTCCCAAGGGAAGCCATTGCCTCTATTTTTAGCTCAGCTGTTTATTCGAAGAAAAAAAGTATGCGTCTGTGTCATCACAAAATTTTAACCTTACCTCATAACTTAAAAAACATTCAACATTTTCAAATGAAACTTGAAACACATGTTCCTAGAAACAATACGCAATTATATACCAAGTCACATAACTCTGGCTTTAATAACTATTTAGAAATGCCCCTTTTTCGACTTAGGGAAAAGCAGATGAATATTGGCATTTGCTCCGCAACGCTCTTGTTAACCCTTTCCCTCATATAGACGCTTTCTGACGCCTCTGCAGCAGACAGCTTTTTGATAACATAGTGACAAAAGAAGAAATTGCACAAAACGTGCAATTTTTCCTTTTGCCACAATGTTTTCCACTTTTTGTCATAGGTTATCCACTCAACTATGGAGATTTTCTTTTTTTTGACAAAATACGTTCAAAGTCGTCTGCTGCAGAATTGCCGTATGAGGGAAAGGGTTAAGTCTTCGGTATGACCTGACATCCTGCTCTTGACTACAACAAAGAGACAGTGCCCAATACTTCATGTTTTTTATTCCTGGATAAAGCCGTGGTCACATCTTACGTAGTTGACCGTAGTGGGGAATGACCGTAGTTGGTCGTATTAAACGTAGTTGAACGTAGTTACACGTAGATAACCGTAGTTCAACGTAGTAATGAATGAGTTTGAACTTATGATTTGCCCGTAGTAAGCACATCATTTTTCAACATGTTCAAAAATTGGTTACGGTTAATTACGATGTTGTGACCCTACTGTGACCGTAGTTTGAACGTAGTTGACCTTAGTTAACAGTAATTGACCCTACTTAACTGTAGTGTGTACCGTAGTTGACCGTAGTACCTGTCAAAACACATCAACACTACGGTTAACACTAAGGTCAACTAGGGATCTACTAGGGTTGAACTACGTTTAAAGTATGTTCATAGTATGGATAACTAGGGTCAACTAATAACCTAGGCGGCATGGCAGAATAAGCGATCAGCAATGTTGGCTCGTCAACTTCCAAAAGCACAATGACTAGCTTACCCGTACTGCGCAGTCGCAGCCACACTGTTTTACCGTAGCTTAACGCAGTTGACCCTAATTTACTGTAGTTGCGCGTACATAGGACGTAGTTTATACGTAGTGTAACGTTGTTACTGGTAGTTAGACGTAGTGATACCCTAGTTAACCCTAGCCACTTTGCTCGTAGTTGAATGTAGTTGATCGTACTTACACGTAGTTCAACCTACTTAGACTTTCTATATTTCCTCCTTCGAACGTACTTCAACCTAGTTGACCGTAGTAACACTACGGCAGATTACGTTTAAAATGAACTACGGTCAACTACGTGCATGACCGTAAATGTGACCATGGCTTAAGATTCAACAGGGATAGGATTTCCGTGTGAAAAGTCGAATGGTTAATGGTCAAATGGTTAATGGTCAAATGGTTAATAAATTCTATATCACATATACAATCGATCATAATTTTTTTGAGAATAACTGCAATAATAGAATCTAGCAATGACTTTAACGAACAAGATGAACTAGAGATTGCTTTTTTGAAAAAGCGTTTGTCTCCCCATTTGTGTGGTCGTAGGGGAGGAAAAGAAATGATGGAGATGAATTTTGTAGTTTTGGACTGGAGATGAAGTAACTGTGAAGTTTGGCCTATTAACCTGTAGACAATAGTGGACATGTATTACATAAGATGCACACGATTAGTGGTTATTTTTTAAGAATTATTGAGCGGAAACCATTTTTTTAGGTCAAGGTGTCATGTATACTAAGTATGAAGTTCCTGGGCCCAAGCAGTCTTCAGTTATTGAGCGGAAACCATTTTTCAGCCCAATGTCATCGTGACATTGACCACTGTGACCTTGACCTTTGACCTAGTGACCTCAAATTCAATAAGGGTCATTTGCTGGTGGTGACCATCCTGCAGTTATTGAGCGGAAACCATTTTTCAGCCCAAGGTCAATGTGACCTTGACCTTTGACCTACTGATATCAAAACCAATAGGGGTCATCTACAGGTTAGGACCAACCTGCACACAGTTATTGAGTAAAAAATATTTTTCAGCTGAAGGTTACCGTGATCTTGACCTTTGACCATGTGACCTCAAAATCAAACAAAATCAATAAGGGTCATCTACTTGTTAGGACCAACCTGCACACCAGGTATGAAATTCCTCGGCATAAGCATTCTTTAGTTATTGAGCGGAAACCATTTTTCAGCTGAAGGTTACCATGACCTTGACCTTTGACCTAGTGACCATGCAAGGGGTCATATGTTGGTGGTGACCAACCTTCACACCAAGTATTGACTTCCATGGCCAAAGCATTATACAGTTATTAAGCAAAAACTATTTTTCAGCTCATTGTCACTGTGACCTTTCAGCTCAAGGTCACTGTGACCTTGACTTTAGATGTACTGACCCCAAAATCAATAGGGATCTTCTTCTGGGCATGGCCAACCTGCATACCACGTATGGAGTTCCTCGGCCTAAGCGTTCTTCAGTTATTGAGCAGAAACCATTTTTTACCTCACAAGGTCACCATGACCTTGACCTTTGACCTTCTGACATCAAAATCAATAGGGGTCATCTACTGGTCATGACCAACCTGCATACCAAGCATTCTTCAGTTATTGAGCGGAAACAAGTGTGATGGATGTGACCTTGACCACTGTGACCTTGATATTTGACCGAGTGACCTCAAAATCAATAGAGGTCATTTGCTGGTGGAGACCAACCTACACACCAAGTATGAAGTTCCTGGGCCCAAGCAAAAACAAATTTTGAGCTCATTGTCACTGTGACCTTTCAACTCAAGGTCACTGTGACCTTGACTTTAGACGTACCGACCTCAAAATCAATAGGGGTCTTCTACTGGGATGTCCAACCTGCATACCAAGTATAGAGTTCCTCAGCCTAAGCGTTTTTCAGTTATTGAGCGGAAAACATTTTTTACCTCACAAGGTCACCATGACCTTGACCTTCTGACATCAAAATCAATAGGGGTCAGCTACTGGTCATGACCAACCTGCATACCAAGTATGAAGTTTCTACACAGAAGCGTTCTTGAGTTATTGAGCGGAAACAAGTGTGACAGACGGAAGGACAGACGGAAGGACGGACGGAAGGACGGAACGGGCAAAAACAATGTCACCCCCATGTATGGGGGAGACATAATAAATCAGTCCCTTGTTTTCCTACTTTCAAAATGTGTGAACAAACATGTAACAACTAGAAATTTGAATATTTTGAACAGACAACTTCTTCAGCTGATGCAACAATTTATCCTTTTTCCAACGATATTTTCATCTGAACTCTATTCTAAAATATTACTTTTTCAACTCATTACCAAATAACTACTTTCAATTTACTAAACATTTAACCACTTCCTACATATAACAAATCTACAGCAGACATCATTGAAAACATCTAACCAAAAACATGGAAAATCTCTCTAAATGAAAGTATAGTTAGTGCATTGATCCACAGGAATATTGTTCAAAAAACATCTGCTGCAGAGGCGTCAGAAATGTATGTAGGGAATGGTTTATTTTATTTCTCAGAATACTAAGCAGATGCCATAAACAATGAGTGAACGCTTTCCCACATACAACAAATTTTGAACAAAAATTACGTGTAATTAAATTTCTCGCAGTCATCCACTTTGACCATAAATATGAAGAAGGGTACTATATGTATGTTAGATCTTAATTTGAAAGCCCTATAGATGCATAGAACTTGTAGAGAAAAGTAAAAAAAAAAAAAAAAAAAACTTTTAACATTGATGTTTGACACCGCCGCCAGAAAAGCAACACCGTAGTCTCAGTTTCACTACTTTGTCGTGGCAAGACAAAAACAACCAGGCAAAAATAGTGAAAATCTTTACAAATGAAATTATATATACTGAATACAGTTGCAAATATTCCGGAAGAAGGAGAAATTACTCATAATGAGCAATTATGTTTTTGACCCAATGATTTTCAAACATCATCTGTTACAGATTTCCCAATATTAACCCTTTCCCTCATATAGACGCTTTCTGACGCCTCTGCAGCGGACGACTTTTTGAAAACATAGTGACAAAAGAAGAAATTGCACAAAACGTGCAATTTCTCCTTTTGCCACAATGTTTTCCACTTTTTGTCATAGGTTATCCATTCAATTATGGAGATTTTGTATGTTTTAACTAAATACGTTCAAAGTCGTCTGCTGCAGAATTGTTGTATGAAGGAAAGGGTTAAGCTGCATGTTGGAAAGGGTTAATCAGTTACCATGAATTCCCCTTTAACGACTCGGCCATTTGCTGTTTTAATCTGTTTAGTTTCATATCTTTGTCTTCTATTATCTTGTCTTTTTCTTCTATAGTTGCTGCAAGCTTCTTTTCATACTGCAAACAAAATCAAATTAACAACAGCCGACACTCAAGGTAATAATACCCCCGCAAACTGCTGTTCTACTATTAACCCTTTCCCACTTATAGACGCATTTTGACACATCTGCAGCAGACGACTTTTGAAAACATTGTGGACAAAGAAGAAAAGAAGAAATTGCAATTTTCTCCTTTTGCCACAATGTTTTCAACTCTATTTAATAGTAAAACTCATTTATTGAGATTGTTCATGTTTTTGTCAATAAGTTTTGAATGTCGTCTCCTGTTGAATTGCGTGAGAAAGGGTTATAAAGTTCAATGTTCAAAGGGAGATAATTAAAATTGTTGATCCAGAATTATGTTCCACAAAGTTCATTATGTCTTATTGGCGACCAACCAACCAACAGACGCAGTAATTGAAAGGCAATATTTCTAATATGTGCATAAATCATCTGTGTCAGAGATATAAGTATTCATCTGTTTGCAAGATGGAGTTAATCCTTTCCCACATACAGATGCTGCTGTAAACCTTGCGACAAAAAGAGCAATTACTAATAATTTCTCCTTTTGCCACAATATTTTTATCTTTTTTCAATAATAGTTTTATCATTGATAGATCTCTAAGGTTTCTAAATTTTTGACTTGCTGTTTTCAAAGTAGTCTGCTTCCGATTTATTGTATGTGGGAAAGGGTTTGATATGACCTTACCTCCATTTTAGCATGGTGGAATTTTTCCTCCTGTTCTTTTATTAGTTTTTTCATTAGCTCCCTGAGTTCATCTAGCTCCTTTTCTGTGCTTTTGAGAGTCTTTTGCGTGGTCCCATGACTGGCTTTTTCATCCTCATACAACTTTTTGTAATGCTCCTCCTATAAAAGAATACAATAAGCAGTTAGTTTACTTGTCAAATATGTAGATTCTGTTTCCTTTTTTTTTTATTGACCATGTGTAACAGTCTGGCCTAGGGGAAGTGAGATCCTAGTACATGTATATTGTCAAGGGAGGTAACTTTTGGAATGAATGAATGTATATTGTTTTATGGCGCATCGACAGCTAAGGTCATTAAGCGCGCAATTAAATTTAATTATTCATGATCCCTGGGTAAACAAACCAGTTCTAGGCTAGAAAATGTGCCTTGCCCAAGGGCACTCCACCATGACCGTAGTGCCGCGACTGGGGACCGAACCCGGGACACCCGGTTTCGAAATCCCCGACGCTAACCACGTAACTTTGGAGTAGCTAATCATTTCCAACCATTCATCTGGTGCAGAACATTGTAAAAACAAGAGGACCATGATGGTCCTATAGCGCTCACCTGATTTAATCAAACTTAAACAGTTTTCATTGTTCTTTGTCTATACATATATACGGAAAACAAGCAACACCCCCTGGTGGCCATGTTTATCATCCTGTCAAAATAATTGGAAGTCTTAGTAGAGGGACACCCAAAGAACATTCATGGCAAATGGACAAGAATATTTTAAAATTGTTTACCTTAACAAGTCTATGTAAAACAAGTGATCCCCAGGGTGGAGCCATGTTTGACACCAGGGCTATAATAATTTGACCAATCTTGGTAGAAGTCCACTAGATGAAGTTAGATTTCAAATATTAAACTTTTAGACAAGAAGATTTTTATAGTTTTTCCCCTCTAAGAGTATATGTAAAACAAGTGACCCCCAGGATGGGGTCATTTTTCACCCCAGGGTTATAATTTGAATAATCTTGGTAGAAGTCCACTAGATACCAAATATACATACCTGGCGGCCATGTTTTTCAACGGATCGGAAATATTTGAACAATTTTGTCAAAGGGTGCCCCAAGGAACATTTGTGCAAAATAATTTTCAAATCGGGCTAGTACTTTTGGACAAGAAGATTTTTTAAAGTTTTAACAATGCACATATAAGGAAAAGAAGCTCCGCCCCCTGGCGGCCATGTTTTTCAACGGATCGGAAATATTTAAACAATCTTAGTAAAAGGTGCCCCAAGGAACATTTGTGCAAAATAATTTTCAAATCGGGCCAGTACTTTTGGACAAGAAGATTTTTAAAGTTTAACAATGCACATATAAGGAAAACAAGGTCCGCCCCCTGGCGGCCATGTTTTTCAACGGATCGGAAATATTTGAACAATCTTGTCAAAGGGTGCCACAAGGAACTTTTGTGCAAAATAATTTTCAAATCGGGCCAGTACTTTTGGACAAGAAGATTTTTAAAGTTTTAACAATGCACATGTAAGGAAAACAAGCCCCGCCACCTGGCGGCCATGTTTTTCAACGGATCGGAAATATTTGAACAATCTTGGTAGAAGGTACCCCAAGGAACATTTGTGCAAAATAATTTTCAAATCGGGCCAGTACTTTTGGACAAGAAGATTTTTAAAGTTTTAACAATGCACATATAATGAAAATAGGCTCCGCCCCCTGGCGGCCATGTTTTTCAACGGATCCGAAATATTTGAACAATCTTGGTAGAAGGTACCACAAGAAACATTTGTGCAAAATTATTTTTAAATCGGGCCAGTACTTTTGGACAAGAAGATTTTTAAAGTTTTAACAATGCACATATAAGGAAAACAAGCTCCGCCCCCTGGCCGCCATGTTTTTCAACGGATCTGAAATATTTGAACAATCTTGGTAGAAGGTACCCCAAGGAACATTTGTGCAAAATAATTTTTAAATCGGGCCAGTACTTTTTGACAAGAAGATTTTTAAAGTTTTAACAATGCACATATAATGAAAATAGGCTCTGCCCCCTGGCGGCCATGTTTTTCAACGGATCTTAAATATTTGAACAATCTTGGTAGAAGGTACCCCAAGGAACATTTGTGCAAAATAATTTTCAAATCGGGCCAGTTCTTTTGGACACGAAGATTTTTTAAGTTTTGGTTAATTTTCCCTTTTTTGTTGCCGTGGCAACCAAAGTTCTGCATGGAATAGAATTCTTTGAACAAGTTTGAAAGAGATCCACCCAAGGAACATTCCTGTACAATTATTTTGAATTTGGTTATTGGTTTAGAAGGAGAAGTCGTTTGTAGGAAAATGTGAACGGACGGACGACGACGACGAGCGATCACAAAAGCTCACCTTGCACTTTGTGCATAGGTAAGCTAACAATAGAAGACAAATTTAAGCACTCTCACCTGTTTTGCGTGCTCTAATTGTAATTCTGCTATAAACTTTTCTCTCTCTGCCAATTTCTCCTTCAGTTCAGCAATCTCCTTTTCTAAACCACTGATTACCTGTTTCAACTCTTTGATTTTATTCTGCAAAAAATAAACAAACAATATCTTAAGGGCAAATGTTAACCCATTTCCACATGCAAACACATTTTGAGACATCCAAAGCAGACTTTTCCTCATAATGTGCAATTATAATAGAAGTTAAAATGTCAGCTGCAGTGGTATCAAGATTCATCCGTTTCAAATCAAAAGGTTGTTTAGCTGACTTTTGTTAACATTGTGGAAAAGCATAAATTGCTCATGATGAGCAATTTCTCCAATTTTGCCACAATGTTTTCAACTGTATCTGTTCAAATGTATTTAATTTAAAGAGATATTCCATATTTACCTACGTATTATAAAAGTTGTCTGCTGCAGATTGCTTGTATGTGGGAATGTGTTAAAGGTAGGCAATCCTTCACATTGCCAATAGGTCAGGTCAGTAAGTGAAGCATGAGTGCCAGACAGATGTCAGACCCCTGATCCCCTATGTGTCACATTGCCAATAGGTCAGTTAGTGAAGCATGAGTGCCAGACAGATGTCAGAACCCTGATCCCATATGTGTCACATTGCCAATAGGTCAGTTAGTGAACTATGAGGGCCAGACAGATGTCAGAACCCTGATCCCCTATGTGTCACATTGCCAATAGGTCAGTTAGTGAAGCATGAGGGCCAGACAGATGTCAGAACCCTGATCCCCTATGTGTCACATTGCCAATAGGTCAGTGAGTGAAGCATGAGGGCCAGACAGATGTCAGACCCCTGATCCCCTATGTGTCACATTGCCAATAGGTCAGTAAGTGAAGCATGAGTGCCAGACAGATGTCAGAACCCTGATCCCCTATGTGTCACATTGCCAATAGGTCAGTTAGTGAAGCATGAGTGCCAGACAGATGTCAGAACCCTGATCCCCTATGTGTCACATTGTCAATAGGTCAGAAAGTCAAGCATGAGGGCCAGACAGATGTCAGAACCCTGATCTCCTATGTGTCACATTGCCAATAGGTCAGTGAGTGAAGCATGAGTGCCAGACATATGTCAGAACCATGATCCCCTATGTGTCACATTGCCAATAGGTCAGTTAGTGAAGCATGAGGGCCAGACAGATGTCAGAACCCTGATCCCCTATGTGTCACATTGCCAATAGGTCAGTTAGTGAAGCATGAGTGCCAGACAGATGTCAGAACCCTGATCCCATATGTGTCACATTGCCAATAGGTCAGTTAGTGAGGCATGAGGGCCAGACAGATGTCAGAACCCTGATCCCCTATGTGTCACATTGCTAATAGGTCAGTTAGTGAAGCATGAGTGCCAGACAGATGTCAGAACCCTGATCCCCTATGCGTCACATTGCCAATAGGGCAGAAAGTGAAGCATGAGTGCCATACAGATGTCAGAACCCTGATCCCCTATGTGTCACATTGCCAATAGGGCAGTAAGTGAAGCATGAGCGCCAGACAGATGTCAGAACCCTGATCCCCTATGTGTCACATTGCCAATAGGGCAGTAAGTGAAGCATGAGTGCCAGACAGATGTCAAAACCCTGATCCCCTATGCGTCACATTGCCAAGGCTGGCAAAACAAACAGTAAATTAACAAAACAGTATCAAAATGAATTCCATAATTTATCCCATTGTGAGAAGAAATGTCATATAATCCTTTCAATACAGAACGTTTTAACCCTTTCCCTCATATAGACACTTTTCTGACTCCTCTGCAGCAGACGGCTTTTTGAAATCATGGTGACAAGAGAATAAATTGCTTAAAACAAGCAATTTATCTTTTTGTCACCATGTTTTCAACTCTATTCAATTATTGTACTTAATTTCATTTAAAGGGAGTTGTCAGAAAATTATGGGTATGTTTTCAAAGTCGTCTGCTGCAGATTTGTTGTATGTGGGAAATGATAAATAGAGTTATCCAGCTTTAAGTGTCCATAGCCAATTCAAGGAATATAAAGATAAAAATGTTGTGCCATTTTCAAATTCATTCACATTAGTCATATGGTTAACCCTTTCCCTCATACGGCAATTCTGCAGCAGACAACTTTGAACATATTTTGTCAAAACATAGAAAATCTCCATAATTGAATGGATAACCTATGACAAAAGGTGGCAAACATTGTGGAAAAAGGAGAAATTGCACGTTCTGTTCAATTTCTTCTTTTGTCACTATGTTTTCAAAAAGCCGTCTGCTGTAGAGGTGTCAGAAAGCGTCTATATGAGGGAAAGGGATAAAGTTATTCGCCAGATTTCAGCGATAAGTCCTATACCCCTTTCCCGAGGACAGACACTTTTTGACGCCTCTGCAACAGGCATCATTTGAAAATATTTGTGGCAAAAAGAGAAATTGCTCATCATGAGCAATTTCTCCTTTTGCCACAATGCTTTCAACTCTATTCTAATTTTTAATTACTCTTTCATTTGTAGAGACTTTCCATGTTTTTGCATAGACATTTTCAAAGTATATTTGTTGTATGTGGGTTAGGGTTAAAAGAGGTTACGCTTAACATTAGCATAAAGAACCCCTCATGACAGTATGAGTCCATTATATCAGCAGATGTTTTATAGGTTTTACAGTTATATTAACTATCCACTGTGAAGCAAGCTTTTGAATTGGTCCAGTATGGCAATCCTTAGTATTATGAGTAATGTAACCATTTGCCACAATGTTTTTAAAAGTTGTTTCCTGCAGAGGCTTCAGAAAGTATCTGTATGTGGGAAAGCGTTAATATGTATTCAGCGTTTTTTAAATAACATCAAACTTACATGGCCAATACAGTCTTAATATGCTCATAACTATTGTTATCTAGCTGTTCTGACTGACAATTCAATGTTTTAACCCTTTCCCACATACAACAAATCTGCAGCAGATGACTTTGAACATATTTTGACAAAAAATCTCTTTTATTGAATCGATAACCTATGACTAAAAGTCAAAAACATTGTGGCAAAAGGAGAAATTGCTTGTTTTGAGCAATTTCTTCTTTTGTCACTATGTTTTCAAAAAGCCGTCTGCTGCAGAGGCATCTGAAAGCGTATTTATGAGGGAAAGGGTTAACAATAATAACTATATATGTAACAAATCTGCAGCAGACGACTTAGGAAACATATTAGTAAACATATTGAAAATCTTGAAAAAATATTAATATTGAATGGTGTTGATAACATTGTGGGAAAAGCAATTTCTCCTTTTGCCATAGTGTTTTCTGCTGCAAATGCATCAAAGTGCATCTATAAGTGGGAAGGTATACTTATGCTTATGTACATAAACATGTAATGTCATGAAATTCCAACATGCATTCTGTTATGTCATTAAACGCATTTCATAATCAAAGTACTGGTAACGAATTATTTTGAAAATGTAATTAATAATTGCATTTGATCATGTTTTGTGTTTGTTTTAAACTTACTTTAAAACTTAGTAGTTTTTTTTAGCTCGTTTATTCGAAGAATATGAGAGCTATAACAGTCACTTGTGCGTCGGCGTTGGCCTTGCAACTTTAGTTAAATTTTGAAATTGCACTCACTTATTGGACATCATCAAATGACCTTGCAGGACAAGTCCCATAACTCTATATCAGATTTTGACACAATTATGCGCCTTTTCGAACTTAACATTTTAGGTAGAGTTGTGCATGCATGTTGACATTCCTTAGTGTGGGATGATGGGCTTCTTGCAGTGATTCACTCTTTAATAATTATTTTAGGGAGTGAAACATATTTGACCCAAGTAATTATCTGGAGCTTTGTATCACAGAGATGCCAACAGATTTGTGGAAGTATCGTTGTGCAATTCTATTTGTTTCCTTAAGATGATAGAAGAAAAATTAAATGACAAATAACACTTAAACACACACAGGGAAATCTCACCGTTTTGTCTCCGTTTCCAACTTGAAAACGATGTTCTAATTATGGACCATTAATTTATATTTATCAGCCATTCGGGCAAAGGTGCGCGTCAAAATGCTTTTGTTATCAAGAAAAGCGTCTATTTGTGGGAAAGGGTTAAGTATGCTTGTCATTATCTATTTTTGTTACCATCTGCAACATGTTTGTCATGGGGGGGGGGGGGGGGGGGGGGAATCTTTTTCATCATGATGTTTTCTTTAAATTGGCCGTTGTTTATTTACCACGTCATCGATTAAATTATTAAAAACGTACTCAGCAGTTCTTCCATTTTTATACATTTTAATAAAGAACCAGGTTTAATTGGTTGTGCAGACAGATCTTTTTCGCTTGGAGCAGACATTATTTGTGTATAAATTCCGAAGCGTGAGAACTCGTTGTTCCGTAAGAACTGCACATACCGGTGAAGTAGGCGAATTACATACGGTGTTAGGGTAATTTATTCGACCGCGATTATATTTAACGATCGGGATTTCTCTGGAAAATGCGTCATTTTCATTTTGCTTTATGATTAAAACGACGCACAGAAAATGTTCTATATTCGTTATTGCGGATTTAAATCATGATACGACGAACAGCAAATATTTTCATTCGTTTTTCCTGCATTTCAATGCGGTGATCATTTATCCACGCAGATACATTGCTCTACAGCGTTGGGTCGAAGGTCAGGTTTGCTAGCGTTACATAATGGGCACCTGTTAACTACGTCACTCACTAGTGAATGGGCATATAACTAAAAATTCATAGGCTTGCCGACAAATGAAATATATATGCATTTACTGTTAATTTGATATTTTCTAGAGAATTGATTATCTATGTTGATTCGATAGTATAAATATGACTTCACTGTATTGAAAAAACACGTAGAAGTCATTTTAATATCGAAAAAATACTAGGACTATTTAGGTGCAGCTAATGTGTATTCTAAGCGGAAGTGTAGTTTAACCGTGACTTCCGCAAAGCAACACAATCGCGTTAACCGCATTATTTTTTGAGAAAAAATAATTCGTTAAAAATGATCACGTTATTGGTGAATATACCTAGTATATATATCATTATACTAATTAGGTGAAGATCAAGTAAGTTCCATTGAGTAATATAGCTCATGTTATCCCTTTCTGCAGCATACACATTTTGGCACATCTGCTGCAGAAGTGTTTAAAAACACTGTGGCTAAATAAGACATTGCTCATGATGTGTAATATCTCCTTCTGTACTACTTTTTCTCTTCTATTCCATAATTTAAAATCAATTTATAGTGCTTTTCTCTAAACTTGCTGCAGATTTGGTGTATGTGGGAAAAATAATATTTACATATAGATTCTGAATGTCATATCATACTAACATATAGTTTCTGAATGTCATATCATACTAACATATAGTTTCTGAATGTCATATTTCCTCTCCACAATTAATACACTGCCGACAGATTTCTTATGAAGTTTTCCTCGCGTTTTGGACAATTTCCTTGCTGGTTTTTGAGACTTATCCATTTCTACACCTACTCCAATCAAGAAACACGTTCAAACCATCTTTATCCATACAGCAGTGGGTATGATATCATTATGTTAAACACAAGTCCATGGAAGTATAAATCGCCTTTATTGGCTTCATAAGAATATCATCACACAGAAAGGGCTCTTGAAATTTAAAGATGATTTGGTCTTGGACCACATTAGCTACACTTCTAGCTTTTTGTCAGAAGTTTCTGATATTGCTCTTCTACTTGTATGTAAACAGTGAAGACTCTGGTAAGACTGCATATGTATAGACTCAACAAGTCTTCACTGACACGGTGTGCTGAGGCAACAAGTCTGTTTTAGATCCCCTTTTTGTCTGACACCATTCATAAGTATATATTGTATTAATCTGTTTCTTTATTAAAATGAATATGCATGTATATGAACTCTACTACTTTAATCCTTTTCCACATGCAGACACATTTGGACACAACTGCAGTAAAATACTTTTAAAAACATTGTAGTAAAACGTGAATTTGTTTATTATGAGCAATTTCTGAGTTTGTCTCAATATTTTTGTTTAACTCTTTACAATTATTATTCGTTTATTAATACAGATTTTTTTTAATATTTTGGCCATATTTCAAGATGTCAGTTGCAGATTTGTCGTATGTGAGAAAGGGTTAAAATCATCTAATGGAGAAGAAAAAGGAAACATTATTATTTGTTTACAATATTGAACAATATTAAACAACATGGTTACGAAAAAGTAATTGCTATTAATTATGAGCAATACCAACTTTTCCAAATAGTACTTTTTTAAAATAAGTTGACAAATTGTTCATATAATATAAGTTTCATAAAAAAAAATTGGGTTAAGGGTAGGACTAAGTCATGTTATTAATTAATAGTATTATAATTGAAATTTAAGCTTATAATCCTTTTATTATAATCTTAACTAGATTAACCCTTATCCCCATATAGACACATTCAGATTGCCTCTGCAGCAGCAGATTTTTTAAAACATTGTGGCAAAGGTGAAATTGCTGATGATGAGCAATTTCACCATTTGCCAAAATGTTCTCAAATCTATTTAATAATTAAACTGTCATTAATTAATTTTTTTCACTCTTCTGCAGATTTGTTGTATGAGGGAAAGGGGGGTTAAGTACTACTGTTTCAAAAAATAACCTAGAAGACCTAGGCTGTGATTAATAGACAGTAAACTTTACCCTTAGACAGAAGACCTAGGCTGTGATTAATAGACAGTAAACTTTACCCTTAGACAGAAGACCTAGGCTGTGATTAATAGACAGTAAACTTTACCCTTAGACAGAAGACCTAGGTTGTGATTAATAGACAGTAAACTTTATCCTTATATAGACAGAAGACCTAGGCTGTGATTAATAGACAGTAAATTTTACCCTTAGACAGAAGACCTAGGCTGTGAATAATAGACAGTAAACTTTACCCTTAGACAGAAGACCTAGGCTGTGATTAATAGACAGTAAACTTTACCCTTAGACAGAAGACCTATGCTGTGATTAATAGACAGTAAACTTTACCCTTATATAGACAGAAGACCTAGGCTGTGTTTAATAGACAGTAAATTTTACCCTTAGACAGAATACCTAGGCTGTGAATAACAGACAGTAAACTTTACCCTTAGACAGAAGACCTAGACTGTGATTAATAGACAGTAAATTTTACCCTTAGACATAAGACCTAGGCTGTGATTAATAGACAGTAAACTCTACCCTTAAATGTGAACACACTTTTCATTTTGATGAAAATAAGTGGGTTTTCACAGGAAGTTACAGAACATACTTGTTTTTTTTTGTGAAACAAGTTTCTATTTCAGTTGCTATTGAAATCATGGCAGATGTGGACTGTTTTTTAAAGTACTCAAATCCTTAACCCTTTCCCACATATAGATGCTTTCTAAATTTTAATGCATCTGAAGCAGAGGACTTTTGAAAACATTGTGCCGAAAGGAAAATTAGCAATTTTTCCATTAATTGCCATTATGTTTTTAGAGAGTTTCGATGTTTTAGATTATTTTTTTCCTTTATGTTTGCTGTATGTGGGAAAGGTTTGATAATACCTTTAAAATCAGAGTTTCAGATACCTAAACGGGTAACATGCATGAGATCGTTTTCAAGTTAATAGTTTACTACATCTTAACCCTTTCCCACATACAACAAATTTGCAGCAGACGACTTTGAAAACATAGTGACAAAAACCTGAAAAATCTCCATAAAAGATAGCTAAATTGTTAAATAAAGTTGAAAACATTGTGGCCAAAGGAGAAATTGCTCATCATGAGCAATTTCTACTTTGGCCACAATGTTTTCAAAAGTCAACTGCTGCTATTGCATCAAAATGCGTCTGCAGGTGGGAAAGGGTTAAAACATCTGAGATGACTGAGTTTAACCCTTTCCCATATACAACAAATCGGCAGCAGACGACTTTGAATACACTCAGTCAAAATATGGAATCTCTCTATAAATGAAAGAACAATTATTAAATATTTTTAAAAACATTGTGGCAAAAGGAGAAATTGATCATTATGGACAATTAATCCTTTTGCAAAAATGTTTTTCAAAGTTGTCCACTGCAGAGGCGTCACAAAGTGTCAGTGTGTGGGAGAGGAATAAAGCATACAGTAAGGACAATATTAAACAAGAGCATAGCCAACAATACAAATCCCCTCGCAGGTTTTTTTCATACAGATCATGAGATGTACATGTATTTTGGTCACTGTGACCTTTAACCTAGATCAGTGAAACGAGAACTCTTCCAAGCTCACTTTACAATGAACCTGAGTGTATGATGTATGGACGAATTCGGTTTCCAAATGAAAGTGCTAGAACGATTAAGAATGTGACCTTGACTTTGAACTTTGACATAGCTTGGTTGACCTTCTTGACACTGAGCCTGTGTATGGAATATGAGAGAATTTCATCAACAAATGAAAGTGCTAGAGCAATGAATTTGTTTTATACAATTGCATTATAGTCACCGGGAGCTTGAACTTTGACCTAGGTCGGTGGATTTCATACTTGTACAAGAAGAGAGTGATGAGGTTGTATGAAGGGGATAATAAAGAAGAGACCATTTATGACCAATTCTAACAATATCAACATAATTGTCAGGGGAACAGTTAAAACTCATAGAGCATTGTCCGATGTCATGGATGCGCCACATGTGGGAAAGGGTTAGATAATGTATTCTGGTGCAATAGTTAATATCACCAATAAGACGGCCATGAGGCCCTGGATCACTCACTTACAATATACACTTTAACTTTTGTAACAATGTTTTCAACTTCATTAAAAAACAAAAAAAAACATTTATAGACAGTTTCCAAATATTTGACTTAATTTAAGTCTTCCAATCCATACAACAAATATCCATTACTTGTAGGCGACTTTGAAAACATCTTGACTGCTCGTTATAAGCTGTTTCTCTTTTTGCCACAATGTTTTCAAAAGGCATCAGATGCATCAGAAAGCGTCCGTATGTAGGAGGGACAGCGTTTAAAGACAAGATCTAAATTTATAGGACATTAAATTATTCTATTCAACTTAACACTTTCCAATTGAATTGAATCTGCATTATAAGTGCAACATGGCCTTATCCTTTAGGGCAATCAGACAAGCACTTTGAAAGTTTTGTCATATTATTTCCTTTTCTGGTGTGCCAATGCTGTGATTTTCATCAAATCCGAATGTCTGAGGTGCATATCTGTCAACATAATGTTGAAATCAGACAAGCATTTTCAGAGAAGAAGAATCAGACAGGCAATTTCAGAGAAGAAGAATTTCAATTTTTTTTTCATTTTACGCCCTTTCTGAAATCTCCTGGCAATCATATCTTTTAACCAATCAACATGGCTTGAATAATTTCTTGAACAGTTTTAGTAAGGCTCTCCAAAGGAACTTTTTGCCAAATTATCTTGAAATCAGACAGACTTTTTAAAAGAGATATGAGTGAAGGTCATTTGAAAGAAGATTTGATCTTATTGAGAATGAGTGAAACCAGGGACACTACATTACAAGGGTCCTGAAATATAGTGTCCCTGGTGAAACAGAAAAGAAAAACAGTGTTAAAAATAAGACTTGCACCATAGACCTATCCACAAATGTACAGGACTGTGCTTGTGATTACCTGTAAATAGTTACACTTGGAACATGGCTGCATGGAAAAGAGAGAACAATAAAGCAAAAATAGGTCTATAAGATAAAACAAACAATTATGTCTATTAAATTAAAACATCAGTATGTTAATTAAATAACAAGAGGCCCTCATATGCTCTACTGGCATTGATCTGGCTCGTTTTAAAAGGAACCAATATGTCATCAATATTCAAATACCATCTAAGTTTGGTGAATGAATGAATGATGTATATTGTTTTATGGCGCATCGACGGCTAAGGTCATTTATCTAAGTTTGGTGAAGATCAGATAGTAAATGGAAGCTCTATTGTGTTCACAAGCTGTATTATAGCAATTTTGACAATTTCAAGGGCCATAATCCAGCCAACTCTCATGGATATCTAACTACTGTATAAGTTTGATTGAGATCTGGCTTGTTTTCGAAAGGAATCAAGCTCTCATGGATATCTAACTACTGTATAAGTTTGGTTGAGATACAATACAAAATAAAGACTATCGTGTTAACAAGCTCTATTATAGCAATTTTGACCATTTCAAGGGCCATAATCCAGTCATGCATGGGCAGATCTGGCTGGTTTTCGAAAGGAACCGAGCTCTCATGGATATCTAACTACTGTATAAGTTTGGTTGAGATACAATCAAAAGTGAAGACTGTATCGTGTTAACAAGAAATTATTTACGGACGGACGGACGGACGCACGGACGACAGACAAATCGCCACAACATAAACCCTTCTGGTCTTTGGCCAGTAGAGCTAATAAAAAATAACAATTATGTTTATAAAATTAAAACAACAATATGTCTTAAATAAAAACAACAATTATGTCCATTTAATTAAAACAACAATATGTCTATTAAATAAAAACAATATGTTTATTGAATAAAAGCAACAATATATCTATTAAATATAAACAACAATAAGTATCTTAAACAAGAGGACCATGATGGCTAACTTGATTAATGCGATGTGATTTGTCATGCCAACCACAATAACTTTTTATTTTAAAAATCAACATGGCTTAAAGCAATCTCATAGAGGATCACTTAAGGAACATTTCAACAAATTTACATGGAAATTGGTCTGATACTTTCGGATAAGAAGATTTTTAAAGTTGTCATTATAGACATATAAGGCAAAAATAATGTAACTTGTACAACAAAACTTTTATCAAGGGCTAGAGTTGTCTTTCTTTAGTGTCTAATTTACTAAAGAAATATTTTATATAAACCTATCCCAGAGCTCTCGATAAGGGGTGTTTCTCATCATCTAAAAATCCTTATTTGACCATCTAAACCTGTGTTGTTAGAGCTATACACTCAACCTTATCTAAATCTGTGTTGTTAGAGCTGTACACTCAACCTTATCTAAACCTGTGTTGTTAGAGCTGTACACTCAACCTTATATAAACCTGTGTTGTTAGAGCTGTACACTCAACCTTATCTAAACCTGTGTTGTTAGAGCTGTACACTCAACCTTATCTAAACCTGTGTTGTTAGAGCTGTACACTCAACCTTATCTAAACCTGTGTTGTTAGAGCTGTACACTCAACCTTATCTAAACCTGTGTTGTTAGAGCTGTACACTCAACCTTATCTAAACCTGTGTTGTTAGAGCTGTACACTCAACCTTATCTGAACCTGTGTTGTTAGAGCTGTACACTCAACCTTATCTAAACCTGTGTTGTTAGAGCTGTACACTCAACCTTATCTAAACCTGTGTTGTTAGAGCTGTACACTCAACCTTATCTAAACCTGTGTTGTTAGAGCTGTACACTCAACCTTATCTAAACCTGTGTTGTTAGAGCTGTACACTCAACCTTATCTAAACCTGTGTTGTTAGAGCTGTACACTCAACCTTATCTAAACCTGTGTTGTTAGAGCTGTACACTCAACCTTATCTAAACCTGTGTTGTTAGAGCTGTACACTCAACCTTATCTGGACCTATGCTTTCCCACATACAATAAATCTGCAGCAGCGACTTTAACCCTTTCACTCATACAACAAATCTGCAGTAGATGACTTTGAACACATTTTGTCAAAAAATAGAAAATCTCTATCATTATAATGGATAACCTATGACTAAAAGTGGAAAACATTGTGGCAAAAGGAGAAATTGCTCGTTTTGAGCAATTTCTTCTTTTGTCACTATGTTTTCAAAAAGCTGTCTGCTGCAGAGGCGTAAGAAAGCGTCTATATGAGGGAAAGGGTTAAAAGCATATATACATGTAGTCAAAAATATGGAAACTTTCAAAAATGATAGAACAATTATTGAATAAAGTTTAATACATTTAGAGCAATTTCACCTTTTGTAACAATGTTTTAAAAAGTCATCTGCTGCATAAGCGTCTGTATGTGGGATAGGATTAAAAAGTATATAAGAACAAGAGGGCCATGATGGCCCTGGATCGCTCACCTTAATTATACAATGTACTGCAATGCAAAACACATCAAGACAATTATTCTGAATGCAACCTCCACAGTGCTAACAATATTTTCCTTCATTTGGCCTAGTGATCTATATTTTTTTTACCTGATATGACCCATATTCCAACATGGACTAGATATCATCAAGACAGCATTCTGACGTTTCAACTTGCTCAAAGTAAAAATGCGGCCTCCGGAGTTTGAACCATATTTTCCTTTATTGACCTAGTTTCTGATCCAATATGACCCATATTCTAACTTGACCTAGATATAATTCAGACAAACATTCTGACCAAATTTTAAGCTGCTGAAGCAAAAAATGTGGCATCCAAAGTGTTCACAAGATTTTCCTTCAATTTGATCTAGTGACCTAGTTTTTGACCCAGCATGACCCATATTCGAACTTGGCCTACATATCATCAAGAAAAACATTCTGATAAAGTTTCATCATGCTGAAATTTAAAATGCAGTATCCAGAGTGTTAACAAGATTACCCTTCAATTTGGCCTAGTGACCTAGTTTTCAAACTGGCATGACCCATATCCGAACTTGGCCTAGATATCATTTAGACAAACATTCTGACCAAGCTGCTGAAGCAAAAAATGCGGCATCCAAAGTGTTAAAAAGATTTTCCTTCAATTTGACCTAGTGACCTAGTTTTTGACCCTGCATGACCCATATTCGAACTTGGCCAAAATATCATTCAGCTCAACATTCTGACAACTGAAGCAAAACATGCGGCTTCTACAGAGTTAACAAGATGTTCCCATAATTTGGCCTTGTGACCTAGTTTCTGATCCAATATGACCCATATTTAAACTTGACCTAGATATCTTTAAGACAAACATTCTGACAAAATTTCAAGCTGCTGAAGCAAAAAATGCGGCATCCAAAGTGTTAACAAGATTTTCCTTCAATTTGGCCTAGTGACCTAGTTTTTGACCCGGCATGACCCATATTCGAACTTGGCCTAGATATCATTCAGCTCAACATTCTGACCAAATTGCAAGCCGCTGAAGCAAAATATGCAGCTTCTACAGAGTTAACAAGATTTTCCCTCAATTTGGCCTAGTGACCTAGTTTTTGACCCAGCATGACCCATATTCGAACTTGGCCTAGATATCATTCAGCTCAACATTCTGAACAAATTTCAAGTTGCTGAAGCAAAAAATGCGGCATCCAAAGTGTTAACAAGATTTTCCTTCAATTTGACCTAGTGACCTAGTTTTTGACCCGGCATAACCCATATTCGAACTTGACCTAGATATTTTTAAGACAAACATTCTGACAAAATTTAAAACTGCTTAAGCAAAAATTGCGGCCTCTGGAGTGTAAACAAGATTTTCCTTCAATTTGACCTAGTGACCCATGTTCGAACTTGACCTTCATATCATTAAGACAAACATTCTGATAAAGTTTCAACATGCTCAAGTTGAAAATGTGGCCTCCAGAGTGTTAACAAGATTTCCCTTCAATTCGACCTAGTGACCTAGTTTTTGACCTCATATGGCCCAGTTTCAAACTTGTCCAAGATTTTATGGAGATGAACGTTCTGATAAACTTTCATGAAGATTGGATGCAAAATGTAGCCTGTAGAGTGTTAAAAAGCTCAAATGTTGAAGACGCACGACGGACGGACTCCGGACAAAATGTGATCCCAATAGCTCACCTTGCACTTCGTGCATAGGTGAGCTAAAAATACCAAGGTAAAGGGAGCAGTTAGGACAAAGACAGAATCATATCAACCTGGTTAAACAGTAGCCTGATCTTGGTCTTCCCTGTTCACTATCAAGTTGTTCCAGAATTCTTATGTCGTCAATACAATTGTAGCATTCACAAAAAAAAAGTATCAGATGTATCCTTGTAATGATATAAAAACCTCCAAGGTCCCTTTATATAAACTCACACCGAAAAAACTATTTAAACTTATGTAATTTATAAGCCTATTAAGATATAAATCTGCCAAATTCAAGTGTGCCTTATGAACTTTTTAAGTCTCCATAAGGCATGCATATCCTATTTAAATATCATAACAAGTAGTATTAACTTTCACCAGGTCAGTTCTTTTATTTGTGAGCCACATTTTATGCAAACTGACATTCCAGTGGCACAGTGGTAACAGTGTTCTCCTCTCCTACCAAAGGTTCCGGGTTCAAATCCTATGATGAGCGGGTTCTGCCTTTGGGGTTTTTTCCCCACAAATGGCACGATTACTGGTTATGTCTCCAGGAAGCAGACATCGAGCGTGATCAATCTAAGCTTAAAGCTTGTTTCGCAATTGATGTAAAATAAATAAGTTTAAACTAAGTTTAAACTAAATTGACATTCCAGATTTTGCAATAAGTGATCCAGATCAGTATGTGCCTCTTTGCAGTCTGATCTTTCCTGTTTGCCATATAGTCATAAGCATAGTTTTAGCTTATGGAGAACCAATGAACAAAAACACAAAGGTACAAGAATGAAATTAGATCTTCACTGTCAATATTATCAAAACCTCCGATTGTCACTCGTCAATTGACTTGGCTTACAAAAGTCATGGTAAATATATTTTATTTAAACCCAATTCAGAGACATACATGCAGGGATAGAAATCCCCATATGACTATCCCTTACCCTCATATAGATGATTTCTGATGCCTCTGCAGCAGACGGCTTTTTGAAAACATAGTAACAAAAGAAGAAATTGCACAAAACGTGCAATTTCTCCTTTTGCCACAATGTTTTCCACTTTTTGTCATAGGTTATCAAGGTTATCAATTCAATTATGGAGATTTTCTTTTTTTTGACAAAATACATTCTAAGTCGTCTGCTGCAGAATGGCCGTATGAGGGAAAGGGCTATAGAACACTGCTTAATTTGCCCCCGAACACTTCTGAGCAAGATTCTCCTTTTCTCATAATGTTTTCAGAAAATCGCCAAATGGGTTTAGAGGTAAAGCCTTCTGACATAAGTCATATACATTCAGCAGACATGGTGAAAATTCCTTAGACAAGCTTAAGATCTTATATAGCCAATCATTGATTTAATTATAATCAAGAAATCATGTTAATATCACAGTTTTCAAAGTTGTTGGCTGCAATATTATTGTATGTGGTAACTTGGGTTATCATGAACATTCAAGTTTGTCTTGAGCCACTTGAAAAAGTGGAATGTATAATGATATAAATGTAAATGCTTAAATACAAAGTAAATAAACAGGACTTGTCCTGGGATACAAGAAGAGACCGAAAACCAGCATGAATAATTGTGAAATCTAGTCTTGATACGTAACTATGCCAATTGGATACCATCACCTAGCTATTTAACCCTTTCCCAAATCTGCAGCAGACGACTTTGAATACTTCTAGACAAAATTATGGAAAATCTCTATAACTGCAGGTATAATTGCTGAAAAAAGTTGAAAACATTGTGGCAAATGGAAAAACCTGCTGCAGAGGTGTCAGAAAGTGTCTATACGTGAGAGAGGGTTAAGAAACCCAGCCTCTGGAATAATAAAGTGCCACAGATATACAAAAACAAAAACAGTGACACAATTTCAATTTGAATCATCTATGACTGAATGTGATACACATAATATATATGCAATGTGTTTCCGATAGTATTCTATGTACATAGACGGACCATTGTCATCAGCACAGATCTGAATGTTATACATATATATGCAATGTGTTTCCGATAGTATTCTATGTACATAGGCGGACCATTGTCATCAGCGCCATGAGATTCACTACCCAACTTTTGTGCATGTTTGTGAACATCATCCAAGGTCTCATTTGAGCGAAAGAATTTCAATGTTAAAGGTGCTGAACTCAAGATTATAGATAGTATAGTCAAAGTTTTAAAACTGTTCAAAAGTTGTCTAGAAATATTAGAATCATAATTCCGATATGATTAAAAAAGATAAAATTAGAGTAATAATTTCACTTTCTAGTACAATAAACATCTAAATATTGATCTTATTCTTTATTTTTAATGGAAAGACATCCCCAGTAAGCCAAATTTAAATACTGTACATTTTCATTGACTTTCAATTGACTGTTTTTCAACATTTACTGCCAAAATAGTTTTGAACTATTTATTACTTACTTTGTTGTCGCTATAAGCAATATTTGCAGAAGTTTCAACATTTCAAAATTTTGATCTCCATCTGGAGTTCAGCACCTTTAATGTAGCCATTGTAAATGTTCGTGCTTCATAATGAGATAAATCTATCAGGCCTGGGCAAACTTTCACATATGAAAATTGGAAATGTTGAATTTTATGTATTAATTTAACCCTTTCCCACTTGATTTAGAAAACATGAGCAATTTTTCCTTATGGTATGATGCATTCTACTCCATTCAATAATATCATTTTGTGAGATTTTACATAGTTTTCCCTAGCTAATTTTTGCATCTGCTGAAGATTTGTTGTATTTCGGAAAAGGTTAAAGAACAAAACCTCAAGAGTTTATTCTGTGGATGTGAAGTTTGTAAGTAGTACTTAAATTGTGCTAGGGTACCAATAAGCATTTTGTGAGTGTTTTTTCAACTACTTTGTATAGTGAGGTACATAAATTGTAATCCTCATTGTATATCATTATTAATGTCAGGTTTCCTTAACCCTTTCCCACATACAACAAATCTGCAGCAGACTACTTTAAAATCATCCTGGCAACAATGAGACATTGTCTTTGAAAGGGAGAACAATTATTGTATAAAGTTGAAAACATTGTGACAAAAGGAGAAATTGCTTACTACGAGCAATTTCTCCTTTTGCCACAATGTTTTCAAAAGTTGGCTGCTGCATAGGCCTCAGAAAGTGTGGGAAAAGTGCAATTTCTCCTTTTGCCACAATGTTTTCCACTTTTTGTCATAGGTTATCCATTCAATTATAGAGATTTTCTACTTTTTTACAAAATATGTTCAAAGTCGTCTGCTGCAGAATTGTCGTATGAGGGAAAGGGTTAAGTTATTGTTACATCTGAAAATTTAAAGCATAACCTTGATAACTAAAACTTTGAATCTGAACTGAAGTATCATCATTGAATCAAGGAGAAATTGCTCATGATCACTTTGAACAGTTGTAAGCCACAGAATGTATTAACATTCATCTGAATGTGGGAAAGCTGTGAATCTCCATAAACTGATGTATAATCATTGAATCAAGGAGAAATTGCTCATTGTATTGAAAAGTTATTATATAGCCACAGATGTATAAATAATCATCTGCATGTGGAAAAGCGTAAATAGTACAGCGAATGTTGTTATGGTGCTGATGAAAAAACAGTCAACACCAATGTGACAACTAGATCTTTTTCAAATTGAGGAGAAATCATGCAGTAATGTAGTGACTAATTGGTCCGTCGGGCCGGGTGTATTTATTTATATGTTTTTGTATATATGTATTGAATTCATTTGTACACATGTCACTGAAATAAATGATTTACTTACTTACTTACTTACTGTAGCCACTCAATAATTTTAATTAATAATTAACATATTTTACTTCATCAAAGTGTCAGAAATTTACATTAAATTTTGTAATAAAGAATAAAGGCCTTTGTTCCTTCTCAATTAAATTACATGAATGTTTAATGGGTAAACAACAAGTTAGAATATCAATAGCAGGAATCATATTTTTTAAATCGTGACCTTGAACAGTTATATTTTAATGTATAGTCTTGATTTTTCAAATTTGACCTTTTAATGGTGACCTCGACCTTAGAGCCAGTCATATTTTTTTAATGCAGTCCTAATTTTTTGAAATTTGACCTTTAAATGGTTACCTTGTCCTTAAATTTAATTTAATTTGATGGTGTGCAGTCTACTATTTGCCCGCTAGGTGCATACATTACACATTCTCATAACTCAGCTCAAATAATCTTCCAGTTAGCAATTAACCCTTTCCCTCATATAGACGCTTTCTGACGCCTCTGCAGCAGACGGCTTTTTGAAAACATAGTGACAAAAGAAGAAATTGCACAAAACGTGCAATTTCTCCTTTTGCCACAATGTTTTCCACTTTTTGTCATAGGTTATCCATTTAATTATGGAGATTTTTTATGTTTTGACAAAATACGCTCAAAGTTGTCTGCTGCAGAATTGTCGTATTAGGGAAAGGGTTAAACCAGATTGTTAATACCTTCAACAAGTCATCAGCCAACAGAGAAGAATTATCATTAGCCTAATCTCCTAATTGCTAATTCTACACATCAAATTTTAGAAGTTAAGCTATTACACTTTCATAATCACAATCTTGGAAATTTGCCCTTTAAAATGTGATCTTCAAGCCAATAGAAATATTTGATGTAATCACTTTCTCCTATTATTGCTCCCTGTGAATAAAGTTTCATCCACTAAGCTTGGATATTTTCATATTCATATAAGCCTAATTGTTTAAATGAATGTATATTGTTTTATGGCGCATCGACAGCTAAGGTCATTTAGCGCGCAATTCATTTTAATTATTCATTATCCCTGGGTAAACAAACCAGTACTAGGCTAGAAAATGTGCCTTGCCCAAGGGCACTCCACCATGACCGTAGTGCCGCGACTGGGGATCGAACCCGGGACACCCGGTTTCGAAATCCCCGACGCTAACTACTCAACCACAGCGGATTCCTCCTAATTGTTTATGCTTGATGTGTAATATTGACTTTTTCCACATCCAGAAGAACTTAATGATGTGCATATTCTCTATGTAAAACAGAAGACCCGCCGGGCTAGGCCAATTTTGACCCCAGCGCCATAATTTAAACAATCTTGGTAGAAGACCACTAGAAAATGCTACACACCAAATTTTCCCCTATATACATGTATCTCTATGTAAAATAGGTGACGCCAAGGGTGGGGCCAATTTCGAGCCCAAAGGCATTATTTGAACAATCATGGTAAAGGATCACTAGAAAATGCTACACACCAATTATCTAAGCTCTAGGCATTTCGGTTTCAGACAAGAAGATTTTCAAGGTTTTTCCCTATATGTCTCTATGTAAAACAGGTGACCTCAGGGCTGGGCACATTTTGAGCCCAGAAGCACAAGATGAACAATCTTTGTAGAGGACTTCTCAGACATATCTAGGCTCTAGGTATTTCGGTTTCAGACAAGAAGATTTTCTTTCTTTCTTTTGGTTGTCATGGCAACCGGAGTTCTGCATGGAATTAACTTTGAACAGCTTTGAAATAGGATCATCCAAGGATCATTCCTACCAAGTTTGGTCAAAATCTTAGAAAAGTGTTGCAGACTGATGATGGACATCAGACCATCACAATAGCACACCATGATCACTTAATGCTCAGGTGAGCTAGAAGGTGGTAAAATGGTAAAATCAATGATTTAAAGTTGGTCCTTGATATTCAAATTTCAGAAGTTCCATAACTTTTGACTTAGTGCACAATCACAAACATCAAACAAAGGGGTGAAAAAGTGAAAAATAAAACAATAGCAAGATTATAATGAGAAAGTAACTAATGATATGCCCATCATTAATACCCTATAGATATTTTGTAGTCATTAACCCTTTCCCTCATATAGATGCTTTCCGACGCCTCTGCAGCAGACGACTTTTTGAAAACATAGTGACAAAAGAAGAAATTGCACAAAACGTGCAATTTCTCCTTTTGCCACAATGTTTTCCACTTTTTGTCATAGGTTATCCATTCAATTATAGAGATTTTCTATTTTTTGACAAAATACGTTCAAAGTCGTCTGCTGCAGAATTGTCGTATGGGGGGGGGGGGGGGTTAATGACCAAATAAATTGATAGCTTCTAGCCAAATGGTTTTAACACATTGCACATTACACAAAGCCAAATAATATGCAAGAAATGTATCTCCTGAGAGTATGGTAATTGATGGATTTTAAGTAAATGGCAGTTCCATAGTGATTCATAAACGAATATTTTTTTTTTTTATAAAACGATAAAACCTCAGATGTTTTCCGCTGTGTGCAATAAACATACTTTAACTTATTGATTTGGCTTTTCATATTTATTTTTTTTATAGAAGTTTAACAAATTGTATGCCTTATATGTGTTGTAAGTGGGAAAATGTAAAATGATGTGTAAAGAGGATGATTTCCCTGCTCCAGTTGTGCTATGAACTGACCTTTAAACTAAAATTGTAGAGAAAATTAATCTGTAGATGGATAGAATACATTTCATGTCAATCAAATAATGTCCATCAAATTAAGTTGTTAACCCTTTCAGACTTGAAGAAGCATTTCCACGCATCTGCAGCAGACGACTTTTGAAATCATATTAGAATAAGGAGATATTATTCATTGCTACAATGTTTTCAATGTTTGAAAAAACAGTAATTCATAGAGATTACCCACTGTTTTGCCTAGATGGTCTCAAAGTTGCCTGCTGCACTTGTTTATGTGGGCAAGGGTTAATCAGTGTTGATCAATCAGCTTACTCAATAGCACAGATTATCATTCACATAAACTTATTTACAGGCCCCTTGCCATCATACATCATACAGCAGACAACTTTGAAAATCTCTACAAATGAAAGTATAATTATCAAAAATAGTTGAAAATATTGCGTTAAAAAGGTAAAATGCTCATTATGAGTGATTTCTCCTTATGTCACAATGTTAAAAACAAAGTTCCATCTGCATGTGGGAAAGCATTCAAGTTGTGTGGTTTTGGTAATAACATATTTTGCAATGTTTAATAACAGTCGGACAACTTATAAACCTAGAACACAATATCGTGGATAATTATATGGCAATAAATATTTATATGTACAACAATTACAATCGAGTACTGCAGGTCCATAAAGACCAGTCTGGATTATAAAACTGTAAACGTTTCCCACATAAAGATCAACCTGGATCATAACCCTGTAAATGTTTCCAACATAAAGCCCAGCCTGGAAAATTACTATGTAAACGTTTCCCTCATAAAGACCAGCCTGAATCATAACACTGTAAACGTTTCCCTCATAAAGATCAACCTGGATCATTATGCTGTAAATGTTTCCAATATAAAGCCCAGCCTGGATCATTACACTGTAAACGTTTCCCATATAAAGACCAGCTTGGATCATACCACTGAAACGTTTCCAACATAAAGACCAGTCTGGATAATAAAACTGTAAACATTTCCTACATAAAGACCAGTCTTGATAATAAATCTAAACGTTTCCCACATCTTAAAGACCAGTCTGGATAATAAAACTGTACACGTTTCCCACATAAAGACCAGTCTTGATAATAAATCTAAACGTTTCCCACATCTTAAAGACCAGTCTGGATAATAAAACTGTAAATGTTTCCTACATAAAGACCAGTCTTGATAATAAATCTAAACGTTTCCTACATAAAGACCAGTCTGGATAATTAAACTGTAAACGTTTCCCATATAAAGACCAGCCTGAATCACAACACTGTAAACGTTTACCACATAAAGACCAGCCTGGATAATAACACTGTAAATGTTTCCTTAACCCTTTCCCACATACAACAAATCTTCAGCAGGCGACTTTTAACACAATTAATCAAAAATTGGGAAACTCTTTACAAATAAATTAAAAATAAAAATGAATTAAAATATTGTAACAACAGGAGAACTTGCTCGTTATGAGCAACTTCTCCTTTTGCCTGAATGCTTTCAAAGGTCTTATGCTGCAGAGATGTCAGAAAATGTCTTCTCAAAAATATAGAAAATCTCTATAATTGTAGGTATAATTACTGATAAAAGGTGAAAACATGGTGGCAAAAGGAGAAATTGCTTGTTTTCAGCAATTACTCCTTTTGTCACAATGTTTTCAAATGTCGTCTGCTCCAAATGTGTCAAAATGTGTCTACATGTGGGAAAGTGATAATTTATCTATAAATGCCTGGTTGTTTGGGAGATATACTGTAAGTCAGCAGTGCACTGCCATGGGGATTGCATATCAAAGTCTATTGTTGCATGTTTATGTTATTTTCTCACACATCTAAATTGTTAAGTTACTTGCGCAATTTAAGACCTAAATAACCTTCTAGGAAACTAATACAAGGTGTGTCAAACATACATAGAACATCTTATGAACAGCAAAGATGCAGCGCCGATGGGTTGGTTGTGTCAAGAAAGTTGTAAGAATGTCTCCTTCAGACATGTTTTTAGGGAGTTGATCTACTTGAGAACTCACAAGCTTGACATGGATGTGGTTAAAACATTGCACGGTTTGCTGAAACAAACTTTGCATGCTTAAATCTGAAATTCTTGTCACTGTTTAACCCTTTCCCTCATATAGACGCTTTCGGACGCCTCTGCAGCAGACGGATTTTTGAAAACATAGTGACAAAAGAAGAAATTGCACAAAACGTGCAATTTCTCCTTTTGCCACAATGTTTTCCACTTTTTGTCATAGGTTATCCATTCAATTATAGAGATTTTCTATTTTTTGACAAAATACGTTCAAAGTCGTCTGCTGCAGAATTGTCGTATGGGGGGAGGGTTAATGACCAAATAAATTGATAGCTTCTAGCCAAATGGTTTTAACACATTGCACATTACACAAAGCCAAATAATATGCAAGAAATGTATCTCCTGAGAGTATGGTAATTGATGGATTTTAAGTAAATGGCAGTTCCATAGTGTTATCCATTCAATTATGGAGATTTTCTATTTTTTGACAAAATACGTTCAAAGTCGTCTGCTGCAGAATTGCCGTATAAGGGAAAGGGTTAATTATATTTTTAGAATGCGGACAAACTAAGGACTACTTGATAGAAAGTGACGTGACAGGCACCTGTTTATCTAACCCTGGCTCACCTTCACGTCTGTCAGTTCCTTTTTATCCACCATATTTTCTGTGGGCTGGGACTTTGTACTAGACCCTGAATCCGATTTACCAGACTTGATGGCAGGTTTGGGCTGTTTTGGTGGCTCCTCCTTCTCTTTCTCTTTCTCCTCTTTTGGAGGCGGTACCTAAAACAAATCAAAAGGTAAAAATAAATCAAATTCTGTAAATCTTTCCAACACAAGACAAAACTGCAGCAGACGACTTTGAAACCATGAAGTAAACCAAATGGAAACTCTCTATCAATTAAAGAACATTCATTGAATGAAGTTGAAAAACGTTATTGCAAAAGGAGAAATGACTCATGATGAGCTATTTTTCATTTTGCCACTATGTTTTCAAAAGTTTTCTGCTGCTGAGGCATCATAAAGCATCTGTATATGAGAAAGGGTTAACAGTAACCTGGTATCTGTGATGATTAAACCTTTCTAACCTCTAGACGCATTTTTACACATCTGCAGCAGATAACTTTTGAAAACATCGTAACAAAAGAAGAAATATTGCTCACTTTTTTCAGTAAATATACCTACAATAATTAGAGATATTTGAGGAGACTTTTCTTAAAGTCATCTGCTATGTTAGGAAGGAATAACAGTAACCTGGTATCTGTTATGATTAACCCTTTCCCTCATACGACAATTCTTCAGCAGACGACTTCGAACGTTTTTTGTCAAAAAATAGAAAATCTCCATAATTGAATGGATAACCTATGACAAAAAGTGGAAAACATTGTGACGAAAGGAGAAATTGCACGTTTTGTGCAATTTCTTCTTTTGTCACTATGTTTTCAAAAAGCAGTCTGCTGCAGAGGCGTCAGAAAGCGTCTATATGAGAGAAAGGGTTAAAGATGTTAGTGTATGTGCCAAAAACAACCTTAGGACATTTGAGACCAGTGTAGATCCAATTGAACCTACACATGCATGCAGTCTGATCTGGCTCTACACTATTAGCCAATAAGCCAGAGGTTTTCTAAAAATTGTTTTTTGGATAGGATAACATGGATATGCAGACACATATGCATCTGTAGTTGTAATTGCCATTTTGGTTATGTAGTGGTAGAGCAACCTCTCTGTGTGAGAGGTCGTGGTTTCAATCCCTGGCATGTTTAGTGGTCATTTCGTCGGCTGTTACGGAAAGGTCATCAAAAATTATCACATGTACGACTTTGGATTGATTTTAAGTTAAAGAGGTAACTCTTTTTCAATGATATAGGGTATCCTACATGAGAAACGCTTATAAAGTGTGACAATTGAGGGCTGAAACTGGTTGATTTACATGAAAACAAAGAAGGAATTCATTTGGTGTATTTTGACATACAAAACATCCTATACCTGCATGGCACTTCCTGTGAGTTCATAGTTTGGTTCCACTTTGGTTACATTGAATGCTGGGAGCCGCCCAACTCTGTCAACAGGTGCCTGCATTGGCAGTCTCACTGCACCCAGGGGTCGCACATTACTCTTTCTACGTCCATTTCCACTCATTCTAAAAAGGAAATAGTAACATTATAATATCATATTAAAGATGTACACAAATTTTATGTAATTCAAACAGTACTTTGGGAATCATCTGTATTGTAGAAATGTTTTAACCCTTTCCCACATATAAACGCTTTCTAAAACCTCTGCAGCAGACTACTTTTTAAATGATTGAGGGCCTAAGGCAAAAGGTAAAATTGCTCATGATGAGCAATTTCACATTTTGCCACATTATGTTTTCAACTCTATTCACAAACTGTAATTGCATTTATAGATATTCCATATTTTAATATTGCTGTTTTCAAGTTTATCTGCTGCAGATTCGTTGTATTGGGGAAAGGGTTTATTCAGCCTAAACATATGTAGAAAGGGAAAACTGTGAAGTGTGTTTTAATTATGTTTTGGATAAGTCTATTTACCTATTTCTTCAGTTACAGTAAACCAGGAGGTTTCTAATCGATAAGCCCCATTCTGTTTACTGAGTCAGCTGTACTGCTTCTTTCTCTTCAATGCTATTAAAGTCAACAAAATACTGTTTATATTTTAACTGAAATGAAAATATCCTACTTATCCCTTTCCCTTAAACAGTGAACTTTTGAACTAAGAAAGAGCAGTTCTTTTTGTTCCGTATTTTACATTCTATTTTCTTCCAGATATATTCTCAACAGTGAAAGGTCTACAATGAATACTCTTGAGCTACCTTAACCCTTTCCCTCATAAAGACGCTATCTGACGCCTCTGCAGCAGACTGCTTTTTGAAAACATAGTGACAAAAGAAGAAATTGCTCAAAACAAGCAATTTCTCCTTTTGCCACAATGTTTTCACTTTTAGTCATAGGTTATCCATTTAATTCTAGAGATTTTCTATTTTTTAACAAAATATGTTCAAAGTCGTCTGCTGCAGAATTGACGTATTAGGGAAAGGGTTAAGTTATTGTTACATCTGAAAATTTAAAGCATAACCTTGATAACTAAAACTTTCAGCGTCCTTTCATTATCCTTTAAACCGTTCTGCAACTGACGACTTTGAAAACATACCTGAAAATAATTGTAATCTCCCTTTAAATGAAAGTACAATACTTGAATAGAGTTGAAAACATGGTGACAAAAGGATTTCTTCATTTGTTGCCATGTTTTTTAAAAGTCGTCTGCTGCAGAGGCACGAAAATGTCTATATGAGGGAAAGGGTTAACATTGTTCATTTTTATTGTCTATGACAGTACAGGAAAATCTGAACTCTAAAAGCGGCTATATGAGAGACAGGATTAAACATTAAAAATAACTAATTCAACATTAATTGATTATTCTAATCTTATAATGTCAAATTACTATAAGAGCACAGAGTATTTACAGATTTATTGGAAGAGATAAGGATCTCTGGATTAGTTCAAAAAGGCAACAACTGCATTTAACCCTTTCCCTCATAAAGACGCTTTCTTACACCTCAGCATGTATACATGTTTGGTTTCTTTTACTTATAGAACAAAAACAATATGATATAATGTAAAAGACGATCAGTGCGTCCCCTCAGCCTTGCATTCAAACTAAGAAATATTAAACAATGAATTAATTTTAACATATTTATATTACATTGATTGTGATGCAAGCCTTCAGCTTATATTATTTATGCTCGATGTCTGCTTCTAAGAGACTTAACCAGTACTCACGCCATTTGTGTGGAAAAAATCCCAGTCAGAACCCGGTCATCATGCCGGACTTGAACCATGGACCTTTGGTACAAAAGGCGGACTGGTTTTCTTGGAGCCAGGGTCATATATGGGCTTTAATCAATACAAGATCATAAAAAAACTAGAAAAAATTAATTAAGTTACAAAATTATTTGATTTTCTTTTTTTCCAAACTGTTCAAGACTTGTCATAAATTATCAACTACCATTGTTACATAATTATAGTAGTTCAAAGAATGATTTTGAGCAAAAGATCGACTTCTTTCAAGTCTTCAACTTACATTTAACGGTGTAACCTGTTACAATAACATAACACCACTTTCCTCACAAAACAGTCACATAAAACCAAAACTAATAAATCCAATAGAATAGATTGTTTTTAAACTAAAGCCCTTTTATGAACTTGCTTATACATATATTGTGTGTCACACAAGAACAGGGGTGTATGGACTCTTGAGAAATCCAATACCCTTTGTTGACTGTTTACCTGATATTCTATATTAACCCTTTCCCACATACAACAAATCTCCGAAAATGTCTGAATAAGAAAAAAAGGCTTAATCCTATACGTACATGTGTATATGTCACCACGTATATAAGTCACCACGTATTGGACTATCAGTAATTCATTTGACCACTACAATATTCAAAGTGATTGTAACTTAACCCTTTCTCTCATATAGACGCTTTCTGACGCCTCTGTAGCAGACAGCTTTTTGAAAACATAGCGACAAGAGAAGAAATTGCTCAGAACGAGCAATTTCTCCTTGTGCCACAATGTTTTCCACTTTTAGTCATCTCTATAGGTTATCCATTCAATTATCGAGATTTTCTATTATTTGACAAAATATGTTCAAACGTCGTCTGCTGCAGAATTGTTGTATGAGGGAAAGGGTTAATCATAATTTATCTGTAATTGAATATTTAAGTCAACATACTTAATTAAGCATTAGTGATTTAGGGTAGAAACTCTGAATTGTTACATTGTGAACCTTAATTTATCAATATGTTCACTGCTATTAATTAAAGTGCTATGTACACATTTTAAATAACTGAATTTATATTTTATTTTGTTTGTTTGTTTTTAGTACATTGAAACAACTTCAAGAATAAAACCTTTCCATCATGTATTTTGTGTCAAACAAGAGATTCACAGAATTCAGAGTCTTTGTGTACAAAAATCAACCCTTTCCCACATAAATAATATTTGGACACATCTGCAGCAAAAAACTTTTGAAAACATTGTGGCAAAAGGAGAAACTTTGATCATTATGAGCCATTTTCGCCTTGTTACAATGTTTTCAACTCTATTCAATAATTGTTATTTCATTTATAGAGATTTTTCATATTTATGCCTGAATGTGTTCAAAGTCGTCTGCTGTATATTTGCTGTATGTGGGAATGGGGTTGATCCCTCAATTAAGCTGTGAAGAAACAAGAGCGCCGTGGAGCGAATGCAAACGCTCATATGCATGGTTTCTGAAAAAGGAGCATATCTGAATAATTATTAAAGCCAGAGTTATGTGACTTGGTTTAGACATGTGTATTGTTCCTAGGAGCACATGTACCTAGTTTCTTTTGAAAAGATGAACGTTTTTTTAGTTATGAGGTAAGGTTAAAGTTTTTTGTGACGTCAATGTTGCAGATGACACTGACTAAGCCAAGGATATTACAATAGCCAGACTTTTTTTCTTCGAAAAACAGACAAGCTAAAAACCTAGCATATTTATGCCAAAATTGGTGTGGATACAGATCTGCATGCACATCCATAATACTACGTACTACTTGTACAGTGTACAAGTAGTACGTAGTATTATGGATGTGCATGCAGATCTGTACTACAGATGTCATTTGAGTGTAGTTTAGAATCAATGGTTTACAATATAACAGCGCCTATGCTTCCTAGCGTTCTGAGACACACCAGTATTCCACACAACTTTCTCTTCATGTAACTTAGTAGCTACTGGTAACTTTCAACTAAGACATTTTAGTTCATTGATTGTTTAACCATTTCCCTCATACAACAATTCTGCAACAGACGACTTTGAACATATGTTGTCAAAAATAGAAAATCTCTTAAATTGAATGGATAACCTATGACAAAAACTTAAAGTGGAAAACATTGTGGCAAAAGGAGAAATTGTACGTTTTGTGCAATTTCTTCTTTTGTCACTATGTTTTCAAAAAGCCGTCTGCAGCAGAGGTGTCAGAAAGCGTCTATATGAGGGAAAGGGTTAAGACTTACTTCAAATATATTCAAGAACATCCTTGGAATACGTTGTATCAATCATCTTATTAAAATGACAGTACAATTTTGAAGCAGAGTTGAAAATGAAGAAGAAAAGGGGAAAATTGATGATTTAATAAACGTTTTACAAGTAGTATGCATCAGAAATACCTAAATGGTGTACAGAAAGAAAAGAGTTTATAAGTCTAAAGTAATCGGTTACTGACCCTGCCATATCCTTGGTTAAACTGCAGTTTGTTCTGATCTCTCAATGTAAAAGTTAAAACCTCCTTAAAAGTCAAATAGTTACAGCTTTGTCTTAACCCTTTCCCACATGCAGGAAATCTGCAGTAGATGACTTTGAAGACATCATGGCAAAACACAAGAAAATACCCATAAAAATAGGTATAATTACTGAAAAGAGTAGAAATTTATTGCTTGTTTTATAAGCAATTTCTACTTTTGTCACAAAGTTTTCAAAAGACATCTGCTGAAGCCTCTGCAGCAGATGATTTTTGAAAACATAGTGGTAAAAGAAGAAATTGCTCATGATGAGTCATCTGCTGCAGATTTGCTGTATGTGGGATAGGGTTTAAACATGCAAAAGCAGCCAGCTGTATCAAGGAAAGTGTTCAGCAAACATACTGATTGTACTTAATTGCAAATAAGCAAAATTCAGCCAGTACAAACTCTAGAAACATTGGACAGAGGCAGAGAAATAATTTGAACAGATGCAGGGAAATAGAGGCAAAGAAAGAATGGACAGAGGCTGAGAAATATTGAGCAGATACAGGAAAATCTTGGACAGAGGCAAAGAAAAAACAGACAAAGGCAGAGAAATATTGAACAGATGCAGGTTAAATCTTGGTTGGACAGAGGCAAAGAAAGAACAGACAAAGGCAGAGAAACATTGGACATTGGATGCAGGGAATAGACATAGGCAGAGAAACATTGAACATACAGGTTATATAAATGACCCTTTTGCAAGCAAGGCATTTTGAAAACATTGCGATAAAAGGAGAAATTGCTCAAACATATTTTTTTCTTTGCCACAATTGTTTCTATTCAGTTGACATTGTCGAGTCCCGGTAGCTCAGTCGGTAACAACGCGGGCTGTCAATCCATGGGTTGTGAGTTCGAATCCCGGCTCGGCCAACTTTCTTTCCGACGTTTGACAAAAGTCATTGCGACATGCGTCATTCGTCTGCCACCAATTGACTAAGTCTATGTGGAAAAGCAGCCAGTTGCTTGGGAAGATTGTTGTGTGGAGTACTGGTGTGAGAAAACCAGGAAACACATGAGTAGGTGAACTGGCCGCCGTGATATGACTGAGAAATTGTTAAAAACGGCGTTAAACCCCAATCAATCAACAGTTGACATTCAATTTTCATAATATTAATTTCATTTAGTCTTGGATTATTTCCATAAAATCAGACAAATCTAAAAAAATATCATACAGATTGATCAATGAATGTGTCCAAATCTCAATCATACGGGATTGGGTTAAGCCATTTAACTTTTTAACCCTTTCCCACATATGGACGCTTTCTGAACGTCTTTTAAAACATTGTGTCAAAGAGAGAAATTGCTCATGATGAGCAATGTTTCCTTTTGGCACATTGACTATGTTTTTAAATCTAATCAATAATAATAATTTCATTTACAGAGATAATTCCAATTTTCTGCCAAAAAATTATTTCCAAGTCATCTGCTGCAGATTTGTTGTTAAGTGGGAAAGTATTAATTCCCACATACAAAAAATCTGTAGCAAACGACCTTGAAAACATATTGACAAAGCTATTGGAAATCTCTGTAAATGAAAATATAACGATCAAAATTTGATAGAGCTGTATAAATTGTGGCAAATGGAGCAATAGCCTATTATGGGCAATTTCTCCTTTTTGCCACAATGTTTTCAAAAGACGTCTGCAACATTTGCTTCTAAATGTGTCTTCATGTGGGAAAGGATAAAGGTAAGTGTCATGTAGAACAATTAGTTTATATTTCATGAATGGTGAAATGTCATTCAAAGAACATGGTGACAAACACAATATTATCTCCTTTTATCGAATAATAAGCACTAAAACAAAAGACAGTCTACATTTTGGGGAATACCCCTTTGTCTGAATAGATAGCTTGATCCTTTTAACCCTTTCCCTAATACGACAATTCTACAGCAGACGACTTTCAACATATTTTGTCAAAAAATAGTATACCTATGACTAAAAGTGGAAAGCATTGTGGCAAAAGAAGAAATTGCTCATTTAAAGCAATTTCTTCCTTTGTCACTTATAATGTTTTCAAAAGCCGTCTGCTGCAGAGGCCTCAGAAAGCGTCTATATGAGGAAAGGGTAAAGACAGAAAACATTTTCTTCAGGTTAGATATTTCCTCCCATTATTTACCAAATATGGTATTGTTAAAGTAATCTGCTTTGAAAACATTGAAGGAAAGTAATACACTGTACAGCATAAGCAAACAGAGCTGCAGAGGTAGAGCGTCGGCCTCTCGTATCAAAGGTCCCTGGTTTGAGTCCCGTGATGAGCGGGTCCTGACTTTGGGATTTTTCCACACAAATGGCGCGAGTAATGGTTAAGTATCCAGGAAGCAGACATCGAGAGTGATTAATATAAGCTGAAAGCTTGCTCGCAATCGATGTAAAATAAATAATGTTTAAATTAAACAGAGCTAAAAACATGATGAGAAAGGGAGATATTGCTTCTGATGTTTTTAAATGTCGCCTGTTGAAATGTTTTTACATTTTGAACAAAGGACCATGAGACATAAAACTGTCAATTATCTGATAACTATATTCATCATTCATTGGGGATATCTGACTTGGCAGGTTGGGACACCATCTAGATCTCTGCATATTAATGTTTGTGTAAGACAGGCATTTACATGGACAATCTTTAACCCTTTCCCATCTGCATATAGAGAAAGTGAAATATTGGACAGAGGCAGGGAAATATTGGACAAAGGCAGGGAAACAAATTGGACAGAGGTAGAGAAATATTGGACAAAGGCAGGGAAACAAATTGGACAGAGGTAGAGAAATATTGGACAAAGGCAGGGAAACAAATTGGACAGAGGTAGAGAAATATTGGACACAGGCAGGGAAACAAATTGGACAGAGGTAGAGAAATATTGGACACAGGCAGGGAAACAAATTGGACAGAGGTAGAGAAATATTGGACAAAGGCAGGGAAACAAATTGGACAGAGGTAGAGAAATATTGGACAGAGGCAGGGAAACAAATTGAACAGAGGTAGAGAAATATTGGACAGAGGCAGGGAAACAAATTGGACAGAGGTAGAGAAATATTGGACAGAGGCAGGGAAACAAATTGGACAGAGGTAGAGAAATATTGGACAGAGGCAGGGAAACAAATTGGACAGAGGTAGAGAAATATTGGACAAAGGCAGGGAAACAAATTGGACAGAGGTAGAGAAATATTGGACAGAGGTAGAGCAATATTGGACAAAGGCAGGAAAACAAATTGGACAGAGTTAGAGAAATATTGGACAAAGGCAGGGAAACAAATTGGACAGAGGTAGAGAAATATTGGACAAAGGCAGGGAAACAAAGCGGACAGAGGTAGAGAAATATTGGACAGAGGCACATTTTGACACATTTGCAAGATGTGACTTTTGTTTTCAAATCAACTCAACAATAATAGACTACTTTCATTTCTAAAGATTTACATAATTTTGCCGAGATATTTACAAAGTTGTCTGCTTCAGAAGTGCATGTTGTACTGGGGTCGCGCTATTATAGTGATTCCATTCATGCATTTGGAATTCACTCAATATGCACATGTGATGACAAGAGATAACTAGAGATTGCTTTTTTGAAAAAGCGCTTGTCTCCCCATTTGTGTGGTCGTAGGGGAGGAAAAGAAATGATGGAGATGAATTTTTTAGTTTTGGACTGGAGATGAAACAACAGTGACAATCCTCAGTTATTGAGCGGAAACCATTTTTCAGCTGAGGGTTACCATGACCTTGGTCTTTGACCTAGTGACCTCAAAATCAATAGGGGTCATTTGCTGCTGGTGACCAACCTGCACACCAAGTATGAAGTTCCTGGGCCCAAGCAATCTTCAGTTATTGAGCGGAAACCATTTTTCAGCCAAAGGTCACCTTGACCTTTGACCTACTGACATCAAAATCAATAGGGGTCATATACAGGTTAGGACCAAGCTGCAGTATGAAGTTCCTGTGTATAAGCGTTCTTGAGTTATTGAATAAAACACATTTTTCAGCTGAAGGTTACCGTGACCTTCGACATTTGACCTTGTGACCTCAAAATCAAACAAATTCAATAAAGGTCATTTACTGGTTAGGACCAACCTGCACACCAGGTATGAAGTTCCTCAACATAAGCATTTGTTAGTTATTGAGAGGAAACCATTTTTCAGCTGAAGGTTACCATGACCTTGACCTTTAAGCTAGTGACCTCAAAATCAATAGGGGTCATCTACTGGTGGTGACCAACCTGCACACCAAGTATTAACTTATCATGCCAAAGCATTCTAGTTATTAAGCAAAAACAATGTTTCAGCTCATTGTCACTGTGACCTTTCAGCTCAAGGTCACTGTGACCTTGACTTTGACCTCAAAATTAATAGGGTCTTCTACTGGGCATGGCCAACCTGCATACCAAGTATGGAGTTCCTCGGCCCAAGCGTTCTTCAGTTATTGAGCGGAAACCATTCTTTACCTCACAAGGTCACCATGACCTTGACCTTTGACCTTCTGACATCAAAATCAAAAGGAGTCATCTACTGGTCATGACCAACCTGCATACCAAGTATGAAGATCCTATGCCCAAGCGTTCTTCAGTTATTGAGCGGAAACAAGTGTGACGGATGTGACCTTGACCACTGTGACCTTGACCTTTGACATAGTGACCTTAAAATTAATAGGGGTCATTTGCTGGTGGTGACCAACCTGCACATCAAGTATGAAGTTCCTGGGCCCAAGCAAAAACTATTTATCAGCTCATTGTCACTGTGACCTTTCAAGCTCATGGTCACTGTGACCTTGACTTTAGACGTACTGACCTAAAAATAGGGGTCTTCTACTAGGCATGGCCAACCTGCATACCAAGTATGGAGTTCCTCAGCCAAAGCGTTCTTCAGTTATTGAGCGGAAACCATTTTTTACCTCACAAGGTCACCATGACCTTGACCTTTGACCTTCTGTTATCAAAATCAATAGGGGTCAGCTACTGGTCATGACCAACCTGCATACCAAGTATGAAGTTCCTACGCCCAAGCGTTCTCCAGTTATTGAGCGGAAACAAGTGCAGATTTCTTGTATGTGGAGAAGGGTTAATAAATGTAAAGATCTATATATCATGCCTGCCCTGCTAAAGATCATTAAATCACTGATGACAAATGGTTATTAAAGGCAAATACCATTTCAATGAGATTGAAGTCGTTTTTCATTCAATTTGCAAAATAGCATGAGTTTCTGGTTAATCAGTCAAATTTTAACTTCTCTGATATTATCTTTTTTTGAAAGCATTGAGGGAAAATTGCTAATAACAGGTAATTTCTCCTTTCACTCACAATTCCAGAGAACTTGTCTTAACCATTTCCCACATACAATAAATCTGCAGCAGACGAATTTTTAAACTGCTAGGCAAAAATATGGACAATTCCTGAAAATGAAATTAAGATAGTTGAAAAGAGTTGAAAACATTCTCATAAAGAGCAATTTCTCCTTTTGCAACGATGATTTTAAAAGTCGTCTGCTGCAGAGGCTTCATAAAGCGTCTATATAAGGGAAAGGGTTAAAACCACAGATCTGGTAAACATTTAATCTGACTGCAAACAAATTAAGATTATAATAGTTAGGCTATCTATTATATTTAAATGATGTCTTAGAAATGTTTGTAGACATTTGATTTTTTGAACCATTTTAAACAGCATGTCAGTGCCGAAAATATTCTTATCCATAATCCCTGGGTTCCAGTCCGTTACAAGACTAGGAAAATATGCCCAAGGCCCAAGGGCCAAAGACGCCTTTTGAAGCATCTGTAGCAGAAGGCCTTTGAAAACATTGTGTCAAAATGGGGATTTGCTCATAATGAGTAATTTCTTCTTTTGCCTCAATATTTTCAACCATTTTCAATTACCATACTTTCGTTTATAGAGAATTTTCATACTTTCACCTATATACTTTCAACGGGAAAGTCTACTGCTGCAGATTTGTGGTATGTGGGAAAGGGTTAATTATAATAACATAAAAGTACCCAGCCAAGTGTTCTGCCAATAGTACTGTATGATTCATTCTCTGATGGGAGGCACAGCTGATTTTAAGAAGGGACACATGATTCTGAATGAAAATTGCAAGTGTTGTATAAAAAGCTGTTCACAATAGTTGTTTCTATTCTACCAACATTATCTTGTAATCTTTTACATTTGAAAAAATGAATATGGTATTTAGATCATTGCATTTGAAAAAAGAGAAATTCAGCTCTACAAATTGATGGTGGTTTCCTTTGGGAGTTTTACAAAACCAGGATTACTACAGTATCATACCTGCCTTACATAACTTGTAAATCAGAGGTCTAAATAAGGCAGTTAACCCTTTCCCACATCTAGAAGGCTTTTTTAAAAACAAGGCGACAAAAGAAGAAATTGCTCAAAACAAGCAATTTCTCCTTTTGTCACCATGTTTTCAAGTCTATTCAATTTTTTTTTTTCATTTAAAGGGAGTTTGCAATTTTCTTCTGGTATGTTTTGAAAGTCGTCTGTTGCAGATTTTTTGCATGTTGATTAAGGGTTAAAACAAACCTCTGTCCTACTATTTCTTATTACTTAACTAAACCCTTAACCCTTTCCCTCATATAGACGCTTTCTGACGCCTCTGTAGCAGACAGCTTTTTGAAAACATAGTGACAAACGAAGAAATTGCTCAAAATTAGCAATTTCTTCTTTTGCCACAATGTTTTCCTCTTTTAGTCATAGGTTATCCATTCAATTATAGAGATTTTTCTAATTTTTGACAAAATATATTCGAAGTCGTCTGCTGCAGAATTGTCGTATGAACGAAAGGGTTAATGTTGTAGTCCAAAAAGTGATTGAAGAATGTGACATTTGCCCCTTATACAGTTTTCTAGGTTAACCCATGATTTCTGAAGACATAAAGACACTCACAAAGGTGTCAAGTCTACCTTGGGCATTATAAAGATTGCAAGCCAACAATAGTTTTAAAAATAAAGTTCAAGATAGTCCTAGATTACTTACCAAAATGAAAGCTTTTTACCTTTAATTTTGATAGAGAATTAATGAGTTAGGGCTTTAAGTTTAAGGCACTACAACACAAAAATGGTCAATTAGGACTAGAGTGAGAAATTGAAGAGAGCAAAAATTGACAATAATGAAGATGACAATGAATACTGGGAAGGAATTTCATATTCTTGCATTCTTTCCAGTCAAAACCACACCAGCGAATTCTTAGCAGTGGCATTGGGCGATTCTGAAGGGTCTTAAACACAGTACCACCTTAGCCCAGGTTTCTGTACTAGGAATGCGATTTTATATTTTGACTGTTCGCATCCTTAAACTATACCACCTCAACTCAATTTCCCAAGGGCAAAAGGAATCTGGAGTAGTTTGCCATCAGACCTACACAGATGTCCCAGTCTGCCGAATTCAGTCAGTGGGCTTCAATTCTTTCTTATTTCTAATCTTGCTGTATTGTATTTTTAACATTGCACAAAGGTTTTTTTCAGAAGACTGATCCAGAAAAAAGCATGCCAGTTAAAACCGACTTGTCGATTGTTGTGCAGTATGAAGTTGAAGATGAAAAGGCCATAAAGCATGTAAAATGTCCGGTATATGTACATTCCGACTGCAATGCAAGTTCTATGTGGCACGGCCAAAATTCAGTTGCTTTAAACTTACCTAATTTTCGCAGATTTCAATAGCCATTGAGCCAGAAGATATTTAAATGGTTGGTTTTGCAGCAGATGAAGTTAATTTGTCTTATTATAACGATTTTAACCGAAAAGCACGATATTGTCTAATGCGTCGTGTATCTATGCAAATGTAAACATTTCATGCGGCGTGCTCAGATTCCTATCGCAATTTCTCTCACTTGAAAATCTGATCTGCATCAGACTCAGTAGCTCGAGCTAATCAACGTTTGATAAGCCTATCAAGCTTCGAGCTTGTCAACCATGTTTATCGACAAAGTGACTGGATTTCGACCTTGTTATAAATAAAGCTGACATGTCAAAGGTTGAGTCACGTGAGTTGAAAAGGGTTGACAGAAAATGTGAAGATCGGAAACCGGAACTTTTTACATGAAAATGTCAAAGTGTACAGTGTCACCATGAAGAACATAAAAGTAAAACATTTTACAAAACTTGTCATTCTCTGTTGCGTTTTGGGAGTTTTAGTTTTCTTTAATAATAAAGCAAATATCCACAGTATTGTTAAAACTAGTGAACACCCACAGGATGCAAACCTACATGTGAAGTATGGAGTGGACCAAGATCAGATAGCCAATGTTTACAGGCAAACTGTGTCACACGGACTTCGAAACTTAAGATGGGCACAGATCTCAGATGGTGGAACCAGGAAGAACTTTAACCAATCAGGATATACGCCACAATCACTCGCAGATGATGGAGATGTTGAGGTGACTTTCTTTGTGTTTTTTATTTTATAACCCTTTACCATATACAACAAAGGTCATGCAAACTTGGAAAATATCTTCAAAAGCATACTATCACTTTAAAAATATCTTCAAAAGCATACTATCACTTTAAAAGTATCTTAACAAGTACAACACTTTGGGAAAAAGAGTATGTATTTGTAGTTTCAAGTCTTGCTATTAAAAGCATACTTGGATTTGTACAAACCTCGACGTCTTTGTTCTTACTTTTTCTGTAATAGATGTATATAACAACCAAAGCGTAAATATTCGATTACATTTATGCCAGCGTGTTAACCCTTTCCCTCGTACAACAACTCTGCAGCAGACGACTTTGAACATATTTTGTCAAAACAATTTTGAATGGATAGCCTATGACTAAAAGTGGAAAACATTGTGGCAAAAGGAGAAATGGTTTGTTTTGAGCCATTTCTTCTTTTGTCACTATGTTTTCAAAAAGCTGTCTGCTGCAGAGGCCTCAGATAGCGTCTATATGAGGGAAAGGGTTAAGGATTGTTTTACAAAATTACGACAGTAATCAGCTCACTGATATATTTCAACTTATTCTGATATTCCATTGTCTCAAATGATTTCAAAGCATACAACTTTGAAAACAGTATATCAGGGAAAGTTAATTTAACTTTGCCCACATGCTGACACATTTTTTGGCAAACATATTGTGGCAAAAGGAGAAAATGATTACTCCTAACAAGCAAATCTCCTTAGTTGAATTTAGTTTTAAACTTATTTATTTTACATCAATTGCGAAACAAGCTTTAAGCTTATATTAACCACGCTCGATGTCTGCTTCCTGGAGACATCAATTTTTGAAACTGTTGATCTATAGTCTATTTATAGATTTTAACTTTTATTATCGTAATTTCACATAGATGGCATCTCAATTTACAATCATCCTAACTATTCATTTGCTTTGTTTTTAATAATCTGACTTTCATGTTCAGTATAATATCGACCTATTTTACTATGTTGCGTGACGAAAACTTTATCTGTAGCTCTAATAGTTGTTTTTTGTCGATTTCGATCATCTGTCATTTTCATTCATTAAAGCATCTTTTTTTGTGCAAAATATCGCTGAAAGTTTCGTCTTTGATTGCACATACTTGATTCAAAGTTAACTTTGAGTACAATTGTCATCGCAAAATGGAAACATGAAAAGATTTAAACCACAGAAATATCTGTTTCAAGATAAATAATGCTGTCTAGTAGATTCGTTCTTTTTTGCTGTTATTACGTGTCACTTTCTTGAATATCGCGGTAAACACGATTTTGGTGTCTTTTGCCTAGCCGACAACATGTTTTATCACAGATGCGATGTGAACTTAAATAAAATGAAATGTTCTGGTTCTTACAAACAAAGTGTGATCAGATTAACTGATCTGTATGTCATACACACAGACACTTTCAGGCACCTCTGCTGCAAATATGTTTTGAAAACATTGTGGGAAAAGTAGATTTTTTTTTTAATTTATTCAATTATAATTGATTGTTCTTTCAATTATAGTGAGAATGTGTGCTTCTTTTTGAATACCTCATTGAAATCATTGTGGCAAAAGGAGATATTGCTCATAAAGAGCAATTTCTGCATATGCCACAATAATTTCAACACTTTTCAATAATAATACGATCATTTATAGAGATTTTTTATATTTTGTACTTGATAATTTCAAAGTCGTCTGTTGCAGATTTGTTTTATGTGGGAAATGGTTAAACCCTTATCCACTATCATGACTTACCGATACAAACCAAAAACACTCATCTAATTTTCTGTGTGTCAGCATTATTTGACAAAACATTACCATAACAGGGCGTGTGTTCAATACAAATTATAGTAGATTGTTTTTTGGTACAAATAGAAATTGATTCTTGTCCCTTTATCTTTAGTATTATATGTCACTTTTCATGATCAGTTTAACTCTAAATCATCTCATTCACATAAAACTCAGACCCTGCCAGGTTAAATATCCTGCATGAAACTTATATCTTCAAATACCGACTGACTACAGATTAAATTTTTCTAATGTAATAATGTTTGTGGATTTAAATGTTCTTTTTTCTTATTTCTTCATGTGCAACGAAATATTGCGGCTTCTCTTTGATGCTTTGCCTCAAACATTCGTCTTGTTATTGTTTGTTTAATGTATAAATTTGGCTGGTGGCTGATATTGGTCCATATAGGTCATAGCTTCCTGTTGTCTTCACCTTTTGAAATAGTCTCAATATATTGACATTACATATTGCATTCAGAGCTCTAGATAAGGGGCGTTTTGCATGCAGGATGCTGTATATGATGATGTGGAAGTATTTGTTGATCAACTCATTATTTTTGTCCAATTGATTTTACCTTGCAGTGCCGAGATATCCATACAGTGAATCATGAAGATCGTTGCAGCTTTGTCAACGCTACAGATGACTGTCATGTTGACGAGGGGTTCATTAACTACACATACTTTATTTACTGTGATTTTAGTACAAAACTGCTGACACTTGGCTGCATATTACTAGTAAGTTATAAACTCCAATTAGCCCTTTCCCACATACAATAAATCTGCAGCAGACGACTTTGAAATTATCAGCTCCAAAATATAGAAAATCTCTATAAATGAAAGTATGATTATTGAATAGGGTTGAAATCATTGTGAGCAATTTCTCTATTTGCCACTTTGGTTTCAAAAGTTGTCTGCTTCAGAAAGTGTCTATATGTGGGAAAGGGTTAACCCTTTTACCTGGTGTGACCATTGTTTATGTCGTCTGCTTTGAAAACGTCTCTCAAAACCCTAACTTTATGGAAAAGAGAAAGAGGTTTGTTATTTAGTGTATGATTGTTGAGGGCCAGAGGGAAGATTTAAGTGTAACTAACTGTGTTACCCTCTTTCCCTCATACGACAATTCTGCAGCAGATGACTTTGAACGTATTTTGTCAAAACATAGAAAATCTCCATAATTCAATGGATAACCTATGACAAAAAGTGGAAAACATTGTGGCAAAAGAAGAAATTGCACGTTTTGTGCAATTTCTTCTTTTGTCACTATGTTTTCAAAAAGCCGTCTGCTGCAGAGGCGTCAGAAAGCGTCTATATTAGGGAAAGGGTTAAATAAAGTATTATTATTATTATTATTATTGTTATTATAGAGCCAATAACTTTGTGGCTAAAAAAAGGAGAATTGGTATGTTTTGAGAAATAATTTGTTTTACCACATTTCTTTTCTTTTCAAAAGTAGCTCTGCTATACATGTTTTTTCCATGTTGTTTTTTTACGAGGGAAAAAGTTGAGTGCAATATACTTTTTAACGCATTCCTACATAGAGTAAATTTGAAGTAGACAACTTTAAAAATATCTACGCATACATATGGGAAAATCTAATTTATACATGTAAATGTAAAGGCATATTATTATCGAATAAAGTTGAAAAAGTTGTGCTCTATGGCTGCTGCAAAAGTGTAATAGTGCACAAGTATGCAGGTCGAAAGGGGTTAACACTTTTCCTGATAGGACAATTCTGCAGCAGACGACTTTGAACGTATTTTGTCAAAACATAGAAAATCTCCATAATTGAATGGATAACCTATGACAAAAAGTGAAAAACATTGTGGCAAAAGGAGAAATTGCACGTTTTGTGCAATTTCTTCTTTTGTCACTATGTTTTCTAAATGCTGTCTGCTGCAGAGGCGTCAGAAAGCGTTTATATGAGGGAAAGGGTTAATTGCGAACAGAAGTAAAAGACACTGTAAGTTGGTTTAGAATTAATAGTTTCTCATAATTGTAAATTAACCCTTTTCCCACATACAACAAATCTGCAGCAGACAACTTTGAACATATTTTGTCAACAAATAAAAAAGTCTCTATAATTGAATGGATAACCTATGACTAAAAGTGGAAAACATTGTGGCAAAAGGAGAAATTGCTCATTTTGAGCAATTTCTTCTTTTGTCACTATGTATTAAAAAAAGCCTGCTGCTGAAGAGGTTTCAGAAAGTGTCTATATGAGGGAAAGGGTTAAGCTGACATGAAAGTATTTTCTGTCGCAAAGGAGCTTGCAATAACTCTTTTCCTTGATACAGATGATTTTGCTCTCAATTCTTTTTTAAAACATTAAATATTTAGGAAAGTGGAGAAAATTCTCTAAATCAAGCAATTTTTTATTTTCTCACAATGTTTCTTTAAACAACTCTTTATCAAATGTAAACTTCCATATTTGAAGATATTGCTTTTTATCCCACAATGATTTCAAAGCAGACATCCCTTCAATATCTTATCAGATTAACAGTCAGGAAGTATTAACCCTTTCCCACATATAGACGCTTTCTGACGCCTCTGCAGCAGACGACTTTTGAAAACAGTGTAACAAAAGTATAAATTGCTCAAAACAAGGAAATTCTCCTTTTGCCACAATGTTTTCATCTTTTTTCAGTAATTATATATACTTACAATTATGGAGATTTTCCATATTTTTGAGTAGACATTTTATTTTCAAAGTCATCTGCTGCAGTTTTTTTTGTTTGTTGGAAAGTGTTAACCATACAGAAAGTGATTTCCATGAATTTCCATCACACTAACAGATAAAATAGTCATAAGGAAATCTAACCCTTCTCCCATATAATGCTGACACATTTTGACGTTTCCAGAGCACATTGTATTTTGCCACAATTGTTTTCACATTAATTCTAACTATACTCACAGAGATTTACATATTCTTGCCATCATGTTTTTGAATTCGTCTGCTGCTCTTTTCTTGTATCATATGGGAAAGGATGAAGTTGTTTGACCAGGAATTGGGCTTGAAAATACATGGATGAGTACTTGTGTGTCACAGAATCTTAAGTATTTTATGTCACTAAAACTCGAGTATTGTATGTTACTGCAATGCTTCAGATTCAGCCGTTTACTTCATGTCTATATTTTCAAGAGTTTTCTGTTCTGTAAACATCTAATACCGGAAACTAACAACCTGATTGTGCCAAAGCATGATTTTCATAAAAAGTTGTAAAAAATTGTAAAAAAAGGAGAGAAGAAATTACAAAATCTGAGCAATCTTTCCTATTATGTTCTAAAATGTCATCTGCTGCAAATGTGTCAAAATGGCTATGCACGTGAGAAAGGTTTAGGAAGATGAAATACAATCCTTACTAATAGAGAGCTCTCCTATGTTGTTTATTACAGATATTATGGTGGGCATTCTTATTTGTTGGTCTGGCAGTCACAGCAGACGACTTGTAAGTATAACTAGACAAAGTTAACCTGATACCACCCTCTATCTAAAGATGTATGTCATCAATAATGATCTGAATACATTAATAATACATGAATTCATCAATAAAAATGTGAATACATCAATAATACATGAATACATCAATGATACATGAATACATCCATAAAGATCTGAATACATTAATAATACAAGAATTCATCAATAATGATCTGAATACATTAATAATATACATGAATATATCAATACTGATATGAATACATTGATAATACATGAATACATCAATAATGATCTGAATACATTAATAATACATGCATACATCAATAATACATCATTACATCAATAATAATGTGAATACATCAATAATACATCATTACATCAATACAAATATGAATACATCAATAATACATGAATACATCAATCATACATCTTTACATCAATGATACATGAATACATCAATAAAGATCTGAATACATTAATAATATATGAATACATCAATAATGATCTGAAAACATTAATACTACATGAATACACCAATAATACATCATTACATCAATAATAATGTGAATACATCAATAATACATCATTACATCAATCAAAATATGAATACATGAATACATCAATCATACATCTTTACATTAATAATACATGAATACATCAATATTAATGTGAATACATCAATAATACATCAGTAATACATCAATAATAATGTGAATACATTAATAATACATGAATACATCTATAATAATGATACATCAATAATACATCAATACTAATGTGAATACATCAATAATACATGAATACATAAATAATAAATGAATACATCAATAATACATGGATACATCTATAATAATGATACATCAATAATAATGATACATCAATAATACATCAATACTAATGTGAATACATCAATAATACATAAATACTTCAAAAATACATAAATACATAAATAATACATGAATACATCAATAATAAATGAATACATCAATAATACATGAATACATCAGTTATAATGTGAATACATCAAAAATACATGAATACATCAATAATAATATGAATACATCAATAATACATGAATACATCAATAACAATGTGTATACATAAAAAATACATGAATACATAAAACAAAAATACATGAATACATCAATAATACATGAATACATAAATAATACATCAATACATCAATAATACATAAAAAATATATGAATCCATCAGTTATACATGAAAACATAAGTAATTATGTGAATACATTAATAATACGTGAATACATCGGTAATACATGAATACATCAATAATACATGAATACATCAATAATAGAATGACTATATCAATACGAAATGATTATATATATAAACAGGGACATAGATAAGACCCTTATATACATTATAGAATTAAAACATCAATAAGAAATGACTATATAAACAATAAAGTGAATATGTCAATAATAAAATGACTATATCAATAAGAAATGATTATAATATATAGACAAGACGAATGTTTGACGCAAAGCGTCAAAGAGAAGCCGCAATGTTTCGTTGTTCATGTAGAAATAAGAAAAAAGAACATTTAAATCCACAAACAACTGTAGACGGTAATACGCTGACATATTTATCCCTTTGAAGACTGTTGGATACTTCAAATTACCTCCCTTTAAGCAACACAACGATATTTACCTTGTGATTCGTATGATTAAGATTAATAAACATTGAAATTATATGAATGAAAACTATTATTTAAATTAGTAACAACATCAAAATCAAATTTAAGCCAAGATAAATGTGTACACATTTCATTAATTGTTTGTAGATACCCTAATGTATAGGTATGAATATAAAATTTATAGTGTTATAAACAAATTTTCATTTCAACGTACTAAGACTGTGAATCTCACAGAAACACCCATTTCAATATACCAACATGTTAAAGTAAATTAAAGAATGAACCGTTTTTGTATGTACTGAAACTAGAAACGTCCGTTAGGGTATAAGTATATTTCCAATATTTGCGATGTTATATTGCGACTAGCTTACCCGGCACGACGTAAACTTTCCTCTACCAAATTGGTTGTTGTATGTGGGAAACGGTTAGCTGCTAAACATGTATTTAAATGTTAAGCTGTGTTAAATATTTGTATTCCCTTTAAATTATTTATTTAAATCGTCATACATGTGTATTATTAGACAAAGGTGTCGGACCAAATGGGAACTTAGCTAAATTGTGCGTATAATACTAGAAATTACCTCCCTTTAAGTACTACCACGATTTTTTTCTTGTGATTCGTATGAATACGTATGAATACGTTTGATAAACATTTACATTTCAACTAGACGGCAACATTTATTGTGAAACAGATATTTCTCACATATCATATATGTTCATGTCTGCACTTCTTCATCTAGAATTACTGCGTGATATATGATAGCATGTAAGGAACAGAATGGCATTAATGCCGAGCGCGAGGGTAAACAATGCCAAACAACAACAACAACAAACAGATTACATTTACTGCGTGACTTCTCTTGTTCACTGTTCAAGATACAGTATGAATTTCGCTTAAATAAATGTTTAACTGTGTTAAATATTTGTATTCCCTTTAAATTGTTTATTTAAATCGTCATACATGTGTATTATTAGACAAAGGTGTCAGACCAAATGGGAACTTAATTAAATTGTGCGTATATACTTCAAATTACCTCCCTTTAAGTACTACTAGGATTTTTTTCTTGTGATTCGTATGAATAAGTTTGATAAACATTAACATTTCAACTAGATGGCAACATTTATTGTGAAACAGATATTTTGTTCATGTCTGCACTTCTTCATCTAGAATTACTGCGTAATATATTATAGCATGTAAGGAATGGAATGGCATTAATGCAGAGGAGCGCGAGGGTAAACAATGCCAAACAACAACAACAACAAGAAACAGATTACATTTACTGCGTACCTTCTTTTGTTCGTGGTCCCGGTTTAACATACTATCGAACTAAAAAAAGCGTATGAGGCAGGTAACCAATTCAGTTTACTGTTTAGACAAGATACAGTATGAATTTCGCTTAAATAAAAATGTACATACATTCAATTAATATACTGGCCTTTGTCTTTTGTTTTTAATTTGTAAAACTCACACATGTATATAGAGTGTAAAAGGGATGTTTTAAAAGTCATTACCTTAAATTAATGTACTTAGAAAGGACAAAGAGAAATCAAGATATGTGGTCACGCTGGCAGGTCTAAATATTCTCCTTGACCGAAAATTAAAAGCATCCCTACAGGAAGCCGCCTCCTGGCGGCTTCCAATAATGAAATGAATATGTGAATAATAAAATGAAAATTCCTTCTGAGGGATGATTTAGGCTGGTGCTAGACAGAGTGTGAATACACTTATTCAGTGTTGTAATAAAAACCTTAATTTTACAGACTGGTTCAAATCTCGAGTTTTTGTTTGGAAGGGATTTAAACTCAAGTATTTCTGAAGTAGTAACTTCCCCATATATAAGTTTACAATAAAGGAAAAGATTTCTGATTCCTAGAGTGTTTCTATTAAGAAACTTGACCTTTTTCCTTTCAAGATAATTGAGAGATTAATTCTCCTTATTGAAAAATGGAGGCCTTTATAAAAGATGTTTTTTTCGTTGGTACTCACAAAAAAGGGCTCTGTGAGACTGTATGGTTAACTACCCACAACATAAATTGATAGGGTGCATCAAAGATTTTGATACATAAAATATGCGCACAAAACACTGTAAACGAAAAGAGTGAGTATTTAACCATTTCCTTGATATAGACGCTTTCTGACGCCTTTGCAGCAAAACGGCTTTTTGAAAACATAGTGACAAAAGAAGAAATTGCACAAAACATGCAATTTCTCCTTTTGCCACAATGTTTTCCACTTTTTGTCATTGGTTATCCATTCAATTATGGAGATTTTCTATGTTTTGACAAATACGTTCAAAGTCGTCTTCTGCAGAATTGTCGTATGAGGGAAAGGGTTAAGCAACCGCAATAGTTACTATGAATGTAGGATGAAAAAAGGAAGCATAAAACAGTGTGAGAAAAGAAGATAATGCTAATTTTAAATGATATATTTTCCCACAATGTTTACATAGATGTCAGATAAAGGATTAGTTAACCCTTTCCTACATACAATAAATCTGCTTTGAATCTGCTTTGAAATAATCTGGACAAAAATGGGAAATATATTTGTAACTGATAGTTTAATTATTGAATAGAGTTGAAAACATTGTGGCAATAAGGAGAAATTGCTCATCATGAGCAATTTCTTCTTTTGCCACAATGTTTTCAAGAAGTCGTCTGCTTCAGAAAGCGTCTCTATGTGGGAAAGGGTTAAGGAATAGTTGATGGTTGGTTTGCAAACAGAGAATACTCTGACCAGAATTTACTTAGCCATGGGTTGATCTGGACCCTTCCAGATCACAAAATCCCTGAAGGACAGTTTTAACTAAAATATGGCTCATACCCGTCAAGCTCTAGATTGTGGAGTAATATGGTTTAACTTAAATATGGTTCATACACACAGAGCTCTAGATTGTGGAGTAATATGGTTTAATTAAGATATGGCTCCTACACAAAGAGCTCTAGATTGAGGAGTAATATGGTTAAACTAAAATATGGCTCATACACACAGCTCTAGATTGAGGAGTAATATGGTTTAATTAAGATATGGCTCATACACAAAGAGCTCTAGATTGTGGAGTAATATGGTTTAAATAAAATATGGCTCATACACAAAGAGCTCAGGATTGTGGAGTAATATGGTTTAATTAAGATATGGCTCATACCAGTCAAGCTCTAGATTGTGGAGTAATATGGTTTAACTTAAATATGGCTCATACACAAAGAGCTCTAGATTGTGGAGTAATATGGTTTAATTAATATATGGCTCATACACACAGAGCTCTAGATTGTGGAGCAATATGGTTAAACTAAAATATGGCTCATATCCTTCGAGCTCTAGATTGTGGAGTAATATGGTTAAACTAAAATATGGCTCATACCCGTCGAGCTCTAGATTGTGGAGTAATATGGTTTAAATAAAATATGGCTCATACGCACATAGCTCTGGATTGTGGAGTAATATGGTTTAACTAAAATATGGTTCATACACACAGAGCTCTAGATTGTGGAGTAATATGGTTAAACTAAAATATGGCTCATACCCGTCGAGCTCTAGATTGTGGAGTAATATGGTTTAAATAAAATATGGCTCATATCCTTCGAGCTCTAGATTGTGGAGTAATATGGTTTAACTTAAATATGGCTCATACCCGTCGAGCTCTAGATTGTGGAGTAATAGGTATAAATAAAATATCGCTCATACACACAGAGCTCTGGATTGTGGAGTAATATGGTTTAAATAAAATATCGCTCATACACACATAGCTCTGGATTGTGGAGTAATATGGTTTAATTAAAATATGGCTCATACACACAGAGCTCTAGATTGAGGAGTAATATGGTTTAATTAAGATATGGCTCATACACAAAGAGCTCTAGATTGAGGAGTAATATGGTTAAACTAAAATATGGCTCATACACAAAGAGCTCTAGATTGAGGAGTAATATGGTTAAACTAAAATATGGCTCATACACACAGAGCTCTAGATTGAGGAGTAATATGGTTTAATTAGGATATGGCTCCTACATAAAGAGCTCTAGATTGAGGAGTAATATGGTTAAACTAAAAAATGGCTCATACACACAGAGCTCTAGATTGAGGAGTAATATGGTTTAATTAAGATATGGCTCCTACACAAAGAGCTCTAGATTGTGGAGTAATATGGTTTAAATAAAATATGGCTCATACACAAAGAGCTCAGGATTGTGGAGTAATATGGTTTAATTAAGATATGGCTCATACCGGTCAAGCTTTAGATTGTGGAGTAATATGGTTTAACTTAAATATGGCTCATACACAAAGAGCTCTAGATTGTGGAGTAATATGGTTTAATTAATATATGGCTCATACACACAGAGCTCTAGATTGTGGAGCAATATGGTTAAACTAAAATATGGCTCATATCTTTCGAGCTCTAGATTGTGGAGTAATATGGTTAAACTAAAATATGGCTCATACCCGTCGAGCTCTAGATTGTGGAGTAATATGGTTTAAATAAAATATGGCTCATACACAAACAGCTCAGGATTGTGGAGTAATATGGTTTAATTAAGATATGGCTCATACCGGTCAAGCTCTAGATTGTGGAGTAATATGGTTTAACTTAAATATGGCTCATACACAAAGAGCTCTAGATTGTGGAGTAATATGGTTTAATTAATATATGGCTCATACACACAGAGCTCTAGATTGTGGAGCAATATGGTTAAACTAAAATATGGCTCATATCCTTCGAGCTCTAGATTGTGGAGTAATATGGTTAAACTAAAATATGGCTCATACCCGCCGAGCTCTAGATTGTGGAGTAATATGGTTTAAATAAAATATGGCTCATACACAAAGAGCTCAGGATTGTGGAGTAATATGGTTTAATTAAGATATGGCTCATACCGGTCAAGCTCTAGATTGTGGAGTAATATGGTTTAACTTAAATATGGCTCATACACAAAGAGCTCTAGATTGTGGAGTAATATGGTTTAATTAATATATGGCTCATACACACAGAGCTCTAGATTGTGGAGCAATATGGTTAAACTAAAATATGGCTCATATCCTTCGAGCTCTAGATTGTGGAGTAATATGGTTAAACTAAAATATGGCTCATACCCATCGAGCTCTAGATTGTGGAGTAATATGGTTTAAATAAAATATGGCTCATACGCACATAGCTCTGGATTGTGGAGTAATATGGTTTAACTAAAATATGGCTCATACACACAAAGCTCTAGATTGTGGAGTAATATGGTTTAACTAAAATATGGCTCATACACAAAGAGCTCTAGATTGTGGAGTAATATGGTTTAACTAAAATATGGCTCATATCCTTCGAGCTCTAGATTGTGGAGTAATATGGTTTAACTTAAATATGGCTCATACCCTTCGAGCTCTAAATTGTGGAGTAATATGGTATAAATAAAATATCGCTCATACACACAGAGCTCTGGATTGTGGAGTAATATGGTTTAAATAAAATATCCCTCATACACACATAGCTCTGGATTGTGGAGTAATATGGTTTAATTAAAATATGGCTCATACACACAGAGCTCTAGATTGAGGAGTAATATGGTTTAATTAAGATATGGCTCATACACAAAGAGCTCTAGATTGAGGAGTAATATGGTTAAACTAAAATATGGCTCATACACACAGAGCTCTAGATTGAGGAGTAATATGGTTTAATAAAGATATAGCTCCTACACAAAGAGCTCTAGATTGAGGAGTAATATGGTTAAACTAAAATATGGCTCATACACACAGAGCTCTAGATTGAGGAGTAATATGGTTTAATTAAGATATGGCTCATACACAAAGAGCTCTAGATTGTGGAGTAATATGGTTTAAATAAGATATGGCTCATACACACAGAGCTCTAGATTGAGGAGTAATATGGTTTAATTAAGATATGGCTCATACACAAAGAGCTCTAGATTGTGGAGTAATATGGTTTAAATAAGATATGGCTCATACACACAGAGCTCTAGATTGTGGAGTAATATGGTTTAATTAATATATGGCTCATACACACAGAGCTCTAGATTGTGGAGTAATATGGTTAAACTAAAATATGGCTCATATCCTTCGAGCTCTAGATTGTGGAGTAATATGGTTAAACTAAAAATATGGCTCATACCCGTCGAGCTCTAGATTGTGGAGTAATATGGTTTAATTAAGATATGGCTCATACACAAAGAGCTCTAGATTGTGGAGTAATATGGTTTAACTAAAATATGGCTCATACACAAAGAGCTCTAGATTGTGGAGTAATATGGTTTAACTAAAATATGGCTCATACACACAGAGCTCTGGATTGAGGAGTAATATGGTTTAATTAAGATATGGCTCATACACAAAGAGCTCTAGATTGAGGAGTAATATGGTTTAACTAAAATATGGCTCATACACAAAGAGCTCTAGATTGAGGAGTAATATGGTTTAATTAAGATATGGCTCATACACACAGAGCTCTAGATTGAGGAGTAATATGGTTTAACTAAAATATGGCTCATACCCGTCGAGCTCTAGATTGTGGAGTAATATGGTTTAAATAAAATATGGCTTATACGCACATAGCTCTGGATTGTGGAGTAATATGGTTTAAATAAAATATGGCTCATACACACAGAGCTCTAGATTGTGGAGTAATATGGTTTAACTAAAATATGGCTCATACACAAAGAGCTCTAGATTGTGGAGTAATATGGTTTAACTAAAATATGGCTCATATCCTTCAAGCTCTAGATTGTGGAGTAATATGGTTTAACTTAAATATGGCTCATACCCGTCGAGCTCTAAATTGTGGAGTAATATGGTATAAATAAAATATCGCTCATACAAACAGAGCTCTGGATTGTGGAGTAATATGGTTTAAATAAAATATCCCTCATACACACATAGCTCTGGATTGTGGAGTAATATGGTTTAATTAAAATATGGCTCATACACACAGAGCTCTAGATTGAGGAGTAATATGGTTAAACTAAAATATGGCTCATACACACAGAGCTCTAGATTGAGGAGTAATATGGTTTAATTAAGATATGGCTCATACACAAAGAGCTCTAGATTGAGGAGTAATATGGTTAAACTAAAATATGGCTCATACACACAGAGCTCTAGATTGAGGAGTAATATGGTTTAATTAAGATATGGCTCATACACAAAGAGCTCGAGATTGTGGAGTCATATGGTTTAAATAAGATATGGCTCATACACAAAGAGCTCTAGATTGTGGAGTAATATGGTTTAAATAAAATATGGCTCATACACAAAGAGCTCTGGATTGTGGAGTAATATGGTTTAATTAAGATATGGCTCATACCAGTCAAGCTCTAGATTGTGGAGTAATATGGTTTAACTTAAATATGGCTCATACACACAGAGCTCTAGATTGTGGAGTAATATGGTTTAATTAATATATGGCTCATACACACAGAGCTCTAGATTGTGGAGTAATATGGTTAAACTAAAATATGGCTCATATCCTTCGAGCTCTAGATTGTGGAGTAATATGGTTAAACTAAAAATATGGCTCATACCCGTCGAGCTCTAGATTGTGGAGTAATATGGTTTAAATAAAATATGGCTCATACACACATAGCTCTGGATTGTGGAGTAATATGGTTTAACTAAAATATGGCTAATACACACAGAGCTCTAGATTGTGGAGTAATATGGTTTAACTAAAATATGGCTCATACACACAGAGCTCTGGATTGTGGAGTAATATGGTTTAATTAAGATATGGCTCATACACAAAGAGCTCTAGATTGTGGAGTAATATGGTTTAAATAAAATATGGCTCATACACAAAGAGCTCTAGATTGTGGAGTAATATGGTTTAACTAAAATATGGCTCATACACACAGAGCTCTGGATTGAGGAGTAATATGGTTTAATTAAGATATGGCTCATACACAAAGAGCTCTAGATTGAGGAGTAATATGGTTTAACTAAAATATGGCTCATACACAAAGAGCTCTAGATTGAGGAGTAATATGGTTTAATTAAGATATGGCTCATACACACAGAGCTCTAGATTGAGGAGTAATATGGTTTAACTAAAATATGGCTCATACACAAAGAGCTCTAGATTGAGGAGTAATATGGTTTAACTAAAATATGGCTCATACACAAAGAGCTCTAGATTGAGGAGTAATATGGTTTAACTAAAATATGGCTCATACTTTCTCGGGTAAATTCTACCAGATATCAAGAAACAAGCTGAGACCATGCTTCCCAGGTCCTAGATTGAAGTCGATGGGAATTTGAGACTAGATAGGATGAAGGCGACTTCATTGAGGCCTTCGGGTTTCATTGAGGCATTAAGCGGCTTAAAAGTTATAGACCTCAACAAGGTCGAGGGTGAATGAGCATCTGGGTGACTGTAAACACCTTGGTTCCTTAACCTTATTAGTTTGTTTTGGTTGAATTTGAGGTCATTTTATAGAAAGCGTCCTGGGAGGACGTTGAAGTACTAACACAAAAGTGTTTGATTGCTCAAGAAGAAAAAGATTGTATGGTGAAGAGCTATCTACTTCTCCTTGTTCCAGGCCTTTGTACCAGTTATTATTGATTTATTCGAGTGTAGCACCGTTTTCAACAGTAAATCAGTTAAATAACGGCAGCCGGTTAATCTTATCACTTACTACCCAGCTTTCTAGAATCTCAAAACGACATTCTTTCAAGACAATTTGCTATCTTCCCACATAGACATTTTAACCCATTGGTTGGAGGTAACTGGCTTCTTTCCCATGATAGTTTAAACCCATCAAATGGAAAGCAACCAGCTTCTTTTCCACATAGACTATTAAGCTCATTGGTGGAAGACAAATGGCTTCTTTCTCATTTATAGAAGATAAATAAACCATTTCACAAACACTTTGGTTAATCTTATCCCTTTCCCTCATACGACAATTCTGCAGCAGACGACTTTTCACATATTTCGTCAAAAAATAGAAAATCTCTATAATTGAATGGATAACCTATGACTAAAAGTGGAAAACATTGTGGCAAAAGGAGAAATCTGGAGCAATTTCTTCTTTTGTCACTATGTTTTCGAAAAGCTGTCTGCTGCAGAGGTGTCAGAAAGCGTCTATATGAGAGAAAGGGTTAAGAGAGAATGTTGGCCCGAGCCAGAAATAGTAATAAGGGGAAGCTTCATTGAGTTATCAGTAATGATTATCATCCTGTGTTTTCAATGGGTTAAATCATCTCTCAATTGTTTCTGACCCTTACTTTAACCGACATACGTGTACAACCAAACTACAGCAGGTGATTTTTGAAAAAAACATTGAGGGAAAAAATATTGAAAATCTATCTAAATGAAAGTGTATTTAATGAAAACATTATGGCAAAATGAGAAATTGCTCATGATGAGCAATTTCTCATTTTGCCACAATGTTTTTAAAAAGTCAGTTACTTCAGAATGCATCTGAAAGTAGGAAAGGGTAAATAATTTACCTTACATAGAGGATTGTTGATGCCTTTGCAGCTGACGAGTTTGGAAAACATAAAGAGAAAAGGAGAACTTCTCTAGATGAGAATTGTTGAGTTTGGAAAACATAATGAGAAAAGGAGAACTTCTCCAGATGAGAATTGTTTTCTTTTTTCCCCACAACTCTTTTTGTTAGAATTTTAAATCCACTTTTCAATAATATGTTATGATTTTTACTTCAAGTATTTAAAAAACAAACCGAATGCTATCAGGTAAAAGGTTTAACTTCACTATCTAAAGTATTAGTCATTGAACATACTTAGTGAAACCAATAACATCAAAACCCTTTCATACCTTCAGACACTATATTATTAGTCGTTGAACATACTTAGTGAAACCAATAACATCAAAACCCTTTCATACCTTCAGACACTATATTATTAGTCGTTGAACATACTTAGTGAAACCAATAACATCAAAACCCTTTCCCACCTTCAGACACCATATTATTAGTCATTGAACATACTTAGTGAAACCAATAACATCAAAACCCTTTCCCACCTTCAGACACCATATTATTAGTCATTGAACATACTTAGTGAAACCAATAACATCAAAACCCTTTCATACCTTCAGACACTATATTATTAGTCGTTGAACATACTTAGTGAAACCAATAACATCAAAACCCTTTCATACCTTCAGACACTATATTATTAGTCATTGAACATACTTAGTGAAACCAATAACATCAAAAACCTTTCTCACCTTCAGACACTATATTATTAGTCATTGAACATACTTAGTGAAACCAAAAACATCAAAACCCTTTCATACCTTCAGACACTATATTATTAGTCATTGAACATACTTAGTGAAACCAATAACATCAAAAACCTTTCTCACCTTCAGACACTATATTATTAGTCATTGAACATACTTAGTGAAACCAATAACATCAAAACCCTTTCATACCTTCAGACACTATATTATTAGTCATTGAACATACTTAGTGAAACCAATAACATCAAAAACCTTTCTCACCTTCAGACACTATATTATTAGTCATTGAACATACTTAGTGACACCAATAACATCAAAACCCTTTCCCACCTTCAGACACCATATTATTAGTCATTGAACATACTTAGTGAAACCAAGAACATCAAAACCCTTTCATACCTTCAGACACCATATTATTAGTCGTTGAACATACTTAGTGAAACCAATAACATCAAAACCCTTTCCCACCTTCAGACACCATATTATTAGTCATTGAACATACTTAGTGAAACCAATAACATCAAAACTCTTTCTCATCTTCAGACACCATATTATTAGTCATTGAACATACTTAGTGAAACCAATAACATCAAAAACCTTTCTCACCTTCAGACACTATATTATTAGTCATTGAACATACTTAGTGACACCAATAACATCAAAACCCTTTCCCACCTTCAGACACCATATTATTAGTCATTGAACATACTTAGTGAAACCAAGAACATCAAAACCCTTTCATACCTTCAGACACCATATTATTAGTCGTTGAACATACTTAGTGAAACCAATAACATCAAAACCCTTTCCCACCTTCAGACACCATATTATTAGTCATTGAACATACTTAGTGAAACCAATAACATCAAAACTCTTTCTCATCTTCAGACACCATATTATTAGTCATTGAACATACTTAGTGAAACCAATAACATCAAAACCCTTTCTCACCTTCAGACACCATATTTATTATTAGTCATTGAACATACTTAGTGAAACCAATAACATCAAAACTCTTTCCCACCTTCAGACACCATATTATTAGTTGTTGAACATACTTAGTGAAACCAATAACATCAAAACTCTTTCCCACCTTCAGACACCATATTATTAGTCATTGAACATACTTAGTGAAACCAATAACATCAAAACTCTTTCTCATCTTAAGACACCATATTATTAGTCATTGAACATACTTAGTGAAACCAATAACATCAAAACCCTTTCTCACCTTCAGACACCATATTATTAGTCATTGAACATACTTAGTGACACCAATAACATCAAAACCCTTTCTCACATTCAGACACCATAGTATTAGTCATTGAACATACTTAGTGAAACCAATAACATCAAAACTCTTTCCCACCTTCAGACACTATATTATTAGTTGTTGAACATACTTAGTGAAACCAATAACATCAAAACTCTTTCATACCTTCAGACACTATATTATTAGTTGTTGAACATGCTTAGTGAAACCAATAACATCAAAACTCTTTCCCACCTTCAGACACCATATTATTAGTCATTGAACATACTTAGTGAAACCAATAACATCAAAACCCTTTCTCACCTTCAGACACCATATTATTAGTCATTGAACATACTTAGTGAAACCAATAACATCAAAACCCTTTCATACCTTCAGACACTATAGTATTAGTCATTGAACATACTTAGAGAAACCAATAACATCAAAACCCTTTCATACCTTCAGACACCATATTATTAGTCATTGAACATACTTAGTGACACCAATAACATCAAAACTCTTTCATACCTTCAGACACTATATTATTAGTTGTTGAACATACTTAGTGAAACCAATAACATCAAAACCCTTTCATACCTTCAGACACTATATTATTAGTTGTTGAACATACTTATTGAAACCAATAACATCAAAACCCTTTCTCACCTTCTGACACCATATTATTAGTCATTGAACATACTTAGTGAAACCAATAACATCAAAACCCTTTCTCACCTTCAGACACCATATTATTAGTCATTGAACATACTTAGTGAAACCAATAACATCAAAACCCTTTCATACCTTCAGACACTATATTATTAGTCGTTGAACATACTTAGTGAAACCAATAACATCAAAACCCTTTCATACCTTCAGACACTATATTATTAGTCATTGAACATACTTAGTGAAACCAATAACATTAAAACCCTTTCATACCTTCAGACACTATATTATTAGTCATTGAACATACTTAGTGAAACCAATAACATTAAAACCCTTTCATACCTTCAGACACTATATTATTAGTCATTGAACATACTTAGAAATTTCACCATTTGTCACAGTGTGTTCAACTTTATTGAATTATTCTTCTATAAATTTATAGAGATTTTTCACATTTTTGAATATTTCTTTTCAAAGTCATCTGCTGCAGATTAGCTGTATGTGACAAAGGGTTAAGACAAGTTTGACTACTAAACAAAACCAATAACATCAAAACCCTTTTCCACCTTCAGACACTATATTATTAGTCATTGAACATACTTAGAAATTTCACCATTTGTCACAGTGTGTTCAACTTTATTGAATTATTCTTCTATAAATTTATAGAGATTTTTCACATTTTTGAATATTTCTTTTCAAAGTCATCTGCTGCAGATTAGCTGTATGTGACAAAGGGTTAAGACAAGTTTGACTACTAAACAAAACCAATAACATCAAAACCCTTTTCCACCTTCAGACACTATATTATTAGTCATTGAACATACTTAGAAATTTCACCATTTGTCACAGTGTGTTCAACTTTATTGAATTATTCTTCTATAAATTTATAGAGATTTTTCACATTTTTGAATATTTCTTTTCAAAGTCATCTGCTGCAGATTAGCTGTATGTGACAAAGGGTTAAGACAAGTTTGACTACTAAACAAAACCAATAACATCAAAACCCTTTTCCACCTTCAGACACTATATTATTAGTCATTGAACATACTTAGAAATTTCACCATTTGTCACAGTGTGTTCAACTTTATTGAATTATTCTTCTATAAATTTATAGAGATTTTTCACATTTTTGAATATTTCTTTTCAAAGTCATCTGCTGCAGATTAGCTGTATGTGACAAAGGGTTAAGACAAGTTTGACTACTAAACAAAACCAATAACATCTATACCCTTTCCCACTTGCAGATACATTTTGACACATATGCAGCAGATGATATTAGTTTTGAATTTGGTAAAGTATTATGCCGAAGTATAAAATAACTATGTGTTAACTTTTTACCTTTCCCAGATAAAACAAATCTGCAGCAGACGACTTTGAAATTGTCAATTCCAAAAAAACAGTAACTCTCAATAAATTATATTATTATTATAGAATAGATTTGAAATCATTGTGGCAAATGGAGAAATTGCTCATCATGAGCAATTTCCCCTTTTGCCACAATAATTTAAAAAGTTGTCTGCTGCACAAAAAACGTCTATATGAGGGAAAGGGTTAATAATTAATTAATTAATTAACTGTATGTGTTTGTATATATTTTTCAGTTTTTGTCCATCACTGGCTGTGATTTCAGACACCATGAGACTTAGTCACAACATAGCAATATCCTTTTTAATGTTCTCTTTAATATTTGAGTTAATTTATCATTATATCTGTATTTCAGATACAAAAATATTTTCATCACAATTTCTCTGTTAACCCTTTCCCACTAACATTTATTTTCTGACGCCTCTGCAGCAGATGACTTTTAAAAACATTGCCACTATATTTTCAACCATTTTCAGTAATTATACCTTCATTTATAGAGATTTTCAGGGTTTTTGCTAAGATGTTTTCAAAGTCGTCTGCTGCTGATTTGGTGTATGTGGGAAAGGGTTAACTTTTTACAAAGGATAACAAATCAGCAGCAGGCAACTTTGACGACATCTGGACAAAAATAAGAAAAACCTTTAATTGAACTTTATTAAATAAAGTTGAAAACGTTGTTCTCCTCAACCCATCATGTCTTGTGACAATTGCATGTCAACCCCTTTCCCAGATAAAACAATTCTGCAGCAGGCGAATTTGAAAGTAGCTAGGTAAACACACAGAAAAGCTATATAAATGTAGGTATAATTACTGAAAAGAGTTGAAAACATTGTGGCAAAAGAAGAAATTGCTCGTTTTGAGCAATCTCTTCTTTTGTCACTGTGTTTTCAAAAGTCGTCTGCTGCAGAGGCATCAGAAGGCGTCTATATGTGGGAAGGGTTAACTGTATTTTGTTTTTCTCATATACCAAATAAAGTCCAAAACATTTTGGCAAAAGGATATATTTGTTGAAAAGAGTTAATGAAGGTTTGGTGAATTTATATTTTGTCTCAATAATTCTGTTTACCTATGAGATAGAGTTTGTTAAATATTATGATTGTTAAGAAGAAAGCTATCAATTTTCTTTAGAAATTGAAAAATATAAATGTCAGACTATATGTTTACAAGCTGTGTCTGGCAATTTGGATCTTGGTGTCTTTCTGGTTTGACATCAGTTAGCTCTTTCCCTGATATAGATGCTTTCTGACAGCTCTGCAGCAGACGGCTTATGAAAACATAACAAGCAATTTCTCCTTTTGTCACAATAATTTCAACTCTTTTCAATCATAAAACTTTAAGTTATAGGGATTATCCATAGTTTTGCCTAGATGTTTTCAAAGATGTCTGCTGCGGATTGAGTTACATTAGCATATAACTAGCGGGACTACACTTATAGTTTTTGGTCAGAATAATTCCTTAATGTCTATATAATATAATTATATAGATACAGTGTAGACTCTGATGAGACCTTGCATATGAATACTTCCCTGTTTACAGACCTCAAATCGTCAGTCCTATAAGTATGAAACTGATAAAGGGGACATTATGAAACCAATATATATACTAAAACTGCACAAAGGATCCAATTGTCCATAAATAGAGAAGTTTAATGCTATCCCACATGTAACAACCCTGAAGAAGATGACTTTAAAAATATCTTTGCAAAATGTGGAAAATCTAGTAAATGCTGAAGTATCATTATTCAATAGACATGAAAACTTTGTGAAAAAATCTTTATTCTCATTTAATTCTGCTGATAGCCTTCTGCTGCAGATGAATCAAAATGCATTGGCATGTAGTTAAACAAACTTTACAAAACCTTGTAAAAATGTATAACAGAACACAAGGGTACCATTCTTTGTGACAGTTTTCCTCAGTTTATATAGCTTATAATATTCTTTAACTCGGTATAAGGGGTCACATTTTTAGCCTTTGGTAACGGGGCCCCAGACATTTTCTCAGCCATAGCTGCAATTGGTAATGCCAAAAATGGAGATGCAGGGTTGGCCATTGGAGCTTTGTTTGGTAAGTATTTTTAGCTCCACTGGCTGAAAGCCAGTCGAGCTTATGTCATGGCGAATTGTCCGTCGTGCGTGCGTGCGTGCGTTAACGTTTTCCTTTAAACGACTTCTTCTCCCTAACCACTTGGCCAATTTGGTTGAAACTTCATGGGAAGCATCCTCTCAATGTCCTCTTCTAAATTCCTTCAAATTTTTTTGATCCATTCGAAATTCTGGTTTCCATGGCAACCGGGGGGCGGGGCTATTTTGCCTTATATAGCTATAGTGAAAACTTAAAAAATCTTCTTCTCCGAAAGTGTTCAGCCGATTTTCAAATAATTTTGTAGAAATGTTCATTGGGTGACCCTCTATCAGATTCCTTCAAGCCATGTTGATTGGTCGAAAAACATGGCAGCCAGAGGGCGGGACTATTTTGCCTTATATGACCATAGTGAAAACTTAAAAAATCTTCTCCTCCGAAAGTGTTTGGCTGATATTCAAATAATTTTGTAGAAATGTTTCTAGGCTTACCCTCTATCAGATTCCTTCAAGCCATGTTGATTGGTTGAAAAATATGGCTGCCAGGGGGTGGGGCTATTTTGCCTTATATGGCTATAGTGAAAACTTAAAATATCCTCTCCTCCGAAAGTGTCAGGCCGATTTTCAAATAATTTTGCAGAAACATTCCTTTAAGCCATGGTGGTTGGTAAAAAAAATAGCCACCAGGGGGCAGGGCTGTTTGGAGATATTATTTTTGCCTTATGGCCGTGGAGCGATACTGGCCCTCTTGGGCCTCTTGTTTGTATTTTCTAAAGATGCTAATTCACAATCAATCTTTTCCTTTATACAGATGAATTTGGATAATTTTTCCCCGCAGATAGCTTTAACCCTTTCCATCATACGACAATTCTACAGCCGACGACTTTGAACATATTTTGTCAAAAAATAGAAAATCTATTGTCAATAATCTTTTAAAGTGGAAAACATTGTGGCAAAAGGAGAAATTGCTTGTTTTGTGCAATTTCTTCTTTTGTCACTATGTATTCAAAAAGCCGTCTGCTGCAGAGGCGTCAGAAAGCGTCTATATGAGGGAAAGGGTTAAAACACATAGTTTAAGGCACTTCTCCTTATCCCAAAATCCTTAAAACTGTTTCAAAATAATACTGTTAGTTATCCAGTTCGCCTCAGATATTTTTATTACAGAAAACACAGTTAACTGTTTACATGATATTATGATATTTTGTAGGCATACATTTTTACAACTATTTCCCACTTGCAGAAGCATTCTGATGCATCTGCAGCAGATGACTTTTAAAATATTATGATAAACTTAGAAATTGCTCTTTAAGTGAATGTGTAAAAAATTGCACTGTCAATTTTACAGATTTTACAATTTTATCTTTAATTAGTTTAAAAGGTCTACATCAATTAAAAAATCTTATCAGATCAATACAAAGGAAACAAAAAAAGCAAAAAAGATCCAAATATTTATTTAAATATGCAAATATGAAAACTGGAAGAATAGTACAAATCTAAGATATTTTATTTTACTGACTTTAACAGGGGCTGGAGTTTTTGTAACGACAGTTGTTGCTGGAACCATCGCCATAATTTGTCCCTTTGAGGCCATGCAGAGACCCTTTTTAAGGGACATGATATTCTACATAGCAGCCGTATTTTGGACTTTCTATGTACTCTGGGACAAGGTCATTACAAAGGCTGAGGCTATAGGTGAGACTTGTTTTGTTTTTAGCTCACCTGAGCTTTGCTCAAGGTGAGTTATTGTGATCGCCTTTTGTCCGGCGTCCGGCGTCCATCGTGCGTCAACTTCTTCTCCTCAGTAACCGGTGGGTCAAGTTGGATGAAACTTCACAGAAAGCATCCTCTCAATGACCTCACCAGATTTCCTTCAAATTTTTGGGATCCATGCAGAATTCTGGTTTCCATGGCAACGAAATGAAAAAAACTTCAAAATTCTTCTTCTCCCAATCTGGTTGGCAGATTTTCAAATAATTTTGTAGAAATGTTCCTTGGATGACCATCTGTCAGATTCCTTCAAGCCATGTTGATTGGTCGAAAAACATAACCGCCAGGGGGGCGGGGCTATTTTGCCTTTTATGGCTATAGTGAAAACTCAAAAAATATTTTTCTCCAAAAGTGTCAGGCCGATTTTCAAATAATTTTGTAGAAATGTTCCTTGGATGACCCTCTATGAGATTCCTTCAAGCCAAGTTGATTGGTGAAAAAACATGGCCGCCAGGAGGGCGGGGCTACTTTGCCTTATATGGCTATAGTGAAAACTTAAAAAATCTTCTTCTCCGAAAGTGTCAGGCCGATTTTCAAATAATTTTGTAGAAATGTTCCTTATATGACCCTCTATCAGATTCCTTCAAGCCAAGTTGATTTGTCTAAAAACATGGCCACCAGGGGGGCGGGGCTATTTTGCCTTATATGGCTATAGTGAAAACTTAAAAAAAAGTTCTTCTCCGAAAGCGTCAGGCCGATTTTCAAATAATTTTGTAGAAATGTTCCTAGGGTGACCCTCTATCAGATTCCTTCAAGCCAAGTTGATTGGTCGTAAACTATGGCCGCCAGGGGCGGGGCTTATAAAGCTAAAGTGAAAAAAAAAAAAAAAATCAGGTGAGCGATTCCAGGGCCATCATGGCCCTCTTGTTTATAAAACTTTCCCACAGATTTGAATCAACAACTTCCAATGTATCTTCATATTAAGCTTTTGCATGTGGGCAAGAATTTCAAATATATTCGCATTTCTCACGCGTTTTCAAATAGATTCAAATTCCTTATACCTTTTAGCTCACCTATGCACAAAGTGCAAGGTGAGCTGCTGTGATCACATTTTGTCCGGCGTCCGTCGTGCGTCGTCAACATTTGCTCTTGTTAACACTACAGGCTACATTTTGCATCCAATCTTCATGAAAGTTTGTTCTTATCAGAACATTCATCTCCATCAAATCTTGGACAAGTTCGAAACTGGGCAATATGAGGTCAAAAACTAGGTCACTAGGTCAAATTGAAGGGAAATCTTGTTAACACTCTGGAATGAATGAATGAATGTATATTGTTTTATGGCGCATCGACAGCTAAGGTCATTTAGCGCGCAATTAAATTTAATTATTCATGATCCCTGGGTAAACAAACCAGTACTAGGCTAGAAAATGTGCCTTGCCCAAGGGCACTCCACCATGACCGTAGTGCCGCGACTGGGGATCGAACCCGGGACACCCGGTTTCAAAATCCCCGACGCTAACCACTCGACCACAGCGGATTCCTAACACTCTGGAGGCCACGTTTTCAAATTGAGCATATTGAAACTTTATCAGAATGTTTGTCTTGATGATATGTAGGTCAAGTTCGAACATGGGTATGTAGGTCAAGTTCAAACATGGGTAATGTTGTGTCAAAAAGAAGGTCACTAGGTCAAATTGAAGGAAAATCTTGTTAACACTCCAGAGGCCGCAAATTTTGTCAGAATGTTTGTCTTAAAAATGTCTAGGTCAAGTTCGAATACGGGTCAAATTTGGTCAGAAACTAGGTCACTAGGCCAAATTGAAGGGAAATCTTGTTAACACTGCAGAAGCACTTTTTGCTTCAGCAGCTTGAAATTTGGTCAGAATGTTTTTGAGCAAGTTGAAACTTTGTCAGAATGTTGTCTTGATGATATCTAGTCCCATGTTGGAATATGGTTCATATCAGGTAAATAAATATAGATCACTAGGCCAAGTGAAGGAAAATCTTGTTTACACTGTGGAGGTTGCATTCAGAATAAGATGTGTTTTGCATTGCAGTACATTGTATATTTAAGGTGAGCGATCTAGGGCCATCATGGCCCTCTTGTTTTAAATACCAGGTAGATTCAAATTTGCTCATATCTTTTCAAATTATTCAAATTTACTCAAATAGAATATGTATATAGACGGAAGGTCTTCAATATAGACAACCATTGATGGCATCAAGAATCGCAAAGAGAGCAAATTGCAGAAGCGTTTTTATTGTCGTAGTCTATTTCATATTGTACAGAATATATTTTTCAAATGAAAATAAAATTTGCTCTAAAAAGTTTAATTTGATTTTATAAGTTCTCTTACATTTGCAAATTGGTTAAAAAAAATCAAATTTACAAAAGACTTAATTAACTGTACATTTTCAAAAAGAATCATATATTTACTCATACACTTTCAAATACATGTTGATTCATTTTAAATTTACTCATACACTTACATATAGAATCATATTTGCTCATACATTTGTCATTTGTTGTAATAAGTTGAGTGTTTTATCTCTGTTCCTATAACTTTTATTCCAGGTTTCATAGCGTTATATGTGTTGTATGTGTTGGTTGTTGTGATTGGCCGATGGATTTATAGTCGTCTTAGACAAAATAATAATTCAGGTAATACAAGTAAGTATATAGAAATTTGGTCATTAATTTTGTTTTATTGTGTTGTAATATTTAAACTGCTTAAACGTTGCCCATGTAAGACAAATATGCAGCAGATGACTTTGAAAACAAGTTGTCCAACAAATGGAAAATCTCTATAAATGCAATTTTTTTAATAGGGTTGAAAACATTGTGGCAAAAGGATGAATTGCTCATTATGAGAAATTACTACTTTTGCCACACTGTTGCTGCAGAGGTGTCATAATGTGTCTGTACAAGGAAAAGGGTGAATTTCAGTAATTATATTTTCGCAGTGGATAGTTTTGCATGACATTTATTTATTGCATTCATACCAGGTTTAGTTTTACATATGAAGCATAATTATTTTTGCGTAAACAGCATATCATATTTAATTTTGATTCTTTTGCATGCTTACTTGTACATTTTCTTGATGAGTGTTTTTGCCTTTCTAGAAGGTTTACTTATGCACAAGATATTATGCTTTTGTTTTTGTTACTACGGTTACAGATATACAAGAGCCCTCTGGGAGGGAGATTATTAGTCCATTTGATACAGGTAAGATGCACAGAATCCCTATAGTTTATAAATAAAGAACCCTCTAATCCCACAAAACTATAATCTCCTCATTAACCCTTTCCCTGATATAGACGCTTTCCGATGCTTCTGCAGCAGACGGTTTTTTGAAAACATAGTGACAAAAGAAGAAATTGCACAAAACGTGCAATTTCTCCTTTTGCCACAATGTTTTCCACTTTTTGTCATAGGTTATCCGTTCAATTATGGAGATTTTCTATGTTTTGACAAAATATGTTCAAAGTCGTCTGTTGCAGAATTAAAGAGTTAATTCATGTAAAATAATAGGTATAGCTTAACCCTTTCCCTCATACGGCAATTCTGCAGCAGACGACTTTGAACATAGTTTATCAAATAATTGAATAGGGTTGAAAACATGGTAACAAAAGGAAAAATTGCTCGCTTTGAGCAATTTCTTCTTTTGTTGCCTTGTTTTCAAAAAGCTGTCTGCTGCAGAGGTGTCAGAAAGCATCTACATGAGGGAAAGGGTTAAAATCATACTTCCTATATTTGCCGATCTTTTTCCTCAGATGTTTTCATAGCAGATGTCTATGAAAATATCATATCTGATTTAAAGTTAATAAGCCACACATGGAAACACACAACTTTTGCCGTTAACCATTTTCCAGAAGACGACTTTTGAAAACATTGTGGCAAAAGGAGAAATATTGCTTATAATGAGCAATTTTCCATATGTCACAATGATTTAGCTTGATTGAATAACTAAATACTCTAAAGATTTCGAAGAGATATTGTCATAGTCTTCTGTTGCATGCTTGGTCTATGGGTTCAAAGGGTTAAAGCTAACAACAGTTAAACACAAGCTGCTCTTGGCATTGGTAAGGGTTTAAAGCTGACAACAGTTAAACACAATCTGCTCTTGGCATTGGTAAGGGTTTAAAGTAGACAAACAGTTAAACACAAGCTGCTCTTGGCATTGGTAAGGGTTTAAAGTTGACAACATTTAAACACAATCTGCTCTTGGCATTGGTAAGGGTATAAAACTGTCAACAGTTAAACACAATCTGCTCTTGGCATTGGTAAGAGTTTAAAGCTGACAACAGTTAAACACAATCTGCTCTTCGCATTGATAAGGGTTTAAAGCAGACAACAGTTAAACACAATCTGCTCTTGGCATTGGTAAGGGTTTAAAGCAGACAACAGTTAAACACAATCTGCTCTTGGCATTGGTAAGAGTTTAAAGCAGACAACATTTAAACACAATCTGCTCTTGGCATTGGTAAGGGTTTAAAGCTGACAACAGTTAAACACAATCTGCTCTTGGCATTGGTAAGAGTTTAAAGCTTACAACATTTAAACACAATCTGCTCTTGGCATTGGTAAGGGTTTATAGCTGACAACAGTTAAACACAATCTGCTCTTGTCATTGGAAAGGTTTAAAGCTAACAACAGTTAAACATAATCTGCTCTTGGCATTGGTAGGGGTATAATGCAGACATTGGTAAGGGTTTAACGCTGACAACAGTTAAACACAATCTGCTCTTGGCATTGGTAAGGGTTTAACGCTGACAACAGTTAACAACAATCTGCTCTTGGCATTGGTAAGGGTTTAAAGCTGAAAACAGTTAGACACAAGCTGCTCTTGGCATTGGTAAGAGTTTAAAGCTGACAACAGTTAAACACAATCTGCTCTTGGTATTGATAAGGGTTTATCACAATCTATCTCTAGGCATTGATAAGGGTTTAAAGCTGACAACAGTTAAACACAATCTGCTCTTGGCATTGGTAAGGGTTTAAAGCAGACAACAGTTAAACACAATCTGCTCTTGGCATTGGTAAGAGTTTAAAGCAGACAACATTTAAACACAATCTGCTCTTGGCATTGGTAAGGGTTTAAAGCTGACAACAGTTAAACACAATCTGCTCTTGGCATTGGTAAGAGTTTAAAGCTGACAACATTTAAACACAATCTGCTCTTGGCATTGATAAGGGTTTATAGCTGACAACAGTTAAACACAATCTGCTCTTGGCATTGGTAAGGTTTAAAGCTAACAACAGTTAAACATAATCTGCTCTTGGCATTGGTAGGGGTATAACGCAGACATTGATAAGGGTTTAACGCTGACAACAGTTAAACACTATCTGGTATTGGCATTGGTAAGGGTTTAAAGCTGTCAACAGTTAAACACAATCTGCTCTTGGCATTGGTAAGGGTTTAAAGTAGACAAACAGTTAAACACAAGCTGCTTTTGGCATTGGTAAGGGTTTAAAGCTGACAACAGTTAAACACAATCTGGAATTGGCATTGGTAAGGGTTTAAAGCTGTCAACAGTTAAACACAATCTGCTCTTGGCATTGGTAAGAGTTTAAAGCTGACAACAGTTAAACACAATCTGCTCTTGGCATTGGTAAGGGTTTTAAAGCTGGCAACAGTTAAACACAATCTGCTCTTGGCATTGGGTAAGGGTTTAAAGTTGACAACATTTAAACACAAGCTGCTCTTGGCATTGGTAAGGGTTTAAAGCTGACAACATTTAAACACAATCTGCTCTTGGCAGTGGTAAGGGTTTAAAGCTGACAACAGTTAAACACAATCTGCTCTTGGCATTGGTAAGGGTTTAAAGCTGACAACATTTAAACACAAGCTGCTCTTGGCATTGGTAAGGGTTTAAAGCTGACAACATTTAAACACAATCTGCTCTTGGCATTGATTTTTTATTTCAAGATTTTGAGAATTTAGAGCAATTTTCTGTTCCCTTTAGTGTTTTTCAAAGATGCCTGCTACAGCAGTTGGTTGTGTATCATTGAAATCTTTAATGCTTAGCTTGGCTTTTTTTTATTTTTCAAAAATAAATGTTTTCCAGCTGGAACTTTGCTTTATTGATAACTTTAGAGTTGTCTGCTTTGATATCATCTAAGGATTAAAAATGATATGCTGCATAAACTTAAGCATGTTTAAACTTTATCTGTACGTTTGTATGATGATATCTAGGGCAAGTTGGGTAAAGCACTAGGTCACAAGTCTAAGTTTCTAAAAAATCTTGTCTCAAAAAATATATCTCCATAAATGAGTTTTTTTCTTAAATGAAATTGAAAATATGTGGCAAAAGGGAAATTTGCTTATTATGATGAGCAATTTCTTCTTTAATCACAATGTCAAAATCTGTCTGCAAGTGAGAAATGGTTAAAGTGTTTTGTAATACATGCATACCAAGAAACAAAACATGGTAAGGTAAAGTGGCTGCCATGATATATAAAAAAAAATGTTGCGAAACAGCGATTAACTCCCAACATTTAATTGGCAAAATAATTTCGCTATTCCATAACACTGTTTTGATAAACATATTCATGATTATACTTGGCATTGTAATTTCTCTGTTTGGTGACACAGTTTTTGTTATATTCAATTGTAGATGCATTGGGTGAACATCAGCCATTGTTATCAAATCCTGATATCATCAGTCTATCAGCAGTGCGCGATGAATCACCACTAAAAGAATTTTTACGAAACATAAATCCTATCGATACAGAGGGTTGGGGGGAAATGGGATTGTTTAAAAAGATCTATGAAGTGTTCAAGGTAAGATGAAATTCCTTCTAAATCTTTTAACCCTTTTCCACATGCATCAACTCTGCAGTAGACAACTTTGAAAACTTATTGACAAAAACATGAGAAATCTCAATAAATCAGAGTTTTACTGTTAAATAGAGTTAAAAAAGTTGCTTGTTTTGAGCAATTTCTTCTTGTTCTACAATGTTTTCAAAAGTTGTCTGCTGCTATTGCCTCAATTGCATACAGTTGAAAACATTTTGGCAAAAGGGAAATTGCTCATCAAAGATGGTCTGATTCAGAGGTGTCAGAAAGCATCTATATGTGGGAATGGGTTAAAAACATTTAAAAAAAAAATGGAAAATCTCTTTTAAATGAAATTATAATTTTTGAATAGAGTTGAAATATTTGTTGGAAAAAAGAGAAATTGCTCAAGACGAGCAATTCACATTTTGCCATGATGTGTTCAAAACTTGTTTGCTGCAGATGCATATGCATGTGGGAAAGGGTTAAGCATGATTTTCATTGCTACGACAAGTTCAGTATCAGAGTGAGCGATGGAGATAAAAAGAGTTTTACTGTGTATATCATATTTCTTATATTGCAATAAAACAAGTGTGTCATGTAAGAATATATATGACAGAAAACATTCTTACAAAGTGTCTATTTTTGTCCCGTGAAACTATGGTATTCAACATAATACATGTATGACCAAAACCATTCATAGAAAGTGGCTACTTCTATTCCATGAAACTACATGTACAGTATACAATACAATACAAAACAAATATGTTATAGCATTAAACAAACAATATGCTTATAGAAAAAAATAAAAAGGAAAAACATTAAATTTTACAGAAAAACATACAAATATTCAGACGTGAAAATTATTGGAACAAATTGACTCTGTTCAAATTTGGATAGTCTATACATTTTTGACTTGCTTTGATCCATAGTTATAGATTTTTTGGAGAGTAATTTTGTGAATTGTCGTACCGATAGACAAGTATGATATTATGGTTTAATTTATTTAGTTTTTCGATCAGAATATTTTGAACAAATTAGTAGGAAATGATATTCGTTTTCAATTTTGTTATTTAAGCAATTTAGACAAATTCTTTCATTTCTTGGTAAATTCAAATGTATACCTCATTCCTTGCTAATTTGTAAGAGCATGTTCTGAATTGATTGAACGATACACTGCTATGTTGTCGAGGTTACTTTCAACTTTGAAATGATTTTTGAATAAGCAATATGTTTCCAATCGCTTGGAATTATTGATAGAGCATCACCAATTTTGATGGTAATAATCTAATAAATGCTGTTTTATTATTTTATAATAAACAACTAAGCACTTTAAACTAACTCTAACAACTAGTCTGTATCAACTAAAAGTGACCAATGGTGAGAATACATCTGGACCGATTTTTAACTTGCTGGACCAATTTCAATCATAAAACTTGTAAACAAATCAGTCCAGATATTTTCATAAATCTCACTAATACCTATGCTATTAAGTCACTTTGTAAACTAGAACACAATACAATCCTAGTTAGTACACATCGTCTTTGTTTCTGACACATCTCTATTCCTTCGAGAGAGTCACTTACTGTGATGTAATCAAGATAATCGCTCCAATCATCTGTGATAATCATGTAATCTTATTGTTCCCTCCGGTTTGATAGATAATACATCGGGTATAGTTCTTCTTTAAAAGTGTTTGAAGCTTGCTAATTACGAGCTGATCAGTCTAACCAATTGTTAATCAGTCCCACTCCGGACTGAACAGCAAATTGACATTTTACTTTTATTTTCGGACCGTTTGTAATTTTCATACTCTTTCAAACCATTGTGCTACATTTAAGGTGCTTATGAATGGAAATATTTTTGAAGTCAATAATTGCCAACGATAATTAGAATTCGATGTTTTATTACTCAAGACTTTCAACGTGTATATATAAGGCAGAAGTTTAAAGTTCATTTCATTATTCAATACATTATACATGACATGAAGGCGGGCATCTGTATGCAGTAGTACTCAGTGGGTGTGGCTTATCAGGCATTAATGTTGTATTACAGACTGATTGGCATTAAGTATTGACCCTTTCCCAAGTACAACAAATCTACAGCAGATGACTTTGAAAAAATCTCTTCAAATGAAAGTGTTATAATGAATAAAAAAAAAGGTTGAAAACATATTGACAAAAGAAGAAATAACTTATGGTGAGCAATTTCTCCTTTTGCCAAAATATTTTCAAAAGTTGTGTTGTGCGGATGCATCAACATTTGTCTGCACATGAGAAAGGGTTTCAGATTGTTATTTTTAGCTCACCTATGCACGAAGTGCAAGGTGAGCTATTGTGATCACATTTTGTCCGGCGTCCGTCCGTCGTGCGTCGTCCGTCGTCCATCGTCAACATTTGAGCTTGTTAACACTCTACGGGCTACATTTTGCATCCAATCTTCATGAAAGTTTATCAGAACGTTCATCTCCATAAAATCTTGGACAAGTTCGAAACTGGGCGATATGAGGTCAAAAACTAGGTCACTAGGTCGAATTGAAGGAAAATCTTGTTAACACTCTGGAGGCCACATTTTCAACTTGAGCATATTGAAACTTTATCAGAATGTTTGTCTTGATGATATGTAGGTCAAGTTCGAACATGGGTCACGTTGGGTCAAAAAGTAGGTCACTAGGTCAAATTGAAGGAAAATCTTGTTAACACTCCAGAGGCCGCAATATTTGCTTCAGCAGTTTGAAATTATGTCAAAATGTTTGTCTTAAAAATATCTAGGTCAAGTTCAAATATTGGTCATATTGGGTCAGAAACTAGGTCACCAGGCCAAATTGAGGGAAAATCTTGTTAACTCTGTAGAAGCCGCATGTTTTGCTTCAGCGGCTTGAAATTTGTTCAGAATATTGAGCTGAATGATATTTAGGCCAAGTTCGAATATGGGTCATGTCGGGTCAAAACTAGGTCACTAGCCCAAATTGAAAGAAAATCTTTTTTACACTTTGGATGCCGCATTTTTTGCTTCAGCAGCTTGAAATTTTGTCAGAATGTTTGTCTTAAAGATATCTAGTTCAAGTTCAAATATGGGTCATATTGGATCAGAAACTAGGTCACTAGGCCAAATTGAGGGAAAATCTTGTTAACTCTGTAAAAGCTGCATTTTTTGCTTCAGCAATTTGAAATTTGGTCAGAATGTTTGTATAAATGATATCTAGGCCAAGTTCGGATATGGGTCATGCTGGGTTAAAAACTAGGTCACTAGACCAAATTGAAGGGTAATCATGTTAACACTCTGGATACTGCATTTTTAATTTCAGCATGATAAAACTTTATCAGAATGTTTTTCTTGATGATATGTAGGCCAAGTTTGAATATGGGTCATGCTGGATCAAAAACTAGGTCACTAGATCAAATTGAAGGAAAATCTTGTGAACACTGTGGATGCCGCATTGTTTGCTTCAGCAGCTTGAAATTTGGTCAGAATGTTTGTCTGAATTATATCTAGGTCAAGTTCAAATATGGGTCATATTGGATCAGAAACTAGGTCAATAAAGGAAAATATTGTTCAAACTCCGGAGGCCGCATTTTTACTTTGAGCAAGTTGAAACTTAGTCAGAATGTTTTCTTGATGATATCTAGTCCATGTTGGAATATGGGTCATATCAGGTAAAAAATAAAGATCACTAGGCCAAATGAAGGAAAGTATTGTTAACACTGTGGAGGTTGCATTCAGAATAATTGTCTTGATGTGTTTTGCATTGCAGTACATTGTATAATTAAGGTGAGCGATCCAGGGCCATCATGGCCCTCTTGTTTGTTTTTCAGAGTCCTATAAATTTTTGTCTTATCATAACTGTGCCGGTTGTAAACTATGAAGAAGACAAACATCACTGGAACCGGCATCTATACTGTTTACAGTGTGTGCTGGGACCCGTCTTCTCCATGGCAGCTACCAAAGGTAATTTAACCCTTTCCCTCATATAGACGCTTTCTGACACCTCTGCAGCAGACAGCTTTTGAAAACATTGTTGCAAAAGGTGAAATTGCTCATGATGAGCAATTTCTCCTTTTGCAACAATGTTTTCCACTTATAGTCATTGGTTATCCATTCAATTATAGAGATTTTCCATTTTTTGGACAAAATATATTCAAAGTCGTCTGCTGCAGATTTGTTGTATGTGGGAAAGGGTTAATACATATTAATAGATATTTACAGTTAACTTTTTCCAACAAACAATTACTCTGCAGCAAATGACATTGAAAACATCTGGATAAATATATGCTAAATCTATATACAATTGAGATTAAAAACATTGTGGTTAAAGGTCATAATGAGCAATTTCTACTTTTGCCACAATGTTTTCAAATGTCATCTGCTGCAGATGCGTCTCAATGCCTCTGTAGATGGGAAAGGGTTAAACAGGTTAAGATTCATTAATTTACAGAGAGTTTCCATATTTTTGCCAAGATGCTTACAAAGTTGACTGCTGCAGATTTGTTATATGTTGGAAACAGTCAATATACTTTGTAAATTTTAAATTTTGCAGCATTGAAATATCAGTGATTTATGGGAGTTGAAAATATTCCCTTGTGTTTTCTCTAATGTAAATATAAATCAAACGGACAAGAATCTGTTCAATAAATAAAGCTATTTGTTACGCAACTTTGAAATTTGCAATTTGCTTCTACTTCAATACTGTAAATTGTAAATGTCTTGTTTTACAAATCTGCTAACTTATTGAAACTCAAAATATTTCTAATGTTACATCATTGTAGTACTAACTTTGTTTTTATATTCTTGACAGTTGGTTTCAAGATGTTAAGAGGCAGTGTTACAGCATTGTAGTACTAACTTTGTTTTTATATTTCTTGACAGTTGGTTTCAAGATGTTAGGAGGCAGTGTTACAGCATTGTAGTACTAACTTTGATTTTATATTCTTGACAGTTGGTTTCAAGATGTTAGCAGGCAGTGTTACAGCATTGTAGTACTAACTTTGATTTTATATTCTTGACAGTTGGTTTCAAGATGTTAGCAGGCAGTGTTACAGCATTGTAGTACTAACTTTGTTGTTATATTCTTGACAGTTGGTTTCAAGATGTTAGGAGGCAGTGTTACAGCATTGTAGTACTAACGTTTTTATATTCTTGACAGTTGGTTTCAAGATGTCAAGAGGCAGTGTTACAGCATTGTAGTACTAACTTTGTTTTTATATTCTTGACAGTTGGTTTCAAGATGTTAGTAGGCAGTGTTACAGCATTGTAGTACTAACTTTAATTTTATATTCTTGACAGTTGGTTTCAAGATGTTAGGAGGCAGTGTTACAGCATTGTAGTACTAACTTTGTTTTTATATTCTTGACAGTTGGTTTCAAGATGTTAGGAGGCAGTGTTACAGCATTGTAGTACTAACTTTGTTTTTATATTCTTGACAGTTGGTTTCAAGATGTTAGGAGGCAGTGTTACAGTATTATAGTACTAACTTCGTTTTTATATTCTTGACAGTTGGTTTCAAGATGTTAGGAGGCAGTGTTACAGCATTGTAGTACTAACTTTGTTTTTATATTCTTGACAGTTGGTTTCAAGATGTTAGGAGGCATTGTTACAGTATTGTAGTACTAACTTTGTTTTTATATTCTTGACAGTTGGTTTCAAGATGTTAGGAGGCATTGTTACAGCATTGTAGTACTAACTTTGTTTTTATATTCTTGATAGTTAGTTTCAAGATGTTAGGAGGCAGTGTTACAGCATTGTAGTACTAACTTAATTTGTTGTTATATTTTTGACAGTTGGTTTCAAGATGTTAGCAGGCAGTGTTACAGCATTGTAGTACTAACTTAATTTGTTGTTATATTTTTGACAGTTGGTTTCAAGATGTTAGGAGGCAGTGTTACAGCATTGTAGTACTAACTTAATTTATTTTTATATTTTTGACAGTTGGTTTCAATATGTTAGGAGGCAGTTTTCCGGTGTTGGCTCTGACCTTTATCTTAGGAGTTGCCCTTGCAATATTAGTGTTTTGTACATCAAAGAACGAGACACAACCTAAATACCATGCAGTAAGTTGCCTTTCATTTAATCTTTTCTGTCTCATAGATGATCTGTAAATAGTTTTGTGAGGTAAAGTTGCTGATAATGAATCATTTCTGCATTTCCTACAAATAATTCTTACATCTGTTAATCTTTTCCCACATACAACAAATCTGCAGTAAATCACATTAAAACATCAAGGTAAAACTATGTGAAATCTCTATAAATAAAAGTTTAAATATTCAATAGGGTTGAAAATATTGTGACTAAAGGAGAAATTACTCATAATGAGCAATTTCTTTTTTTGTCACAATGTTTTCAAAAGTCGTTTTCTGTAGATGTGTCAAAATGAAAAAAATGAACTTATTGACCACTACAAAATTCAAAGTGATTGTAACTTAACCCTTTCCCTCATATAGATGCTTTCTGACGCCTCTGCAGCAGACGGCTTTTTGAAAACATAGTGACAAAAGAAGAAATTGCTCAGAACGAGCAATTTCTTCTTTTGCCACAATGTTTTCAACTTTTATTCATAGGTTATCCATTCAATTATAGAGATTTTCCATATTTTGACAAAGTTTGTTCAAAGTCATCTGCTGCAGATTTGCTGTATGTGGGAAAGGGTTTTAAACCTTTCTCACATACAACAAATCTGCAGCAGACCACTTAAAAAACATTTTGTCCCAAACATTGAAAACCTCTGAAGGTGTGGTAACTGAAAAAAGTGGAAAACATTGTGACAAAAGAAGAAATTGCTCCATTTGAGCAATTTTTCCTTATATCACAATGTTTTCAAAAGTCATCTGCAGCAGAGGAGTTGTAAAGCATTTTTTATGTGGTTAAGGGTTAAACTTTGTCCAGGCCATATTTCCTATACTGGAAGACTAACCGTACATATACTAAATTGCACATACACATTGAGAAGAAGGTGTGTCACATATGATACATAAATAAGGTAACTGTGACCTTCACCTTTGAACACATTGTCTTTTGACAAGATCTATTTTGGCCTGATACTGCCATATAATTTATCATCAATGATATTTTTTCAATGATGGGAATTAAATAGTTGAGCATGTTGTTCGACACTGGATTTTATTTTTGTCCTGATTATTACAAAATATTTGAAACAGAATCTATTATTATATCAAATTGATTGCTTTCTTTTCATTGAAATATCCATTAACTAGGAATACTTTTTCTAACCCCTTACCTGGTATCTACAACTTGTTATATATGCAGATGCTCTCTGAAAATGCAATAAAAAGAACAAATTGTTTAACCCTTTCCCTCATATAAATGCTTTCTGATGCCTCTGCAGCAGACCACTTTTGAAAACATTGTGTCAAATGTAGAATTGCTCAAAACAAGCTATTTCTCCTTTTGCCACAATGTTTTCAACTTTTTCAGTTAAATATACTCTCATTTAAAATGATTTTTAGCTCACCAATGCACGAAGTGCAAGGTGAGCTTTTGTGATCGCGCATCGTCCGTCGTCGTCATCGTCGTCCGTCCGTTCACATTTTCCTACAAACAACTTCTCCTCCTACACCAATAAACCAAATTCAAAATAATTTTACAGGAATGTTCCTTGGGTGGATCTCTTTCAGACTTGTTCAAAAAATTATATTCCATGCAAAACTTTGGCTGCCATGGCAACAAAAAAGGGGAAATTAACCAAAACTTAAAAAATCTTCTTGTCTGAAAGTAGAAGGCCCATGCCTTTGATAATTGGTATGTAGCATCATCTAGTGAACCTCTACCAAGATTGATCAAAGTATAGCCCTGGGGTCAAAAATGACCCCTCCCCGGGGGTCACTTGTTTAACATAGACTCATATAGGGGAAAAACTTTAAAAATCTTCTTGTCTAAAAGAAGAAGGCCCATGCCTTTGATATTTGGTATGTAGCATCATCTAGTGAACCTCTACCAAGATTGTTCAAATTATAGCCCTGGGGTCAAAAATGACCCTTCCCCGGGGGTCACTTGTTTAACATAGACTCATATAGGGGAACAACTTTAAAAAATCTTCTTGTCTAAAAGTAGAAGGCCCATGCCTTTGATATTTGGTATGTAGCATCATCTAGCGAACCTCTACCAAGATTGTTCAAATTATAGCCCTGGGGTCAAAAATGACCCTTCCCCGGGGGTCACTTGTTTTACATAGACTCATATAGGGGAAACACTTTAAAAATCTTCTAGTCTAAAAGTAGAGGGCCCAGGCCTTTGATATTGGGTATGTAGCATCATCTAGTGAACCTCTACCAAGATTGTTCAAATTATAGCCCTGGGGTCAAAATTGACCCCTCCTCGGGGGTCACTTGTTTAACATAGACTCATATAGGGGAAAAACTTTAAAAATCTTCTTGTCTAAAAGTAGAAGGCCCATGCCTTTGATATTTGGTATGTAGCATCATCTAGTGAACCTCTACCAAGATTGTTCAAATTATAGCCATGGGGTCAAAAATGACCCTTCCCCGGGGGTCACTTGTTTAACATAGACTCATATAGGGGAAAAACTTTAAAAATCTTCTTGTCTAAAAGTAGAAGGCCCATACCTTTGATATTTGGTATGTAGCATCATCTAGTGAACCTCTACCAAGATTGTTCAAATTATAGCCCTGGGGTCAAAAATGACCCTTCCCCGGGGGTCACTTGTTTTACATAGACTCATATAGGGGAAACACTTTAAAAATCTTCTTGTCTAAAAGTAGAGGGCCCAGGCCTTTGATATTGGGTATGTAGCATCATCTAGTGGACCTTTACCAAGATTGTTCAAACTATAGCCCTGGGGTCAAAATGACCTAGGGTCTATTGTTTTACATAGACTCATATAGAGAAAAAACTTAAAAAATCTTCTTGTCTAAAAGTAGAGGCTCCAGGCCTATAATAATTGGTATGTAGCATCATCTAGTAGACCTCTACCAAGATTGTTCAAATTATAGCCCTGGGGTCAAAAATGACCCCTCCCCGGGGGTCACTTGTTTAACATAGACTCATATAAGGGAAAACTTTAAAAATCTTCTTGTCTAAAAGAAGAAGGCCCATGCCTTTGATATTTGGTATGTAGCATCATCTAGAGGTCCTCTACCAAGAATGTTCAAATTATAGCCCTGGGGTCAAAAATGACCCCTCCCCGGGGGTCACTTGTTTAACATAGACTCATATAGGGGAAAAACTTTAAAAATCTTCTTGTCTAAAAGTAGAAGGCCAATGCCTTTGATATTTGGTATGTAGCATCATCTAGTGAACCTCTACCAAGATTGTTCAAATTATAGCCCTGGGGTCAAAAATGACCCTTCCCCGGGGGTCACTTGTTTTACATAGACTCATATAGGGGAAACACTTTAAAAATCTTCTTGTCTAAAAGTAGAGGGCCCAGGCCTTTGATATTGGGTATGTAGCATCATCTAGTGGACCTTTACCAAGATTGTTCAAACTATAGCCATGGGGTCAAAATGACCCCTCCCCTGGGGTCTATTGTTTTACATAGACTCATATAGAGAAATAACTTAAAAAATCTTCTTGTCTAAAAGAAGAGGCCCCAGGCCTTTGATATTTAATATGTAGCATCATCTAGTAGACCTCTACCAAGATTATTCAAATTATAGCCCTGGGGTCAAAAATGACCCCTCCCCAGGGGTCACTTGTTTAACATAGACTCATATAAGGGAAAAACTTTAAAAATCTTCTTGTCTAAAAGTAGAAGGCCCATACCTTTGATATTTAGTATGTAGCATCATCTAGAGAACCTCTACCAAGATTGTTCAAATTATAGCCCTGGGGTCAAAAATGATTCCTTCCCTGGGGTCACTTGTTTAACATAGACTCATATAGGGGAAAAACTTTAAAAATCTTCTTGTCTAAAAGTAGAGGGCCCATGCCTTTGATATTTGGTATGTAGCATCATCTAGTGAACCTGTACCAAGATTGTTCAAATTATAGGCCTGGGGTCAAAAATGACCCCTCCCTGGGGGTCACTTGTTTAACATAGACTCATATAGGGGAAAAACTTTAAAAATCTTCTTGTCTAAAAGTAAAAGGCCCATGCCTTTGATATTTGGTATGTAGCATCATCTAGTGAACCTCTACCAAGATTGTTCAAATTATAGGCCTGGGGTCAAAAATGACCCTTCCCCGGGGGTCACTTGTTTAACATAGACTCATATAGGGGAAAAACTTTAAAAATCTTCTTGTCTAAAAGTAGAAGTCCAATGCCTTTGATATTTGGTATGTAGCATCATCTAGTGAACCTGTACCAAGATTGTTCAAATTATAGGCCTGGTGTCAAAAATGACCCCTCCCTGGGGGTCACTTGTTTAACATAGACTCAAATAGGGGAAAAACTTTAAAAATCTTCTTGTCTAAAAGTAGAAGGCCCATGCCTTTGATATTTGGTATGTAGCATCATCTAGTGAACCTCTACCAAGATTGTTCAAATTATAGCCCTGGGGTCAAAAATGACCCTTCCCCGGGGGTCACTTGTTTAACGTAGACTCATATAGGGGAAAAACTTTAAAAATCTTCTTGTCTAAATGTAGAAGGCCCATACCTTTGATATTTGGTATGTAGCATCATCTAGTGACCCTCTACCAAGATTGTTCAAATTATAGCCCTGGGGTCAAAAATGACCCTTCCCCGGGGGTCACTTGTTTTACATAGACTCATATAGGGGAAACACTTTAAAAATCTTCTTGTCTAAAAGTAGAGGGCCCAGGCCTTTGATATTGGGTATGTAGCATCATCTAGTGGACCTTTACCAAGATTGTTCAAACTATAGCCCTGGGGTCAAAATGACCCCTCCCCTAGGGTCTATTGTTTTACATAGACTCATATAGAGAAAAAACTTAAAAAATCTTCTTGTCTAAAAGTAGAGGCCCCAGGCCTATAATAATTGGTATGTAGCATCATCTAGTAGACCTCTACCAAGATTGTTCAAATTATAGCCCTGGGGTCAAAAATGACCCCTCCCTGGGGGTCACTTGTTTAACATAGACTCATATAAGGGAAAACTTTAAAAATCTTCTTGTCTAAAAGTAGAAGGCCCATGCCTTTGATATTTGGTATGTGGCATCATCTAGAGGTCCTCTACCAAGATTGTTCAAATTATAGCCCTGGGGTCAAAAATGACCCCTCCCCGGGGGTCACTTGTTTAACATAGACTCATATAGGGGAAAAACTTTAAAAATCTTCTTGTCTAAAAGTAGAAGGCCAATGCCTTTGATATTTGGTATGTAGCATCATCTAGTGAACCTCTACCAAGATTGTTCAAATTATAGGCCTGGGGTCAAAAATGACCCCTCCCTGGGGGTCACTTGTTTAACATAGACTCATATAGGGGAAAAACTTTAAAAAATCTTCTTGTCTAAAAGTAGAAGGCCCATGCCTTTGATATTTGGTATGTAGCATCATCTAGTGAACCTTTACCAAGACTGTTCAAGTTATAGCCCTGGGGTCAAAAATGACCCTTCCCCGGGGGTCACTTGTTTTACATAGACTCATATAGGGGAAACACTTTAAAAATCTTCTTGTCTAAAAGTAGAGGGCACAGGTCTTTGATATTGGGTATGTAGCATCATCTAGTGGACCTTTACCAAGATTGTTGAAACTATAGCCCTGGGGTCAAAATGACCCCTCCCCTGGGGTCTATTGTTTTACATAGACTCGTATAGAGAAATAACTTAAAAAATCTTCTTGTCTAAAAGTAGAGGCCCCAGGCCTTTGATATTTAATATGTAGCATCATCTAGTAGACCTCTACCAAGATTGTTCAAATTATAGCCCTGGGGTCAAAAATGACCCCTCCCCGGGGGTCACTTGTTTAACATAGACTCATATAAGGGAAAAACTTTAAAAATCTTCTTGTCTAAAAGTAGAAGGCCCATACCTTTGATATTTAGTATGTAGCATCATCTAGAGAACCTCTACCAAGATTGTTCAAATTATAGCCCTGGGGTCAAAAATGATTCCTTCCCGGGGGTCACTTGTTTAACATAGACTCATATAGGGGAAAAACTTTAAAAATCTTCTTGTCTAAAAGTAGAAGGCCCATGCCTTTGATATTTGGTATGTAGCATCATCTAGTGAACCTCTACCAAGATTGTTCAAATTATAGGCCTGGGGTCAAAAATGACCCTTCCCCGGGGGTCACTTGTTTAACATAGACTCATATAGGGGAAAAACTTTAAAAATCTTCTTGTCTAAAAGTAGAAGTCCAATGCCTTTGATATTTGGTATGTAGCATCATCTAGTGAACCTGTACCAAGATTGTTCAAATTATAGGCCTGGTGTCAAAAATGACCCCTCCCTGGGGGTCACTTGTTTAACATAGTCTCATATAGGGGAAAAACTTTAAAAATCTTCTTGTCTAAAAGTAGAAGGCCCATGCCTTTGATATATGGTATGTAGCATCATCTAGTGAACCTCTACCAAGATTGTTCAAATTATAGCCCTGGGGTCAAAAATGACCCTTCCCCGGGGTCACTTGTTTTACATAGACTCATATAGGGGAAAAACTAAAAAAATCTTTTTGTCTAAAAGTAGAGGGCCAAGGCCTTTGATATTGGGTATGTAGCATCATCTAGTGGACCTTTACAAAGAGTGTTCAAATTATAGCCCTGGGGTCTATTGTTTTACATAGACTCATATAGAGAAAAAACTTAAAAAACCTTCTTGTCTAAAAGTAGCTGCCCCAGGCCTTTGATATTTGGTATGTAGCATCATCTAGTTTACCAAGATTGTTCAAATTATAGCCCTGGGGTCAAAAATGACCCCTCGGCGGGGGTCACTTTTTTTTCATAGACTCATATAAGGGAAAGAACACTGAAAACTTTTTAAGTTTGATTAAATCAGGTGAGCGATATAGGACCATCATGGTCCTCTTGTCTATATTTGTGTCCACATGTTTCCAAAGTCATCTACTGCAAATTTGTTGTATGCGGGAAAGGGTTAAACGAGCATTTTCACCATTTTGCCTCAATATAACCCTGACAAACGAAGTTTGAAGGTGGTATATTGGAGGCACCCTGTGGTCCTTTGGGTCGGTCAGTCCATCTGTTGGTCATTCCGTTGCTATTTTCCTTGTCCGGAGCCTAGCTTAAAAACTACTGGATGGAATTAAATTGAACTTCCTAAGATGATAGAACATAATGAGAGGAAGCGCGGTGTACAGGAACCATAAAACTATTTTACCTAATTACAGAGTTATTGCGCTTTGTTACTTTTAAGATGATAGAACATAATGAGAGGAAGCGCGGTGTACAGGAACCATAACACTATTTTACCTAATTACAGAGTTATTGCGCTTTGTTACTTTTTCTTGTCCGGAGAATAACCTGAAAACTACCAGATGGAATTTAATAAAACTTCATACAATAGTAAAGCACAATGAGAGTAAGTGCAGGGTTTTAGTTGTCTAACTTTAGTCCAGATAAACTAATGGAAGGAATTTATTGAAACTTCATCAAATGGTAAAGCTTAACCTTTTCCTCATACGACAATTCTGCAGCAGACGACTTTGAACATATTTTGGCAAAACATAGAAAATCTCTGTAATTGAATGGATAACCTATGACTAAAAGTAGAAAACATTGTGGCAAAAAAAGAAATTGCTCGTTTTGAGCAATTTCTTCTTTTGTCACTATGTTTTCAAAAAGCCGTCTGCTGTAGATGCGTCAGAAAGCGTCTACCTGAGGGAAATGAGGGAAAGGTTTAATGAGAGGAAGTGCAGTGTACAAGAACCATAACTCTATTAGAGCTAAATACAGAGTTACTGCCCTTTGTTCTTTTTTTCTACGGCGAAGCATAACTTGAAAACTATTGGATGGAATTTAATAAAATTCATACAATGGTAAAAGCACAATGAGGAAATGCAATGTACAAGAACCATAACTCTATTTTAGCTAAATACAGAGTGATTTCCCTTTACTACTGTTTTCTTGTCCAGAGTATAATTTGAAAACTGCTGAATGGCATTCAATAAAACATTATTCAATGGTAAATCACAACAAGGAAGTGCAGTGTACAATAGGGGGGTATTAATCACATTCAGTGTAGCTCTAGTTGTTTTCAACTTTTTCTACAGGATGTTTATTATTCTTTTCTATATGTATAGACAACTCGTATAATATCTTATCTGGAAAGTGTTTTAACCTTTCCCACATGCAGATGCATTTTGATGTATTTGTAGCAGAAGACTTTTGAAAAGATTATTTTGCATTAAGTTTTACTACTATATTCAAGATGTTTTCAAAGTCGTCTGCTGTAGATTTATTGTAAGTGGATGAGGGTGAAGAGGAACACACTTTACTGATTTCTCTTCTCTGTGTGTTTGTTGATTGCAGGCTTTTGCATATTTGGGTTTTGTTGTTGCTGTAATCTGGATTTACTCAGTGGCGAATGAAATTGTCAACATTTTACAGGTATGTTTAATACTTTAAATTCACGTTAAAAATTAATATCAAACCACATCCCAAATTTCAACCAACCATCACATGAATATTCCCTTTGTGGTTCTCTTTAAAATTGTTCTCAAAGATTTAAATTCTATGAAAAAGCTTGGTTGCTGCGGCATCAGAGAGACAGTAAAATGTCCAAACTTTAACAAAACGTTTTCAAAACGAGCAATTTCTCCTTTTGCCACAATGTTATCTACTTTTAGTCATAGGTTATCCATTCAATTATAGAGATTTTCTATGTTTTGACAAAATATGTTCAAAGTCGTCTGCTGCAGAATTGTTGTATGAAGGAAAGGGTTAAGAGTCTTCAAACTGCATAGGATGATTGGTATAAGGTCTAATTGAGTAGATAATCCACATTGTTTTCGGGGACACTGGGTTTATAGGTTAAGTTCACTGTGGCCATAAAAGCCATAAAAAGTGTCAGGCTGATTTTCAAATAATTTTGTAGAAATGTTCCTTGGGTGACCCTTTATTAGATTCCTTCAAGAAATGTTGATTGGGCGAAAAACATGGCCGCCAGGGGGCGGGGCTATTTTGCCTTATATGGGTATAGTGAAAACTTTAAAAATCTTCTCCTCCGAAAGTGTCTGGCCGATTTTCAAATAATTTTGTAGAAATGTTCCTTAAGTGACCCACTATCAGATTCCTTCAAGCCATGTTGATTGGTCGAAAAACATGGCCGCCAGTGGGCAGGGCTATTTTGCCTTATATGGCTAAAGTGAAAACTTAAAAATCTTCTTCTCCCAAACTGGTTGGTAGATTTTTAAATAATTTTGTAGAAATGCTCCTTGGATGACCCTCTATTAGATTCCTACAAGCCATGTTGATTGGTCAAAAAACATGGCCGCCAGGGGGGCAGGGCTAATTTGACTTATATGGCTATAGTGAAAACTTAAAAAATCTTCTCCTCCGAAAGTGTCAGGCCGATTTTCAAATAATTTTGTAGAAATGTTCCTTAGATGACCCTCTATCAGATTCCTTCAAGCCAAAATGATTGGTCAAAAAACATGGCCGCCAGAGGGGCGGGGCTATTTTGCCTTATATGGCTATAGTGAAAACTTAAAAAATCTTCTCCTCCGAAAGTGTTTTCAAATAATTTTGTAGAAATGTTCCTTGGATGACCCTCTATCATATTCATCACCTTCAGTGATATTTCTAGTTTTTAGCTCCACTGGCTGAAAGCCAGTCGAGCTTATGTCATGGCGAATTGTCCGTCGTGCGTGCGTGCGTGCGTTAACTTTTTCCTTTAAACGACTTCTTCTACCTAACCACTTGGCCAATTTGGTTGAAACTTCATGGGAAGCATCCTCTCAATGTCCTCTACTAAATTCCTTCAATTTTTTTTGATCCATTCGAAATTCTGGTTTCCATGGCAACCGAAAGAAAAAAATAGTGAGAACTTAAAAAATCTTCTTCTCCAAAAGTGTCAGGCCGATTTTCAAATAATTTTGTAGAAATGTTCCTTGGGTGACTCTTTATTAGATTCCTTCAAGAAATGTTGATTGGTTGAAAAACATGGCCGCCAGGGGGGCGGGGCTATTTTGCCTTATATTGCAATAGTGAAAACTTAAAAAATCTTCTTCTCCGAAAGTGTTCAGCTGATTTTCAAATAATTTTGTAGAAATGTTCCTTGGGTGACCCTTTATCAGATTCCTTCAAGAAATGTTGATTGGGCGAAAAACATGGCCGCCAGGGGGGAGGGGCTATTTTGCCGTATATAGCTATAGTGAAAACTTAAAAAATCTTCTTCTCCGAAAGTGTTCAGCCGATTTTCAAATAATTTTGTAGAAATGTTCATTGGGTGACCCTCTATCAGATTCCTTCAAGCCATGTTGATTGGTCGAAAAACATGGCCGCCAGAGGGCGGGGCTATTTTGCCTTATATGACCATAGTGAAAACTTAAAAAATCTTCTTCTCCGAAAGTGTTCAGCCGATTTTCAAATAATTTTGTAGAAATGTTCATTGGGTGATCCTCTATCAGATTCTTTCAAGCCATGTTGATTGGGCGAAAAACATGGCAGCCAGAGGGCGGGGCTACTTTGCTGTATATGACCATAGTGAAAACTTAAAAAATCTTCTCCGAAAGTGTTTGGCTGATATTCAAATAATTTTGTAGAAATGTTCCTAGGCTTACCCTCTATCAGATTCCTTCAAGCCATGTTGATTGGTTGAAAAATATGGCTGCCAGGGGGTGGGGCTATTTTGCCTTATATGGCTATAGTGAAAACTTAAAATATCCTCTCCTCCAAAAGTGTCAGGCCGATTTTCAAATAATCTTGCAGAAACATTCCTTGCGTGACACTCTACAAGATTCCTTTAAGCCATGGTGGTTGGTAAAAAAATAGCCACCAGGGGGCAGGGCTGTTTGGAGATTTTATTTTTGCCTTATGGCCGTGGAGCGATACTGGCCCTCTTGGGCCTCTTGTTATTTAGAGAGGTCATCTGTATTTTTGCCTTGACATTTTCAAAGCCACCTGCTACAAATTTGTTGTCTATGAGAAAGTGTATATTATATTCATTGGTTTATTTACAGACATTTGGAATCGTGTTTGATATTAGTAATGCCATCTTGGGGCTCACCTTGCTGGCCTGGGGCAATAGTATTGGGGGTAAGTACATGCCACACCTATCTTCTAATCCAATGATGTTATACCAGTGTAGTAGAGTGATCTGTTCCATTAACCCTTTCCCACATACAACAAATCTGCAGCCTTTGAGGTCTTTGGACATGTTGGGCAAAAATATAGAAAAACTGTCTATATGAAAGAATGATGAAGGGCAATTTCTCCTTTTGCCACACTATTTTCAAAAGTAGTATACTGCAAAGGCAACAGAAATTGTCTGTATGAGGGAAAAGGTGAGAAGACAAACAAATACCTTGGTGTTTGTACATCAGTATACCAATACTGCCATGCTCTTGGGCTAGCTTCTGTTGTAGAGTTTATGGAGATGAGAGCTAACCCTTTCCCTCATATAGACACTTTCTGACGCCTCTGCAGCAGACGGCTTTTTGAAAACAATGTGACAAAAGAAGAAATTTGCACAAAACGTGCAATTTCTCCTTTTGACACAATGTTTTCCACTTTTAGTCATAGGTTATCCATTCAATTATAGAGATTTTCTATGTTTTGACAAAATACGATCAAAGTCGTCTGCTGCAGAAGTGTCATATGAGGGAAAGGGTTAAACCCTTTCCAACATACAAGAAATCTACAGCAGACACCTTCAATATAACTACTGAATAGAGATGAAAACATAGTGGATTATGATGAAATTGCTCATTTCAACAATATTTGCAAATGTTGTCTGCTGCAAAAGACTTCCAAATATGTCTGTTTGTGGGAAAAAGGGTTAAGGCTTTAAGCCTAGCTTTTGAATGGGCTTGTTTTAGATGGGTAATGCCCATATTGGTTTCAAATATAAAGTGTAATATTTTCAAAGGCCTATATACAATGTTGTGTGACATTTTGGCAGAGTTAGTCAGGCATTACTCTATATGTTTAGCGAACAGGCAGCAATTATTAAAACTATACTTATTATTTAGATTTTCCAGATTTTTCCCTAGAATATTTCAGTCATTTGCTGCAGATTTGTTTAAATAGACAATATTTTATTGACGTAAACTACATAGTTTCTTGTCGAACAATAAATCATTATACTATATACAATACAAAAAAACATACAACCAATTGCATAGAACATGAAATATACACAAAATCGAATGGTTATATTCCAAAAATGTGAAAAAAACAAAACAAAACAAAAACAACAAAATAACTGATAAATAAAAATTAAAAAAAAAACAAAAAAACAAAAACAACAACAACAAAAAATGCTTCCCCAATATTACAAATAAATTATTATAGTTTAAAAAGTGGGGAACCTTTTTACTCTTTACAGATTACCTTTTGACAATATTTTTAAAACATTATGAATGAAAAAAGGAGAAATCATAGGAAGGTTCAACCCTTTCCCACATACAGCAAATCTGCAGCCTCTTTGAACAAATATTTGCAAAAATGTGAAAAATCATTATAAATAATAGTTTAATAATTAAATAAAGTTGAAACACTGTGGCAAATGGAGAAATTGCTCGATCTGAGCAATTTCTCTTTTTGTCATAGTGTTTTCAAAAGTTGTATGCTGCAGAAGCGTCAGAAAGCGTCTTTAGGTGGGAAAGGTATAATAAGAATAGCCCTGTTTCTTTTGTTACAGATTTTATAGCAGACACTGTGATGGCGAGACAGGGTTTCCCCAGGATGGGTATTTCCGCATGTTTTGGTGGTCCTTTATTCAGTATCCTTTCAGTTAAATGGAATATACAGTGCTTTATTAATGGCATTTCTTCATAAAAACTGTGATCACTAATTTGAGGCAAACCAATATGCCCCCACCAACTTCTTCGAATTTGAATTCTTTGTTTTTCCAACCAAAGGTATTTTTATGCCCCCGGAATCATAGATTCGGTGGGCATATAGTTTTTGGCCTGTCTGCACGTCTGTCTGTCTGTCTGTCTGTCTGTCTGCACAAAAAAAACTTTAACCTTGACCACTACTTTTGAACCATAACAGGTACGGCTACCATATTTCACATGTGTATTCCTTGTGACATGACCTTTCTGTCAGTACCAATATTTTTGACCTTGCGACCTTGACCTTTGACCTAGATGTTGCCATTCTCGAAAAAATACTTTAACCTTGGCCATTACTTTTGAACCATAACAGGTACGGCTACCATATTTCACATGTGTATTCCTTGTGACATGACCTTTATGTCAGTACCAACATTTTTGACCTTGCGACCTTGACCTTTGACCTAGATGTTGCCATTCTCGAAAAAAACTTTAACCTTGGCCATTTCTTTTGAACCATAACAGGTACGGCTACCATATTTCACATGTGTATTTCTTGTGACATGACCTTTCTGTCAGTACCAACATTTTTGACCTTGCGACCTTGACATTTGACCTAGATGTTGCCATTCTCGAAAAAAAACTTTAACCTTGGCCATTACTTTTGAACCATAACAGGTATGGCTACTATATTTCACATGTGTATTCCTTGTAACATGACCTTTCTGTCAGTACCAACATTTTTGACCTTGCGACCTTGACCTTTGACCTAGATGTTGCCATTCTCGAAAAAAACTTTAACCTTGGCCATTTCTTTTGAACCATAACAGGTAGGGCTACCATATTTCACATGTGTATTCCTTGTGACATGACCTTTCTGTCAGTACCAACATTTTTGACCTTGCGACCTTGACCTTTGACCTAGATGTTGCCATTCTTAAAAAAACCTTTAACCTTGACCACTACTTTTGAACCATAACAGCTTGTGACATGACCTTTCTGTCAGCACCAACAATTTTTACCTTGCGACCTTGACCTTTGACCTAGATGTTGCCATTCTCGAAAAAAACTTTAACCTTGACCACTTCTTTTGAACCATAACAGGTACGGCTACCATATTTCACATGTGTATACCTTGTGACATGACCTTTCTGTCAATACCAAAATTGTTCACCTTTCGACCTTGACCTTTGACCTAGATGTTGCCATTCTAGATTTTTTTTTTAACTTTGACCACTACTTTTGAACCATAACAGGTACGGCTACCATATTTCACATGTGTATTCCTTGTGACATGACCTTTCTGTCAGTACCAACATTTTTGACCTGGCGACCTTGACCTTTGACCTAGATGTTGCCATTCAGGGGCATCAGTGTTTCACAAACACATCTTGTTTAAAACTTGTTTAACCCAGTTCCACATGCGGATATATTTTGACTCATCTGCAGCAAACATCTTTTGAAATCATTGTTGCTAAAGGAGAAATTGTTCAAAATGATCAAATTCTCCTTTTGCTACAATGTTTTAACACTTTCCCTCATAAGACAATTCTGCAGCAGACGTCTTTGAACATATTTTGTCAAAAATAGAAAATCTCTATAATTGAATGGATAACCTACGACTAAAAGTGGAAAACATTGTGGGAAAAGGAGAAATTGCTTGGTTTGAGCAATTTCTTCTTTTGTCACTGTGTTTTCAAAAAGCCGTCTGCTGGAGAGGCCTCAAAAAGTGTCTATTTGAGGGAAAGGGTTAAACTCCATTCAATTAATATACTTTCATTTATAGAGATTATCAATATTTTTGTCTAATTGTTTTCAAAGTTGTTTGCTGCATATTTGTCATAATGTGGGAAAGGGTGTTTATTGTTTTTCCATATTTATATTAATCAAGGAATGTTTACCTTAACATGGATCAGATTTATTATTAGGTATAGGCATTCCATTTACGATCGCAACAATAAAAAAAGGAGATTACAAAGTAAGTACCAGTTTATTTTCCTGTTTACAGTATGGTATACACGTATTTAGTTTCATCTGCTTAAAAAAACGTATTTAAAAAAAATGTTATACTACAAATATTTCGAGAATTGCTCTTTTTCTTTCAATTATTTTTAAAAGCTGTCTGCTGCAGAGGCATCAGAAGTCTGATATGCTGATTCAAGTGTTTTGAAATAGAATACATCTGAAGAAAAGATATAAAAATCTGAAAGTATTGAAGGATGATTCTGAAAAGAATAAGAGACAATTTATCCATGTAGCAGTTATTACTGTTGTATGCAGTTAACCCAACATATGCACATGTACATATGTTGCAACAGACAACTTTTGAAAACATTCTGGCAAAAGGGGAAATTGCTCATAATTTTCTTTATTAACTTGGCCACAATCTTTTTAAATCTTCTCATTAATTATACTTTCATTTGAAGATGTTTTCCTTATTTTCACCTAGATCATAAAAGATGTTTTTAAAATCATAATGAGCAATTTCTCATTTTGCTACTTAATTCATTAAAGAGTCTTTCATTTACATAGATTTCCAATATTTTCCCCTATATCTATATGTTGTCAAAGTTGTCTGTTGCAGATTTGATGTATCTGGGAAAGGGTTAAATAGCGAGTTCAACCCTTTCCCAACTATAGACGCTTTTCGACGCCTCTGCAGCAGACGACTCTTAAACACATTGAGACAAAAGGATTAATTGCTCAAAACAAAAACAATTTCTCCTTTTGTCACAAGGTTTTCAACTTATTTCAGTAATTTAACCTTTTAAGCTTTTCCGTGTTTTTGCCTAGATGTTTTCAAAGTCATCTGCTGCAGATTTGTTGTATGTGGGAAAAAGTTAAACAGTGTGTTTAACCCTTTCCCTCATATAGACACTTTCTGACACCTCTGTAGCAGACGGTTTTTTGAAAACATTGTGACAAAAGAAGAAATTGCACAAAACATGCAATTTCTCCTTTTGCCACAATGTTTTCCACTTTTAGTCATAGGTTATCCATTCAATTATGGAGATTTTCTATGTTTTGACAAAATAAGTTCGAAGTCGTCTGCTGCAGAATTGTCGTATGAGGGAAAGGGTTAACAGGATATAGTCCATTGCTCTCTCTCTCTCTCTCAATAATCCACAGAAAAGAATCATGTTATATTATATAAATATGTCATGGCTTCCAGTGTGACAGTACATATTGTTAACATGAGAGATGTACTGTAACCCGAGGTGAAGCCAAGGTTAACAGTATTTACCCGAATGTTGACAGTATGTACTGTCACACTGGGAGCCAGGCCATTGTCATCTCAACATTACACAACTTTCAACTTTGTTTACATTAGTAGTTATTTTGTTGCAAATGTTGCTGGAAAAGTTGCAAGCACAAGAAGATACAGATTTACAACACATTTTTATAAGCGCTTTCCACCTAAGACTTGGGAAACCAAAATTGTTTATTTTTAGACTCGGCTAATGTGACAATATCATGTCAGCCGGTCAAAAACATACTGTCAGCATGGTACAGTAAGAAAATGCCCATCATGAGTATATGAGAATTTGACACAACAAAGTCATGTGAGGTGTAATAATATTGGTTACATTTGGTGTTGGCATTGGTGTTCAGTTAAATAGATTGATTTAGTCAGGTTTTGTCAAAGTACTGTTTCAGAAAGGTTAACCCTTTCCAACATACAACAAATCTGCAGCAGACAACTTTGAAAGCATGAAGCATAAATTATAGAAAATATCTTAAAAAAATTGTGGCAAATGAGCAATTTCACCTTTTGCCACAATGTTTTCAAAAAATCTTCTGCAACAAATGTTTCAAAATGTGTCTGCAGGTGGACAAGGTTAATTAAACAGTCAGTTTAACACAATATAATCCACTGTTTTATCTCAGTAACCCACAGAAAAGAAGCATGTTATATTGTTGGTTACATTTCTATTTCAGTTACAGATTACCCTGGAGGAGGTTGTGTTGGCTGCTTTTCTAGCATTAAGTTTGATATCCAGTCTCATCATTGTTACCTTGTCAAAGTTCCGCATGACCCGGGGGTGGGGTATATATCTGTGTGTTTTATACGGGGTGTTCCTTCTTGTTGCCATTCTTACTGAGACTGGGCTTATACATGCCCGGATTGACAATAATCCATCATAACTAAACCCTTTTCCACATGTAGGCGGTTTCTGTCGCTTCTGCAGAGACGACTTTTGGAATCATTGTGGCAAAAGGAGAAATTGCTCATGATGCCATCAATATGCTGTTTTCATCATCTACTTTGAAAACATCTCAGTAAAACTAAGTAACAGCTGGAAAATTTGGAAGTAGCCTACATTTGTAATGGGTTTAAAAACATTGTAGGGAAAAAGGAGAAATTGTCTATGAACAATATCTGCTTTTCCCACCATGTAATTATACCCCCAAAAAACAAAGTTTTGGGGGGGTATATAGGAGTCACTGTGTCGGTCGGTCGGTCGGTATGTCGGTCGGTCGGAAGCCATATTTTGTCCGGACCATATCTTAACAATGCAACATAGGATTTGAACGAAACTTCATAGGATGATACAACACATTGAGAGGAAGTGCGGTGTACAGGAACCATAACTCTATTTTATCTAAATACAAAGTTATTGCCCTTTGTTACTTTTTCTTATTCGTAGAGTCTTGTCCGGAGCATAACTTTAAAACTAATTGTTGGAATTTAATAAAACTTCATAGGATGATACAACACATTGAGAGGAAGTGCAGTGTATAGGAACCATAACTCTATTTAATCTAAATAAAGAGTTATTGCCCTTTGTTACTTTTCCTTGTCCGGAGAATTACTTAATAACTAACAGATGGAATCTAATAAAACTGCATACAATGGTAGAGCATAATCAGAGGAAGTGCAGTGTACAAGAACCATAACTCTAATTTACATAATTACAGAGTTATTGCCCTTTGTTACTTTTTCTTATTCGTAGAGTCTTGTCCAGAGCATAACTTTAAAACTGATTCTTGGAATTTATTAAAACTTCATAGGATGATACCACACATTGAGAGGAAGTGCAGTGTACAGGAACCATAACTCTATTTAATCTAAATACCGAGTTATTGCCCTTTGTTACTTTTTCTTGTCCGGAGAATTACTTAATAACTAACAGATGGAATCTAATAAAACTGCATACAATGGTAGAGCATAATCAGAGGAAGTGCAGTGTACAAGAACCATAACTCTAATTTACATAATTACAGAGTTATTGCCCTTTGTTACTTTTTCTTATTCGTAGAGTCTTGTCCAGAGCATAACTTTAAAACAAATTGTTGGAATTTAATTAAACTTCATAGGATGATACAACACATTGAGAGGAAGTGCGGTGTACAGGAACCATAACTCTATTTTATCTAAATACAGAGTTATTGCCCTTTGTTACTTTTTCTTGTCCGTAGAATTACTTAATAACTAATAGATGGAATCTAATAAAACTACATATAATGGTAGAGCATAATCAGAGGAAGTGCAGTGTACAAGAAACATAACTCTACTTTACATAATGACAGAGTTATTGCCGTTTGTTACTTTTTCATATTCGTAGAGTCTTGTCCGGAGCATAACTTTAAAACTAATTGTTGGAATTTAATAAAACTTCATAGGATGATACAACACATTGAGAGAAAGTGCAGTGTACAGAAACCATAACTCTATTTAATCTAAATACAGAGTTATTGCCCTTTGTTACTTTTTCTTGTTTACAGAGTTATGGCCCTTTTGTTGGTCGGTCGTAAACCATATTTTGAGTCAAGGTGCTGTTTTGGGGGTATTTATCATCTTCAGTGATATTTCTAGTTAATTGTTGATGGCTACAGTAACAGTTGTATCAAAAGTTGTTCCCATAAGAACAAGGGTTAGTTCTTTATTTAACCCTTTCACACCTGTAGACGCACATTGACGCATGTGCAGCACACGACTTTTGAAAACATTGTGACAAAAGGAGAAATTGCTCAAAACTTTTTTTCAGTAATTATATTTTCAAAAATAGAGAATTTCCATATTTTTAGTTGTCTGCCTCACATTTGTTGTATGTGGGAAAGGCTTAAATCATGAGTACTTCTGGTTAAATGTCCAGAAAGCAGACATTAGAGTTATTTACCCTTTCACATATGTACAACTTATCTGCAACAAACACCTTTGAAAACATCAAGGCTAAAACTATAAAAAAAAATCTCTAGACATGAAAGAAAAATTATTGAATGAAATTGAAAACATTTTGATGGAGGAAGACATTGGTCATTATGAGCAATAACTCTTTTCAAAAATATTGTTAACAAATGTCATTTGCAGCAGATGCATCAAAAAGTGGGAAAGAGCTTAATAAAGATAAGATGATATTGCTCATTATGAGTGATTTCTTAAAAGACAGCCGAAAATCTCTTAAAGAACATTAAATACAACAGGGTTGTAAAAAATGATATTGCTTATTATGAGTGAGTTCTTACTAGACAGTGAAACTTCTCTCAAACAACATTAAATATAACAAGGTAGTTAAAGATGATATTGCTCATTATAAGTGAGTTTTTACTAGACAGTGAAACTTCTCTCAAACAACATTAAATATAACAAGGTAGTTAAAGATGATATTGCTCATTATGAGTGAGTTCTTACTAGACAATGAAACTTCACTCAAACAACATTAAATATAACAAGGTAGTAAAAAAGGATATTGCTCATTATGGGTGAGTTCTTACTAGACAATGAAACTTCTCTCAAACAACATTAGATACAACAGGGTAGTAAAAGATGATATTGCTCATTATAAGTGAGTTTTTACTAGACAGTGAAACTTCTCTCAAACAACATTAAATATAACAAGGTAGTTAAAGATGATATTGCTCATTATGAGTGAGTTCTTACTAGACAATGAAACTTCACTCAAACAACATTAAATATAACAAGGTAGTAAAAAAGGATATTGCTCATTATGGGTGAGTTCTTACTAGACAATGAAACTTCTCTCAAACAACATTAAATATAACAAGGTAGTAAAAAAGGATATTGCTTATTATGGGTGAGTTCTTACTAGACAATGAAACTTCTCTCAAACAACATTAAATATAACAAGGTAGTTAAAGATGATATTGCTCATTATGAGTGAGTTCTTACTAGACAATGAAACTTCACTCAAACAACATTAAATATAACAAGGTAGTAAAAAAGGATATTGCTCATTATGGGTGAGTTCTTACTAGACAATGAAACTTCTCTCAAACAACATTAAATACAGCAGGGTAGTAAAAGATGATATTGCTTATTATGAGTGAGTTCTTTCTAGACAGTGAAACCTATATCAAACAACATTAAATACTACAGGGTAGAAAAGATGATATTGCTCATTATGAGTGAGTTCTCATACATATAAACTGTTAAATGCTCTAGTAAGATGGTGTTCTGAAGACTTGTTGATGTTAAGAGGTTTTTTGTAATCCCCAGAGTGGTCATTGTTAGAGGTTTTTACTGTAAGTTAACCCTTTCCTACCTGCAGATGCACCAGACGTACTTTGCTCAAAACAACCAGAATTCACCATATGCAAAATGATTTCAAAAGTCGTCTGCTTCATATGCATAAGAATGCATCTGAAAGTTGGAAAGTACCAATTATTTATTAAATTCTTGATATTTATTGGAGCTCAATTAAAGAAATATTAGAATATTATATATTTTTATAGAATCTACATTGAACAATTACAAAATTATGTTCTTGGTTGTGATGCTTAACAAGTGCCTTACATGTAGTTTTGTGACTTTGTTCTTATTTGATTCTGCCCGCCCCGGTAGCTCAGTTGTTAGCGATGCGATCTGTCAATCCAGGGGTTGTGAATTAAAACCCCAGCTCTGCCAACATTTTTTCCGACGTTTGACAAAAGTCACTGTGACATGCGTCATTCATCTTCCACCAATGGGCTAACAGTCTATGTGGAAAATGAACCAGTGACTTGGAAAGAATGTTGTGTGGAGTACTGGTGTGAGAAAGCCAGAAAACACATAAGTAGGTGAACTGGCCGCCGTGATATGACTGAAAAATTGTTTAAAATTGTGTTAAACCCCAATCAATCATTTTTAATTTGATAGATGTACAATAATCTTAACCCTTTTACACATACAACAAATTTGCAGCATACAACTTAAAATATATCTAGATAAAAGTATTGAAACTTTGCAAGTTTAATTATTGGATAGAGTTGAAAACCTTATGACAAAAGGAGCTCACCATGAGCAGTTTCTTCTTTTGCCAGAATATTTTCAAAATGTGTCTGCAAGTGTAAAAGGGTCAAGACGAAATCCGTATTATGTAATCTGTTATTAAAAAAATAAACCAGGTCATATGAGAACCCACCTATGCAGGTTTTAGAATTAACACTTTCCCACATGCAGAAACATTTGCAGCAGTTGACTTTGGAAAATGTTGTGACAACAGTAGAAACTGAAACACATAGTGAGCAGTTTCTCCTTTTGCCACAATGTTTACAACTTAAGTAATACTTTTTGCTCCATATCTCTACCTCACCTGAAAGTCGAGTCCTTTAGGAAAGATATTGTGATCACTGTGACATTCTGGCATAGTGCATCATCAACAATTTCTGTAAACTACACTTTCTTTTGACTTTTTCAGCGCCAGATTGTTTAAAGTAGACGCTTCCATGTTTAAAATTGAGCATCTCCATTTCTCGGGTAATAAGAGTTATGGAATATATTGATAACTGAAATGCAAATGATGCTGATTTCAGGCGAGACGACTCGATACAAGCTGTCTCGCCTGTATCATTATTGTTTACAAAATTCTCAATGTTGCCATTGGCGCTAAAAGAGTTAAACCACTAGACCAATATAAACTAAACTACACAGGAATCCTCTCTAAAGATTGTTCTGCCATGAAACGGCTGGTCTGATCTCATAACAATTTGGCAGAAATATTGTGTCCATATATACAATGTATTAAGAGTTATTTTCAGGTGACTAAAAGGCCTGTCTGGCTGGTTGTGGAGAATTGTTTTGTTATTTTGATTCATATTTGTTAAACTATGCATGATTTCTTAAGAAACCCTCAACAAACATTTTTTCAAGCCATATTGATCTTTACTTGCTGCACAATCTCAATGGTGTGTTTTTGTGTGACATTGCTTATTTACAATGTAGAAAATTTGAATTAATATTTGTTTTTTTAACACAGCTCTAGATAAGGGGTGTTGTTCATGATCCTCTAACGCTAGGTTGTAGGTGTTCAAATAAATTTAGCCCCAGTAGCTCAGTCATTAGCGACAAAAGTCATTGCCACAAACATCACTCGTATTCCACCAATGGGCTAACAATCAGCAAGTTGCTTGGAAAGTCTGTTGTGTGAACTACTGATATGAGAAAGCCAGGAAACACATGAGTAGGTGCTTTGGCTGCCGTGATATAACTGAATACATTTTGAAAACGTTTTTTATCCCTAATCAATCAAATAAATTGTTTCAATGAGATGGTTCTTTCCTACATAAAACAAAGCTGCAGCAAACAACTTTTTAAAATTCTAGGCAAATACATGGAAAATGTTTATGAGTGAAAGTATAATTCTTGAATAAATTTTAAATCATTGTGGCAAAAGAAGAAATTATTGCTCTTAATGAGACATTTCTCCTTTTGCTACAATGATTTCAAAAGTCACCTGCTTCAGGTGTGCCTGCAAGTGGGAAGTGTTTTAAAGCCCCCACACAAAACACGCTTTGGTTTGATAATATGAAAGATATTCAGTGCATCGGCTGATTATGAAGTTGTTGTTGTTTTTAGATCACCTGAGCCAAAGGCTCAAGGTGATCTATTCTGACCGCTCTCTGTCCGTTGTCCGGCGTTAACTTTGAGCTTTAAACATCTTCTCCTCCTTAACCATAGGACCAATTTCAACAAAACTCCACAGGAATTTACCTTTGAACTTGAAAAATCTTCTCCTCTGAATCTGCTTGTAAGATTCCAATGTAAATTGGTAGAAATGTTCCTTGGGTGACTCTCTACAAAAATTGTTCAATCTATACTGATTGGTTGAAAAACATGGCAGTCAGGTGGCATCAGAAAAGGGGCAAATAGATAAAATTTGAAAATTCCATTTTTAGCTCCACTGGCTGAAAGCCAGTCGAGCTTATGTCATTGCGAATTGTCTGACGTGCGTGCGTCTGTGCGTGCGTTAACGTTTTCCTTTAAACTACTTCTTCTCCCTAACCACTTGGCCAATTTGATTGAAACTTCATAGGAAGCATCCTCTCAATGTCCTCTCTTAAATTCCTTCAATTTTTATTTATCCATCCATAATTCTGGTTTCCATGGCAACCAAAAGAAAAAAATAGTGAAAACTTAAAAAATCTTCTTCTCCGAAAGTGTCAGGCCGATTTTCAAATAATTTTGTAGAAATGTTCCTTGGGTGACCCTTTATTAGATTCCTTCAAGAAATGTTGATTGGGCGAAAAACATGGCCGCCAGGGGGCGGGCTATTTTGTCTTATATAGCTAAAGTGAAAACTTAAAAAATCTTCTTCTCCAAAAGTGTTCAGCAGATTTTCAAATAATTTTGTAGAAATGTTCCATGGGTGACCCTCTATCAGATTCTTTCAATGGAGGAAGAAATTGGTCATCATGAGCAATATCTCTTTTCGCCATATTGTTAACAAATGTCATTTGCAGCAGATGCATCAAAAAGTGTCTACAAGTGGGAAAGAGCTTAATAAAGATAAGATGATATTGCTCATTATGAGTGATTTCTGTGTAGAAAAATTGAATTAATATTTGTTTTTTTAACCCTTTCCCTCATACGACAATTTTGCAGCAGACGACTTTGAACATATTTTGTCAAAAAATAGAAAATCTCTATAATTAAATGAATAACCTATGACTAAAAGTTGAAAACATTGTGGCAAAAGGAGAAATTGCTCGTTTTGAGAAATTTCTTCTTTTGTCACTGTTTTTAAAAAGCTGTCTGCTTCAGAGGCGTCAGAAAGCGTCTATATGAGGGAAAGGGTTAATATTTGGTTTTTTTAACACAGCTCTAGATAAGGGTTGTTGTGCATGATCCTCTAACGCTAGGTTGTAGGTGTTCAAATGATAATATTAAAGATATTCAGTGCATCGGCTGATTATGTTGTTGTTGTCAGCTCACCTAAGCACGAAGTGCAAGGTGAGCTTTTGTGATCACCCGGCGTCGTCTGCGTCGTCGTCGGCGTCTGTTAACAATTTCCTACAAATGACTTCTCCTACTAAACCAATGGACAGATTTCAAAATTACTTCACAGGAATGGTCCTTAGGTGGTCCTCTTTCAAAGTTGTTCAAAGAAATTAATTCCAAGTAGAACTTTGGTTGCTGCGGCATCAGAAAAGGGGGAAATTGCCAAATCTTAAAAAATCTTCTTGTCCAAAAGTACTGGCCCGATTTGGAAATTATTTTGCACAAATGTTCCTTGGGGTACCCTCTACCAAGATTGTTCAAATATTTCCGATCCGTTGAAAAACATGGCCGCCAGGGTGGCGGAGCTTATTTTCCTTATATATATACGCTCTGTTAAAACTTTAAAAATCTTCTTGTCCAAAAGTACTGGCCTGATTTGAAAATTATTTTGCAAAATTGTTCCTTGGGACACTCTTTACCAAGATTGTTCAAATATTTCCAATCCGTTCAAAAACATGGCCGCCAGGGGGCGGAGCTTGTTTTCCTTATATGTGCATTGTTAAAACTTTGAAAAATCTTCTTGTCCAAAAGTACTGGCCCGATTTGAAAATAATTTTGCACAAATGTTCCTTGGGGCACCCTTTACCAAGATTGTTCAAATATTTTTGATCCGTTGAAAAACATGGCCGCCAGGGGGCGGAGCTTGTTTTCCTTATATGTGCATTGTTAAAACTTTAAAAATCTTCTTGTCCAAAAGTACTGGCCCAATTTGAAGATTATTTTGCACAAATGTTCCTTAGGGCACCCTTCACCAAGATTGTTCAAATATTTCCGATCTGTTGAAAAACATGGCCACCAGGGGGCGGAGCTAGTCTTCCTTATATGTGCATTGTTAAAACTTTAAAAATCTTCTTATATGTGCATTGTTAAAACTTTAAAAATCTTCTTGTCCAAAAGTATTGGCCTAAAAAGAGTATAAACTTGAAAACTATTGAAGTTCTATTAAATCAGGTGAGCGATAGGGCCATCATGGCCCTCTTGTTTCACCTGAGCGGAAGGCTCAAGGTCATCTATTCTGACCGCTCTCTGTCCGTCGTCCGGCGTTAGCTTTTAGCTTTAAACATCTTCTCCTCCTTAACCATAGGACCAATTTCAACAAAACTCCACAGGAATGTTCCTTTGAACTTTAAAAATCTTCTCCTCTGAATCTGCTTGTCAGATTCCAATGTAATTTGGTAGAAATGTTCCTTGGGTGACTCTCTACAAAAATTGTTCAATCTATACTGATTGGTTGAAAAACATGGCAGTCAGGCGGCATCAGAAAAGGGGCAAATAGATAAAATTTGAAAATCCATTTTTTTAAAGTGCTTGTCTGATTTTAAGAACATTTAATAGGAATCTTACTTCAGTGATCCTCTTCTTAATTTGTTCAAGCTGTATTGATTAGTTACAAAATCATAGCAACCAGGCATCATCACAAAAGGGGTTAATTGAATTTTTAGCTACAAATGACAACTCCTACCATTCCACTGGACCAATTTCAACTTTACTTTGCAGGAACGTTCCTTTGTTGGTCCTCTTTCACAATTGTTCAAAGACTTACATTCTGTGTAGAATTTTGGTTGCTGAGGCATCAGAAAGTGAGAAAAATACCAAAACTTTAAAATCCTTTTCCTCCATAATCTGCTTGTCCGATTCCAAGATAATTTGTAAGAAATTTCTTTAAGTGACCCTCTACAAAAACTGTCCAAGCCATATTGATTTCGTTGAAAAACGGCAGCAAGGCGGCATTAGGAAAGGAGCAAAATGACAAAACTTTATAGTGCCATTCTTATTTAAGTTCTTTTTAGATTTCAAGATACAAATGGCCATGACTGATAAGCCATTTTACTATTTCTTAAACAGTGTCCACTCCTTGCAGTTTCATTTGCACTCCTGATCAAATTTTCCCAGATATATGCAGTTAAATATTTGCTACTAATTTACTATCATTCAGGTGATCGATTTAGGGCCATCTTGGCCCTCTTGTTTCCTATTATAACCTAGAAATAGGTATGCAAGTATTATTACTCATTGACAACAAACCATGATACTCTTTAGTTTGAACCAGGGACACTATATTACACTATATGACACTATATTACAATATAGTGTAATATAGTGTCCCTGTTTAAACTCGGATTTAGATTTTTTCAGAGTTTATATATTTATTTATGTTTATATGTATACATTAAAGATACCAGTAGGTTTAAAATATGGATGAATAAATTTTGTATGTATATATTTAAATAAACAGTAAATTAACAGATAAGATATGAAATTAAGCAGTTTTGTTATGATTTTGTATGTTTTACCCCCTTGTCTTAAACAGATAACATTTCACACTTTTGCAGGAGACAACTTTCGTAAACTTGGAAAACATACTATATCTGATTATCCATATGGAACATATTTTTCCTTGTATATCTTCAGAGCAGAGAACTCTGAACACTTTCCCACATACAATCCGCTGCCGATGATTGTCAACCCTTTCCCACATACAATCCGCTGCCAATGATTGTCAACCCTTTCCCACATACAATCCGCTGCCGATGATTGTCAACCCTTTCCCACATACAATCCGCTGCCAATGATTGTCAACCCTTTCCCATATACAATCCGCTGCCGATGATTGTCAACCCTTTCCCACATACAATCCGCTGCCGATGATTGTCAACCCTTTCCCACATACAATCCGCTGCCAATGATTGTCAACCCTTTCCCACATACAATCCGCTGCCAATGATTGTCAACCCTTTCCCACATACAATCCGCTGCCGATGATTGTCAACCCTTTCCCACATACAATCCGCTGCCGATGATTGTCAACCCTTTCCCACATACAATCCGCTGCCGATGATTGTCAACCCTTTCCCACATACAATCCGCTGCCGATGATTGTCAACCCTTTCCCACATACAATCCGCTGCCGATGATTGTCAACACTTTCCTACATACAATCCGCTGCCGATGATTGTCAACCCTTTCCCATATACAATCTGCTGCCAATGATTGTCAACCCTTTCCCACATACAATCTGCTGCCAATGATTGTCAACCCTTTCCCACATACAATAAGTCTGCTGCAGATGACTCTGGCTCTTTCCCACTTTAACATGTATTTTGACACATCTGGAGGAGATGACTTTTGGAAACACATTTTTTTTAAATTGAGAAATTGCTCACGGTGAGCAATTTCTTCATTTGCCACAATCCTGTCAACTCTATTCAATAATTATATTTTCATTAATAGAGATTTTCCATAATTGTCCAAAATTATTTCTAAAGTTGTCTACTGAAAATGTGTTGTATATGCGCTGACATAAATGATGTTGGTCCCTCTTCAGCAGACTTTTGTAAACTTTTGACAGTAAATGAGAAATTGCTCAAGACAGGCAATATCTCCTTTTCCCAGACAACTTTGAAAATAGGGACAAGTTTAATAAATGAATTGAAAAAAATGGTAAAAATGGTGACAACATTCTGGTAAAATGGAGAAATTGCTCTTTATGATTATCCTTGATGCCGAGATGTCTTCGATCTCGTCTGCCGCAGGTTTGATGTATAATGTAGGAAAGGGAATACTTCGATTTGTGACTTGGTTCATAAACAGAGGAAAAGATGGTAAATAGTGGAAATCCTACATGCTCATTTGAGAAGCCTGCCATGCCTAGGCAGGGTGAATTATCCCTTTCCCATATACAACAAATTCTCAGCATTAAGACTTTATTTTGTGATCACATTTTGTCCGGCATGCGTCGTGCGTCGTGTGTTGTCAACATTTGAGCTTGTTAACACTCTACGGGCTACATTTTGCATCCAATCTTCATGAAAGTTTATCAGAATGTTCATATCCATAAAATCTTCGGCAAGTTTGAAACTGGGCCATATGAGGTCCTAGGTCAAATTGAAGGGAAATCTTGTTAACACTCTGGAGGCCACATTTTTCACTTGCTCATGTTGAAACTTTATCAGAATGTTTGTCTTGATGATATGTAGGTCAAGTTCGAACATGGATTAGTCGGGTCAAAAAGTAGTTCACTAGGTCAAATTGAAGGAAAATCTTGTTAACACTCCAGAGGCTGCAATTTTTGCTTAAATATGTTTGTCTTAAAGATATCAGTCAATGTTTTGCTTCAGCGGCTTGAAATTTGGTCAGAATGTTGAGCTGAATGATATTTAGGCCAAGTTCGAATATGCCGGATCAAAAACTAGGTCACTAGGTCAAATTGAAGGAAAATCTTGTTAACACTTTGGATGCCGCATTTTTTGCTTCAGCAGCTTGAAATTTGGTCCGAATGTTTGTCTAAATGATATCTAGGCCAAGTTCGGATATGGGTTGAAGGGTAATCTTGTTAACACTCTGGATACTGCATTTTTAATTTCAGCATGATGAAACTTTGATCAAATTGAAGGAAATTCTTGTGAACACTTTTGATGCCATATGTTTTGCTTCAGCAGCTTGAAGTTTGGTCAGAATGTTTGTCGGAATTATATCTAGGTCAAGTTCGAATATGGGTCATATTGGATCAGAAACTAGGTCAATAAAGGAAAATATTGTTCAAACTCCGGAGGCCGCATTTTTACTTTGAGCAAGTTGAAAATTTGTCAGAATGTTGTCTTGATGATATCTAGTCCATGTTGGAATATGGGTCATATCAGGTAAAAAAATATAGATCACTAGGCCAAATGAAGGAAAATATTGTTAACACTGTGGAGGTTGCATTCAGAATAATTGTCTTGATGTGTTTTGCATTGCAGTACATTGTATAATTAAGGTGAGCGATCCAGGGCCATCATGGCCCTCTTGTTTGACAAAATATGTTCAAAGTCATCTGCTGCAGATTTGTTGTATGTGGGAAAGGGTTAAATAGATTTACAATGTTGTGGTAAAAGAAGAAATGCTTATATTGAGCAATTTCTTCTTTTGGCACGAAATTTCAGAATTCATCTGCTGAAAATACGTCAGCATGTGTCTGCCAGTTGGAAAGGGTTAATGTATATACATGTATATGACTTCTTTGTAATCTGTCTTTGGTTATTATACACATCGAAAAAAAATTGGGACAAGCATACAGTCACCGCTTCGTCTGTCTGGCTGTTCGGCTATTTCTCAGCAACTTGAATTCAATGAAAACCTTATGGGAAGCTTCACCAACAAGAGGAGATGTGCATATATAAACACTATGTTCCGACTGAATGATTTTTCACAGAATTATGACCCTTTGAATTTCTATATAGTATTATATAGGACCATTCAAGTCCAGGCTAATTCATCGCAACCACCAGTCCGAATTCAATGAAACTTTATGGGAATCTTTACTAACAAGAGGGGATATGCATAAAACCATGTTTTGGCTGAATGATTTTTCACAGAACTACGGCCCTTTCAATTTATATATGGTATGATATAGGACCATTTGTGTCCGGGCTATCTCTCAGCAATTACCTGTTGCTACATAAAGTATATTACAGCACCATTCTTGTCTGTATCCTCGCTAAACTTCGGGGAGCATCCATCTGTTCCACCGATATATTGTATTGTTTGTTTATTAACAGGACACACAGTATGTTCATTTGGACACCCTTGGTTGTATTGTTAGTTTATTGACAGGAAACATAGTCTGTTCATTTGGACACTCTTGGTTGTACTGTTTGTTCATTGACAGGACATACAGTGTGTTCATTTGGACACTCTTGGTTGTATTGTTTGTTCATTGACAGGACACACAGTGTGTTCAGTTGGATACTCTTGTTGATATTGTTTGTTTATTGACAGGACACACAGTGTGCTCATTTAAACACTCTTGGTTATATTGTTTGTTTATTGACATAACACAGTGTGTTTATTTGAACACTTTTGGTTATATTGTTTGTTTATTGACATAACACAGTGTACCCTTTTGAACACTATTGGTTATATTGTTTGTTTATTGACGTAGAACAGTGTGTTTATTTGAACACTTTTGGTTATATTGTTTGTTTATTGACAGAACACTGTGTGTTCATATGAACACTTTTGGTTTAATTGTGTGTTTATTGACATAACACAGTGTGTTCATTTGAACACTCTTGGTTATGTTTGTTTATTGACATAACACACAGTGTGTTTATTTTAACACACTTGGTTATATTGTGAATTTATTGACAGGACACACAGTGTGTTTATTTGAACGCTCTTGGTTATATTGTTTGTTTATTGACATAACACAGTGTGTTTATTTGAACACTTTTGGTTATAGGCCGGATTGCTCTAGCAATTCCGGTCTATAGATTGGCAATGTCCGTCCGTCTGTCTGTCTGTCTGTCCGTCAACATTTTGGTTAAAGTTTCAGGTTGAGGCAAAATCTCAGCACTGGAAAGGGTTACAAACTTGAAACTTTGCCTGAAGGTAACCAGTAACAGGTTCTATTGATTTCTATGGTTACTTTGACCTTGACCTTGGTTTGGCGATTTTCAAAGTCAAATTGCCGACAATCCGGCCTTACCGTCTTCAGCGGTTTCTTGTATTTATTGTTTATTGACATAACACAGTTCATTTGAACACTCTTGATTATATTGTTTGTTTATTGACATAACACAATGAGTTTATTTGAACACTTTTGGTTATATTGTTTGTTTATTGACATAACACAGTGTGTTTATTTTAACACGCTTGGTTATATTGTTTGTTTGTTGACAGGACACACAGCTTGTTCATTTGAACACTCTTGTTGATATTGTTTATTTATTAACAGGATACATAGTGTGTTCATTTGAACACTCTTGTTGATATTGTTTATTTATTAACAGGATACACAGTATGTTCATTTGGACACTCTTGTTGATACTGTTTGGTTATTAACAGGACACACTGTGTTTATTTGGACACTCTTGTTGATATTGTTTATTTATTAACAGGAAACACAGTGTGTTCATTTGGACATTCTTGTTGATATTGTTTGGTTAATATATATATAGGTGCTACCTATTTACGAAAAAACGCAAGGTAATTATAAACAAAACTTAAAGAGCATACTTTGGCCATACAAAAGGATTTATAAGTAATTGACTAGACAATGATAATGTTAATGTCATGTTTCTTGCATTATCAAAACATATTTGGAATTCATATTGCTGTCTCTATTATTACGAACAGAAAATAATAAAGTAAAGACTTTCAGAAAATCAAGAATACATTTATAATGAACGAGGTTAAAACATGAGGGCCAAGATGATCCTTAATCGATCACCTTCATTATGGTAAAGAAGCAAAAAGATCAGCCATTTTCTGATGCCATCTGGCGACTGCCCTTTTCAAATGAACACAATGTGTGTCCTGTTAATAACCAAACAATATCAACAATAGTGTCCTAAGTAACAAACTGTATGTCCTGTTAATAACTAAACAATATCAACAAGAGTATCCAAAAAAAACAAAACTGTGTGTCTTCTACTGGGCATGGCCAACCTGCATACCAAGTATGGAGTTCCTCGGCCCAAGCGTTCTTCAGTTATTGAGAGGAAACCATTTCTTACCTCACATGGGCACTATGACCTTGATCTTTGACCTATGACCTTCTAACATCAAAATCAATAGGGGTCATATACTGGTTATGACCAACCTGCATACCAAGTATGAAGTTCCTACGCCCAAGCGTTCTTCAGTTATTGAGCGGAAACAAGTGTGACGAATGACGGACAGAAGGGCGGAAGGACGGAACGGGCAAAGACAATATGTCACCCCAATGAATGGGGAAGACATGATTATTAAATATAAGTTTAAAACATTGTGTTAAAGGAGAAATTGCTCATGATGAGCAATTTCTCCTTTTCCCAAAATGTTTCAAAAGTCAGCAGATGTGTTAGAAATCATAATGTATGTTGGAAAAGGTCAACTCAAGTTCACACTTGTTCCCGCTCAATAACTGAAGAACGCTTGGGCGTAGGAACTTCATACTTGGTATGCAGGTTGGCCATAACCAGTAGAAGCCTCCTATTGTACGTCTAAAGTCAAGGTCACAGTGACCTTGTGAGGTAAGAAATGATTTCCGCTTAATAACTGAAGAACGCTTGGGCCGAGGAACTCCATACTTGGTATGCAGGTTGGCCATGCCCAGTAGAAGACTCCTATTGATTTTGAGGTCAGTACGTCTAAAGTCAAGGTCACAGTGACCTTGAGCTGAAAGGTCACAGTGACAATGAGCTGAAAAATTGCTTGGGCCCAGGACTTTCATACTTGGTGTGCAGGTTGGTCACCACCAGCAAATGACCCCTATTTATTTTGTTTTATTAGGTCATACGGTCAAGGTCACCGTAACAATGAGCTGAAAAATTGTTTTTGCTTCATAACTGTAGAATGCTTTGTCCATGGAAGTTAATGCTTGGTGTGCAGGTTAGTCACCACCAGCAGATGACCCCTATTGATTTTGAGGTCACTAGGTCAAAGGTCAAGGTCATGGTAACCTTCAGCTATTTTATTCAATAACTCAAGAACGCTTATGCCCAGGAACTTCATACATTTCTTTTCCTCCCCTAAGACCACACAAATGGGGAGATGACCCCTATTGATTTTGTTTGATTTTGAGGTCACAGGGTCAAAGGGCAAAGTCACAGTGACATTCACCTGAAAAATGGTGTGCAGGTTGGTCCTAATAAGTAGATGACCCCAATTGATTTTGTTTGATTTTGAGGTCACAAGGTCAACGGTCAATGTCATGGTAACCTTCAGCTGAAAAATGGTTTTTACTCAATAATTCAAGAACGCTTATACCCAGGAACTTCATACATTTATTTTCCTCCCCTAAGACAACACAAATGGGGAAACAAGCGCTTTTTTAAAAAAGCAATCTCTAGTTGTTCTTTCCTTTATAGAGTTCCCATACTTTTGATTAAATATGTCTTTTTAAAAGTCGTCTCTCGGAGATGTGTTGTATAAAGAAACGGGCTAAGCAATTTCTTCATTTCATCAATGTTTTAAAAAGTTGCATTCTGCAGAATCACCTATAGGCATCTGTTGAATGCAACAATTGATGATTTGTTATGCCTCGTAATCAAGTTGTGATTTGCCACTACTATCATAGGAAAACGAAACTCACCATACTGACTATGAGCTGCATCTATTAATTTCGGTTCTTAATGCCACTTCAGTTTGAAATCATTCAAAGAAACAAAAAGGTATAAAACTAAAAGGGCTACACGGTTTGGCATCATTAAAATATACAAAGATATTAAACTAAAGGGGCTACACGGCATCTTTCAAAGCTACAAAGTTATAACACTAAGGATGCCACACAGTTTGGCATCATTCAAGGATACAAATATATTAAACTAAAGGGGCTACACGGTTTGGCATCATTAAAATATACAAATATATTAAACTAAAGGGGCTACACGGTTTGGCATCATTCAAAGATACAAAGATATTAAACTAAAGGGGCTACACGTTTTGGCATCATTCAAAGATACAAAGATATTAAACTAAAGAGGCTACACGGTTTGGCATCATTCAAAGATATAAAACTAAAAGGGATACACGTTTTGGCATCATTCAAAGCTATTAAACTTAAGGGGGGCTACACGTTTTGGCATCATTCAAAGATACAAATATATTAAACTAAAGGGGCTACACGGTTTTGCATCATTCAAATATACAAAAGAATAAAACTATAGGGACTACACGGTTTGCCATCAATCAAAGATACAAAGATATTAAATCTAAGGGACCACACAGTTTGGCAGCATTCAAATATACAAAAGAATAAAACTAAAGGGGCTACACGGCATCTTTCAAAACTACAAAGTTATAACACTAAAGGGGCCACACAGTTTGGCAACAATCAAAGATATTAAACTAAAGGGCTACACGTTTTGACATCATTCAAATATACAAAGATATCAAACTAAAGGGGCTACATGGCATCTTTCAAAGATATACAGTTATAACACTAAAGGGACCACACAGTTTGGCATCATTCAAATATACAAAGATATTAAACTAAAGGGGCTACACGTTTTGGCATCATTAAAATATACAAATATATTAAACTTAAGGGGCTACACGGTTTGGCATCATTCAAAGATACACAGATATTAACCTAAAGGGGCTACACGTTTTGGCATCATTCAAAGATACAAAAATATTAAACTAAAGGGGCTACACGTTTTGGCATCATTCAAATATACAAAACATAAAACTAAAGGGGCTACACGGTTTGGCATCATTCAAATATACAAAAGAAAAAAACTATAGGGGCTACACGGTTTGGAATCATTCAAATATACAAAAGAATAAAACTAAAAGGGCTACACGGTTTGGCATCGTTAAAAGATACAAAGTTATTACATTAAAGGGGCTACACGTTTTGACATCATTCAAATATACAAAATAATGAAACTAAAGGGGCCACACAGTTTAGCATCATTCAAATATACAAAAGAATGAAACTGAAGGGGCTACACGGTTTGGTATCTTTCAAATATACAAAATAATAAAACTTTAGGGGCTTCGCGGTATGGCATAATTCAAATATACAAAGGAATAAAACTATAGGGCTACACGTTTTGGCATCATTCAAAGTTACAAAGATATTAAACTAAAGGGGCTACACGGTTTGGCATCAATCAAAGATACAAAGATATTAAACTAAAGGCGCACACAGTTTGGCATCATTCAAATATACAAAAGAATGAAACTAAAGGGGCTACACGGTTTGGCATCTTTCAAATATACAAAATAATAAAACTTTAGGGGCTTCACGGCATGGCATAATTCAAATATACAAAGGAATAAAACTATAGGGCTACACGTTTTGGCATCATTCAAAGGTACACAGATATTAAACTAAAGGGGCTAAACTAAATCGTTGAAAGATACAAAGATATAACACTAAAGGGGCTACACGGTTTGGCATCAATCAAATATACAAAGATATTTAACTAAAGGGGCTACACGGTTTGGCATCATTTAAAGATACAAATATATTAAACTAAAGAGCCACACAGTTTGCCATCATTAAACTATACAAAAGAATAAAACTAGAGGGGCTACACGGTTTGGCATCACTAAAATATACAAAATAATAAAACTATAAGGGCTACACGGTTTGGCATCATTCAAATATACACAAAAATGAAACTATAGGGGCTACACGCTTTGGCATCATTCAAGGAGAAAGATATTAAACTTAAGGGGCTACACGTTTTGGCATCATTCAAAGATACAAAGATATTAAACTAAAAGGGCTACACGGTTTGGCATCATTCAAAGATACAAAGATATTAAACTAAAAGAGCTACACGGTTTGGCATCATTCAAAGATATTAAATTAAAAGGGCTACACGGTTTGGCATTATTCAAAGATATTAAACTAAAAGGGCTACACGGTTTGGCATCATTCAAATATATTAAACTAAAATGGCTACACGGTTTGGCATCATTCACAGATACAAAGATATTAAATTAAAAGGGCTACACGTTTTGGCATCATTCAAAGATACAAATATATTAAACTAAAGGGGCCACACGGGTTGGCATCATTCACAGATACACAGATATTAAACTCAACGGGCTACACGTTTTGGCATCATTCAAATATACACAGATATTAAACTAAAAGGGCTACACGTTTTGGCATCATTTAAAGATATTAAACTAAAAGGGCTACACGCGTTTGCATCATTCAAAGATACAAAGATATTAAACTAAAGGGGCTACATGGCATCATTCAAAGATACAAAGTTATAACACTAAAAGGGCCACATAGCTTGGCATCATTCAACGATACAAAGATATTAATCTAAAGGGGCTACATGGCATTTTTCAAAGCTACAAAGTTATATCACTAAAGTGGCCACACAGTTTGGCATCATTCAAAGCTACAAAGACATCAAACTAAAGGGGCTACACGGTTTGGCATCATTCAAATATGCAAAATAATAAAACTATAGGGGCTAAACAGATTTGGCAAAATTCTAAGATACAAAGGTATGAAACTAAGGGCGCTTTACAGTTTACAGCTTTACATCATCCAAAGATACAGAGGAATAAAAACTAAAGGGGCTTTACAGGTTGGCATCATACACAGATATACAAAGTTATAACACTAAAGGGGGCTACACGGTATGGCGTCGTTCAAAGATATACGAAAATATGAAACTTAAGCCGCCAAATGGTTTTGGCATCATTCAAAGATACAAAGGAATACAATTACATGGGCTACACAGTTTGGCATCATTTAACGAAACCAAGGTATACAACTAAAAGAGCTACACGGTATGGCATCATTCACAGACACAAATGTATAAAACGAGATATCATTTTGACAATATGCGTGAAGTTAACCGGAACCGCCGGAACTCCCGCTACTCCGGCTGTATCAACCAGCAGGAACAGCCGAAATTACTGCTACTCGGGTTGTATCAACCAGCCGCAACAGAAGGCATTCTGCTACTCCAATCTTAATCAGCCGAAACAGCCTGCTTTTTATTACTACAGCTGTACTAACCAGCCGAAAAGGTCATCGTTCCGCCTATTCTGGCCAGTCTGAGAGTCGAATCGGACGAGCGTAAACCACTGGTTGTAGTAGAAGTCTCAGTAGATTTGATTGTTTGGCTTTTTATACTGCTTTCAACAATTTTTCAGTTGTATCACGATATTTCCTGGGTAAGTTACCGGTCCATTTATCCTGACACCAGCCAGTCACTCGTAATGCTAGTCCGCAAACATGAGGTATGAGGAGGGCAGCCATTACTACCATTTTTAAATCCTTGGTATGACCTTAAAACCTCTGGCATCGGAGGCGGACGCTCTACCACTACACTACCGAGGCGGTCTGTGACAATTTGAAGGTTGCATTTTGTTGATTTACATAGAAACAAAGAAATAGTTTATTTCGTGTAATGTGTCCTAAATAGCTTCTGGGTCAAATTTGTGTCGTCTGCAAAGATGGAAGCATTCTAGGTTCACTTACGTGTTAGGATACAGTCTAATGGCTAGACTTATGATGAAACTTGTTGCCTGGAGTTAAAAGGTGGCTCGTGTGGCGTTAGGTATAGGCAAATTTTAATTTTTATTTAAGAAATGACGTTTTAAAGCGAGGCGGACGTTCTACCACTACAACACCAAGGCGGGAGAAGTAGTAGTAGTAGTTAAATTGGAATAGCTACATTGGTGTAGCTACATGTAGGCTTTGTAGGTACGGGCCTATAACATTTTTTCAGGAAATGACCAAATTGACATGGCCTCCACAAGACCTGGCTTAGTCGTAGATAAGTATCGAGCCACGCCCTGACGTGATATATATGTAGGATAATACAACTGATGTGCAATGTGTATGAGCTGTAGCTAAGTTAACGTAATTGTTTGATGTTGCTATGTGCGAAGAAATGAAACCTAGTTTTACTGTAGTAATATGTTTTCGTAAAGCTGCCCAAACATCGCTTTTAGCAACAAACTATTATTCCACAATGTGGCATACCTTTTCTAGGTCTGTAAAATACATTTCGCTCCTAACATCACAATATTATCCTACAAAGGGATATACATAGTCTAGGTCAAAAACTCAGCTCTGATCTTATACAGGGCATACACACATTTTGAAAGCATTTAGACAAAACTTTGGAAACTGTATTTCATGTATATCTCCTTCTTGCTGCAAATATGGTAGATAATAGATTGAACAATGGAACTAAAGTCGAGTTTTGATGTCCCGAGATAAGGTCCATTGCTATAGACATGTAGGAAACAGGTCGTAACAGTTTTGAATCTTACTACTTACCGTTACACAAACAGGTTCCAAACCCGTCTCCTACAGTTACCATATATATTCACGGTCATGTGTAGTATACACGTTGGGCATATTCAAACTTCAATCTGCCGTCGTAATATCTGGTACTGGTATTACGAAGTGGCAGGTTCCACCTCTCGATCATGGGAACTTGTTGCATTTATTGCGCCAGCAGAGTCCTTACAATATTCCAAATATGAAACAACATGTTTATAACCATTACTCTGTAATGTGTATCATTTACAAAGTGTGCAAGAAATGAATAATCCGGGCCGTGCGTACAAACCCCACTCAAGGCTAGTTAACAGGGCAAGGTTAAACGCAGCCAAATGGTCAAAGGGAAGTAATTCGGATCGGCTTGCGAGTTGGACATTATTTGACTTGTTGGGATCGAACCTTAACCCATACTGCTACAGTGGTCGTCTATGGAAAATGAATTACTTCCCTTTGATCAATATTTTATTGGCAGTGTACCTCGAGGAACCTCACTGAATTGGAGATTTGTTCAGGTTAATAGCCTTGGTTCTTTTTAATATGAAGAACAAATTAGCGAAATTTCACTTTCATTGACAATTAATAATGAACGAGAATTGGATGATATCTGGAAAATTGTCCTTTAGGGTTGATCCCCGGTCAAGTTATGACTGAAATACTATTGTAATGGGCGTAAAACACATTAAACAAGAGGGCCATGATGGCCCTATATCGCTCACCTGATTTAACAGAACTTAAATAGTTTTCAAAGTTATTACTTTATAGTTTATACATATAAGGAAAACAAGTAATCCCTGGTGGCTTTATTTTTTTCAACGGATCAGAATAAATTGAACAACCTTGGCAGAGGGTTACAAAAAGAACATTTGTGCCAAATTATTTTCAAATCGGGCCAGCGGTTTAGTACAAGAAGATTGTTTTAAGTTTTCACTATATTACATATAAAGAAAACAAGCCCCGCTCTTTGGCGGCCATGTTTTTCATCAGATCGAAATAATTTCAACAAATTTGGTAGAAGGTCACTCAAGGAACAATTGTGCCAAAATAATTTTAAATCAGGCAGGTACTTTTGGACAAGAAGATTGTTTAAGATTTTACAATGTACATATAAAGAAAACAAGCTCCTCCCCCTGGCGGCCATGTTTTTCAACGGATCGGAATAGTTTGAACAATCTTGGTAGAAGGTCTCCTAAGGATTATTTGTGCAAATTGATTTTTAAATCAGGCCAGTACTTTTGGACAAGAAGATTTTTAAAGTTTTGGCAATTTTCCCCTTTTCAAATGCCGCAGCAACCAAAGTTCAACTTGGAATTAAATTCTTTGAACAATTTTAAAAGAGGACCACCTAAGGAACATTCCTGTGAAGTTATTTTGAAATCAGTCCATTGGTTTAGTAAAAGTCATTTGTAGGAAATTGTTAACAGACGGACGTACAGACGATGCAGGACGACGACGACGCCGGAGGCCAGACGGTGAGTGATCACAAAAGCTCACCCTGCACTTCGTGCTTAGGTGAGCTAAAACCCAAGCACTGCAAACAGAATTTTGTAGCGAGAAAATATTGATGGAGGAAATAATAATTTGTGACAATAATCTGTTTGCATACCAGACGCTTTATCTTTCATGTTATGGGGGCTTTTTGAAACCCTTACTCTGTTCGTCACGACATTAAAGAATGTCTGACTATTGAACGTCATAAATATACAATTGAGAACAATGCAGGCTCAGATCAGTCCGTACATTTTTTAAGTATAATCTTGGTATTCACTGTTCGCTTCTCATCTACTTATTCTTAGCTTAGACATCTCTATAAATGTGAAATAACTTTTCAATAATTTGGGATGGTGATGATATGCTTGGAAGGGGTTCGGCGTCCTCTTGTGATCTCCCGGGCATCTATTGCATACTCTGCATATCGCGTTCTGAGTGTTGTCCATGTTTTCTTTTGATTTAATATCCGTCTTCGTCTTCAATTGTGTTGAAATATATTGGTTGAAAATAATTGAAACAAATTTTAATGAAATTCAGATTAAGAATTTTGCTTGATCAATTTCAAGTGGTCGCTCAATAGTTAATGATATATATCTGGATATATGCTTATATTCACACTACTAATGATTAACGGATACATAAGAAGCGCTCGATGAAACTTCATGCTGAGGGATCATTGTGAATCAAGGAAACATCTATAACTGATATTTTCTTATGAATACGGCCCTTTGTTCGGCCTTTATGGTAAGCCGTTTTCATTATATGTCGAGTTACCGGTATACATTAAGGGTAACATTTGGTTATTTATGGTAAAAGTGCAGACTGCACCTTGCATAATGCAATATAACGCGTTTAAAACATTACTTTTAACACTGTGATATTAAACATTAAAACACAATGCACATATAGTGTAGACAATGATCGACATTCGTAAACTAAAGTATGATCTTTGAAAAACAATTTGTTCAAATCTTATTGATTACACAGGACCAATGTCTATTAACCCTTTCCCTCATATAGACGCTTTCTGACGCCTCTGCAGCAGACGGCTTTTTGAAAACATAGTGACAAAAGAAGAAATTGCTCAAAACGAGCAATTTCTCCTTTTGCCACAATGTTTTCAACTTTTAATCATAGGTTATCCATTCAATTATAGAGATTTTCTATTTTTTATCAAAATATGTTCAAAGTCGTCTGCTGCAGAACTGTCGTATGAGGGAAAGGGTTAAGAATCAAGACATGGTACCTATGACGATGTTAGACCATGGACTAGTTTTTAAGAAATCATGGTCATTAAAGAAATCCTTTAAATGTTTTCCAATCGTCTCCTCGAAACGGGAGATCAACGTTCGTTCTCTGTCAGGTCATACTAAAGATTTTAAAAACGCTGGTTGTTACAATTTGTGTTCGCCTCTGTTCAAATATATATTTTGAAAACACTGTGAAAAAGGGAAGCACTGTTCATAATTTGCTAAGTCTCGATTTGCCACAATAGTTTGAACTATATGATTCGATATTTATACTTTCACTTCTAAAGATCTGCCATATTGTTCTCGAGATGTTTCCAACGTCATCTTCTGCATATTTATTGAGAGGCACCCAGGCATTACCAATCTTTGGGCACTTACGACCCGTGTAGATCTAGACCAAACACCGTCTCCACACTATTCGCTAATACATCAAAGAAGCTTTCTAGAAACTTCCAAAATAAACCGTTTCCATTTTTAAAATTGTCACTCTGTGATGATAGCGCTTAGGTTTTATTCCTGGAACACAGTTTGATAGTATGTGTAAATTAAGATCAGAGCTCTGGGTTCGATTCCCGCCCGGCGAATTTGGTTGAGTGAAGACACATTGCCTTTTTATAGATTAGTACTGGCACTAAGCAGTCAAGATTAACTGGACTGTCGCCGTGATATCATCGACGTTTCTCCTTTTATCAATGTTTTCAAAAGGATGGAGGCTTTTTTCATATCAATAACTCAATGATGGTGACAAGTTGGTCTACTTTTCGAACAATGTTTTCAAACTATGATTTACGTTAGTACATCTTAATTTGATGCCTCAGCTGGAAATCTCTTTTAGTCAAAACTAATATCAAACATTTAACAATTGTGTTGATCATTAAAACATTACTTAATAATATGAATAATACATAGTTATAAAATACGGAAAGGTAAATTTCTCTCTCTATATTTCTGTCTCTGTCTCTCTCTGTATATCTCTGTCTTTCTCTCTCTCCCTCTCTATCTTTCTATCTCTTTCTGTCTGTCTGTCTGTCTGTCTGTCTGTCTGTCTGCTGTCTGTCTGTCTGTCTGTCTGTTTCTGTCTGTCTGTATGTCTCTTTCTCTCTCTCTCTCTCTCTCTCTCTCTCTCTCTCTCTCTCTCTCTCTCTCTCTCTCTCTCTCTCTCTCTCTCTCTCTCCCTCTCTCTCACGAGCTCTCTCATTTAAATGTTAAACACGGATTGAATTATAGAATATAAAAAAAGAATTATTATGTTTTTAACGGATTATATTTACTGAACATAAGGTAGGGTTGTTATAGAAGGCTTGCTAATAAGTACAGTTATCCAGCTCAAACATAGAATAAAATCATTGATTTGAAAGTTGCATGGAAACACTTGCAGGATAAACACTCATTCATGAAATAAATATAGATCGATTCCTGAATTAGTAAATAAAATTATAAAAAGAAATATATAGAGAGCGGTTTAATAAGAAAGAAAACCAAATGAATTGACTAATTTTTTTTTTTTTATGAAAACTGAAAACCAAATGATAAGATTTTTATCGACTGAGTGTACGAAACAACATGGCATACTTATTTTTAAAATAATGTAAACAAAGCAATGCATATCAATGAGTTAATGTACTATCGTAACATGGTAAGCATGGTAACAAAAGAACATTCATGGAACACGTTGGGTCCCAATTGCAATGAACACGTGAAAAATTAGCTCGAAGTAAATTTTAATAAATGGGGATTGATACGATGCTGTATAGAGCTCGAATAGGATTATTTTCAATGCCTAGGAAGTGTAAAATGAAAACAATTTTGTTTTTCGGCTAGTTTTATGTTTGTCAGTGCTAATCACACTGGGTCCGGGCCCACCGCGCTCTGATGTTTGATAGGAAATCGTAATTTTCAGCTCGCGAAGACTTCATTGAGCGTATTCAAATGCACAGGCGTGAACTAGGCAAGAAAAAGGTCGAGGCTCGCAATCGGGAGCAGTATGCAAGAATGCGCTATGACAAGCTCATCATCGATGAAAGTGTTTACACATACTATGAACTGTCAAAACAAATGACGAGAATCGGAAATACACGACCAAGACCACACCCAAGGGCTGCACGTGCTAACGGAACACGTGGAAACCGACCACTTAATCATAACAATCAACAGCTACCGGACTCACATGACCATGACGTCACACAAACATACCAATCGGGATCGGAGAACAAATACTAAGGTGAGGCAGTAGGCGGGACAGACTAGGATACAGATGTGGCTTAAACAAGCTACTTGATAACAAAAGTTCCATTTATTATTTACAATCGTTTGACATTATTGGTTTGATGGAAACGTGGAGTGATTTTAGTACTAAATTTTAAAACCTACTTGAAAACTATACGTGTTTTGATTATGTTAGATCGAAATCTTTAAGTGCTTCACGTAACAGTGGAGGTGTATCTGTCTAGAATACGTCATGATTTTATAGATTGTGTAGTATTATATATTAAGAGTGATGTTCATAGATCAATGCATGATATAGTATTATACATAGCAAAGTTAAGAACGGCAGGAGACTTCAATGCTCACACAAAAGATATGTTAGATTATATTCCAGATGATAACTTGCAAAATATCTTTTATACTGATGTTGATTACAATTCAGACCATTTTGATCTCAATCGCAATAACAAAGATTAAGAACGATATTATTTATTTGGGAGATCTCTTATTGAGCTTTGTTGTACACATAACATTCATATTTTGAATGGACGTATTTATGATGATGTTGTTGGTAATTTTACATGTCTTAAATGGCGCTAGTGTTGTTGATTATCATATAACTTCTTCAGAACTCTTTGCTCGTGTAAGCTATTTCAATGTCGCAATGCGCGACAAATCAGATCATTTACCAATTGGCTCTTGACTGACATTTTTCTTAGACATAGTAGATCACACTGATGTAAATTTATCGGGACCGCATAACGGCGAAAATAATATACGTGTCGAAAAGTATAAATGGAAAGACGCATTTAAGGAAGATTTCTTATCGTTATTCGCGGATAAATGCTATTCCCTTAAATGGAATTTCACTACAAATTGATATTAATATACATAGCGCGGTTGAGAAAATACTTGGACTTAAAAGAGATTCGGCTTGTATGATGCGCGTAAATTACAATAATAAAGCAAGTTGCAGTATAAATTTTAATAATCAACCCTGGTGGGATCGTGAGTGCAATGTTGCTAAACAGACAAATTAGTCTGCATTACGAGGATTTCTCTGGATTAGCAGGTTTTTAGATTCTCAGAACTACATATCACTACGTAGATGTTTTTAAAATACATGTTCGATCAAAAAGCATTTGTATCAACAAGAAAAAGGGAATGAGTTAGTAATGTCACGTAATAACCCAAAATCCTTTTGGAAATTGCTTAAAGGGAGCCAGCGCAATAGTAAAAAAAAAAAAACGCGCATAGACTCTGATACATGGCGGAACTATTTTCGAGGTTTACTGTTTAAAAATGATCAGCCAAATCTTAGTAAGTTGGCTTGTGATGGGAACATACATATTCATGAATACAAACGGATTTTGAATTCCAAAATTACAGACAATGAGATAACTAAAAGCATTTTAAAATTAAAAAGTGGGAAATCACAGGGGCCTGTTGGATTTGGAGCCGAATCTTACAAAATTCAAGACAAGCCATATTTCCGATGTTACGTCGATTATTTAATACGATTCTGAATACGGGCATTTTCCCGGATGTTTGGAGGGATATCATTATTGTCCCTGTACACAAGTCAGGCTCTAAAGAAGATCCGTCAAATTGAAGGGGTATTTCTCTAATCAACGTTATGTATAAAATATTTTCAAATATAATTTATAATAGACTTTGTACATGGGCTGAAGAGTTTAGTAAAATTGATGAGTCACAGGCTGGTTTCACACTGTTTATTCGACGACGGATAATATATTTTCATTACATTGCAAAGCATGGTACACAAAAATACCAGTAAACCCGGGGTTATGTGTTGTACGTAGATTTCAAAAAGGCGTACGATGGCTTGATACGTCATAAGTTATTCGCTAGTTTGCATAAAAATGGGATTCAGTGAAAGTTACTTCGTGTACTAACGTCTATGTATTCTAATCCGTGCGGATCGGTACGAATCGACGACGATAAGGTTACTCAACCCTTCAATTGTAACGTTGGTACCAGACAAGGGGACATTACAAGTACAATCATTTTCAATTCATACTTTAATGAGTTATCTTCCTTTCTACGAAGCAAGGAACACAGAGGTATTTTTGTTACGAATCATAATATGTGTACTCTTTGCAGATGACGTGACGAACTGCACTGATACCACTATTGAATTAAACTCTATTTTAGAATTCTGTGAAAACTACGGTATTACCATCAATCAGAAAAAGACAGAAATAATTGTATTTAGAAACGGAGGACCCCTGCGCTCGTACGAACACTGGTCTTATAACGGCACCCGGTAAATATTACATTATTGTACAAATACATGGGGCTCATATTCACTCCTAAATTATACTGGACAAATGCACAAACAAAACTTGCAGCCCACGCCGGTAATCAATTTATGCTATAAAGTCCTTTCAGAGGTATTTTGGAAACTTTTCCCATACTGGTTATTTCAAACTATTTGATTCTATATTAAGTTATGGAGCTGAAATATATGGAACGGAAATGTTTCATATTCTCGAAAAAGTTCAAATTCAATATTGTAAAGATTTTCTTGGAATTAATAATTATGTAAATGATTCTGTCGAATTAGGAGAAAGCGGCAGACATCCTCTACGTATTGATCATCATGCGAAATGTTTTAAGTACAGGTGCAAACTACTATGTATGTCTAATGAAAGGTATCCGAGAAACTGTTATTTATTGCTGAAAAGTCATGATGACATTGGGAGAAATAATTCGGCAACATCTGTTGAAAATGTATTGTACCTATACAGCTTTGGTTTTGTTTGGTTAAGTCTAGAGGTTGAGAATGTTAAGGCCTTTTTACTGTGCTTTAAGCAAAGGTTGATTGATTGTAAAACACAGAACTAGTTCGAAAATGTTAGAAACACGACGTGACACATATAAACATTTTAAATCTCTGTTAAACCCAGAAAAATACTTATGTATGAATTTACCGTTTTATATAAGAAAATCTTTATTGAGATTTCGATGTTCTAGCCATAAATTTGTTATTGATATTGGTCGGCATTTGTGAATTCCGAGAGAACATCGAATATGTCGATATGGTTTTGACAATTTTGATATTAGAATTGTAGAAGACGAAGTTATGTATTCTTTAAATGTTTTAAATACAGACAAGAAAGACAGTTATATATTTATGCATGTTATAATGGAAGACAGGATTTTAAGAATTTTGTAATTCTTATGCAAAGTTTAAAAGATGACAAAATAAAAAATATAGCTTTTTTTGTTAATGAAATAATGAAACTCAAAGATAAAGAATAATCTTAAACTAGAAATATCACTGAAGATGATAAATACCCCCAAAACAGCACCTTGACTCAAAATATGGTTTACGACCGACCAACAAAAGGGCCATAACTCTGTAAACAAGAAAAAGTAACAAAGGGCAATAACTCTGTATTTAGATTAAATAGAGTTATGGTTTCTGTACACTGCATTTTCTCTCAATGTGTTGTATCATCCTATGAAGTTTTATTAAATTCCAACAATTAGTTTTAAAGTTATGCTCCGGACAAGACTCTACGAATATGAAAAAGTAACAAACGGCAATAACTCTGTCATTATGTAAAGTAGAGTTATGTTTCTTGTACACTGCACTTCCTCTGATTATGCTCTACCATTATATGTAGTTTTATTAGATTCCATCTATTAATTATTAAGTAATTCTACGGACAAGAAAAAGTAACAAAGGGCAATAACTCTGTATTTAGATAAAATAGAGTTATGGTTCCTGTACACCGCACTTCCTCTCAATGTGTTGTATCATCCTATGAAGTTTAATTAAATTCAAACAATTTGTTTTAAAGTTATGCTCTGGACAAGACTCTACGAATAAGAAAAAGTAACAAAGGGCAATAACTCTGTAATTATGTAAATTAGAGTTATGGTTCTTGTACACTGCACTTCCTCTGATTATGCTCTACCATTGTATGCAGTTTTATTAGATTCCATCTGTTAGTTATTAAGTAATTCTCCGGACAAGAAAAGGTAACAAAGGGCAATAACTCGGTATTTAGATTAAATAGAGTTATGGTTCCTGTACACTGCACTTCCTCTCAATGTGTGGTATCATCCTATGAAGTTTTAATAAATTCCAAGAATCAGTTTTAAAGTTATGCTCTGGACAAGACTCTACGAATAAGAAAAAGTAACAAAGGGCAATAACTCTGTAATTATGTAAATTAGAGTTATGGTTCTTGTACACTGCACTTCCTCTGATTATGCTCTACCATTGTATGCAGTTTTATTAGATTCCATCTGTTAGTTATTAAGTAATTCTCCGGACAAGAAAAAGTAACAAAGGGCAATAACTCTTTATTTAGATTAAATAGAGTTATGGTTCCTATACACTGCACTTCCTCTCAATGTGTTGTATCATCCTATGAAGTTTTATTAAATTCCAACAATTAGTTTTAAAGTTATGCTCCGGACAAGACTCTACGAATAAGAAAAAGTAACAAAGGGCAATAACTTTGTATTTAGATAAAATAGAGTTATGGTTCCTGTACACCGCACTTCCTCTCAATGTGTTGTATCATCCTATGAAGTTTCGTTCAAATCCTATGTTGCATTGTTAAGATATGGTCCGGACAAAATATGGCTTCCGACCGACCGACCGACCGACCGACATACCGACCGACATACCGACCGACCGACCGACCGACCGACACAGTGACTCCTATATACCCCCCCAAAACTTTGTTTTTTGGGGGTATAATTATATGTATACAAGAAAACACAACTCAAATATTTGATGTTATTATATTTTGTATATTGTACTATGGGCTGGAGTGGAGGCCTTTCTTTACAAATAAAATTTTGAATTGAATTGAATTGAATTGTTCATGTTAGATAAGTGTTACTATGTAACAGTGTGTACATTAACCAAGGATGGGATATTATAAAACTCTGACTACAGTTACAAATTGTCCATGAGTAGACCGTGAGCCATGACCGACATAGAGTCTATCTCTGTATAAACAAAGAGCTTGGGGCCAATACGAATTTACCGACTTCAAATCAAAGAGAGTTTCGAAACTCTCGAAACTGGAATCGAGTCGGTAAACTTTGTGGTCACGTGGGTCACAAATATAAACTTTATTGGTGTCGGGGTCTACACCGATCCCGTATGGCCGTAACCCTTGTATTGTACGATGAGAGACTACTTTTCCTTCATCGTTTATACAAAGTACTCTGTCGCTACCCCAGTCAGTTATATAGACTCTTCCAGGACAAACAGTGAGATAAGGATCAGACCGAAGGTGTACATCAGTTGCTATGGTTTTTATCGTGTCTCCGTCTGTGGACATCACGGATACAAACCAGGGACCATAACCGGCGAACACATCATTATCAGTACAGACGGTAAAAATCTTAACTTCACTAAAATCTATAGACCAACAGTGTTTATTCGTTTTAATAGATTTAGTGATTACGGCAGGATTTTGTGTTAAATCAATAAACAATATTCTACGTTTCCATGGTAACGTAACAGCTAGCAGACATTGTTTATTAGGCTCTGCTAGTTTCGTTACGGAAATATCACTGGTGGTCATTACGACCTGTTCAGTGAGTTCTCGATTTACAGAAAAAAAGGTTTTAATGGCAGCAAGGAAGCGTTTTAACGGTTTAAGCTTTTTTACTTTAATATCGGTCAATACACTGGCGGGTATTACGCCCTGCTCAGTGGGTATTCGTTTAACCTTTATTTCTGTAACATCGAAAGGTCGTGACCCGAACCGTATATAGCGTTGTAATATGTGCGAACCAATACTGAATATTTTAATACAACGATTAACATAATCACAAACAACCCACCTTGTGTCATCCAGTCCACAACATCCAGATATATTACAATCCTCAATCTGATCCAATTCGTGTTTAACATTAACTCTATCGACCATATAAACTTCCTCTCTATCTAACATTTCCTTCCTCTCACTCTTACTCTCATTCATCATTTCATCACGAAAACATTTCCTCATTCCATCTCTCTCACTTCTTTTAATGAATCGATGCGATTCGTGCCCTTTAAAACAATCGTGACATAAATATGTGTTACACATATAACACAAATATAACGCGATATGTACACCTACACTTCTTAAAGTTCTAATAAAACAAACTACACAAATTGCATCATTGAGATTTCCATTTCCCTCTTGAACTTGTATGAGTTCCTCCCTTATTTCGTCAAACGCCAAATTTGTCTGATTTCTTTCTCGATCTCCTACTGTCTGAGCCATTTTCACAAGGTCCTGTAAAAAATATGAATGAATTATTTGTATTAAGGCAATATACCGTACCGTACATTTCTGTGAGTTGTATGAGAATGGTGACGGGACCTTTCGGGATGAAAAATAACGTTGTAATGACCAAGGGAAACATTAGGCGTGTTCAGATTGTCACAGCACTTCGAGCACTCTGCCAGATGCTAGGTGGTGAATCAGCTTTAGACTAGCACTATATGAGATTTACGAAGTGATAAAGTACATATCATGACCCTTTTAGTATATTGGTTTAGACTGTGACTAAGATTCATTAAATCGTAATCAGGCGAAACAGACAATTTGATTCATTGAGCGACACCAATACAGACATTTACTATTCTATAATCACGATAGGCTAAAACGTGGCCTATTCTAATAGAGGGATAATGTCGCTTGATTTAACTATGAGAACATTAGCCGAAAGTAGAGCCTTGGATATTTAAGATTTAAGAACCGTGTATATTCCGATCAGATTATCAAAATCAAAACGATCATCAGAGGTTCATAACAAAAGGTATGAGATAATCTCTATACAAATAACAAGTGTTATATAGACTAGATATGTCTGTGTCACAATTCAGATCATCTATATGTACCATAACAATTAATACAATATAAACTATATTCACTATATCTTGAAGGCAAACGAAGGTGATATTTATAAGGCTAGCCTACACTTAAAGATAAGAAACTACATATAGCCATATTTTACATATAGGCGGATAATGCATGCTCACCTGTGTTGTCACTGTATAAAGGCAACACGAACCCTTATCAAAATGATGATAATACTTTAAGCTGACTTTACACACATATCATAATGTGGTCGGTGCTCTACTTGGAAAACTGTTAAGTTTATATTAGCCCGCCCATCAATGTTTTTTTGGAAGTGTAAAGCTAAGATCGGCATTCACTAGAATAGTTTTTTAAAGGTGTTTACATAAATATTAGTCCGCATATCAATGTTACTTTTCAGTTGTGAAGAAGAAGATCGGAGATCACATCAATGGTATTCTCAAAGTGTAAAGATAAAGATCGGCATGCACATCGATGTTATTTTGAAATGTAAAGATAAACATCAGAGTGCACATCCGTGATATTTTTAAAGTGTAAATATAAAGATTGGCCCACTTATCAATGGTATTTTTTAAAGTTGTTTTTAAGACTAAACATTAAATTCGCAATGCATATATATCAATGACATTTATTTTCAATATTTTAGTAATAGATCAGCATGCACATCAATTCTGTGTTTTTGAGGTACAAAGAAAATATCGGGATGCACATCGATGTTTGTGAAAAAAAAAGATTGGCAAGCATATATATTGTATTTTAAAAGTGTTAAATAAATATTGACATGCAAATCTTTGGTGTAGTGTAAAGATAACGATCGGACTGCACATATGTGATAATTTTAAAGTGTAATTATAAAGATAGGACGGGAAGTCGGTGCATTTGTTGTAGTATAAAGCTCAAGATCGGCATGCACATCAGTGGTATAGTTAAAATGTAAATATGAAGATAGGCCCGGACGTCTATGGTATTTTTGAAGTATAAAGCTAAAGATCGGCCCGCACGTCTAAGGCGACTTTTTGAATCGATTATGGTAGGCATATTTTCAGGGCATTTTATGGGGAGTAAAAATTGCTCGTAATGTGCAAGTTCTTATTCTCGCGTAATGCTTTTGACTATAACAGTTTTCTCTTTTGGAAAAGTCTTCAAATTGTAGATGATGTATTATTATGTTCATAATGTATATGTGTACGTTTATGTATTTTTCATTAGGACCGTATAGACACAACTATCTCACTTTCAAACATTTATTCACTCACACTTGCACTGACTGACTCACTCACACACACACTCATTCGTTAGTGTCTTTGCTTGTGATTGTTTTTAACTGTGTTTGATTATACATATGACTACATTTTCTTTACATTTCGTTTATGTAAAGGACTTTTAGTTATATATTATTACTTAACATTACGATAACTTTATTGTTATGTGATTTGGTGGACAGCGAAACTTCCGCTCTTTTTCTTAAAAGAGCATAGCCTAGCTGTTAAACAAAAACACTCATATTGTAAATTTATTCTTTAGACAGTGTGAAAATGTTTCAATTAACGTTTTCATTTTTTTGTTTTTCCCCAGAAGTGATCTCAATCATAATTATACGTACTTATATTGACTTTTTATATCTACCTTATTTTTCTTTTGGAGATGAAGTTTCTGGAATGGATGTTTTCGAATGGTACTGCCCATATCTGTCTATTTGATATTGTCGTTATGAAGTAGAACGATACCAACACAACACGTTTTCCATTTTTTGCTTTTTTTGTATGTTTTTTTATTTTTTTTTTTTTTTTTTTTTTTTGGTTTTCTTAATTATTTTTCTTTTGAAAGTGACTTATAGGCCCATGGGGCCGGGTGTTATTTATTACATTTTGTACCATTGTTTTGCTGTTGTATATACACATGTCACTATAATAAAATATTTACTTACTTACTTACTTACTTCTATGATATTTTTAAAAAGTAAAAGATTAAGATTTGCTTGCACATCAAGGTTTTTATTCAATGTAAATACGAGATCGGCATACACATCAATGGTATTTTTAAAATATCAATATGAAAATCGGCCTGCAGTTTGGACAGCATGTCAATGTTATTTTTTTCCGAATGTAAATATGCAGATCGATATACACATCAATGGTATTTTAAAAATGTAAATATGCAGATCGGCCCACACATCAATTATTTTTTAAAATGTAAATATCGATGGCTCAGCGAAATACTCAAAATTCAAATTGGTTTCATTATCAATTAACTTCCCTGGTTCACTCAAAAGTTCTTGATTATATTATAAGTATTAACAGGGACACTATATAACAGGTAATATAGTGCCCCTGGTATTAACAAGGATTTTTAAATTTCAAGAAAATATGCAAAGTCAAATAATTCTTGTTTTGAGTGCAAAACTATATCTAAGAAGAGTTAGCTATAGTTTTGCACAAATGTCAGTGCAAAACTTTAACAAACTTGACTTAGACATAGTTTTGCACTGAGAAATATTATATATCATATACATGTTTCTCTCCTTTTTCCTATTTTAAAACATGTAAAAAGAAAGAAGTGTTTTTAAAGCAACTGTAATGTTTCTTATAATCAAGAAAGCCTCGACATGGACACAAGAAGCCCTGGAGGAGATATTACTCAAAAGGAACAATGTTTATTACAATGTAGTTACAGCCTCATCTGGTGTACAGAGGAGTATCTACGTGGGAGTGATATTCCAAATCAGTGGAGCAATTGCTAGCTGGAAGTATTAAAATCTGATGCAGGTTCAATTTTAAGTGTTACACCTTATGTGAGTTTGCATCAAACCATAAGAAAGATAAAAAAAATCCCTTTCTTAACAATGAAATGTTACACCACATTCAAGTAACAAAAACAGTATGGTAGAAGCCAATGGAAACATCACACTGTAAGTTTGATAACCTGATTCTTTTTTGATCAACAAGTTTGGGTGACCTAGAAAATGAATTCATATTATTTGAAGCCACACATGTAGATATTGTTGAAAATACAAGTGAATCAGATGATATTGATTTTTTTCTGACATATCAAAAGGAGTATATTCCTGTATTCTTCGAATAATTAAGGACACAAACGATGAGACAATCTAGTTTAGGTGTTGACAATGACAGTGAACATAATTCAATGTCTGTTCATAATGACCAGCCGAGCCCCGGTAGCTCAGTCGATAGCGACGCGGGCTGTTAATCCAGGGGTTGTGAGTTCGAACCCCAGCTCAGCCAACATTCTTTCCGACGTTTGACAAATGTCACTGCGACACGCGTCATTCGTCTTTCACCAACGGGCTAACAGTCTATGTGGAAAAGCTGCCAGTTACCTGGAAAGTATGTTGTATGGAGTACTTGTGTGAGAAAACCAGGAAAAATATGAGTAGGTGAACTGGCCGCCATGATATGACTGAAAAATTGTTGAAAACGGCGTTAAACCCAATCAATCAATCATAATGACCATGAACTATCTACAGCAAACTGAATTGAGTAACAAGGTGTATGACATTAGGACAATTTAATCCAGTTGATAAATCAGTTTCACCAAATGAAACGGAGCTCAGTTACTGTTCTAAATTACAGATGGGATTTAGTAGTAAAGTAACTGACGAAACACTAATGGCCGAAGTTCAAGAAATTGTTCCAAATATTGTTGAGAGTGAACAGCAGTGCATTGATTTTGAAAATGAAGATATAGTTGAAGACATTGACATGGAAGGAGTAGCTGATCAGAGTAAAATACAATTTGAAAGTCGATATGATATGCAGGTGGATCAGGATTTGGACATGGCTGCAGAAATTATTGTAGAAGGGGTCTATGAAGAAGAAATAGTTGATAAGAGTGTATCACAATCTACTGTGTGTGAAAGTGGATATGATATAGAGGTGGGTCAATAGTTGGACATAGATGTAGAAACTGTTACCACAGAAACTATTGGAACTGGTAGGACTAGATGTCAGTTTTGAGAGGTGTATTTCTGGAATTGTAAGCAGACCAGAACATGCTAAAGGTAGAAAGAGGACAAGAAATCTAGAAAACTGGAATAGAAATAAGGCTGAACAAAATTGTAATACTGGACATAGGAATATTAACATGAACGGAGAAATGCAACAAGCCAAGAAAATCCAGAAAGGTTGTGGTCTGAACTGTCAATTTAAGTGTTAAAGCGTGTTCACTGAGGAGGATAGGGAAGATATTTTGGAAGTTTGAAAGTAATCCTTGGCAGGACACGCTGTGATATAACTGAAAAATTGTTGATAGCAGCATAAAACACCAAACAATTGAAGTTGCAACATGACAAAGGCAGTTTCTTTTGAAGTATTTTGCTCCACAGAAGAAGAAAAGTAATAAACAGTCCAGTACCATTAGTCAGAAAAGAGTTAATTCATTTATGTTGATTTTGTCAATAAATGGTACAAATATTAGGGTTTGCAAGACTTTTTTTCTCCATACTTTGAATACTTCTCCCAGAAAGTTCACGCAGCCTTCAAAAATGCTCAAATCATTATTCAAACTGTAGAGTTATATCACAGAGGCAGTCACAGTAATACGCCAAATTACCAAATTAGACCCCCCCCCCCCCCCCCCCCCCCCCCAGATAATGCTGATTTTGAAGTGTCACACATTGAGTCATATCTGGATGTTGAAAGCCATTATTGTAGGGAAGATAGAAAGAAATGTATCTCAGTCTAGCACAAATGCATCAGCTTTATTAAGAGCAATGTACAAACAATGAAGTTGTCTCCCCTGTCTCCCCAATCTGTACTTATTCAATAGTCACTGAAATATTGCTTTTCAAAAGCCTATGAATTAAGAACCAATGCAATTTATGTTATTCTTTCAAAAGGCTACATAGGATGACAAATTAATAATAATAAAAAAAGAAATATGAGAGCCACAGATATTAAAAACAAGAGTTTAGCACCAAAAATAAAGAACAAGAAAACATTGATAATTTTTTTAGATGCTTGCTTTGGTCTTTAGGAGGAGTTGATGATTCCACAGACATTCAAATCTAGCCTTGATTATAAACGTCGTTAAATACTTTTAACTTCAGCATTTACGATTTGGGGTCAAGTGAAGCTTACTGCTACCTTTGGAATGATTTAGTTTCTGGAAGGGGAGCCAGTGAAACTTCCAGCGGTGTCTTTGATTGTTTGGTTGCACTGTCTAAAAAGAGCAGGACACAAATTGTATTCTCTTTTGATAATGTGGTGCTCAGACAAAAAATAAGCATTATGTGTCAATGCGGTGGTACACATCACTCAAAATTAATTTATAATTGTGGAACTCAAATATTAAGAAAATGGTCACACACAGAAGGAAAATGATTCTGTTCATGCTTGTATTGAAAGGGCAAGTGGTCAAAGGTGTGTGTACACAACCGCCCAGTGGGCCGTTGTAAGAACTGCATGTCAAATCTAAACTAAGCTAAGGAAATGAACTTGTCATTTTTTTTTTTTACTCCAAGTGCGTTTCCAAAAAATGCTCAATCTTTTGTCTGGATTCAGAAAGGAACAAGGTTTTTTTGGATAGAGTCAAAATAAAATCTAACAATCCCAATATAGTATCAATTTAGTATGATTAGAATGGTCCAGTACATCATTGATCTAGCTCAGCGGTTAAGACGGTCAAACACTGTTTTGAATGTGAAAGACATTGAGCTAAATATATTGCATAAGGACTACTCCATGATTGTATTATGGTTCATATTTTTGAGTTGTAGTTTGATACATAATAATTCAAAAATATACCTGTTATTAACTTTTCCATTTTTATAATATACAATGCAGTCAGCCTCAACATATGTTTCCCAGACAGTGATAATAAAGAAAATTGTTTGTTTTGAAAACATCTTAAGAACTACAAAGCAAATATGCAGTCTTAATTGGTTATTTGCTTTGAACCATAATCTTACCCCAAAAAGGTGCTAAAACTTATCAGGTATATAAACCCTACATCCTGAAGCCTTTGTTTCCGTTTTGACACCTACCTTTTGTCTGAGACATGAAAAGAATAACTCAACAATATGACATGAGACTTGCCCTATAAATACCAAGCACTTTCAATACAAGGTCACTTACTCTCTATGTGACCGTTGAATAAAGTGATTGCATATTGTATTTGGGCATTTCTTTTGTCTCTTCCAGGTATGTACATTTTTATTATGTATTCTTTTTGTGTTCTCTTGATGTTAAACACTTTAGTTTTAAAACCATAATTTTAAGTATTTTTTGAGTACAGGAAATGGCGCAACTGCTAGAATTACCTTATTGGAATATCATGCAGCCTTGGACAGTTCTGAGTGGATAATATTCTCAATCAAACCAGACTGTTCTGTGTGATTAATAAATGAACTAGGAACATTTTTGGAAAAGGAGCAGTTTAATCAGATAACTTATTTTTTATTGTTCAATGTTTTATTTTCAAATATACTGTCTACCTTTTTATGTTCTACATTTGATAATTATTTGCAAACTGTTTGTGTTGTCATGTTTGACTTGATGTTTTGATTCACATTGTTGTGGGATATGCAGTACATATGGCATTATCATCGTGTACCTCTCGCAGAGCTGATTCCCCAAATTGTACTCGTCTGAGTGTCTGGATGGAGCCATATCGCTGTTGACCCGCTTCATGTGAATCGATCAGTATTCCAATTGTTTATTATGTACATAGATTATTTGACTTACTTTCTATGTGACCGGTGAATAAAGTGATTGCATATTGTATTTGGGCATTTCTTTTGTCATTTCCAGATTTACTCCGCTTGTAGCCCCGTATATTTGAATACATTGGTTGTTGACATCATTAATATAGTGTAGCTGGGTAGAACAGTTGTACGGACTTATTGCTATCTACCAACAGACGGCACCGACAACCCGTTAACAAACCCGCACATTATAATTACACTTGAGAAGTACAAAGAGCTCATTTCCTTATGCATGTTGGATGATATCCCTCATTCCCATCACATACAGTCCTTTCTCATGAGATTTCATAGTACTCTAAGGCTATTTTGTTATCAATATGTACCTAAACAATCATACAACAGTTTCTGCTAAGTCTGTTGTAATAATTTACTTTGGTACAATGATATGCTCACAAATATGTTGTGAATGAAAATGATGATCAATTGTCTCATAAAATAAGTTAACAAAATAATTATTTGACCCTTTGCTCCATAGGCATCTTCTTGGACAGTCCACCAAATTGAAAGCATTAATTCACAACTTATTAGTAATGGGTGAATTATGTTCACATAACTGACAGAGTGGAAATCTGTGAAGGAAAGGTTCAGACTGCTTGTTACGAGCGATCTGAAATTTCCTACACTGTTTCCAAAGGCCTTCTTATCTGAACTATTCCTACATTGTTTTCAAATGCCTGCTTTATTGGATGCGGTTTTATGGAGCAAAGAATGAATAGTTTGAGGGCCATTTTATCAAACATTCTATGATACATATTTGTAATCTTGCTCCATAGTCATTTTATTGGACTCTACCAAATTGGAAGCATCAAATCACCACTTATCAGTAATTGATAAATAATGGTTACATTTACTGACAGTGTGACAAACAGTACTGGAAAATTACAAGCAATCTGAACTCTCCCTACACTGTTTTCAAAGGCCTTCTGTATTGGGTACCGTAAAAGGCAGTTTTATGTAGCAGAGATTTAATATAGTTTTTCAATGTTAAGCATCTTGTTTGAATAGGCAAAATAAAGTTATATAATTATTAAAAGTTTGAAAGATTGACTCTTCCTGTACCCTTTTCCACTCTGTAATTAAATTTATACATAATTTAGCCATAACTAAGTGGTAAATAAATGCTTTCAATTTAGAAATAGTCTTAAGGAAACTCTTTTGGAGCAAGGTTTCGACGACTGATCAAACAAACCCTTTATGTTCTATTAGATATGCAGATCTGCATACATATCAATTGATTTTTAGAATGTAAATATGCATATCAGCATACACAACATTTTTTTTTTTAAATGTAAGTATGAAGATCGGCATGCACATTAATGTGTTTTTTAAAATATAAATATGAAAATCAGCATGCACAACAATGTATTTTTTTTTAAATGTAAGTATGAAGATCGGCATGCATATCAATGTGTAATATGAAGATGGGTCCATACATCAATGGTTTATTTAAAATATGAACATCGGCCTGCTCATCAATGTGTTTTTTAAAACGTAAATATGCAGATGTGTCCTTACATCAATGGTTTTTTTAATGTAAATATTCAGAACGTCAATGATATTTTTGAGGTGTAAAATTAAAGATCATCCCTCACGTGAATGGTATTTTTGAAGTGTAAAGCTAAATGTCGCACTGCACGTCAATGGTATTTTAAAAATGTAAAGGTAAAGATCGGCCGGCACGTCTATTGCATTTTTTAAGTATAAAAGATTAAGATAGGTCAGCACATCAATGTTTTTTTGTTACATTATAAATACGAAGATCGGCAAGCACTTCAATGGGTTTTTTTAAATGTAAAAACGAAGATTAGACATCAATGATATTTTTTATTTCTTTTTTAAAAATATGAAAATCAGCATTCACATCAATGATTTTTTAAAATGTAAATATGAAGATCGACAAACATATTAATGCGCATCAAAATTATTTTTCAAGTTTAAATTTTACGATCGGCCTATACATCAATAGTACTTTTTTAAGTATAACTGTTAATATCGGGATGCATATAAATAGTCATTTTGAAATGTTGTGGTAAAGATCGGCATGCACACCAATAGTATTTTTGATGTATTAATGTTAATATCTAGATGCACACCAATAGTGATTTTGAAATGTAGTAATAAAGATCGGCATGCACGCCAATAGTATTTTCTAAGTTTAAATGTTAAGATCGGCATGCAATTCAATATAATTTTTGAAATCAAATGATTAATGTCGGCCCGTACATCAATGATATTTTTTAAATGAAAAACTTGGCTCAAACATCAAAGATATTTAAAAAATGTTAAGATCGTCTGGCACATAAGATATTTTTTAAAAGTTTTAGATCAGCCCGACCACCAATGATAATTTGAAATAGAAAGATTGTCCCGCACATCAAACATATTTTTAAAAAATTAACAACAGCCCGCACATCAATTATATATTCAAATGTAAAGATTGAACCGCATAAAAATGACTTTTTGAAATGTAAATTTAAGATCGGCCGCACTTCGAGGATATTTTTTAAATATGAAGATCTGCTCGCACATCAAATATATTTTTAAAATGTTAATTTGGCAAGCGCCCCAATAATATTTGTGATGGCCAAACTTTTCATTTCAAAACTATCATTGATGTGCGGGCCGAACTTCACATATCAAAAATATTATTGATGTGCTGGCCGATCTTACCCTTTTATAAAATTTCCTATTTGAAGAAAATGAGACCATACAAGGGTTGCCAATTGAGGTCAAAAAAGTTAAGTTTGTGTTAGGAAAACAATAAACATTGTTTATGTGCATTCTTACATTGCTTGTGAATAAAGTCATTCTATCTTGATAGAAACAGTTTACACGTATTACTTTATGTTTAAATTTCACTATTCATAAACCAGTTACATTTTCAATGTAATTTTTTCACAATTCAGATATATTAACTGCTATTTGATAGAACTTTTATTGAGTTTTCTAAGGAAAAGACATTTTTGGAGTCTGATTCCCGAATAAACTATGTTTTTTTTGTTTGAAATTGGGGAGCCAATTGGTGTATGCTTTTTAAAAATGCCACATTAGAATCAATGGTACCTCAGTGGTACCGTTTAAAAACCTCCGACCAGGAACGTAGATAAGACGTGTATATATGTTCTAGCGGTAAACATGAAGGCAAATCAATACAAATGATACAGGGAATGACATTTTGAAATAGAATATAAGACCATGTGGGAAAAGTATTGATTGATTAAATAATTGATACATTTATTGATGGTACTTCCTTATCTTTTACTATATACAATACCATTTATAGGTTCAAAAACACACGTACTTGTTGCATGCTTCCATAATATACGTATTCTCAATTTAGTCAAAATTAATGGAAAATCTATATAAATGAAAGCATAATTATTAAATATAGGAGAAAACATTGTGACGAAAAGGGAAAAATGCTCATTATGAGCAATTTCATTTTTTTGAAAAAATGTGTTCATTATGTCGTCTTGTACAGAGGCTAGACTTTTGAAAAATCCCTCCTACTCATCGTACCTGAGACTCATCAAATTAACGTTTATTACCTCAGGAATCAAAATATGCCTTCTTTATCTTAACATTTTTTCCATACACTTAAACAGTCATTGATGTTTGACTCAATGACTTTTGTTAAAGTGGAAAATAATGTTTTCTTGCACGGAGTTGAACGAACACTATTTAAATTCACATTGTTAGCTTTGCGGGCACTGCAATTCAATAAATATAACATAACATATCTTTATTTGACGTTAAGTATTATGCGAGCTTTCCAAATTGTATGAGACCGGTTTCAAAACCTCCCTCGTATTCATCGTACCTGAGCAGTCAACTCATCAAATTACTATTTATAACCTCAAGAATCAAAATATGCCTTCTTTGTCTTAACATTTGCTCCATACACTGAAACAGTCAATCATGCCATTTGACAACAGTGGCAATAATGTTTTCTTGCAAGGAGTTTAAAGATCCCCTTTAAAAGTCTCATGTTTAGCTTTTGGGGAACTGCAACTCGAATTATATAACCCGATATTATGAATACAACTTCTAGTTATGCTTTTTGAAAAAAAGAAGTAACTGTTAAAAAATAAAATAAGACGAATGTTTGACGCAAAGCGTCAAAGAGAAGCCGCAATATTTCGTTGTACATGTAGGAATAAGAAAACAGAACGTTTAAATGCACAAACATTATTACAATTTAAACTGTAGTCAGTTATGTTGATATCAATATTTCATTATTTAAAGATATAAATTGTATGTAGGATATTTAACCTGGCTGGTCTGTGTTTTAAGTGAAAGAAATAATTTAGAGTTAAACTGATCATGAAAAGTTACAAATTAAGACGAATACTTAAACATAATTGGACATGAGGTCATGATGAATTTAAATTTGTACCAAAGATAATCAACTATATGTATTGAACATAATTACTGATATGATATTGTTGTGTCAATTAATGCAGACACACAGGAAATCTGTTTTTGTTTTGTTTGGGCAAGTCATGAAAGTGGGTAAGGGTTAAACCACTTCCCACATAAACATATCTGCAGCAGACGACTTTGAAATTATCAAGTACAAAATTAAAATATCTATCACATGATAGTATAATAATTTAAATGTATTCAAAATTATTGTGGTAAATGCATATCATGATTGTTCTCCTTTTGCCACAATGATTTCAATGATGTTTAACCTGACATGCTTTGAAATAATCAAGCACAATTATAGATAATCTCTATAAAAGATAGTAAGATAATTGAAATTTGTTGTGGCAAATGGAGCAATTGCTCATTTTAAGAAATTTCACCCTTTGCCACAAATATTTCAAAAGTCACTTGCTTCTCCGTAAATGGAGAAAATTAAGCTCATTAAGACTAATTTCCCCTTTTGCCACAACACTATCAACAGTTGTCTGTTGCAGAGGCTCATAGGGTTTATACTGTATGTGGTAAATGTTTAAAACCATAAATGGAGAAAATTAAGCTTATTATGACTAATTTCACCATTTGCCACAATTATTTCAAAAGTTGTCTGCTGCAGAGGCTCATAAAGAGTATATACTGTATGTGGAAAGGGTTAACACCGTAAATGGAGAAAACTAACCTAATTGTTTAGCTTTTTAACCTTTTGCCTCAATTATTTCTAAAGACCTCTGCTGCAGAAAGGGTTCAATATCCTTTTTAGGACAGGGTTATAACGGTAAATGGAGAAAAACAGCTTATTTTGAGCAATTATACCTTTTGCCACAATTATTTCAAAAGACGCTTGCTTCAGAGGCTCAGAAATAGTATATACATGTATGGTAGAAATGGTTAAAACCGTAAATGGAGAAAATTAAGCTCATTATGACTAATTTCCCCTTTTGCCACAACACTTTCAAAGTTTGTCTGTTGCAGAGGCTCATATGGTTTATACTGTATATGGTAAAGGGTTAAAACCATAAATGGAGAAAATTAAGCTAACTATGATTAATTTCACCATTTGCCACAATTATTTCAAAAGTTGTCTGCTGCAGAGGCTCACAGAGCGTTAACACCGTAAATGGAGAAAATTAACCTAATTTTTATTTTTTTACCTTTTGTCTCAATGATTTCTAAAGTCGTCTGCTTCAGAAAGTGTTCAAAAACTCCTATATAGGACAGGGTTATAACCGTAAATGGAGAAAAAACAGCTTATTTTGAGCAATTATACCTATTGCTACAATGATTTAAAAAGTCGCTTGCTTCAGGGGTTCAGAAATGGTATATACATGTATGGTGGAAATGGTTAAAACTATAAATGGAGAAAATTAAGCTCATTATGACTAATTTCCCCTTTTGCCACAACACTATCAAAAGTTGTCTGTTGCAAAGGCTCATAGGGTTTATACTGTATGTGGTAAAGGGTTATAGAAAACCATAAATGGATAAAATTAAGCTAATTATGACTAATTTCACCATTTGCCACAATTATTTCAAAATTTGTCTGATGCAGAGGCTCATTAAGAGTATATACTGTATGTGGGAAAGGGTTAACACCGTAAATGGAGAAAATTACCCTAATATTTGAGCGTTTTAACCTTTTGCCTCAATTATTTCTAAAGACGTCTGCTGCAGAAAGGGTTCAAACTCCTATATAGGACAGGAATATAACCGTAAATGGAGATAAACAGCTTATTTTGAGCAATTATACCTTTTGCTACAATGATTTCAAAAGTCGCTTGCTTCAGAGGTTCAGAAATGGTATATACATGTATGGTGGAAATGGTTAAAACTGTAAATGGAGAAAATTAAGCTCATTATGACTAATTTCCCCTTTTGCCACAACACTATCAAAAGTTGTCTGTTGCAAAGGCTCATAGGGTTTATACTGTATATATGTGGTAAAGGGTTATATAAAACCATAAATGGAGAAAATTAAACTAATTATGACTAATTTCACCATTTGCCAAAATTATTTCTCAAGTTGTCAGAGGCTCACAAAGAATTATAGACTGTATGTGGGAAAGAGTAAAAACCGTAAATGGAGAAAATTAACCTAATTTTTGAGCTATTTAACCGTTTGCCTCAATGATTTCTAAAGACTTTGCTGCAGAAAGGGTTCCAACTCCTATATAGGACAGGGTTATAACCGTAAATGGAGACAAAACAGCTTATTTTGAGCAATTATACCTTTAAACACAATGATTTCAAAAGTCGCTTGCTTCAGAGGCTCAGAAATGATATATACATGTATGGTAGAAATGGTTAAAACCGTAAATGGAGAAAATTAAGCTCATTATGACTAATTTCCCCTTTTGCCACAACACTTTCAAAGTTTGTCTGTTGCAGAGGCTCATATGGTTTATACTGTATATGGTAAAGGGTTAAAACCATAAATGGAGAAAATTAAGCTAACTATGATTAATTTCACCATTTGCCACAATTATTTCAAAAGTTGTCTGCTGCAGAGGCTCACAGAGCGTTAACACCGTAAATGGAGAAAATTAACCTAATTTTTATTTTTTTACCTTTTGTCTCAATGATTTCTAAAGTCGTCTGCTTCAGAAAGTGTTCAAAAACTCCTATATAGGACAGGGTTATAACCGTAAATGGAGAAAAAACAGCTTATTTTGAGCAATTATACCTATTGCTACAATGATTTAAAAAGTCGCTTGCTTCAGGGGTTCAGAAATGGTATATACATGTATGGTGGAAATGGTTAAAACTATAAATGGAGAAAATTAAGCTCATTATGACTAATTTCCCCTTTTGCCACAACACTATCAAAAGTTGTCTGTTGCAAAGGCTCATAGGGTTTATACTGTATGTGGTAAAGGGTTATAGAAAACCATAAATGGATAAAATTAAGCTAATTATGACTAATTTCACCATTTGCCACAATTATTTCAAAATTTGTCTGATGCAGAGGCTCATTAAGAGTATATACTGTATGTGGGAAAGGGTTAACACCGTAAATGGAGAAAATTACCCTAATATTTGAGCGTTTTAACCTTTTGCCTCAATTATTTCTAAAGACGTCTGCTGCAGAAAGGGTTCAAACTCCTATATAGGACAGGAATATAACCGTAAATGGAGATAAACAGCTTATTTTGAGCAATTATACCTTTTGCTACAATGATTTCAAAAGTCGCTTGCTTCAGAGGTTCAGAAATGGTATATACATGTATGGTGGAAATGGTTAAAACTGTAAATGGAGAAAATTAAGCTCATTATGACTAATTTCCCCTTTTGCCACAACACTATCAAAAGTTGTCTGTTGCAAAGGCTCATAGGGTTTATACTGTATATATGTGGTAAAGGGTTATATAAAACCATAAATGGAGAAAATTAAACTAATTATGACTAATTTCACCATTTGCCAAAATTATTTCTCAAGTTGTCAGAGGCTCACAAAGAATTATAGACTGTATGTGGGAAAGAGTAAAAACCGTAAATGGAGAAAATTAACCTAATTTTTGAGCTATTTAACCGTTTGCCTCAATGATTTCTAAAGACTTTGCTGCAGAAAGGGTTCCAACTCCTATATAGGACAGGGTTATAACCGTAAATGGAGACAAAACAGCTTATTTTGAGCAATTATACCTTTAAACACAATGATTTCAAAAGTCGCTTGCTTCAGAGGCTCAGAAATGATATATACATGTATGGTAGAAATGGTTAAAACCGTAAATGGAGAAAATTAAGCTCATTATGACTAATTTCCCCTTTTGCCACAACACTTTCAAAGTTTGTCTGTTGCAGAGGCTCATATGGTTTATACTGTATATGGTAAAGGGTTAAAACCATAAATGGAGAAAATTAAGCTAACTATGATTAATTTTACCATTTGCCACAATTATTTCAAAAGTTGTCTGCTGCAGAGGCTCACAGAGCGTTAACACCGTAAATGGAGAAAATAAACCTAATTTTTATTTTTTTACCTTTTGTCTCAATGATTTCTAAAGTCGTCTGCTTCAGAAAGTGTTCAAAAACTCCTATATAGGACAGGGTTATAACCGTAAATGGAGAAAAAACAGCTTATTTTGAGCAATTATACCTATTGCTACAATGATTTAAAAAGTCGCTTGCTTCAGGGGTTCAGAAATGGTATATACATGTATGGTGGAAATGGTTAAAACTATAAATGGAGAAAATTAAGCTCATTATGACTAATTTCCCCTTTTGCCACAACACTATCAAAAGTTGTCTGTTGCAAAGGCTCATAGGGTTTATACTGTATGTGGTAAAGGGTTATAGAAAACCATAAATGGATAAAATTAAGCTAATTATGACTAATTTCACCATTTGCCACAATTATTTCAAAATTTGTCTGATGCAGAGGCTCATTAAGAGTATATACTGTATGTGGGAAAGGGTTAACACCGTAAATGGAGAAAATTACCCTAATATTTGAGCGTTTTAACCTTTTGCCTCAATTATTTCTAAAGACGTCTGCTGCAGAAAGGGTTCAAACTCCTATATAGGACAGGAATATAACCGTAAATGGAGATAAACAGCTTATTTTGAGCAATTATACCTTTTGCTACAATGATTTCAAAAGTCGCTTGCTTCAGAGGTTCAGAAATGGTATATACATGTATGGTGGAAATGGTTAAAACTGTAAATGGAGAAAATTAAGCTCATTATGACTAATTTCCCCTTTTGCCACAACACTATCAAAAGTTGTCTGTTGCAAAGGCTCATAGGGTTTATACTGTATATATGTGGTAAAGGGTTATATAAAACCATAAATGGAGAAAATTAAACTAATTATGACTAATTTCACCATTTGCCAAAATTATTTCTCAAGTTGTCAGAGGCCCACAAAGAATTATAGACTGTATGTGGGAAAGAGTAAAAACCGTAAATGGAGAAAATTAACCTAATTTTTGAGCTATTTAACCTTTTGCCTCAATGATTTCTAAAGACTTTGCTGCAGAAAGGGTTCCAACTCCTATATAGGACAGGGTTATAACCGTAAATGGAGACAAAACAGCTTATTTTGAGCAATTATACCTTTAAACACAATGATTTCAAAAGTCGCTTGCTTCAGAGGCTCAGAAATGATATAGACATGTATGGTGGAAATGGTTAAAACCGTAAATGAAGGAAATTAAGCTCATTATATGACTAATTTCCTTTTTTGCCACAGCACTATCGAGAGTTGTCTGTTGTAGAAGCTCATAGGGTCTATACTGTATGTGGTAAAGGGTTAAAACCATAAATGGAAAAAATTAAGCTAATTATGACTAATTTCACCATTTGCCATAATGATTTCATAAGTTGTCTGCTGCAGAGGCGAATACAGAGTATATACTGTAAGTTGGAAGGGTTCAAACCATAAATGGAGAAAATAAGCTAATTATGACTAAGTTCACCATTTGCCACAATTATTTCAAAAGTTATCTGCTGCAGAGGCTCATAAAAAGTATATACTGTATGAGGGAAAGGGTTAAAACCGTAAATGGAGAAAATTAACCTAATTTTGGAGCAATCTAACCTTTTGCCTCAATGATTTCTTAAGAAAGAGTACAAAACCTTTATTAAAAATATGTTCAAAGTCGTCTGCTGTAGAATTGTCTTATGAGGTAAAGGGTTAAACAGACTACTGGTACTCCCTTTGATTTTAGCTAGTTGCTTTATTGGGGAACCATACGATTGGTTCCTACTGGTTCCACTATTTAGACTAGATACAGTAAGAATTTCACTTAAATGAAAATGTACCTACAGTCAATTAATATACAGGCATTTGTCTTCCTTTTTAATTTGTAAAACTTACACATGTATGTAGATTATGAAAGGGATGTTTTTGTACCAGAAATTAATATACTTAGTAGGATTAAAGTGTAAATCCCAATATGTGGTACATTGGCAGGTCTAGATTTTCACCATGTGCTAATTTTCAAAGCATTCCTACAGGAAGCCGCCTAAAAAAAAGAGAGACAAGAGAAAGTTGATGCAATGCATCAATGTCGCCGGAAATCCATAGTGCAGTTATGCATAACACTAACATTATAGTAGTTGAACTTAGAAACAGTTCCTACTTTAGATATTCATGGATTAACATTATTAAATGAATTCTACACAAATTAAGACATCTCTTTGAATATGAAAACAACATTTAGTAAGTTAAAATTGCTATTAAAAGGAGAATCCGAAATTGACCTCAATGATGACACATAAGAGTCTGCATTAGGGGGTGTTGGTTCACGTCTTGAAGGGACCACTTTTGTCTTCGTAAATAAGACAAAAAACTTAAATGCGAGTGAAATAAAAAAAAATGCAAACATTAAAAAATCGGAATATTTATTTCATTTTAGATGTGTCATTTATTAGTGTTCGTAAACAACCACAATTGTAATATGTTAGAATCATCTAGATTTGTTTCTTTCTAATAATAAGCCGCCCTCCCATGTGATTTCCGAAAAGCTATTAAAAATAGAAGTCGCGGGCTTCTGCCCGGCGACTAATAAACAGTTATCAACTGAGGGGCATATTGGAACATCAGGGGTGGAGTCAAGTGAAAATGTATCATAACTTGCATTGTTTTGTCAACGAAGTGAATGATAATTGAAGCCTTTCATTGTTTATGATCAATCTCCATTCCAAGGTAGGTTGACTAGACACACAACCAACTAATTATTGATCATAAACAGTAATGGAAATGAGAAATCTTGCCAATCATTAGTCTTAGTATGTATACAGTGCTTTCATTAAGGAATAATTATAAGATTTGTGAATTCCACATACACTTTTCAAGATGTTTGTCAGAATATTTGAATTTTATTATTTTTCAATAAAACCACAAAACAGACAATTTAGGATTTGCATGCAATAGCACATCATGTTACCTTTCCTCTATTAAAGTCAACAGTGGACACCTTTGCAGCAATATACTTTTAAAACAATGAGTTAAGGGTTAAATCGCTGAGTTTTCTCTTTTTCTCAAAATGATATTAGCTTGGCATCCTAATTATATCATACTTTAACAAATGTTGAAATGTAGTCCAATATTTATAAATTAGACCACATTCGAAATATAATATCAACTAAACAGTTAAATCTCATTGAAATTGTTGTATAATTTAAACTTAATTTCGAACATAAACTGAGCCCTACAACATGTTAATTTATTTTAATTCTTTCCTTCCTTTTTTATAATGAAAATAACAAAACTACTCATGTTTTAAAATTATATTATGATGAGCGCCCTTGTGTCAATGATCCATAACAATCTGCAGATCGGAAGCAATATGCCTTTAAAGAATTAAATGACACATTTAAAATTGTCAAGGACGAAATAATTTTGTACGAAAGACCCGATTCTTTCTTATTCGCAGAGGTGTCGTTCTTGAAACTCTCTTTATAGGCAAAGAGAGTGTTCGTTCAAATTATTTTTTCTATTAAAACTAGTTTTGATCTCGGTTTGTTCTTTTCTTCATTTGTTTCGAACCAAATAAACATTTTAAATCACCTACGATTTACTATGTGTAAGTGAGTGTAAAGAGACGGCTCTCTGCAAAGGAGATTGATCTACGCAGTTGGTATTCGCGAGTCACGCTTCAAGCAGGTGCGCGTATGTAAACAAATTAGACTGCGACGTAAAGGTTTGTAGTTATCGCCTTTTGAGTACATGTAGTTTATAGTGTACAAATAAAGTATACCAGTCTAGCTAATAGGGACTGTTTTGTCTTCGTAAATAAAACAACAAAACATAAATGCGAGTCAAAATACAGAAACTAAAAATACCTAAAACATCGGAATATTTATTTAATTTTAGATGTGTCATTACTTAGTGTTTTTAAACAAACACAATTGTAATATGTTCAAGACATCTAATTGTGTTTCTTTCTAATAATAATCCCTCCCTCCCATGTGATTTCCGAAAACCTATTAAAAATAGAAGTCGCGGGCTTCTGCCCGGCGACTTATAAATTTGCAAAGAGAGCTGCAACAATGTATCCGTTGATATATGAGAATTTTCGATGTGATACAAATCAATGAAAATAAAAGAAATCTAACTTAACCCTTTTAGCGCCAATGATAATATTGAGTTTTGTTTGTAAACAATACCGATTTAGGTGAGTCAGCTCGTCACGAGCTGTCTCCCCTAAAATCAGCACTGTCTGTGCCTTCTAGTTATTACAAGTATTCCGTAACTCTTATTATATAATATAAAAAAAAACGTCCGATTTTGAACTGAAACAGTTAACAATAAATAAATTAAGAATAAGATGTTGATAGCAAGCAAATTTCAAATAATATGAGACAACATACCAATAGTACTTCGATGATGATTCTGTGATTCCTTCACGAGTGTGTAAAGCAGTGATTTCTTCACGAGTGTGTAAAGCGGTGATTCCTTCACGAGCGTGTAAAGCAGTGATTTCTTCACGAGTGTGTAAAGCAGTGATTTCTTCACGAGTATGTAAAGCAGTAATTCCTTCACGAGTGTGTAAAGCAGTGATTTCTTCACGAGTGTGTAAAGCAGTGATTTCTTCACGAGTGTGTAAAGCAGTTATTTCTTCACGAGTGTGTAAAGCAGTGATTTCTTCACGAGTGTGTAAAACAGTGATTTCTTCACCAGTGTGTAAAGCAGTGATTCCTTCACGAGCGTGTAAACCAGTGATTTCTGCACGAGCGTGTAAACCAGTGATTTATAAAACTACATTAATAGCAGACGATTCCGAAACAAACTGACACTGGTTCTACAGTGGGGGTGACTTATATATTCCAAAAATTCACATGACATGAACATATGATAAGATACGATAAGGGGCGTATCGACAGGAGAAAGAGATGAGATGTAGAACACCTCTTTCAAATACGTCATACTGTCCTGAAATAGAAATAAGGCATGTTTATTTTAAAAGGTCGTTTTCTTTTCATTCCACAAACAATGTTATTGGTTTGTAGAATGAAATGGTAACATCCTCGTTCGCACAGGGATCTTGTTATGTTTTCCAATATGTCCTGCATGCATTTAACCATCTTGAAAGTTAACCCGTCAACCTTACGATTAACAGGTTCGTTTCAAAGCAAATCAAAGATTATACCAAAATCCCTGAATTTCACCTTTGCTACGAAACGTAACAAACAGTGCGCGCTATCAGTCTACTTCACTTAACTTAATACTGGTTTGTACTATTAACGGGATGCTTCAGGTTGTACTTACGCTTCTACTAAATATCAAATTGAACTTAAGACTGGTATGTCCTGTTGATGGGATGCTTGATGTTGTACTAACGCTTCTACTTACTATCAAACTGAACTTAAGACTGGCATGTCCTGTTGACGGGATGCTCGAGGTTGTACTTATGTTTCTATTAAATATCAAACTGAACTCAAGACTGGTGTGTACTGTTGACGCGATGCTAAAGGTAGTGTTAACGCTTCTATTAACTATCAAACTGACCTTAAGTCTGTTGTGTACTGTTGACGCGATGATTAAGGTAGTGATTACGTTTCTAGTAAATATCAAACTAGACTTAAGACTGGTACGTACAGTTGACGCGATGCTTAATGTAGTACTTACGCTTCTACTAAATATCAAACTCAACTTAAGACTGGTATGTACTGTTGACGCGATGCTAAAGGTATTGATTACGCTTCTACTAAATAGCGAACTGACCTTAAGACCGGTATGTACCGTTAACGCGATGCTTAAGGAAGTGCTAAAGCTTTTATTAAAAACAAAAAGAACTTAAGGCTGGTATGTATTGTTGACGCACCGCTTTTTAAATGGTAGGACTTACGCTTCTACTAGATATCAACTTGGTTTTCATTATACATATGATATATAAGTCGCAATCCAACGAAATGTCTTCCTGGTATTAACGTGTCTTTGTGTAAAAGTCACAAATTTAATTAAACCGGTTTTCATTGTCTGTTGTCGGGTTAAATTGACTTAAGAATAATGCACAATGAACAGTTTCCCTCTCTATACAGCCATGTTTTCTATGGAAGTATCGCTGAGCTCCGTTCCAAAGACGTTGGTCATATTATAATGATTTTGTGAGAACTGAAGAACACCGTGGTCAACTTACCGTGGTCAACTTACTGTGGTCAAGTTACTGTGATAAATTTTCCTGTTGTCAAATTGTACTGTGGTCAAATTATACAGTGGTCAACTTTCCTGTGGTCAAATTACTGTGGTCAAAATGTGCGTGGTCAAATTTGCTGAGGTCATGTTACCGAGTACCAAATTTAAAGATACCAAAACAGTTGAATGCACTATCTGAAATATGCTATTTTTTTGTTCACAATGGCAACAACGATAAAGAGGAATAGAAATGCTTAACCAGCCAGTATTGTGTAAAGAGAATACTTTGACAACTTTTTGAAGGATATATAACTACGCCCCTGATAACTTTTCTGTTTATACTTCACGTGTATAAAACTGCTTCGCTGATAGCTGACATCAAAATCCCTATAAAAGCCACGTAGCTTAGTCGTTATCAACGAGGATGTCGATTCAAGTCTAATCGTATATTTGGTAATAGCCAAAATAAATACAAAACATAGAACTAACCAAATATTCAAAGGCTCACTTTGATAACAAGGTTAAATCTAAAAGTCAAAGCATAATGTCACAACATTCTGACATTTTATCATTTATAAAAAAAATAGCAAATCATTTACGTTCGAACGTTGTTGGTATACAATGTAACTGTAAACAAGTACATGCACATAATACTATTAATGACTTTCATGAGTTAATGTTAAACTTAATTTATGTCATTCATGTCAAATGCAATCGGGGATAGCCTTAACCAATCGAATTAATTAAGATGAATACAATATTTCGTTCAGTCACGTGTCATGAACAGTACTTGAAATTATTCTTTAAAAGACATAGTTGGTCACGTAGACGAATCATGCAAAACACTAAAAAATACAAACACATGCTGACGAAGTCAAACTTTTGCTGATAAGAATAACCTTTCTGTTATGTGAATATCTCTTATCCTTGTTTTACCCGCAGACTTTGTGTTACTGTATTTTAATAAAACAGACACAATGGGAAGAAACATGCAAGTTTATTATTCAAAATTAAAGTTATCTTTAGGATAATCTTTCTACATATTTGTGTAATATTTTACAATTTCAACTGTCCTATTTTACACTTGTATTGTTTTCTCTGCAAATTGGTTGTACAACATACATTCGCAAAACATAATGCGAGTCAAAACAGTTACATACCTCAAAGATAAGAAGGTAATTCATGTTTTTAACTCTATTAACGAATGATTGTAAACAAGGCTTGTGTTTTCATATATTTTCTGATAATGTTTGAAACATCTATTTCTAAGGACTACCAGTTCCATTGGTTATATCAATTCGAGATATTCATCGGAAACTCACGCAACACCATACCAACATTTCATTGTTTAAAAACACTTTGTAAATGCAATATAATAGTACGGGCCTATCAATTTACGAGACACCATTTGTACTTCATTATCTGACCCTTGTGTCTCTACACAACTGGCGCACCCCGATCTACCTTTCCACCCTCGAAGCTCAGTCTGCCGAACAAGTCGGATATGGAGAGCACCTCTCCGTAAGATGTCTTTCCAAAGCCGCTTCTTAGTGTATATTGTGAATATTGGAACATACCAATGGTCAACTCCGAGTCAAGCGGCATCAGATAGTAAAAACAAATAAAAAATCTTCCAAGTTTCCAAACGTCTTCAAATTAAACAGTTGTTTGTTTGTATGGTGTTTAACGCCGCTTTTCACGAGTGTTAAAGTATATCAAGGCGTTTCCTGCGTTATTCAATTCAATTTGTCTATTTATCCTGACACCAACGAGTCAGGGTTGTGCTAACCCAACAACCCTGAGCACCAACGAGGGAAAACAATGACTACCATTTTTTACAGTTCTTGGTATGAACTTGCCGGGGAATGAACCCGCGACCTCTAATATAAGCTTTGATCGACAAATAGTTAATTATATATGGCAAGGGTAAATATGTTCACCACTACTACGTATCTGAACTTGGTTCTAGTGGGGGTTACTATATAATGCAATTAAATCGTTTGAGTCGAAGAACATTATGTAACATTAAGCTTTTTGGTATGCATGTAAAACCAAATATGCAGGCAATATCTTTAGCATGTAAATCACCTATACTGCTACCATATGTTTATGTCAACTATTCTCCATTAATCATCTTCTGTGATATTTATTTTTGTGTAAGTTTTTTTTGTTTACGTTGTTATATACTTCAGTCTGCAGAGGTTTAATAAAGCACAATCACTAATTTAGTGGCTTATTAATATTGATCTTATCTTTAGAGTACATTCTTAAAAGAGCGATCCAGGGCCTCATTTTTCTTTTTAAAGTAAGATATTAAGTAAAATAAAGTATCTACATAGCATTTAGTTACTTGTTTTTCACAAAACTCTATTTCGTGTATATTCAGATGCACATTGTGTTGCAATGAAGTACAAGTACATAGAAAACATTTATGAGTTATGGTTCGGTAGGCAACACGGTAACGAATATGAGTAATCATATTTCCTCAGTGCTTGGCTATTCAATTCAGGGAAGAGTATTTGAGGATCGCGATGAGGATCGCGAACACACTGGTAATGAAATAGTACTTTTCATGCATATAGACGCATGTTAATACACACGTATCAGACGACTTTTAAAACGTTGTGATAAAAGGAGTCACTGCCCATAATAAGCAACTTTTCATTTGATCATTTAATAAAGTTAAAAAAAATAAACATTTTGGAAATTTTCCCCATTTGTCAAACTATTTCTAACTTTATTGAATGGTTTAACTTTTACTTCAATATGTGTTTAAATACTTATGCATAGACGCTTTCAACGTCTTTTGCTGCATATCTTTTTTACGTGGGAAAGGGTTTAGTATTACAAACTATTTACCTGTTATCGTATTACAAACTATTTAGTGAGTTCACCTGATAACCGTATTTGTCATTTCGTGTTTTAAACAGAGTCTCAGGGAGACCTGTCAAACTAAATATTTCATTAATTGTTAATTCATTTGTATTTGTGTGAACTTCAATCTAATATAATGAACCCATTTTAATGTAAAACTAATTGTTTTAACATATATTCCCCGTTTCATAAGCAAATATGTTAATATTATCTATGGGGCGCAAATAAAAATAGACATTTTGAACTCATCCTTTTCTAATATTGTTTAAATATTAAACTTTAACAAAAAAGTGATCATGGTCTTAGTGATAAAAAATAACTTGTTATTTCATATAAAGTTTTATTAAACAAGTTCAAGAAATGGCGAGCTTAAAAAACACATTTCTTGGACGAATTTAATAAAACTTTATGAAATGACGACGAATGTGAGATTCTTTTTATCACATGATGAAACACAAAAAAGAAATCTGTTTTTCGAGGTCAGAATATACTCCCAACATGTAAAACATAATAAACTAATAACACAAATTATTTTTATGATCGACAATGGTTCCTTTACTTATTCTATCTTTCTTACCACGAAGTTCAAAAACCTTGTTTTAGCAAGACAAAGGCGTAGTAATCACTGTTTGAAACAAGATGTGTTTGTGTAACACTGATGCCCCCGAATGGCAACATCTAGGTCAAAGGTCAAGGTCGCAAGGTGAACAATTTTGGTATTGACAGAAAGGTCATGTCACAAGGTATACACATGTGAAATATGGTAGCCGTACCTGTTATGGTTCAAAAGTAGTGGTCAAGGTTAAAGTTTGTTTTCGAGAATGGCAACATCTAGGTTAAAGGTCAAGGTCGCAAGGTGAAAATTGTTGGTATTGACAGAAAGGTCATGTCACAAGGTACATGTATACGCATGTGAAATATGGTAGCCGTACCTGTTATGGTTCAAAAGTGATGGCCAAGGTTAAAGTTTGTTTCGAGAATGGCAACATATAGGTCAAAGGTCAAGGTCGCAAGCTCAAAAATGTTGGTACTGACAGAAAGGTCATGTCACAAGGAATACACATGTGAAATATGGTAGCCGTACCTGTTATGGTTCAAAAGTAATGGCCAAGGTTAAAGTTTGTTTCGAGAATGGCAACATCTAGGTCAAAGGTCAAAGGTCAAGGTCGCAAGGTCAAACATGTTGGTACTGACAGAAAGGTCATGTCACAAGGAATACACATGTGAAATATGGTAGCCGTACCTGTTATGGTTCAAAAGTAATGGCCAAGGTTAAAGTTTTTTTTCGAGAATGGCAACATCTAGGTCAAAGGTCAAGGTCGCAAGGTCAAACATGTTGGTACTGACAGAAAGGTCATGTCACAAGGAATACACATGTGAAATATGGTAGCCGTACCTGTTATGGTTCAAAAGTAGTGGTCAAGGTTTAAGTTTTTTTCGTGCAGACAGACAGACAGACAGACAGACAGACGTGCAGAAAGGCCAAAAACTATATGCCCACCGAATCTATGATTCCGGGGGCATAAAAAGACATTTGACGATCATAGAGAGGTGTAGGAAGCACACGGATAACATATATTTATAAATCAAGAAATTATCCGCGGAAGAAGCTTTGCATGAGGACCCTTGTAAGCAGTGATTTACGTGATCTATCGTTGGGTATGCTTCGCTTAAGTATTTCAACGCTAAAATGTGTCCAAAAGATTAAATGGTCACTACAGCATTTTAGTTCGTCTACGACAATGTTTTTGTAAACAAATTCTTAGCTGGACTGGTACTCATTGGGTTATAAGACCGAACCGAGTGTGCGATTACCTGTTCCTTCTATAAAAACAATTATTTTAATAAAGTGTTAAAACAACTCTATTTGTGGCATTTGAAGGATTATCTTTGAGTTTTAAGAAATACTGCATAGCTAACTACTGACGGTGTAAGTATAAGGATGGTTCAATGGCTTCTATTTAAAGACTTTTAAAGGGAGTAATTCTAAAAACGCAGAGAATTAGCCGTAAACTATGATTGTGAATGGTATTAATATGTGCAATGTATGACTTTTGTGCAGAGACATAGACGATACAAATATAGTCAAATTAAGATTATTTATGACCTATAAAGTCTCGAAAGCCCCAAAGTCCATATCGGACACAACACGTAAAAGATGTAAAGCTTTATGGAATTTATATTTAAGAAAATGAATATGCGGGATAAAAGTCAGTTTCAGTTCAAATAATAGACCAAATAATTTCAAATTCAGAAACAACATCAATGCCAGTGTCATTTAGTGTTAACTCCGAATCTAGGTGTTTTTTACGAGATTAACAAAGGTGCATACATTTGGTCTTGCGTTTAGAAAATATATAGACTTTCTCGTTTGACCATTTTGCAAATTATTCAAAACCTTTTGCAATTGTCTTTCAATCGTAAGCATATTTTTGATCTGTAACGCATACAGAATAATCAACATATACAAATATTCAACTCACGGGTTAACAGATTTGATAATGTTATTAATCTTAACACTTAAAGTGAAACAAAAAGAATATATCCCTGGAGAATCACTATTTCTTGACGCGTGGATAAACCCAAGTATTAATACCACGAGCTTTGAACGGTCGGTCATTTAAAAATGCAACAAATTATATAAGCAAGGCGACCTCTTATGCCAAAATCATAGAGATCATTCACAATATCATTTTCCATGTTGTGTCAAATGAACTTTCTTATTTTTTAATAAAAGCAACACAGACAAAAAGTTCCAAAACGGATCAAATGATCCAATGTGCTTTTATGTTTCCGAAACCCTGACTGGACAGTTGTGATAAATTTGTCCTTTCAAGAAACAAACAAGTCCATCATTACCCATTCTTTATATGGTTTTACATATACAGCTGGTTAAGGCTATTGGTCTGTAGTTACCAGAAATATATACATATTTACCAGGTTTTGGAGCAGGTATAACGAAGGCCTCTTTCCAAGACCTCGGCAGATTTCCTAAACGTCAAGTTAGCAAGAAAGGTAAATTCTTAAGAAATTGATTGTGTATGTCATCGGAACCCGCAGCGGTATCATGGCATTTCTTGAGAGCCGTTTTCAATTCCATTTACTTAAAAAGTTTATTATATTCCTCTTTGTTATTTGATTTGTAATTTAATTTCTGCTCCTCCTTTGTTATTTTAAATTTCAGAAACTGGTGAGAATAGTCCAAAGATGACGATGTGTGTGAGAAGGAATAATCTGCCAACGTAATGGCAATATCATTCTATAAAGTTGTGACACCGTATGTGGTGTTTAGATGACCCACTCTATGCAAACTACTCTTGCCATTGATTTTCCTTATCAATCCAATGTCTTTTTGACAGATGAATTAAAATTTAATCTAAATATATATCGTCGTCAAGACGCATGTTTACTTTGCTCAATAGTTTTTCGATCTTTTATTCGAGCTTTTTTTAAAGTTAACATGATTTTCCTACGTTGGTTTCAGGTTAAACTGTCTGAGAGCTGTTTTAGATGTTCCAATAGCCTTTTTTGCAATCATCGTCAAACCAAGGTTTGCGAGGGTGCCTTTAAGGGTGTCGAAAGTCAAAGAATTGCCTCTTTAGCAGCCTGATAGTTTAAAAAAGTTAAACAGAAAGTTCAAGAGATGAGTAAGAACCAGTAGCAGGATGCAGGTAACAGAGGTAAGTTTATGATTTATTTTTTAAAAGACATAAGTCACGTTTGAAAGTAAGATCCTCTAACTATCTACCCTTTAGATTTGTATCAATGCACACCAAAAGTGTTTTATTGGTGTTTACGTCTTCTGAGCAGCACATATTCATATTCCAGCATGCGAAATGTATATTTAAGGGAATTGTGAAGTAGATTTCAACTATATAAATCCACAAAACTTAGTAATTGGAGGTTAGGTAATGACGGAGGAAACTATACAATAATATTTTTAGTTATAATTCCATACTTATATTTATTTATCTAAGAAAAGTCAGAAGGAGTCAGAACGAGTCAGAAAACTGCTGTTATAGTTCCTTAAGCTAAACGCTATTAGGCCTATAACTAAAACATATGATGCAGCTCTAGATAAGAAGAGTGTTTCACATCCCCACGTCCTTATTTGATTCTCACACCCAATGGTGTATTTACTCAAAAAAATAGTCACAGTGAATCGATTATTTTGAGTACCCATAACATTATCATAGGCTTTAGTTGAGCAACAAGGGAGATATTTATGAGAAAAGCCATATTTCTCCTACTATCTAATTCTCTGATATGATCAGCAACACTGGTGTCAACATATTCCCCATATATTTAACAACAGACGAGAAAAATTGAATCGAGATAATCGCCACACGCAGGCCATGGTCCGGAGTTTGTATTGAATGTTAGCACCAGTTTACCTAACGGACTCTGTTATGGACAGTTTTCCTTAGGGGTTTCATTTTCGCGGTTTGACAAACATATATCTGATCTAACATATCGAAAAGTATATTCGATGCAGTAATGAAAGAGGGGGACGTCTGCCTTTATCGTGGTTAATGACAAGCTTGAAGAAGTTTTTAAAGAATTGTTCTCTGTAAGGAATCGTCGATACATGTTAAATCAAGTAAAAATCTGATATACAGTCAGTATATAAAATGCAATCAATCTAAATCACCCATGAAACTCTTTTTTGACAAGAAAACATGATAGTATGTAAGACCTTCGACCTTGACCGTAAGAACCGAAACGTTCTAATGGATATTTTAGTACTTATTGACAGCATAGCTCCTGATAGTGTAAGTTTGTTATATTAAGAACCTGGCTTACCATCGTACATGGATACCATCAGTACATACATGATCGATTAGTTGAAAAATATACGAATACATTTATTAATAACAAAACACCTTTGACCTCTTCATTTAAATTAAAAAAGTGGTTTGTCTTAATTTAAAAAAAAGCAAAATTATTGACCCAGTATTACCACCCAATATTAGGTGATATATGAACAGATATATTTATTTTGTTCTGCAATGACAAGTACCGAATGATATATTGGATTCTCTCGTCTTGTTATCAACATTGTAGAGATTTGTGTAAATATTGTCTAGTCATCGGAGACGTTCAATGCACTTGAACAAGTCGGTCCACAGTTTTAATATCTATCGATGTAATGTATTCTAACCCGGATCAATCGATATTTCGCCGATAAGGAACAATATCACCGTGTAGCATTAACTCTGTTACTAGGAGCAAGTTGAAGTAAAAGTAGACACACTAGATTAATATCTTAGATAAGCTAATTCGCTAAGTTTAAGTTATTATGCCATTTCCCGCATTGAAAAATAGGATTCATTACATGGTCCATTGTGTTTGACTTCTATGCAAATCGAAATGTCATCCGGCGTTTGAATTACTTTTATAAAGGTGAAATATGCTGCCTTTTACACCCGAAAACGTATTGACAAGTCCCGATAGAGATCAGTATATTATCAAGAGGTTGCACATGTATTGTCACCATTGCTGTTGATGTACCTCTAAATAGCTGGCTCTTCATATTTATGTAAATTGGGTGTACATAAGGTATTGTGTCGATGTTAAGAGTACGACCAGTTACGTTCTAAAGTGCTGTCATGTATTTTTTATTCTGTCTATACAGCATCATATTTTAAAACCTGTATGCAACGATTTCGTTTCTATTTACTATGTTTACTTTACCCTCCTTACAAGTGGTTATTCATAAGCTACACAAATATGAGTGTGCCTTCTCGTCAAAATTTGGAATTGAGAAACATACCTGTTTGAACATAAGCGTACAGTGTAAACATATCTATAATACATCGACTATAAACAAAGTTTTTAAAGCCTAACTTAATAAATCTTTATGTCTGCTGCCTTCAAATGTTCTAACCCCGCTTACTTAGTGGGTAGCGACAAGAGCAATCTATTCAGTTGTTTTGAGTCTTGGCCAACATTCTTTTTGGGCGTATGACACAAGTCAAAGCGACAAACGTTATTCATCTGTTAACAATGAGCTAAGAAGTAATCGGGAATGCAGACGATATATCGGCGTCAAATCACACCCCTCGGACAGTATTCGCTCTGATTGAGTGAAGTAGTCTTAAAATGTTTCCGCTCTAGGCATCGGACCTGGGACACTTTGATAACGAGACAGACTTTTCACCTTTGAGTGACTGTTTGCAATAAGCTTCAATGACTCAATATTACTGGGGTTTTTCAGGGTTGTGAATTTCATGCACCAATTGACTCGCTAAGGAGGAAACTTACCCTTATTTACAAATGTTTGTACAATCTAGAGCCAATGCGAGTCAATGATGTATGCTGTTTATGGCACATCGACAGCTTAATTCATTTAGCGCGAAAATAAAAATAAAACGTTATATTATTCAAATATGTTGGTTAAGATTAGGATTAGATGATGTGAAATGATGTACTAGGTACAACTTATGATGTTATATGAATGAGATTAGATATATGTGTATGAGATGAAATTAAATGAATCAAAGTAAAAGGTTTTACAGTTTATTGCTGTAGTAATCAGCGCTACATTGTAAAGCTTGCTGGTAAAGATTTACATTCAGGCGCATCGTATTTTGTGCTAGAGTATCTTTAATGTTATAAGGAATGGTGATATCCTCATTATTTACAAAAAGATGGTTAATGGACGAAGCTCCTACCTTTCCCATTAATTTTTCGATTAATTTCTAAGGTATTTTAGTCAAAATGGGAATTATAAATCTTGAGATATATTCTTTCCAAGAAGTAGGCTTACTTGATATGATTAAGCGTCTTGTTTTATCATTGGTTTCTGAAATATATTTAGATTTTCTTGTGAATGTATTTGATTAAATTTCACGAGAGCCTCGTTTCTGTCATGAATACCTTTTTGGAATTAACCGTTCTGAGGAATAAACTGTTTAGTTATGTTTATTAGTAGAAGGGTCATGATATTCTGTACATTTATCGTTTATAATAGGTTGCTCATAAATAATTTTCCTTCACGTTAAAGATCTGAAGGTATATTGTTCGCCTCTACTTGAATATCTTCAGTAACCTTCAATGAGAAATCAGAATGACTGGACTACGCAAAGATAGATCGATTGATCTATTAGTTGAATAAAAAGAGATGGTAACTGGGATATTAAGTCTTTCAATAGTCGCTTGATGGGAAGTATATGTAATAGAGTGTAATTCTGTTATATAAAACATTCCTCACGGCAACAGCCTGTAGAGTTATATCCAACTAGAAACACCACATTGAACTGTTTTCTCTCCTCGGTGTGGATTCTGTTTTAAATACATGGGCGTTTCAAAACAATACCATCATCGCGTTTTAAAAGGTTTCTTGGCGACAAAGTACTTCAGGGTTTTGTATGTTCATTAAGTAGATAGTTCTTTGAGATTTGATCCCAGTTCACGGCAGGTCCACTGGATGATATAATTATGCATTGTGCCAATAGCATTTGTAAGGATGTTCCATGTTAAGGGAGTTTTACTTGTCAGGGGGATATATTTTAGTCTCAGTCAAAGAAGTGAAAGAGTAATCAAGGTAACGGTTCACTGATCCTTTGAATCAAGCCGAATACCGTGCTCAGAATCAGAGGCATCTCCATCGAGTGCATCCTCTTCTGCGTACATCTGTTCAAATATACCAGCTCTGTTGAATGTAGGTATCTGAGGTTGATAGACATTACTAAGTTTGGCTCTCCCCGGACATCCCGATTAGCCCAACTCAAGGCTGAAACAGTGTATAACGGCGTTTGTAAATTGTCTTACTATAAAACTACGCGACCACCAGGTCCCCGTCATCAGGCCACTGAGGGTTGCGGCGAAAGGCAAATTGGTAGTAGCAGAGTTGTAGTGCGACAGCTGGGCTATTTATAACCCCTGCCCCGCTAGGTGACAAAGCAAGTACATCAGCTAGAGATGTTTTGTTTAGTACCTACACAAGGAATTATTGTGAACATGACTTTAGTATCCATACATTTTCTTATAATGTTTTAAGTTTTTGATTCTTCAGACTAAAATAACCATTAGTGTTATAACAATTTATAGCCTGTGACCCTCCAATTCCACACACGTGCATACGCTTCTGCAGCAGACGAATTTTGAACACATTGTGTTAAAAGGTGAAAATGCTTAATAACTTTGCCCAATCATGATATATAAATTTACAGCATATTTGTACCCAAGTATTTGTATCTACTCACGAAACTTCACTTTGAAATTACGTTTTATTGACAATGACTATTCTGAAATGCATGTCATGAGGTATTAAGAATAATTGTTCGTTAGTAATTAATACGTTTTAGGTTGCAAGATTCATCTTACTCATCAACATACTTTTCTGTTTATACTTTATAGACCAATTTATGGAAAACTGTTTTCAAGAAAACCAGTTGAAGGTAAGGACATTTAAATGGTCAATGTTACCGACGTTTTAATATTCTAAATACATCACACCATAACTTCCGTTTATACCAAAGGAATGTTTGCAAGACGGAGGAATGTCCTTTATTCGACCATGACCGAAATTTACAAATTGAAATCTCAAAGATAAATAATTCTTCTACATTATTAATGTGGTCAGTTTTCATAGCCATTGCGTACTTGTAAGTTGTTATTCTGTATGCATGAAGTTCAAGACCGGGGATATACTGTAACATCTTAAATAGTTTCCTTTCATAACATATGCAATTCGGCGTTCCAATAATGAATAACATACATGTACCTGTCCTTGTGAAATTCCACTTTGCATGGACTTTGCCCTACTTTAGAAAATATAGCTTATATGACTTGGATGCGTTAATCTAATAATGTGATATGACCTTTAATATAGGTCTCCAAATATGTATATCAGACATATATAATCGTTTCGATATCGCGCATATCTCTTTGTTATTATTTCAATCATATTTAACATGACAATAACAATTAGCCTGTCCGTTCGAACCGGCTGTCCCGGGTTCGATCCCCAGTCACGGCACTACGGTCATGGTGGAGTGCCCTTGGGCAAGGCACATTTTCTAGCCTAGTACTGGTTTGTTTACCCAGGGATCATGAATAAGTGAACTATCGCCGTGATATAACAGAAATAATGTTGAAAGCGGCGTAAAACTCCAATAAATAAATAAATAAGTAGCCTGTTTGTTATTGCGATTGGGATGTAATCCTTATACATTGCGTATTGCCTTAAAAATCACGAATCACTGTATGACGACTTGCATGTAAATTGCATGTAAATTGCATGGTAAATCACTATAAAGCACTTTAATTTCAATGTTTATTTTACCCCACGACAGCGGATTCCTGTGTAGCACAGTAACCAAGCCGATATGTGAATTAAAATATTTATTCCCGATAAGCACACTGTTTAAAATCTGGGAGATAAATCAATGTGGAACAATCGATCATTTGTATAGGCAATGTGTGGGATAATTCCTGTCTTGGGCTGACATTTTAATATGTTGTAAAATATGCATGTTACGTTTATTCATAAAATGATTGATAATTATTTATCATTACATACACTTCGTGTTCCTTTTTGAATAGAATATTTTTTAAAGATTATGCCTTTAAAATCTTCTGAAAATAACTGCTTGGTTTAGTTTTCACTTCTTAAACAAACAATAAATACTTGATTAAAAAGGTATATTGGATAACTGTCATCGAATTGGACAATTGCACTCACATTCGATTTTTATTTAAAAATCTCTATTTCTCACATTCTAGGGATTTCTCATATACTCGTGACATTATTAAAACACACATCAAAGAACACTGTATTTTATTCTAGAACTAGGAATATTATATCTGATCAAACTGATTAAACATAACTACTGTTTTTATGTCGTAACTTTATTTTCGTACATTTCGATAGGAACCTTAGTTAAATAAGCATTGCAATTTGATGGTAGGAGACAACCCTTTAACCAAACAAATTATCTATAATAAAATATATCTTCCTGTCTGTCTGTCTGCTTGTGACGAGCATAACCAGCTGTTATATTGTAGCACAACGTCCATGAAACAATTCACACATACATACGATTTCTAAAACATATGCAGCAGTCGACGGTTGATAACATTGTGTCAAAAGGAGAAAATGCTCATGATTTGCAACTCTTCGTTTTGTCACATTTATTCAACTACTTTAAATGGTTGAATATTCAGTTCAAGGGATTTTGAATTTGCTGAATATGGAAAAGTGGGGGTTAAGAATCTTTAAATCTGTTTTAGCGATAACCTCATTTGTCATTTAAAGCCAATTTACAATTTCTTTTTTGTAATCAATATCGAATATAAAAACTCAAAAAGGTCGCGCAAGAAAAGACATGGGTGCGAGCTTGTTATTGATGGTAAAAAGGAGTCCGATCTTAATGGTGTTTTATCTGGGTTGTCATCGTACTTCGCCGAATTGTATCGATTTAAAGAAAGTGACGATTTTGATAAAGAGTTCAAAACGTATGTTGATCGCGAAACCGACGCTTATTTATCACAGTCTGATCCTTCGGCTGATCGTAAGCTGTGAAAAAACGTCAATTCTGATGAGCTACACGGCATCATCAATACTCTGCCAAACAACAAAAGTGGGTCACTTGATAATCTAGCATACGAACATTTAAAGTATGGTGGACGTGAGCTAACAATGTGCCTGACAAAATTATTCAGCTCCATTTTCCGAAATGAAAGTCTTCCAAGTCAGTTGAAAAATGGGCTTGTTGTGACACTATACAAAGGCAATAGCAAACCACTTAACAACCCAAACAGCTACCGGGCCATCTCGTTGCTTCCAGTCATATCGAAACTGTTCGAAAAAGTTTTATTGAACAGACTTAACAATACGGTTAAGTTAAACGAGTTACAACATGGATTCCAAAAGAATAAAAGCTGCAAAATGGTATCCTACATTGTTCAAGAGGCCCGGGATTATTGTATTGAGCGCGGCAGTCCGCTACATGTGTGTTATATGGATGCAAAATCTGCATTTGATCTTGTTTGGATTCGCGGCCTCATCTTCAAACTAGCCGACTTTGGAATTAAAGGCAAAATGCTACGAATAATTTGGAACTCATTTCAAGGCTGTTCTATCCGTGTTCTGCTACAAGGCAATCTGTCAAGGAGCTTCAATATCGAACAAGGTACCCGTCAAGGGTCCATATGTGCGCCACTTTACTATACCATTTTCATCAATGCTCTTATTGAAGAACTCCAAAAGTCACCTTACGGTTTACAGATTTACGATCTGAAACTAGCTGCGCCAACCCAGGCAGATGACATTATGTTGCTTTCTTTATCAAGAAGTGGTCTGAACGAGTTGCTTTCAATATGTCATAATTACGCTCATAAGTGGCGTTACGTGTATAATTCGGAAAAATGTGCAGCGTCAGTCTTAGATAGAAAGCATAAGCGACGGAACGCTATTTCGCCCGCTTGGTACGGTCACCAACTTATTCCGGAAACGGACTCATATAAACATTTGGGCATCATGCAATCTTCATCGGGAAAGCAACCTTTTGATGTGGACCACTTACAACAATCCATAAGAGGTACTTACCTATCTATTACCGGACTGTTGAACAGTAATACCGGCCTCAACCCTATAACGGCGTTCAAACTGTACAGGTCATGTGTACTACCGCGCTCCCTGTTTGGTTGTGAATTGTGGAATGACATTTCCGTTGCTTCTTGCAAGAAAATTGAAACAGCTCATCATTTCTGTTTAAAAAGAGCACAAGGTCTTCAATTTAACACAAGGTCAGACATGGTTCTAGGTCTACTAGGAGCAACCTCATTGCAAGCGTATATCGACATGCAGAAGTTATTATTCTTCGGAACGCTTTGTCGAGCACCAACTTATTTCCTCTGTAATAGTCTGTTTCTATTAAGGTTACAGCAATATGAATGGAGCGAAACACAAAAACTGGGCTTTATTCCTGACATTACGAAAGTAATAAGAAAATACGACCTCACACAATACTTAAGATTGTTTAAATCAGATGGTGTGTTTCCTTCTAAAACAGTGTGGAAAAACGTCTGTTATCGTAGTGTTATGGCACACGAAGAGACAGCGTGGCTCGATCGAATGAACTCCTCTGACGATTTCACCATATTCAAGCGTTGTCATATACAGCTTCGAGTGACAAACGTATGGAAAGTTGCTAGGCTTTATCCAGAGTATGCACCAACTATGAGATTCCTGGCAAGTATTTGTTGTAGAAAACCGCTGAACCAAACAGAAGTATGTCTCCGCTGTCAACGTCCGCTACAATGGGAACTAGAACATTTACTCTTTGAGTGTCAAAATTCTGATAGAGGCGGATTTTTCAGTGATATGCTCTATAAATTGAATGATATAAGCTATAGATTTGGAAACATGTTTGTACAGCTACCAAATGCTGAAATAATGTCCTATATGTTGGGCAAAGTTGACAATGAGTTATGTACTATGCTTAGCATGGCCAAGTATCCACTCTTTCTAATTGCGTGTGCCGAGTCACTGCAAAGATTATACTCATAATATGCAATATACGATCTAGAAACAGACACGCAATTGTGCTTAAAACTACTTGTACTTGAGAGTAATTTTGCTAAGTTATTTTTCCCATCCAATTGTCTAAGCTTCTGTTTCGCTTTAGTTGAAGCTTCAATTTAACTCATTCAAAAACTTTTCATGGGAAACTATACAAGTGTGTGTGTGTCATTGTGCATATTCAGCCCATCGAATGAGAGTATGAGTGTAAGCGACGATATACTTATAATGACTCTATAGCTGATCTGTCATTCGATGGTCTGAATTCTTTCTATGTATATATATATTGTAAATAATATTTTTGAATTATTTCACATGGTTCATTCATCATTAATGCTATAATTGGATGTAATTTATTATCTTCATTGTTCCAAAACTTTGTATTATTATGTAAATCTCCGGAAAACGGCGGCAATAAGGTTATAAAGTTATATATAATATGATTTCTTTTGGTTTTATGCCGTTTTTTAACAATTTATCACTGGACACTTTCTGCATTTCCATATCGACTGTTAGCTCATTTGTGGAAGACGGATGAAACATGTCGCATTGACTTTAATTAAAATTCTGAAGGAATATTGCCCGAGTTGGGTTTCGAATTCACACTCACTCGATTGACAGCTTGCGTCGCGACTGCAGTCGGCAATAGTAAGATGAATAAATCCACATTAAGGGTGCTTAGGTAATGTAACGTACCTTGTCATTATGAGCGCAGTGTATCTACATGTAACCAGCAATTAGAATACAGTTAGAGCCCATAGTAAAACCCTACGTGGAAAAATCCCGTATAAATGTTTTATCCACATGCGTCTTCAAACTATTCTGAATATCACTCAGTTAAGAATATCTTGAAATTGACAATTTCATTGGAATGTGATTGGATCGAGAGGATGATTGGAACTATATTGGAAATTTTCAAAACCGGATTGGAATTTAGCACCAAGATTGAAACATTCATTATGATTGAACCAATCAATTCATATGAGCGTTTCGATCATATTGAACGGTTGTAACAATTTACCGATATTTAATATATCTATAGGTGCTACCTATTTACAAAAAAGTTGTAAAATAATTTTAAACAATAATTAAAGAGCATACTTTTGACCATAACAAATTGAGTTTTAAAGTAATTGACTTGACGATGACAATGTTCATGTCATGTTTACTGCATTTGAATTCGAAGAGAAAGTAATAAAGTAAAGACTTTCAGAACAAATTAAGAAATACATATATAATGAACGAAGTTTGGCCTTATTCGACATCTGCAATATTGAAAAAATGTACCACACTGTAAGATTGCCAGGGATGTTGATGGAAAACAACACTAGAAGCCATTGAAGAATGTTCTGATTTCTTTTTACAAATGCCAGTTATTTGTAAACTAGTAATGAATATAATTGGAAACTGACTCTTACCATGGTTGATTGATTGACTGCACACAACAATCTTCCAAGGCAAGTGGCTACCTTTGCATGCTCTGGCTGAATGTATAATCTTGAGACAAAGATGAAAACACTGTGCATAAAGACTGAGAAAACTGTACTTTTTGACAAATATTTACAAAAGTCCCATGTATAAGATGTTTCAATATCATGTTTCTAAAAAAAGGAAATGATTTCAATTATGTAGGATGCATAGATATTCCCCACATGATTCTTTAAACTATTTACCTGATATGCTTCTATAAATCATTCCACACTGGAGAAAAGAACCACTTGCTCATGATCAGCAATTTTTCCTTGTTCCACTATGTTTCAAATTCTATTTATTAATTAAACTTTGGCTTTTTTGTTTTACCTCAACATTTTCAAAGTCATCTGCTGCAGGTTTGATTTATGTTGGAAAGGGTTCAGAAAGGGCCCCTTGCGGCCTTGTCTGATGTAAATGACTTGATGTCTGTGACTAATCTGAATGCATTGTCGGAATGGTGTAATTGCTCCAAAAAGAACAATATCTTCCTATCCAACAATGTATTCACTTTGAACCCCTATTTCCTTTGCTGGTTTTTGAATTTGTAAACCATGAAACAGCATCAGGTTATTTGTTAATAAATACAATTGTCAACAACTGATATTGTATACATGTATATGAAATTTGACAATATAGATACTGATTAGAGCTTGAAACTGTGCAGCTTCTCAGAGTCATCCTTGTTGATCAAGTTCCATTTTCTAATTGTTATTGCTCAATTATAAAGGCTTTTGAAAAGGGTACAGGGAGTAAATAACCTTTTTCATAAAATGTTTTCACTAGAAGCCTGGATAATAATGTGATAAGTGTTTAAGTAATACAACTTTGATGATTCCCCACAACAAAATGGTAAATGAATTATTGTTAAGTTTAGTTGCCTTTTTCAAAACATGTTCCTGCTAATATTTGAACTCAGAATTCTTGTTAGACCAGGTGTTTTACCATTAAACTACAGTATGGGTTTTACTTTTAGCAGCAGTTCATGAAAATATGTATAATTTCATTACCAGTATGTAAAATAAAGTATAAGAAATTTTTTGATACAATGCATACCAGTTTTTACCATTTCTATTATATAGATTAAACAATTTAACACAGAAAAATAGAATTCACAATAAATTACACAGAAAACAGATACATTTTTGTGATGTTTCAGTTATATATATACATCTTTATTGCCTCCATTTTCTGAAGAGTTACATATAATAAATTACATAATGGTTACAATTACAGTTACATGTATACAACTAATAGAAAGTAAACAATAGATAATAAAAAGAAATTATGAGAAAACGGCATGTATTGAGTCTTTTCACCCCAAAACAGACCCAATGAGATTTAACGATGAAATAATTCGCTAGGTGAATATCAGAGGAGATCTCAGTCAGTCTATATTAATATTAATATGCGGAGGTGTAGACAGTCTGTAATCTTCGCTGATCGGCAGTTTCTGAGGTCTGTTTTAGAGTGACCCGGCTCCACCTGTTCAAATGCTATATAAGTACAAAGTAGCTGTTTAACAGTAAGTACAATATGTATGTGCTTATCGAGGCTCTTTCATAAGTTTAACCAAAGGGCTTCGATAGTACATACTATATTTAGGTGACGCGGTCACTGTTCCCAAGTAGGATCAGCATGTGGATAGGTTGAACTTTCTCCGAAAGCGAAATAGAAACAACAACAGAGGGATTGGTAAAGTGACCACTAAGCTCTTAATACGCGTCTTGTTACATTTCTAAGTGTATACTTTTGTCAGGAGATCGGCACAGATAGTTAGAAACGAAGGGTACAGTTCGACTTTTAACACATTGATAAGTTTGTCATCTATTTTGCCAAGCATGTATGTGATGAGTTCGTGTCTAGGTAAACATAATAGCATAGCACATAAATCAGAACTTAATGAATGGTTTTCGTCATAGAACTCGTTCCATAGTCGATGCCCGTCCGTTAGGGGACATTCAAATAGTAAATGTTCTATTTCCTGCATACACGGATGCTGACAACGTAGACAGACTTCCGGTTGGTTTGGTGGTCGCTTACAACATATATTAGCCAGAAATTTCATGCGGGACAATGTAAACGGGTGTAACTTAGCTACTGTCCAAATGTTTGACTGGCGAAGGTGACTGTGGCACTGTTTGAATGTAGTAAAGTCCGAAGAAGCGTCCATTCGGTCAACCCAGGTTGATTCTTCGCGTGCGTGTACAGCTCGGTAACACATAGTTTTCCAAATTTGTTTCGAAGGGAAAACACCAGATGTTTTGAACGTTGCTAGGTACGCTGTAAGGTCATATTTGTCCAGTATTAGATGAATGTCAGAGACGAAACCAAGATGTGTAGTATTACAGATATCGTATTGAAATAACCTCAGCAGATATAGTTTGTAACACACTTCATTCGGGGGAACACGGCATAACGTTCCAAGGAACAACAGTTTCTGACTGTCGATATACGCATGTAGTGAAGTAGCGCCAACAAGGCCTAGAACCATGTCCGACCGGGTCGTAAATGGAAGGCCCTGAGCTCGTTTTAAACAAAAGTGGTGTGCTACTTCCAATTTTTTGTGAACCGTATCTGTCATGTCATTCCAGAGCTCACAACCAAACAGAGCGCGCGGTAGTACACACGATCTGTAGAGTTTCATTGCCGTGCTCGGGTTTGGACCTGTGCTTCCGGACACCATACCGGTTATAGACATAAACGTGCCTCTGATAGTTTGTTTCACTCGATCCGCATTAAATGGATGTTTTCCGGACGTTGATTGGACGATACCCAGATGTTTGTATGAGTCAGTATCTGGAATCACCGTACTTCCATACACTGTAGGCACTATCGGACCACGGCGCTGCCTTTTTCGGTCTAGGATAGATGCAGCACATTTTGTGGGGTTATACAGGTAGCGCCACTTATTAGCGTATTTAAAACATATTGCTAGCAATTCATTTAATCCACGTCTTGATAGTGATAAAAGAACGATGTCATCAGCCTGAGTTGGTGCAGCTAGACGGAGATCACAAATACGTAGGCCGTACGGTGAGGCCTGGAGTGCTTCCAGAAGTGCATTAACGTATACAGTGTAGTAAAACGGTGCACATATTGAGCCTTGTCTGGTTCCTTGTTCGATCCTGAATACGCTCGACAAATGTCCGTTCACTAATACACGACTAGAGCAGTCTTGGAAAGAGTTCCAAATAAGTCTAAGCATTTTGCCCTTGACACCAAAGTTAAACAGTTTGTAGATAAGCCCATGTATCCAAACGAGGTCAAATGCAGATTTCGCGTCCATGTAACACACATGTAGAGGGCTTCCGCGTTCAATACAATAGTCGCGGGCTTCCTGTACAATAAAGGAAACCATTTTGCAGTTTTTATTCTTTTGAAACCCATATTGCAACTCGTTTAGCTTTGACGTAAGCATATTTTCGTCAAGTCGTTTCATTACAAGTTTTTCGTATAGCTTTGAAATAACAGGTAGCAAGGAAATAGCACGGTAGCTGTTAGGGTCGTTAAGTGGCTTGCCATTTCCTTTATGAAGAGTGATTGTAAGTCCTGATTTAAAGTTAGTTGGTATAACTTCACAGTGGAAAATTGCATTAAACAACTTTGCAAGGCAGACAGACAGATCTATTCCACCATATTTCAAGTGTTCGTACGTTAAGTTGTCTATGGATCCGCTCTTGTTGTTCGGCAGCATTTTTATCAATGTCTGTAGCTCATCGGTATCAACATTAGTACACAATTTTGAATCGATGGAAGTATCTCTATATGAAAGGTATGAGTCTACTTTGTGGTTAACATGGGTTTTAAACTCGTGATCAAAGTCAGGACTTTCTTTGAATTGATACAGATCACTAAAGTAGGCAGACCACGCATTTAACATACCATCAAGAGTTGTCTCCTTTTTACCATTAAACACTATTTCGCAACCCCGTCTTTTGCCGCGCGACTTTTTGGAGTTCAGTATTTTCCAAAAGGAATTTTGGTCTATTTCACAGAGTTTATCAATATTCTGAAGTTCCGTTTGTTCGTGATCATGTGCAGCGGCGCGCAATGATCTTCTAAAACTACGTTTAAGATCCTTGTAGTTTGAGTATTCCAGAGTATGTTTCGCCTTACCGGTCTGTGACCAGGCTAGGTGCGCGTTCTTTAACTTATTATGAGACTCCTTCAAGGCAGGTGACCAGTAGGGTTTTATAAATGGTCTATATCCACGTTTTGGCAAACAACTTTCTGATGCGGACGAAATACACTCAACTATAGTCATATATGCACTATCGATGTCATTGTAGTCAATGCGAGCTGATTTCAACAGATCCGATAAGTTAGTTTTATAAGCACAACGTGCATGTGTTTTATTCCATTTATACACCACTCTATGGAATGCTTCAGATGTTACATGCCTGTTAGGGTTTTGAACGATTTTCAAGTGGACAGTCGATGGTAAGTGCCGTGAAACATTCAACGGAGCATCTGATATTACGGAGCAACTAACCATCTTTTGCACAAGAGCCTCATCGAGTAATATGTGGTCTATGCGTGTGGGATTTGCACCGGTATACGGGTAAAATGTGTATGGTGGGCCTGTGCATAAATCAGTATCAGTAACGACAGTTAGATTAAATATAGAACATAGGCTGGACACATAGGCGTCGCGGGGACGTAAATTTCCAGTAAACTTAGCATTAAAGTCTCCCATAATTACAATGTTATTGTTGGTAGAATATATGGCGCATAGATCATACAGTTGGTCAACAACACATTTGAAGGTTTCAGAGCTGAGGTTTGCAGATGGTAAATACACCTGTATCACAATAATCGAGATATGCTGAAGACACAGTCTAATAGCTGCTATTCTATCACTTCCAGTCTTAATAGTTTCAATACAACTGTCTAAGCTCCGGTGCCACATAATTGCGACTCCACCCTTTCCAATGTAACGACCATTGAAGCAGCCCGGGCTCGCACATGTGACCACGTGAGCAATATAGTTTTTATCAATACTGTTTAAGATGTCAGCGTTATGATCAAGGAGCCAATGTTCTGATAAGCCACAAATGGAAACATTCTTTTCATTTAATTCACTCAATATGTACGGTATTGCAGTCATTATTCCTGTAGCATTATATGAAAGCAATCGTATATCCATGAATAAGTCTAATTCATGGATATACGATTGCTTTCATATAATGCTACTGGACACTTTCTGCATTTCCATATCGACTGTTAGCTCATTTGTGGAAGACGGATGAAACATGTCGCATTGACTTTAATTAAAATTATGAAGGAATATTGCCCGAGTTGGGTTTCGAATTCACACTCACTCGATTGACAGCTTGCGTCGCGACTGCAGTCGGCAATAGTAAGATGAATAAATCCACATTAAGGGTGCTTAGGTAATGTAACGTACCTTGTCATTATGAGCGCAGTGTATCTACATGTAACCAGCAATTAGAATACAGTTAGAGCCCATAGTAAAACCCTACGTGGAAAAATCCCGTATAAATGTTTTATCCACATGCGTCTTCAAACTATTCTGAATATCACTCAGTTAAGAATATCTTGAAATTGACAATTTCATTGGAATGTGATTGGATCGAGAGGATAATTGGAAATTTTCAAAACCGGATTGGAATTTAGCACCAAGATTGAAACATTCATTATGATTGAACCAATCAATTCATATGAGCGTTTCGATCATATTGAACGGTTGTAACAATTTACCGATATTTAATATATCTATAGGTGCTACCTATTTACAAAAAAGTTGTAAAATAATTTTAAACAATAATTAAAGAGCATACTTTTGACCATAACAAATTGAGTTTTAAAGTAATTGACTTGACGATGACAATGTTCATGTCATGTTTACTGCATTTGAATTCGAAGAGAAAGTAATAAAGTAAAGACTTTCAGAACAAATTAAGAAATACATATATAATGAACGAGGTTTGGCCTTATTCGACATCTGCAATATTGAAAAAATGTACCACACTGTAAGATTGCCAGGGATGTTGATGGAAAACAACACTAGAAGCCATTGAAGAATGTTCTGATTTCTTTTTACAAATGCCAGTTATTTGTAAACTAGTAATGAATATAATTGGAAACTGACTCTTACCATGGTTGATTGATTGACTGCACACAACAATCTTCCAAGGCAAGTGGCTACCTTTGCATGCTCTGGCTGAATGTATAATCTTGAGACAAAGATGAAAACACTGTGCATAAAGACTGAGAAAACTGTACTTTTTGACAAATATTTACAAAAGTCCCATGTATAAGATGTTTCAATATCATGTTTCTAAAAAAAGGAAATGATTTCAATTATGTAGGATGCATAGATATTCCCCACATGATTCTTTAAACTATTTACCTGATATGCTTCTATAAATCATTCCACACTGGAGAAAAGAACCACTTGCTCATGATCAGCAATTTTTCCTTGTTCCACTATGTTTCAAATTCTATTTATTAATTAAACTTTGGCTTTTTTGTTTTACCTCAACATTTTCAAAGTCATCTGCTGCAGGTTTGATTTATGTTGGAAAGGGTTCAGAAAGGGCCCCTTGCGGCCTTGTCTGATGTAAATGACTTGATGTCTGTGACTAATCTGAATGCATTGTCGGAATGGTGTAATTGCTCCAAAAAGAACAATATCTTCCTATCCAACAATGTATTCACTTTGAACCCCTATTTCCTTTGCTGGTTTTTGAATTTGTAAACCATGAAACAGCATCAGGTTATTTGTTAATAAATACAATTGTCAACAACTGATATTGTATACATGTATATGAAATTTGACAATATAGATACTGATTAGAGCTTGAAACTGTGCAGCTTCTCAGAGTCATCCTTGTTGATCAAGTTCCATTTTCTAATTGTTATTGCTCAATTATAAAGGCTTTTGAAAAGGGTACAGGGAGTAAATAACCTTTTTCATAAAATGTTTTCACTAGAAGCCTGGATAATAATGTGATAAGTGTTTAAGTAATACAACTTTGATGATTCCCCACAACAAAATGGTAAATGAATTATTGTTAAGTTTAGTTGCCTTTTTCAAAACATGTTCCTGCTAATATTTGAACTCAGAATTCTTGTTAGACCAGGTGTTTTACCATTAAACTACAGTATGGGTTTTACTTTTAGCAGCAGTTCATGAAAATATGTATAATTTCATTACCAGTATGTAAAATAAAGTATAAGAAATTTTTTGATACAATGCATACCAGTTTTTACCATTTCTATTATATAGATTAAACAATTTAACACAGAAAAATAGAATTCACAATAAATTACACAGAAAACAGATACATTTTTGTGATGTTTCAGTTATATCAGAGGACAGAACACTTATGTGAGGTCCCTGGGTGACTTAATACTGACATTTATTATGAACATCTTCTAAGTTTTTATAATATAGCATTTTCTGTTGAAAATAGATTAAGTTTTTTTCATTTTTCAAACAAAACATTTATTTATATTTATTCGAATGAAAGTATTTTGAGTGTTTATTGAATTTAAAAAGAGATTGATCTTTTTTATCTGCAGGTTACAATGTTCATGTTTGTAGATAAAAAATCCTTTTAAGTTAAATATCCTGTTGATATCATTATATTTATTATTTTCAATTATATAACCAATAGCTATTGAAGTTAAGTTTTGTATATTCCTAGATATACCACATTGTTCAAGATGTTTTTAATTTGCGACCAAAATATGGTGAGATGTTTACAATTAACAACACAAATGCTCAAGGTCTTCAGGAATGTTACATGATATACATTTTTCATTATCGCTAATTTTCCATCTGTTGATGATCTGACTGACGTGTTGGAATGATATTATGAAGTAGTTTATACCTAAATTGTTTGTGTCTGTTATCAATACAACTATTTAAGTGATAGTAAAATGACGAACAATTGATGTCTGAACGGACTTTGTTTTTCCAAAACCCGTGGGCATAATGTTTTAAATATCTGTTTTTCAACAGATTCTAGTACATTTGTTTGTTAGAAGTTACTTGTTTTGAATAATGATATCCAGTTTTGTATATTCCTAGATATACCACGTTGTTCAAGATGTTTTTAATTTGCGACCAAAATATGGTGAGATGTTTACAATTAACAACACAAATGCTCAAGGTCTTCAGGAATGTTACATGATATACATTTTTCATTATCGCTAATTTTCCATCTGTTGATGATCTGACTGACGTGTTGGAATGATATTATGAAGTAGTTTATACCTAAATTGTTTGTGTCTGTTATCAATACAACTATTTAAGTGATAGTAAAATGACGAACAATTGATGTCTGAACGGACTTTGTTTTTCCAAAACCCGTGGGCATAATGTTTTAAATATCTGTTTTTCAACAGATTCTAGTACATTTGTTTGTTAGAAGTTACTTGTTTTGAATAATGATATCCAGTTTTGTATATTCCTAGATATACCACGTTGTTCAAGATGTTTTTAATTTGCGACCAAAATATGGTGAGATGTTTACAATTAACAACACAATTGCTCAAGGTCTTCAGGAATGTTACATGATATACATTTTTCATTATCGCTAATTTTCCATCTGTTGATGATCTGACTGACGTGTTGGAATGATATTTTGAAGTAGTTTATACCTAAATTGTTTGTGTCTGTTATCAATACCACTATTTAAGTGATAGTAAAATGACGAACAATTGATGTCTGAACGGACTTTGTTTTCCAAAACCCGTGGGCATAATGTTTTAAATATCTGTTTTTCAACATATTCTAGTACATTTGTTTGTTAGAAGTTACTTGTCTTGAATAATGATATCCAGTTTTGTTCTAACTATACTTTTCGTTGATTCTTCTGATTTGAGAACTTTTCTCCAACTTATAGTCATTGAGTTTTACACTATATTAATTTCTTATCCAATTTGTTTTGTTTTCAAGTTTTCTTAATATTACATTTTCATCTTTCTCACCATGTTCATTTAATATATCGTTTATAAAGAGTATTCCCGAATTAATCCAACTTAGAAAGCATAGGCATTTATTTTTGAATTTAATATGTTTGTCGCAACAAATAATTTGTTATGCCCCCGGAATCACCGATTCGGTGGGCATCTAGTTTTTGGCCTGTCTGCACGTCTGTCTGTCTGCACGTCTGTCTGCACACAAAAAAATATTTCACATGTGTATTCCTTGTGACATGACCTTTCTGTCAGTACCAACATTTTTGACCTTGCAACCTTGACCTTTGACCTAGATGTTGCCATTCTCGAAAAAACCTTTAACCTTGACCACTACTTTTGAACCATAACAGGTAAGGCTACCATATTTCACATGTGTATTCCTTGTGACATGACCTTTCTGTCAGTACCAACATTTTTTACCTTGCGACCTTGACCTTTGACCTAGATGTTGCCATTCTAAAAAAAAACTTTAACCTTGACCACTACTTTTGAACCATAACAGGTAAGGCTACCATATTTCACATGTGTATACCTTGTGACATGACCTTTCTGTCAGTACCAACATTGTTGACCTTGCGACCTTGACCTTTGACCTAGATGTTGCCATTCTCAAATAAAACTTTAACCTTGACCACTACTTTTGAACCATAACAGGTAAGGCTACCATATTTCACATGTGTATACCTTGTGACATGACCTTTCTGTCAGTACCAACATTTTTTACCTTGCGACCTTGACCTTTGACCTAGATGTTGCCATTCTAAAAAAAAACTTTAACCTTGACCACTACTTTTGAACCATAACAGGTAAGGCTACCATATTTCACATGTGTATACCTTGTGACATGACCTTTCTGTCAGTACCAACAAGTTTCACCTTGCGACCTTGACCTTTGGCCTAGATGTTGCCATTCTCGAAAAAATCTTTAACCTTGACCACTACTTTTGAACCATAACAGGTAAGGCTACCATATTTCACATGTGTATACCTTGTGACATGACCTTTATGTCAGTACCAACATTTTTTACCTTGCGACCTTGACATTTGACCTAGATGTTGCCATTCTCGAAAAAAAAAATAACCTTGACCATTACTTTTGAACCATAACAGGTACGGCTACCATAGTTCACATGTGTTTTCCTTGTGACATGACCTTTCTGTCAGTACCAACATTTTTTACCTTGCGACCTTGACCTTTCACCTAGATGTTGCCATTCTAAAAAAAACCTTTAACCTTGACCACTTCTTTTGAACCATAACAGGTAAGGCTACCATATTTCACATGTGTATACCTTGTGATATGACCTTTCTGTCAGTACCAAATTGTTTGACCTTGCGACCTTGCGACCTTGACCTTTGACCTAGATGTTGCCATTCTCGAAAAAAACTTTAACCTTGACCACTACTTTTGAACCATAACAGGTACGGCTATCATATTTCACATGTGTATACCTTGTGACATGATCTTTCTGTCAGTACCAACATGTTTGACCTTGCGACCTTGACCTTTGACCGTAATGTTGCCATTCTCAAATGAAACTTTAACCTTGACCACTACTTTTGAACCATAACAGGTAAGGCTACCATATTTCACATGTGTTTTCCTTGTGACATGACCTTTCTGTCAGTACCAACATTTTTCACCTTGCGACCTTGACCTTTGACCTAGATGTTGCCATTCTCGAAAAACCATTTCTTTTGAACCATAACAGGTACGGCTACCATATTTCACATGTGTATTCCTTGTGATATGACCTTTCTGTCAGTACCAACATTTTTTACCTTGCGACCTTGACCTTTGACCTAGATGTTGCCATTCGGGGGCATCAGTGTTTCACAAACACATCTTATTTTCTATTTTTTTTTTTTAACCTTGACCACTTCTTTTGAACCATAACAGGTATGGCTACCATATTTCACATGTGTATACCTTGTGACATGACCTTTCTGTCAGTACCAACAATTTTCACATTGCGACCTTGACCTTTGGCCTAGATGTTGCCATTCTCAAAAAACCACTTTAACCTTGACATCTACTTTTGAACCATAACGGGTACGGCTACCATATTTCACATGTGTATACCTTGTGACATGACCTTTCTGTCAGTACCAACATTTTTCACCTTGCGACCTTGACCTTTGACCTAGATGTTGCCATTCTCGAAACAAACTTTAACATTGACCACTACTTTTGAACCATAACAGGTACGGCTACCATATTTCACATGTGTATACCTTGTGACATGACCTTTCTGTCAGTACCAACTTTTTTCACCTTGCGACCTTGACCTTTGACCTAGATGTTGCCATTCGGGGGCATCAGTGTTTCACAAACACATCTTGTTTTCTTATATCAAAGAAACGTTTTGGTGTTTTCGAACTAAACTTTAAATATAGTATCCATGATTTAATTAGATCTGAATAGAATTCTTGAATATTTTGACAGCTGTCCTGCATATTTTCTATTGATTCCATGTTCATGTAAAATATCAGAAATGTTGGCCTATTTTTTTTTTTTTTTTTTTAACTTTAGACATATAAGCCCCGCCCCCTGGCGATCATAGTGTTCGACCAATCAACATGGCTCGAAGGAATCTGAAAGAGGGTCACCCGAGGAATATTTCTACAAAATTATTTGAAAATCGGCCAAACACTTTCGGAGGAGAAGATTTTTTAAGTTTTCACTAAAGCCATATAAGGCAAAATAGCCCCGCCCTGTGGCGGCCATGTTTTTCGACAAATCAACATTGCTTTATGGAATCTGATAGTGGGTCACCTTAGGAACATTTTTACACAATTATTTAAAAATCAGCCTGACACTTTAAGGGGAGAAGATTTTTTAAGTTTTCACTATAGCCATATAAGGCAAAATAGTCCTTCCCCTGGCGGCCATGTTTTTCGACCAATCAACATGGCGCGAAAGAACCTGAAGAACCTGATAGAGGGTCATCCTCGGAATATTTCTACAAAATTATTTAAAAATCGGTCTGACACTTTCGGAGGAGAAGATTTTTTAAGTTTTCACTGTAGCCATATAAAGCGAACTAGCTCCGCCCCCTGGCGGCCATGTTTTTCGACCAATCAACATGGCTTGAAGGAACCTGATAGAGGGTTATCCAAGGAATATTTCTACTAAATTATTTGAAAATCAGTCTGACACTTTCAGAGGAGAAGATTTTTTTAATTTTCACTATAGCCATATAAGGCAAAATAGCCGCCCCCTGGTGGCCATGTTTTTTCACCAATCAACATGGCTTGAAGGAATCTGATAGAGGGTCACCAAAGAAATATTTCTACAAAATTATTTGGAAATCGGTCTGACACTTTTGGAGGAGAAGATATTTTAAGTTTTCACTATAGCTATATAAGGAAAAATAGGTCCGCCCCCTGGCGGCCATGTTTTTTGACCAATCGATATGGCTTGAATGAATCTGATAGAGAGTCATCCAAGGAATATTTCAACAAAAATTATTTGAAAATCTGCCAACCAGTTTGGGAGAAGAAGAGTTTTGAAGTTTTTTTCGTTTCGTTGCCATAGAAACCAGAATTCTGAATGGATCCCAAAATTTTGAAGTAATTCAGGTAAGGTCATTGAGAGGATGCTATCTGTGAAGTTTCATCCCAATTGACCCACTGGTTACTGAGGAGAACTTGACGCACGACGGACGAAGCACGACGGTCGGACGCAAGACGGACGCTTTCTGTGAAGTTTCATCCCAATTGACCTACTGGTTACTGAGGAGAAGAAGTTGACGTATTTCTCTTTTGCCATTCCATTAGAAGTTGTATAACAATGTATTAATTGTGTTGATAATGTTTCGTGGTACAACCGCGGATTGCGATAGGTACATTGTATGTACATTTCGCCGGCAAAAGGCTGGATTAAATTACAGTAACTTTTCCATAAAAAGTGTTTTATTCTGGATCTTACTTGTGCACCTATCGCTTTATAGTTATGAATATATTCTATTTCTGAACCGGTCTATTTGTTAGTGTTTGTTTTTCAAGCCGAGCCCCGGTAGCTCAGTCGGTAGCGAGTAGTGAGTTCGAACCCCAGCTCGGCCAACAATCTTTCCGATGTTTGACAAAAGTCATTGGGACAAGCGTTATTCGCCTTCCGCCAATGAGCTATCAGTCTATGTGGAAAAGCAGTCAGTTGCTTGGGAAGAATGTTGTATGAAGTACTGGTGTGAGAAAGCCAAGAAACATATGAGTAGGTGTACTGGTCGCCGTGATATAACTGAACAATTGTTGAAAACGGCGTTAAACCCCAATCAATCAATCATTGTTAGTGTTTTTAATTTGTTTTCTAAAAATGTTAAATGGTTGTTGCGTTCACGTGACTTTCGTTTTCCAAATATAATACTTTTTTCCCTTATTTGTAGCTTACATATTTCCCATTTGGTTTGGTTATTAATCTCCGATTTAGAAAACTCATTTATGATGGATTGAAGATTATCACTTATAATTGAAATATATTTCTGATCAGTCATATATGAATTGTTCAGTTTCCAAAAGCCTGTACCTCTATAACCTGCACTTTTAACTGTTGGCAAAATATTGTCATCTAAAAGCCAAAAAACTAATCTACTTTTGTCATCTGTATTTAATCGTCTCCATGTGAATTGTGTTTTATTTGTGTTTTTTATTTTCCATATATCTGTCAAGTGATATTTTTCAATGAGTTTGTAAAAGTTAACCGGTTTTCTTTTAATGTTAACATTCTTATTTGTTGTTAAACGGTCTGAACTGTTGAGTATATCGTTAAAGTCCCGCCGATAATTTTAACACCTTGTGATGTTTCATTTAGTAAAATTACAGAGTGTGTCAAAAAATATATTTCTTAATTTTCTGTCATTATGTGCATATATATTTACTAAAGTAAAAATATTGTTCGATAAATCTATATTTAAAATTATGTATCTACCCTCTTTACCTGATGTAATATCTAAAACTGTAAACGGTATTTTGTCACTGACAAATATTCGAACAACCTCTACTGTTACTTGTACCGAAAGAATTAAATACTTGGCAGTTTTTGATTTCGTCTCTGAACAGATAGATTAAGTCTGGTGTAAAGTTAATTTGTTGTGCAAACAATATATTTCGATGTTTTGTTGGCGAAGACCTTGTGTATTAAGTGTGACAAAATGGATATTACTAATTAATGATTGAGAAGCTAATTAAAAGTACGAATATATATAACATGTATGATTTTTTATAAAAGCACATGTAATGTAATTTATATTGTGATTGAAGGGAAATAACCCATTTATACAAATCAACTTTAAAATACAATAAATCTTATGAACGGTTATTACGTTATTGTTAGCATTTACTATATAGCACAATGTACTTAATTCACTCAAAGTGCGGTGAGGATCAAACAAGTAAAGTTGATTCATGTATTTCATTATGGTAAGTTACAATTTACAAAATACAATATTGCTTATATATTCTAACGTTGCACACGTTTGTGCCATATCCTCCCACGTAGTATTTAGAACTATTTAGAACCATATCCTCCCACGTAGTATTTAGAACTGTGCAATTTAGCATAATCAATAAATATATACAGCACAAAACACCACCTTCGCATATTTGTATACAGCATGTCATATTTAGGTAATTAGAGTACCACTCAGCACATAACTAATATATATGCGTATTCAGAAATACTAGCATATAAGTTGTCCTTGGCTTTCTCGTGGATAATTTCAACAGGCGTAGGAGGCGATCTCTGCGTTGCGTTCATGCGCCTTCCTTTAATTGGTGTATCGGACGCAATGCTCGCATTGGTCATACATCGGTTAATTGATTGTTGCCTTGTAGATGGTATGTTTGTTTCACGAGCTTCACGTGTATTGGTTAGCTTAGCCGACTTCCGTCTAGTGGATCTCGCTGTAACATCAGACAATGCATGTGCAAGTGGGGTTTCCGCATGGTTGACATCGCCTTAGGCGTGTCAGCTGATTCGATAATTAAACCGGTTTCTAAAAATTCTGACTTGTCGCCGGAGTCTGACTCCGCATGTTCTAAGGAGCAGTTAATTTGTTTGTGGCCTGATTTGTTGCATCTTGTGGTCAAATTACGCTAAATACATCCGCTGACTTGCTGATCTACAGTACTATAGTCCATAAAAAAAACTTTGTTTGCGTAGAAATAAGTGTATACCATCACCAGAATGTATTGAATAGATGACATTGAGTTTAAATGCATTGTGAATGTATATAGGATGCACTGGAAATGATTGATTTGATCGCATTTAGTATTTTGACCTTGTTTGAAAGTTAAAGTAGAGAATGCTAAACACCGGTTTCGTCCGGGCCCGATTTGGTCCAAAAATGACGGTTACCTTTTTCGCCTGGTGAGTTCTTTCTTGCATAATGCATGACCCCACATTTGCTTTGGATTGTTTTAAAGCTAGGAGGTAACTCTTTTCAATGATGTAGGTGTTCTACATGAGAAACGCTTAGAAAGTGTGACAATCGAGGACTGAAACTGGTCAATTTACATGGAAACAAAGAAGGAATTTATTTGGTGTATTGTAACCTTGTACAGACCCAGTCGTTTGGACACTGCTTGAAACGATGGCCTTTTCCAAGGCATTTACCATATTGCAATGGCCTGTCCGATTGACCCACATATTGACCGTCATAATAAACACGACCTATAAACTACTCAAATGACATTGTCCTGTGTATGGGGCGCTTTAAGGGAAGATGTCTTCACAATCACAACTCTGTCGCCTGTTTCGCAATTTGTCAGCTTGCCTTTTATACGCAGTCTATCTCGTGTTTTTGAAATAACATCAATTCCAAGTAGCGTCAGTGTTCTTGTTATGCAGCCATCATCTACTAAGCGCGGTATATTTTTAACGCATACCCTTGTAGTGTTTTCATAGGTTTGTGTTTAGGCCAGGAATGGCTTTCCCCCCTTAACGGTACCTTTTCAGCCATAAGTACGGCTTTATCGTTAAGATTGTCTAGGTAGATATGCTATATTCCCCCGACACGTTATAACGCTGCTATATGTGAGGGTTCTATCAATGTACCAATTGCCTCACACAGTTATGCGTGCCTTAGCCACATATCACGCGATGGTATTGTGTCCCCAAACATATCTCGCTCACGCAAAAATACAAGTGGGACGCTATGTTTTATCCAATGTTCAATAGGCGATGTGCTAGTCGTGTCTTCCGAAGTTATTATGTTTGTAAACGATAAATGTTCTGTACCTTTACTGTGTCATGGGTCCTATGTATCCTTTTATCATACACATGTATCACTAATTATCCGAATTTGATCACGGTTAATGATAATATAAGCTATATTTGCTTGACCGTAAAGAACTCCGCCATAGGTAGATGTCGCTTACGTCGATTTAAATATTAATTCATGTTTTATTTTTACCACTTGTAACCACTTACATTTTCAATGTAATTTTTCACAATTCAGATATTTTGACTGGTGTTTGGTACTTCTGTTATTGAGTTTTCTAGGAGTCCCGAATTAACTATGTATTTCTGTTTGAAATTGGGGTTCCAATTGATGTATGCTTTTTAAAAATGCGACACAACAATAGATGGTACCTCCCGTCCAAAAATCTCTTAACATGAACGTAGAAAAGACGTGTATACATGTTCTAGCGGTAAACATGAGGACAAATCAATATAAAAGATACATGTAATGAAATTTTGAAATAGAATACAAGACCACCTGGGAAAAGTATTGATTGATTAAATAATTGATACATTTATTGATGCTAGTTCCTTATCTTTTACTCTAAACAATACATTTAATAGGTTTAAAATACATGTACTTGTTGCGTGCTTCCATAATAAAGGTATTCTCAATTTACTTAAAACTATGGGAAAATCTTTATAATGAAAGTATAATTATTGAATAGAGTTGTAAACATTGTGACAAAATAAAATAAATGCTCATTAAGAGCACTCTAAATTTTTGCCACAATGTGTTCATATTTCATCTACTACAAATGCGTCATACAGCGTCTATATGAAGGAATGGTTTAGGAGTTATACTAAGAAAAATAGTACCTGAGACAAAAACTCATCAAATAAACGTTTATTATCGCAGGAATCAAAATATGTCTTAACATTTTTCAATACACGTAAACAGTCATTGTGACAAACTTCGAAAGCCGTATTACTCCACACAGTAGTTACCTCCCTTTGTAAAAGATCCACCATTTGTTCTCTTACGAATATATTTAGACAGGTATGTTAATTATAGGTATCTTTGTAATGTTCGGTAAAGATCGGAATTATTCGGGAATCTGCTAGGTGGCGTAGCGGGTAAACCGTATAAATTCCAAGTTCTCTGGAGTTTGTGGCAGAGAACTCATTTGGAACCAATCGTGTGAAAATGCAGTCAAGGAGAGAAAACATGCAATTTACAACTTAAAAAAATCTCCGAGTGAAGTCAATTTGGTCAATTTGAAAGAAGCATCAGCCCAGTGCAAAAAAAAAAGCTATTTACTAAGAATTGGGCTGAATTCTGCGAATCGTTCATAGCAAACCCGAAAAATCCCAGGGAATTTTGGGATAAGATTCGCAGATTTAAAGGAAAATCATTTACACCAATCCCTGTATTAAACATTAGCACAGGAGTTTCGACTCTCCCTCGTGACAAGGCACATTCCCTTGTCACACACTATGCAAAAGTCTCAAGCGAGTTGAATATTGACCCATCATTTTTGACCTATCAAAAAAAAATCGAAATTAAACACCAAGTGTTCATAGACTCTCCGCTTTTAGAAGATAAGAACCCAACCCTTAACTCAGAATTAAAAGACTGCATAAGTAGCCGAAAAAACTCTGCCGCGGGTCTAGATAGAATAGCCTACCATATGTTCAAACATATGTCTTAGACAGCCTTGAAAAATTGGTTTGCATATTTTAACCAGGAATGGGGTGGGGATGACTTACCGGAGGACTGGAAGCTAGCCTGTGTGATTCCATTACATGAAAAAGGAAAAGACCCAAATGGGAATTTGCTATACACGTTTAGAACGTCTTTTAGAATAGAAAAACATAATCAATCCCTTTCAATCCGGTTTTGGAAAGGGTCGCAGTACAATTGACCACATAGTGCGATTTCAGCATGATGTCCTAAAATAAAACAAGAGGGCCATGATGGCCTTGGATCTCTCACCTGATTTTTTTATTTTTGTTCACATTAGTCATATAAGCCCCGCCCCTTGGCGGCTATAGTTTTCGACTAATCAACATGGCTTGAAGGAATCTGATAGAGGGTCACCCTAGTAAACTTTCTACAAAATTATTTGAAAAACGGCTTGACACTTTCGGAGGAGAAGATTTTTTGAGTTTTCACTATAGCCATATAAGGCAAAATAGCTCCAGCCTGTGGTGGCCATGTTATTTTACCCATCAACATGGCTTGAAGGAATCTGATAGGTGGTAAACCTAGGACCATTTCTACAAAATTATTTGAAAATCGGCCTCACACTTTCGGAGGAGAAGATTTTTTCAGTTTTCACTATAGCCATATAAGGCAAAAAAGCCCCGCCCCCTGGCGGCCATGTTTTTTGACCAATCAACATGACTTGAAGGAATCTGATAGAGGGTCACCCAAGGTTATTTGAAAATCGGCCAAGCAGTTTAGGAGAAGAAATTGTTTAAAGTTTGTTTCGTTTGGTTGCCATGGAAACCAGAATTCTGCAAGGATCCCAACAATTTCAAAGAATTCTGGGTGAGGACACTGAGCGGATGCTTTCTGTGAAATTTAATCATAATTGACCCACTGGTTACAGAGGAGAAGAAATTGACGGACGACGCACGATGGACGCCAGACAAAAGGCGATCACAATATCTCACGTTGAGCACTTCGTGCTCAGGTGAGCTAAACACTTGGGACAGTATGTTTTAGCTATATTCTTAGACATAGAGCCCGTATTCGACCTAGCATGGCATTCAGGCATCCTATACAAACTTAAAAATCACGGAATCACAGGGCGACGCTTCAACTATATACGGGCCTTCTTGTTGGATAGAAAGATAAGGATTAAATTGAGGGTACCCACTCTGATACTCAAACTCAGACGAGAGGTACGCCCCATGGCGCCATAATATCCCCTCTACCTTTTTCACTTTTAATTAACGTTTTCCGTGATGTCTCAGAGGGAACAAGATTGGTTATCGATCAATTTGCCGACACTATGTCAGTTGGCTATGTGGAGGCAACATTCAACACTTACAACAAAAGGCACAAAAAGGGATTGACTCCATATGACGCTGGTCTCAACAATGGGGTTTCAAAATTAGTCAGACTTAAACAGTAGGAATACTTTTCGGACATCCAAATAAGCACCAAGTGGACGTATCTCTGGGAAACACAAACATTCTATTTAAGAAGACTTTAACATTTCTATGCATGACTCTTGAAGAGAGGTTTAATTTACAGTCACACATAGACGAACTGGTCACTAAATGCAAAAAGGACTTAAATTTAATGAGAATGCTAAGGGGCACAAGTTTCAGATCACACCAAAATTCACTCCTGCTTCTCTCTAAGTCCTTAATACGTCCAAAGAGAGAATACTGTGCCGTAATCTTATCTTGTACTACAGAATCCAATGTTAAGAGACATATACTATCCAACGGAGTGCTCTAACTACAGCTATGAGCGCTCTTCCCAATACCACATCCCATAAGTTGGAACAGGAAGCCGGTGTTGAACCGCTAGATCTTCGTCGAGAAGAACAAACCCTCAAGTACTGGGCTAGAGTTAAAAGCAGACCTTGCAACCCTGTGAACGCTCTCATAGCATCGGGTTTCTTCGTACAATCCAAATATAAGTGCCCAAAGCTTCCATTTGGAGCCGCTGTACAACAGCTGGCCGAAGAATATCAGATTCATGAATACAATGTGGCAGACTTCAGACCGCGCCTTTTGTCAGTCTGGCCTCTAACTAATCCTGTAGTCGACATGTCCTTAAGTCTGAGGTTCAATAAGAGAGATCATCAGCCAACACTTTTAAAAATAACAAATCACATCGCCTCAAACTATGCTGAGCATCTAAAGATATATTCTGACGGTAGTAAAGATACAGATCAGGCAGTTGCCATAGCAATGGTTATACCATCCAAAAACATAACAGTCAACAAAAGACTGAACGACAAGTTATCAATCTATGCTGCTGAACTGACCGCTATTCAATTTGCATTAAACTGGACAATTGTAAACAGATCGCACAAAGTAGCAATTTTGTCTGACTCTCCCTCTTCCTTACAGTCAATCAACTTAAGGAAGAGCAATTATAGGCCTGATCTTATAGAAAACATCATATCCCTTAATTCTTTTTCCACCCAAAGCACTCCAGACTTCCTTTTTTAAGGCATTGGAGACGTATTTCCTAGATTGCCAGATGACAGACAAAATATAGCTGTTATCTAGCATAATCACAACATGTTAAAGTACATCTATAAATAGACCACGAGTCTAAAAATAGAGCAGAATTCTACCCAAATTGGGAAGTTTTTCACACATCTTACTATCCAAATTTTATTTTTCAAATAACACTTTTTTGTGACGCTGGCTCAGTACTGACGTAGATAATTTACAAGAAATTGGCCTCCTACCGATATGTTTATGCTTTTTACTATAACCTCTGTCGTGGAAATGACGTCACACATTTCTGTTGTCTGCCCCAACGCCATTTGTTTAAGTATATCAACAGATATAAATGATATACACTAGGAAGAGAGACAACTCGTCTTTCCCCATTTTAATTTGGAGGTGCTGGGATCCGTTCGCTCACCGAACACCCACATTCCTATTCGGAAAGCAAATGGAATGGCATTCGGCCCAAAGTGATAGCCCCGAAATGGATTTTTTTCTAGAATGCACAGTATGTTCAGTATGCTTTCAGAATACCCCGAATGGACATAGAATGCATGCGGAAAGAGTTCGGTCCATTCTAGGTCGATTTGCCGTGTTCTGTTAGCATTCGGAAAGCATACGGAAATCGTTCGGACAGAAAACATTTCGAAATCACCATGAGGGAAGTATTCGGTCTGTTCTGAAAGCATTCTGAAACCATACTGAAATCATTCGGAAAGCAAACGGAAAGCATTCGGTGATACATTGGATAAAACACATTCGGAGGGATATTCGGACAGTTTGAAAAATCACACCACTTTCGTATACGAAAAGCAAATGGAAGCCCATTTGGGTCAATGTGATCGCCCCATTACACTGATATTTTTACCCTCACTGTGCCATTAATATTAATATATCCAATCATCAGTTTTTGTACAAAATATTTCGATCCACCTTTTGTCCCTTTGTACCAGTGGAGGTGTATATATAAATTTATACAACTTTACGGGCGAAGGGTGGAATTTGAATTACTCAATGAGAGTGGGCTCATGATTGGCTTATCAAAACACTAGGTCGGGCTCGGCTCTTGCCTTTCTATCAAGCTTATTGAGAGGGGAGAGGCGAGCTTGACCGAACAAATGGATTGAAATTGAGGTAATCAGAGGTCCCCTATCAAACGATTGTTGGACCATTGATTTTTATACAATACATTGCACTAAACATAGAACGATATAGACATTTTTTTTCCAACCAAATCAAGTGATATATACACATCTATTTTAATGAAACAATATTTTTTAAACATTAGTCTTATGTACAATTATTAGAAACAAATACGAGAGAAATGTTAAGCAATTGAAAAGTTAAAATCGAAAGTCAAGTAGAAGAAATTAATAAGTAAAAATATAGAAATTCTGAAAAAATAGTCCCCATACAAATGTTGAAAGGAGAAAACAATGGCAGCTCGCCAAATTGCTCTATGCCGAAAGGCAAGGGTAAATAAACCCATATGATGATGATGATTTGTGGCAGTCAGTTTCGTGTCTCTGACCAGGTAACATCGAAGACTTTAATTAGTTCTCCTGTGATTTTGAGTGTTAGGTGTTGCTGAAACAAACTCACTCTCGAGGCAGCCTGCCAGTCTTCACCGTGTTGCTCGGAGCGTAGTGGGCTTGTTTATGACGTTTGGTGTAAGGTACCTGCTGGGGCTATATAAGGAGCTGTGAAGCCAAGCGCTGATTTACAGGATTGAAGCATCGCTTCCTTCTTGGTGTCTTTCGGGCCTCGTCTGATTATTAGGGTGAACTGGATAGTCGCCAGTGAGCAGATGTGGTTTATTGAGGCATAGCCTCAAAGAATTTGTGATTGATACCTGTCTCTTTTTGTGTCACCTGCGTAGCATGGTAGGCACATGGGATTACTTTTTTTTTGCCCGGCGTCTGTCTGTCTGTCTGTCTGTCTGTCTGTCTGTCCGTCCGTCTGTCTGTCGTCACACTTCTTCGTCACGTTTTCAAATAACTTTTTTTCTACTCAAAGGATTACATTGAAACTTCTGACAAATGTTTATATCAATGTGTGTGATGGGTTCACAAAAGGGGGATAATCCAAATATTTTTATATCGGAGCTATTGCCCCTTTTCTGTCAAAAGTTAAAATTTTCTGACAAGGCCCCGGCAGGTGACACACGTGCTCCGGGGAGCACTCCATTCTAATTATTATGCGTGATCCTTCCTTGAATCTAAAATCCTTTATATATAATCATTTGTACTTATCGTAAGGCAAGGTAGCCCTGAGGTAAATTTAACAGCTATAAAGTCTTTGGTATGAACCGACTGGGGATCGAACCCACAACCTCCCGCACATGAGGTTGCACTCTACCCCTACACCACCTGTTTCATTCTAAGAACACTACTGCCAAACTTTGTTGAAAATGGAAAATCCTTGTCAAGTTTCTTTCTTTTCTGATGCCGTCTTGTGGCTATCTATTTTAACCATTAAATATGGTAAATTGGAAAATTTCTGCCAAATTGTTTTGAAATCAGACAATTGCTTTCAGAGCAGAAGAGTTTTTTATTTTTTGTGATTTACCCCCCTTTTTGATCTGCATGTTAGCCATTTTTTTGAACCAATCAATATATAATTAATATAATTGTGTTTTAAATTTACATAACTATTCATAGATCATTAATGTGAAAACGAAACGATAATCAATATAGTTTGAAAATTTGAGTAGAGGGTTAACTAATCTGTCAATCACTTTCAGACGCGAATAATTTAAAAAGTGTGTCATTTTTCTCCCCTTTTGATGCCACAACAACCACAGTTATGAATCTAATTGTATTTGTAAAACAATTTTTAAAGATGATAAAAGGAGCATTCTTCTGAAGAGGAATTATGGTATAAAAACTGTTGATGATGACATACATCGGACAACAAAGCTCACCTCCAGCACTTTGTGCTCACATAATGATAAGCTTATAATATGATTAAAATATGGCATGTGAGTGTCATATTACATATTTGGCAATATATTTGTCTAGGACTGTTTTGACATCTTGCAAAGAAAATGTGTTGGAAAAAGTTAGAAATACTAAAAAAGAGCAACTTTTTTTCATCAATCTTTTAAAAGGTCATCAACTGCTAAGGTGTCAGCAGTGGTCTTTTTTAGGGAAATAATTTAAACTTCTATAGCATACCTTATTTTCCTGTATTTCAGCCATTAATATTTCATCAGCAGCTCCTGTCATTTCTATCTTCTTACTTCTCTCCAGTTTTCTGTTTAATTTGGCAATCTCTTCCTACAATAGATGAATACAGACTACTTATATAACAATAGTTTATTTGCGTAATTAGGCCTCCGGCCCACAATACATACATATTAAACTACATTCAACTTACGTTGTAGTAATGTGCACAATCAAATTTCTTCAAAAAGCTTTCAAACATAAAGGGCTATATTTTTAATAACTAATGGATTCTTTTCATTTTGAAGAAGACAATAACAATTCCGTAAGCTTGGTAAAGCATTAAACCACGTACTTAGATACACATCTCTTATAATGTTCAACTTTTCACAAATAAAAAAGGCATGAAACTCATCCTCGATCACTAAGGCATGTTTTTGCATAAAGCAATATATACAAATTCGATTTTCTCTTTCAATATTAAAATTACGACCAAGTTCAACGTTAAGTTTGTGGTTTGAGCATCTAAAACGCAATAGAGAACGTTTATAGTAGGGTTAAATGTTAAAATATCTTTCTACAGTTAATAATGTTTTAACATTTTTGTACAAATCACACCTTAAAGAAGTAGTTATATCATTATGTCACATTTGTAAGGAACAGTCTTTTAATCTTTGTCTTACTTGCTTTATGAAATATGTCTCATTACCTATATCTTGCATAAGCCACACAAAACCAGAGCCATAACTAAATAGAAATTCCCTAACTTTTGTAACCCCATTAATTCTACCAATATCATCATACTTCTTAAGCATTAAATAGCACTGTTTTGGATATCTGTTAGGATCCATATGAACTAGTCTTAACCAGTATTTAAGCAATTTAATGTGGTAATTTATAGCTAGAGGAAATCTACCACATTCACCCAATACCATTGCGTCATTTACAAAAGAATTAATACCAAGAAAAGTTTTACTGAATTCAGTCTTGATTTTTTACACATCTTTTAGATTTATAGCCCCAAATCTCTGATCCATATGTAAGTACAAAAATAACCATAGAGTCGAAAATAATTAAATATTCTTTATGACAAAATTTACCAAAAGTTTTTTTCAAATTGCTTGATTTGATAAAGAAATTTACGGTCCTGTGCTGTATGTTTTGTTGTTGCTGCATGCCAGGATAGCTTTGGTGTAAATAGTAAACCCATACATTTAGATGTTGAAGTTACTTATATATGTTCACCCCTATATACCCAACGTTCATACTTTATTAATATGCCTCTGTTTCTAAAAACAATTATTTCAGACTTTTTAATGTTGTCTACCATATCTGTTTCTGTACACAATTTACTTATGGTATTTAGTTGCTTTTGCAAATTGACGGTCGTATCCGCACAATTCGCTACATCGTCTGCAAATAATAAACCATATATATCAGGAAAAAATCATTTGTTATGAAAATGCCCGTGTTACAGTTTTGTTTCACATAAGTACACAATTCATTTATATAGACATTACACTTTATAGATTAGGAGAACTAAAGTCACCTTGTTTCAATCCAATGTTACATAAAATAGAATGCGTCAATTTTCAGTCTATTTTACATGCGCCTTTAGATTTGAATACATCGATATAATAATCATGAACAAGTACGTAACAAGTATATTGGTGCCCTTGGATGTACAAGTGGTTCTCACTCATTTGATTTATAGAAGTTGAAGAACTTTCTTCATAATATATATAAGCTAGATGGTTGTTTTTTAAACAAAAAGACATGATTGCTCTATGGTAGATTTTAAAGTAATACTAATACATGATGTTTGAATACAATTAGTTAAGGCAAAAACATGCGTTCTGCACATCATATCAATATGGTAAACATTTATGGGAGTTATATCAAAATCCTTCAAGCGGTACAAGAGATATGGTGTGGATATGAAATAATGTCATACTTAGAACCCCCAGGACGTCGACCTTCAACTGAGCTGGCAGAAACATACACTCTGGACATCATATAAATATGATGAATATGTTTTGTGGAGAGTTGTATTAAAAACCAACAAGAACTATGGTCACATGACCTTTGACTTCTAAATGTTATCTTGACCTTCAACTGAGCTTGCAGAAACATGCGCACTGAACATTATGTAAATAAGGTGAACATTTGGGTTAAGTAATTTCAAAAATCCTTCAAGTGGTTCAAGTTATGGAGTGGACACAATTTGTGAGTTTGGACCTCCAAGCACAGGCGTCCGAATTTCTATTAAAGCAAAAAATGCGAAAAAATACACACGACTCGTTAAAATACTCAAAAAGTCTCTCTGTATTGTCTATACACTATGATAAAAATGATCGTAATGGTAATTTGGGGAATCCCGCACGTGTTACTATAAATAGCCCCTCTATACGTCCATTTAGTGTAATAATAATAACAAGGTGTGCAACGGCATTTTAACCCCTTGCTCGATTCGGGCAAAAACCTCTAAAACGACCTGGTCCTAGGTTAAGACAGGTTCATAAATGACTTTTCTCATGATTCACCACATCAAAATTTGCCAAACGACTAATACGCCGGCATTTTTAAGATTAATGTTCATTATATTTGGAAATTTGTAGTGTTCCGACCGCCATGCGCTGACGTCACAAACATTACGTTCCGCAGCGTATATTTAACCCGAAATTGCGCGCTTTTTTAGAATATTGTACCTGAGCAATGTTTGTTGGGGTTGGCATTTAATAATTTTCTTCCAAATATAATATTATTCATAAAAATTACGGTATTTATTTGTACGGTTTCGAAAGAAGTATAAAAAATGTTTTTTAAACCATGTTTTAAAAGTAGTTTGATTAATCTGTCGCTGCAGAATGTTGCAAATTGTGACGTCAGCGCATAGCGGTCGGGAACACTACAAATTTCCAAATATAATGAACATTAAGCTTAAAAATGCCGGCGTATTGGTCTGTTGGCAAATATTGATGTGGTGGATCATGAGAAATGATTATGAACCTGTCTCTACCTGGGACCAGGTCGTTTTAGACGTTTTTCTGCAGAAATAATAAAGCAAGGAGGTAAAATGCCGTTGCACACTTTGCCATTATTATTACACTATATGTACGTATATAGGGGCTATTTATAGTAACACGTGCGGGATTCCCCCAAATTATCATTACGATCATTTTTAGCATAGCGTATAGACAATATATAGATACTTTTTGAGTATTTTAACGAGGTATTGTGTGATTTTCTGCATTTTTTGCTAATCATATGATCTTTGACCTGTAATTGTTACCTTGACTCCGAACATCGTTTCAATATGGTGAACACTTGTAGTGAGTTATGGCACAATCTTTCAAGGGGTTCAAGAGATATGGAGCGGACATGAAATATAGTCCTATGACATTTGACATATTATTGTGATCTTGACCTTGGACCAAGATGGTTGTAACATGCGCTCTGCACATTGTCTAATTGAGGCGAATATTTTTTATGAGTGATTTTAAATTCCTTAAAGTGGTTCAACAGCTATGGAGCAGACACTAAATATAGTCATCAGACCTCTGACCTCTTATTGTGACATTGACCGTGAACCAAGGTGGGTAACATGATCTCTGCACATCATCTTAATATGGTCATGTAAACACAACTTGTAATGGACAGACAGACAGACAGACAGACAGACAGACAGACAGATTGACGGACAGGAAACGCTAGCAACAAGAATATGTCTCCCAATGGTTTTAGCGATATATATAGAGATTCACAACATTTTTGTTTTCTAAGTGATTGATTGTTTGTTGTTTTTTACGCTTTCAACACTTTTTAGCTAGCCAGTTGAGCTTATGTCATGGCGAATTGTCCGTCGTGCGTGCGTCAATGTTTTGCTTCAAACGACTGCTTCTCCTTACCCACTTGGCCAATTGGCATAACACTTCATAGGAAGCATCTTCTCAATGTCCTCATCTAAATTCCTTGGAAATCAGAATCCATACACAATTCTGGTTTCCATGGCAACCAAAAGAAAAAGCTTGTGAAAACTTAAAAATAATTCCTCCGAAAGTGTCAGGCCGATTTTTTAAAAATATTTTGTAGAAATGTTTCTTGGATGACCCTTTATCAGATTCCTTCAATCCATGTTGATTGGTCAAAAAACATGGCCGCCAGGGGGCGGGACTATTTTGCGTTATATGGCTATAGTGAAAACAGCTAATAGTGCTCCTATCAGCTTTGCCTGGTACTTATCTAAGTGGAGTTTAAGATCAGCCGCAGTCTGTGAACTCTCCACAGCTTTACGTTTGTGAAGTTCTAAAGTTTGTTGTGTTAATCTGTAACACAAAGAAAAGTATGATAATATATGCCTAATTGGTTGAAATTATCCACATGAGTCTGGCTGTTTTAATCAAAAGTATCCATGTCAACTTAACCTTTTACAACATATCTATAAAATAACACCTCAAAAACATGTATGTAAAAATAAAGAAAATATCTTAATAATTCAATTATTTGGTCAAGTTAAAACACTGTGGCAAATGGAGAAATTGCTCAAAACGAACAATGTCTCCTTTTGTCACAGTGTTTTGGAATGGCATGCATTAAAGTGTGTCTGCATGTGGAAAAGGGTAAACTTACTTTTAACCCGTGACAGTAAATATGTGACAAATTCCTAAATTGAAGAATCGATACAAGGGGGATCCAAAGTATTTTTTCTGCATAATATATCAAATTAAAATAATTGAAGTTCTGCTAGCTGATCGATGGAATTGTTATTATGTCTTTGACCAATCTGGTCACAAACTCGTACAGCAGATGCTTCTACCACCACAAGATTGTTTTGGTCTCACTTGGGTTTAATGCCATTCTCAACATTATTACAGTAATATCCCAGCACCAGGACACCTATCCATGGACTCTGAGAGATAAACCATTACTAGACTAAGATATATGTGCCTAGCCCAAGGGCAATCCACCTTGATTCAACCCAAGAGGTCCCGTTTCTAATCCCTCATGCGACCCACTAGGCCAAAGCAGATTCCTCAGAGCTCTGTACAAATAAGTTTTTCATACATAATGAAAACTGACAATCTGACACTTTGCGAGATACATATCAAATCTGGTGCCTTTTCACGAGACTACTTAAACCCTTTCCGTCATATAGACACTTTCAGACGGATTTTTGAAAATATGGCAATTCAGCAATTTCTCCTTTTGTCACCATATTTTCAACTCTATTCGATTATTGTTCTTTCATTTGAAGGGATTTTCTGTGCTTTTGCATAGACGTTTTCAAAGTCGTCTGCTGCAGATTTGCTGTATGTGGGAAAGGGTTAAGACAACATTCGAGGTAAAGAAATTTCTCTTTATCCTACAATATTTTGAGCTATTTATCAAAATTCCTACTTTGTTGCTTACATAATGTCATCAACTGTCATTTTCAGACCTGAGAACTGTTATAACTTACGCAAGTTCTTTTTCCGTAGTTGCAATATTATAATGTAAAGCCTGCTCCTTTTCCTCAAGTTGTCTCACTACTAAAATCTGGGCCTCCACCTGTGTGTGTATTGTAGATACTTGTGCTGCTAAAACTTCCTTCTCCTCTCGTAACAATTTCTGTATCTGGTTGGCTTTAATTTAGAAAAGCCATCATATAAATAATTGAATCAAAGGAAAAACCAACCTATGCGTATTATTGCTAATTCAGAGACCACAATTGTATGAATTGTGTCAATCTGCCTTGTTTTATTTTTTTGGTCGATATACTATACCCAAAATATATTCACAGCAATTTACAGAAGAATATTTAAGAGCTGTTCAATAAGATATGTCATCTTGTGTGGTCGTAATCTGCCACTTTTGTTCCGATAATATCTGGTCTAATCATAGGCGTGTTAAATGAAGAAATCGCGGCAAACAATGAAAATACTTTTTATATTGATATTGCATCAGAATTATATTTAAATTTTTCTGATATTCCCTGGGATGCTTGTGTTGATTTTCAGTTTATATTATTCAAAGCAGATGATTCATTTTCCCATATTTGTTCAACCAAGAATCAACCGAAATCTTTTCAGCCGTTTTCTATTTTTTTCATTTTTTAAAGCAGAAGACATATTTTCTACATATTTATTAAAACTTTACATCCAAATATCTCATTTGGTTTCTATAATCAGGTGCGTGTTTTCAAATGTTAGTTTGTTTTAACTTTCTTACATCTGAAATTAGTTTAAAATTGGCGTCGTCTCTCTCCCTTAGCTGTTGTAACAATCTCGTATTCTGTTTCTGCATGTCTTCAAATGCCTGTCCAGTAGTATCCATCTCATTCAATAAAACATCCTCTCTCTGTAAAATAATAAACCTAAACTGAGTCTTCTAGTAATTATACTGACGAAGAAGCTGTTTGTTTTGATAATATCTACACATTTATGCATCATAATTCAATAAATTGATTTTGTTCTTTAATCTTTCGGAGACAGCTCTTTAAATGTCATATTGGGGGAAAGTTTACCTATAAAACGAAATCTTTGAAGAAAATAATAACAATTTAAGACTTAAGAATTTGTTTTTGTTTTTATTTTATGTCATTTTAAAGTTGTTAGATATACCATGGCAACAGAAGGTCTCATTCATGATTCCTGGGTGACAAACCAGTACTAGGCTAGTAAACGTGCCTTGCCCAAGGACAAACCGCAAAATCAACACACTAACCAATCTGCTTTGCCAGTTTCCATGAGTTAGCAGAAACAGAGAGTGACCAAAGTACCGGTACCTGTTTCTGTGTGGCAATATTTTTCTGTAATTCATTGATTGTGTCTTCTAATTTCTTTATATTTCTCATCGCATCTTCTTCAGCAAGTGTTTTCCTTTCTTTCCTTTCTGCTTCTTGCATCTTCTTTATATGTATTCTAAGATCATCTATTTCTTTTTTAATCTTTTCTCTGCTGCCATAAGCTGTAATAAAACAGAAAATACATTGAGATTCCATGCACTCGAGTTTTCAAGGGAGAAAGCCACTTTATAAGACTACCTTCTGTAAAACATAATCAGAATTCATGTGTAAGATGAAATTAGCTCTATGGAGACCCTCTCGTTTAACCCTTTCTCACAAACAGACGCTTTCTAACGCCACTGCAGCAGACGACTTTTGAAAACATTGTGGCAAAAGGAGAAATTGCTCATAATGAGCAAGTTCTCCCTTTGTCACAATGTGTTCTACTCTATTTAATAATTAAACTATCATTTTTGGAGATCTTTCACGTTTTTGGAAATATGTTTTCCAAGTTGTCTGCTGCAGATGTGGGATAGGTTTAACCTTCATTTTCAAATTCCTGGAATTTAATATCCCTTTATATTTTAGAATAATTTGTAGTACATTTATACTAAATTTTTATTATGAAAAGTAAGCCCCTGATAATAAGAAAACAGTGAAGCTTCGGTTCTGATTGCTCACGTTTTTTAAAAGAAAAGTACGTTCCAGGAATTGGAAAGGGTAAAACGATATATTCGAATTACCGCATGTTGGGGTTATTGCAAGTATACTGTATCATGTCGTGCCATCTAGTAAAACAGTACATGAGCATCGACTCATACAAATGGGCCTTTGCCAAATTGTTACCAGTGATCCAGATCATTACACACAGTCTGATTAGAAACTGACTTCTTACTGGAGAAATCTTACATATACAAAAGCTGATCTGGAGCTCAGTGATGGTAAATATTGAAAGATTTATATTCCTGCATCAAGGCTTAACCATTTAAACACATATTTCAGCAGACTACCTTTGACAACAATCTGGTCTTTGTTCACAGGTGGTCATTATTTGCAGGATCATTTATGCAGAAAAAGAGTTATTGGGAAACTAAAAGTTTTAATGTACTGTCATTTAAAAGACTGTCTTTATGTTTACCTCAAAGTTTTCAAAGTCATCTGCTGTAGGTTTGATCAATAGAGGAAAGGCATAAACGACTTACCTGTACTTTATCTCTTTGTTCTTTTGACACACTTTTATACATGTCCGGTAAAAGCTTGAGCTCTTTTTGATTGTCTCGAGATTTCCTGCATTTGAGTCCAGCTTCATTTAAATGAAGAGCACCATTTACTTGATTTTTGTTTACAGATGCCTGGTTTGAAAACATTTAATGACAAAATTGTAAGAAATAGAAAATGTCCTGTCAACAAAGTATTATCATACAAAGGGACATACATATTCTAGGTCTAAAACGCAGCTCTGGTCTTCAAGATCAGTAATAATATGCACCAAAAGACGAATCTTCAATCCGGAATCTCCTCTTTTCTTAACCCTTATCCCGCTGTACAACTTTAAGTTAAATGTTGTGCACGACTTAAAACTGCAATTGTGAACAATATAGAGCAAAATGAGCTTGCACGTTCATGTAGTCTACTTTAGTAATCTTGGTCGACATAGTTCACTACTCTGTTGCCAATATGTCGTAACGGCTACACTAACTATGATTTAAGTTTAGATCTGTACAGATGTATATTGTGATATGGGGTCTAAATCACAGTGAAAAGTATGTAATGTTATGGCCAGAACTCTGTTAAGCTGATTTAATTAAAAAATAATTATAGAAGAAAGAAAAGCACAGCTCTGCGGTGCTATGTTGATATAGGCTGGAGTTCTATATTAGGAGATGTCAAATTGGAATCTCCAATGTGATGCTTGGCCAATAGTGGTAATTATGAATATTAAAAAGATGCAGTATTTAAGGAGTCCGATAGCTGCATTCTTCGGAGACAGAAGACATGAGATAGGGAGATAGAAGAAATATGGTGGCAAATAACAGATGCAGTCTGGATATTCTGATTTTGGCCAACAATAGAAATAATGATAATTAGAAAGTTTTGGGTACATTTTTGGGTAAATTTGGGTAAATGGTTGATTTGAATGTTTATAAATGTGAAAATAAGCTCTCAGCATGGGTTTGAATTTTGCGGTTGAACCCACTTATCCTTCTGGTTCATATGTTTAGGGACAGGCGTCTAACAACACTGCTTAAGTGAATTTGAAAGTAAATTTGAATACCAGCTTTCGCGTCCAAGTGTGCTTGTAAACATGCTATTTATGACTGCATCCACAGATTGCCTTTTGTTTTGAGAATCTAAGCAGTCCTTCAATTTTACACTTACTCCCTGTTTTTTTGTTGGGTGATTTTTGGAGTAAAGGGCAAAATACTCTTTTTGTCCTTTTTACCCTGTTCCAGACCACTTTTGTTGCCAATTTTGTTCATAAAATTGACCGATAGTGTAAATTCCAGTCATTTTCTAATAATTCTGGCTGTTCTTGATACAGGAAAATTCCTTTAATACTACCAGAATGGATATTATGATAACTATTGACAGAATAAATGTTGTCACCAGGAAACAGAAAATCAGCTTTCAACTGTGTATTAAAAAAAAAAAAAAAAAAAAAACTTTGTATTACCTATGGCATGTAATCGGTTGCAATATTGTATCTTTCAAATATATGTTCTATAGTTATATATTTATTCAATAGTGTAATATATTTGTTGTATAATCAAATAATTATTGTATGTTACAAAATATTTGTTTAATACTTATATATATTTGTTCAATAATTTTATATATTTGTTCAATAATTTTATAAATTGATTCAATGAAGATATATTTTTATTGTAAAAAGAGATATATTTATATTCAATGTTTTGATATATTTGTTCTATCAGACAATATGTTTGTGCAAAAATCATAGGCCTATATATTTATTCGATGTCATACTGAAATATTTGTTCTATAATTTGCATTATGGGAAAATTAATTTTTTGTTACGATGGATTTCATTGGTCGACATCAAACGAAAATGGCGGCGGCAAGGTAAGGCATGGTTTAACCTGGTCAACATGCTCTATTTTTCTGTCACCTACCATAGCATGGTAGGCACTTAGGGATTACTTTTTTGTTTGTCCGGCGTCGGTCCGTCCGTCTGTCTGTCTGTCTGTCTGTCTGTCCGTCCGTCACACTTTTTCGTCACACTTTCAATGAGCAGGTGCAGGTGAAACACGTGCTCCGCGGAGCACTCCATTCTTGTTTGTTTGTGCTGATGTGGTTATTTGATTAAGATACAATGTAAGTACAGCGCTATTGCTGAAGTTATTTTCATTGTGATTAGCTTACTGGTAGCGAATTCAACTGGGGACAATTTACAAGCCAACAATTTTTCTCCTCGCCCCATTTCCACACCGGGCTCGGGTTCGAGTAAAGTAACTTGTAATGCTGTATTGACATTTGACCAGCGATATGGTATCCTAAGAATTAGGTCAGTCGGTTTTTAGTGCTGGTGTAATATTTTAAGCAGAATATATATTTATATCTGTAAGATTTACAAAATTTGTTTCCCTTGGTTAGATTTAATAACTCGTGGCGAATTAATTAGATGTTTAGAAGATGTCAATGGTCCTATCCCCATTATTATGTTTGCCATGTCTACCTTATCATAAACCATGTTTCTATTCACCTATTGAGCCAACTGTAGAGTCAATTCTCAAATCTGGTCACCAAGGGGACATGACACGTCAGTATGGGCTGGCTGTACCCATTTTTCTGCATGTACCATCAGATAAACACAATGGCCCTGGTCATTTCATTATACATAACCAAGGCACTTGAGTTCTACCAGGGTCTTAGTTTTATGCTAGGTCTTAGGTCTTATTTGTGTACGTCTTCCTGGGCAAAGGTACAAAGCTAAGACCTAAGACCTAAGACCTAGTACAAAACTAAGACTCTGGTAAAATTTCAATACCAGAAGAATTGTTAAGATACAACATTTTTGTTTTTTCCTCTATATCAAACACCTGACCGGCAGCATACTTGTCCAAAGTATCATAAGGACGTTGGTTTGAAACCGCCTAGTGTGAACCACCAACCTACAATAATTTGATAATTATTCAGTAGAGCTATCTCAAGATAGGACACATTTGATCGATCCGAAGTTAGGTATCAGACCCCCACACTCTTTTGAAATTATATCATGCATGCCAGAGCAATGATATTATGAAAAGAAAGTCAAATGAAAACATCTACCAGGGTCTTAGCTTTGTACCAGGTCTTAGGTCTTAGGTCTTAGTTTTGTACGTCTTCCTGGGCAAAGGTACAAAACTAAGACCTAAGACCTAAGACCTAGTAAAAAACTAAGACCCTGGTAACATTTAAGTACCAGAAGAATTGTTAAGATACAAAATTTGTGTTGTTTTCTCTATATCAAACACCTGATCGGCAGCATAGTTGTCCAAAGTGTCATAAGTACGTTGGTTTGAACCCGCCTAGTGTGAACCACCAACCTACAAATCTTGAGCTATCTCAAGATAGGACACATTTGATCCATCCGAAGATAGGCATCAAATCAGATGTTTTAAAGAAAGTTTAAAGAAATGTCTGTAAAAGACGTACTTATTTGGATGCGCAGTCAAGTCTTTATTTCACACGTGTAATAATTACGTCAAGGCTGATTTTCCTAGAACACTGATCAAATACATCATTACAAGCATTAAACGAGCACGTGCATGGGAAATTGTACACGTTAGCTTTTGCGAACAGTCTGGTCAAGTTCTGAATTGTTCATATATTAATTACAAAAGCTGTTAGAATATTCTGTCACCTTTTGTTAAGACGGAGCAGATTTGCAACCTGACCTGAACATTCAATGTTCAGAAGTGCCAATTTGTACCTTTTCACATGCACTGGCTCATATAATAATAATATATGTTTAGATTCATTTATTTTGAAATTGTCAATACATCATTGCTGTAGGATGAAACACATCAAGAAAATAAATTAATATATACTATATTATTGAAGAATTTCTAATTTTGATCAAATCAGTCTTTTGCAAAGCCTGTGATTCGGAATATTCTAAACGAACGTAACATTGTGTCAGTTCCGCCGGTGGAAGTTGTATTTATTTAAGAAATGGTTGAAGAACACCGACCTAAATAACCCTTATAATTTGAACTCGGGCCGGATACTGTTTAATCATGCAAAAATGATCATACCGCATAATGAACCCGTCATAATTATACAGATGAACACGACCATAGCAGAACTGGTAACTGAAACATATATCTTTCAGTAAATTTCAATATATGCTGGAAAATCCAAACGGCGTTGTTTTTGTTAAATATTTTTAAGACTTCCCCATTATGTCAAGTGGACATAAAATGTGTACCCAAATGTGGTACGACAATATGTGTATAATCAGTGCAATTACCATCCTCGGTACCCAGGCTATTCATAAAAGATATGATACCCTGAACAAATTGGCTGTAAAATTCTCGTACTCATGAATAATTAATGAGGTGAAATGCAGCCAATGAAATCCATCGTAACAAAAAATTAATTTTCCCATAATGCAAATTATAGAACAAATATTTCAGTATGACATCGAATAAATATAGGCCTATGATTTTTGCACAAACATAATGTCTGATAGAACAAATATATCAAAACATTGAACATAAATATATCTCTTTTTACAATAAAAATATTTCTTCATTGAATCAATTTATAAAATTATTGAACAAATATATAAAATTATTGAACAAATATATATAAGTATTAAACAAATATTTTGTAACATACAATAATTATTTGATTATACAACAAATATATTACACTATTGAATAAATATATAACTATAGAACATATATTTGAAAGATACAATATTGCAACCGATTACACGCCATAATTACCACCTAAAATAGAAAAAGAGAGGAGGGAGCGGGCGTGACAACTACATCGTGTAGAGGTGCTGCCGAGATCAGACTCTTGGAATAGAATTGGGGCCAAGAGTTGGGATATATATCTAGGAGGGTCCTCTCTGCGGGGACCATAGGGGAAGATATGGTAGAAGAAGGAGATTATGGCCACTTTGAGCTACTAGGACATTTACATAAACTATTTTGGTAAAAGAAGGCGAGACTAAATTGACGAATACAAGTTGATGGTGTTAGATGTTCGATGTGTTAGTATTGTATTATGTGCGAGAAGTAAATGTTAAATATTGTGTTACTCATACAGACTTGTTGAACTTAATTAAGTATAACATAACAAAACGCGAAGTACTAACTAAGAGACATGCGAAAACGAACCAAAGAGATGATGAGTAACAATACAGGTGGAATCTCACAACATCTTGTTAGGTAGTTAATGGGTTGTTACAAACAATTGAATACATTAGTATATCAATGAATGTGTAAATCATGCTCTATTGTTTTAAATGTTATTGTGGCAATACAACAGTTAAGAAGTCCTAATACAGGTATTGCTTAATTCTAAAAATATTTCCTCAATGCAGATAATTTTAGTCTCCTTGGCCCTACACAAAAAAGGAATCTGAAAAACATATTGAAAAAAAGGTCAGGAGTGTATCAGACTTTGAGATTTCCAGGGATGTTAATGGAAAACAACACCAGAAGACATTGAATAATGTTCTGATTTCTTTTTACAAATGCCAGTTATTTGTTAACTTGTACAAAATATAATTAGAAACTGACTCTTACCATGGTTGATTGATTGACTTGAGCTTAACATTATTTTCAATGGATTTCTAGAAATAATACTCAAAGGCAAATGGCTATCTTTGCATGATCTGGCTCAATGTATAATTTTGATACAAAGAGGTGGAAACCCTATGCATAAAGACTGAGAAAACTACTTTTTGACAAATATTTTCAAAAGTCCCACATTCAAGATTCAAGCTTTCGTTATTCAGTAACGTAAACTTTACAAAGTTTCTAGTTACATATATATGAATGATATAATATATAATACAAAGATAAAGTCAAGACAACTATGTGCATAATGTTGTTTCGACAAATATATTCTATCAATATATAAATGATGTTGAACATATATGGAAATGTAAGAAATATATGTGAATATTTATATAAACATATATAATTTATTTATACTTACACGTACATATAAATGATAAGAAACATATTGGATTTCCATGGCATACCGCATTATAGAAGGGAAATGATTTCAATTCTGTAGGATGAATAGAAATTCCCCATATTATTCTTTAAACTCTTTACCCGATATGCTGCTTTAATTAACTCAAGGAACGACATAGAAATGTTAAAGGCATTTTTAGGACATTTTTTTTTTTGGACAATTCCCCCCCCCCCCCCCCCCCCCCTTCCCCCTTTGATGCAACAGCATAGTTCTTTATATATTTTAAATCTTTGAACAATTTTGAAGGAACACTCAGGACTGTGAAGTTTTGTTGAATTTGGTCCAGTGAGATGTCGTTAAAAGCTACAAATTAACTACGACGGACGACGACGGAGAGAGAGTAATCAGAATAGATTTCATTGAGCCTTCGACTCATGTGATTTGAAAGAAATCTGTCTGCGCATCAAATGCTAATCTAGGGGCTTCTTGAAACCTTATTTGATTAATTGCCAAACAGTGTCGAGCCATATCAGATTGTGCGGATGCAATGGCTGATTAGAATCTACATTGGTCGCAAATGCCTAACAGTTGGTTTTTGCAGAGCACCGCTCACTTAGACTTGAAAACATCTAATCAACTTGTACATATAATTCAGTCTCTCCACCTTTTCCCACGATATTAAGCAAAATGTCATAATCGCACAAAGTGACACATAAACCCTCAACGATGTATTCCCGTCCATATATATATTCCCAAGAACTTCGTCAGATGCTCGATATGAAAAATTGGGCAAGTGATATTATTCTGCATAATTGCAAATGTGAGCCAGGAAACGCCCAAAATGTAGATGTCTATATGCTCTCCAATCTCATCGGTCATCCCATCCCCTCTATTTCAATCATATCATAGACTGCTTGACGCTATCAATACTTTCCCAAAATTAACATAATCAAAGTCGGAATACTTTGTAATCACTTTTGGCAATATATCATTTCAGAGTCAATATTCAAATGTTACTGAAGGGGCATCCGAAAGTGCAGCCCCTACTGTCATTCCTCTTTTAATGTTGTGTCCGCATTATCCAAGTAATACCAAGGAGATCGTACGGTCACCGGGTCGTATGGGTAATTCATTAATCCATTCCCTCTTGCCACATATCTGCAGCACACGAAATGTATATAGGCAAACATATGGACAATGCACATTAATGAAGGCATACTTTTTTAATACAGTTGGCAGCATTGTGACAAAAGAAGACATTACTTGTTATGAGAACATTTTCCTTTTGTGACACTGTTTCCAAAACTCGTTTGATCCTTAAAACAGGCCACAGTCTGCATTACAACGGTAAAAGTCTGTACTCTGAACACTGATGGTTATACGATGTTAAAGAGTCAGATAAGCCTGACGTTCGCACAGTCTGATCAGTATATTTCCTGTTTGCGATCCAGTCGTTCAAGCATCCTTGATCCTAGTGAATGTTTCTAACTAATGAGCTTCTACTAAACAAGAATGTCATTAGTAAAATTGAATTTCAGTTATTGTTTAGCCGTCCGCGAAGGTAACTTTTAGTGTAGCGCGGCTCAATGGAGTTTTGTTTTCAGCTTTAAAATAGATTACAACTTGTTTTTGCGACAAAAGCAATTATGAATTCTTACCGAAATGTATTAACAATAAAAGTGCACTAGTTATACCTTTACCACAATATTTTCACAAGTTTCAAGACACAATAAAGTTGAATTGTGTTGCCAAATGTAGAAGAAAAAGGATATGTTTACACTACAGTAACACCATGTATTAATTCATACAAATTCCAAATACAATTTTAAAAAATAAACATTAAACAACAAAATATCTCTTTCCCTCTCTTTAACCCCAGGTAGCTCAGTCGTTAGCGAAAACGTATATCAATCAAGGGGTTGTGAGTACAAATCCCAGCTAGGCCCCTTTTAGATGACGTTTGACAAAAGTCATTGTGACAAGCGTCACTAGTCTTTTACCAATGGGCTAACAGTCTATATGTAAAAGCAGCCAGTTGCTTGGAAAGTATGTTGTGTGATGTACTGGTGTGATAAAGTTAGGAAACACATGAGTAGGTGAACTTGCCGCCGTGATATGACTGAAAAATTGTTGAAAACGGCGTTAAGCCCTATCAATCAATCACTCTTTAACACACACACACACACACAAACACACACACACACACACGCACGCACGCACGCACGCACGCACGCACGCACGCACGCACGCACACACACACACACACACACACACACACACACACACACACACACACACACAGACAGAAGCCCCCCCCCCCCCGCCAACACCCACACACTATTGTACAATACGAATTAATGCATCATATTTCATAAGGTTAAGTATAAACAATAGTGAGTTCACTGGCTTATTATAACTGAAGTAGATCGACATGCCATGAAGTAGATCGACATGCTATGAATTGAAAAAATAGTTGTTTTAATCAACAAGTGTGAAAGTGTTTGCAGAATAAACAATGCTGGTACATCGTTAAATACATATAAGTTATTCAATAAGTTGAATGGATATAAATTTATCTGAAATAAACTATAAAATAAAACCAAATCTTAACAAAAGCAGCAATAAAAATATTGACTGTGTATGAAGCAAAACGTACGATTGAGAAAAAGTGTACAAAAACCAATGTGATAAAGAAGCGAAACTGAATCTCATTAAAATTCAGATTTCTCTAAACTTGAATAAAGTCGGTCAAGATTGTCTGAATCCCCGCACATAAATACACTTAATTGGTGCCAGAATATACACTGATCCCTACTGGATATGACCCTTTTATTTGTTTGTGAGTTACTAATTTTCCCTCATTGTTCATACATAATACTTTGTCGGTACGCCTCTCAGTTTTAAAGATTTTACAACGGGAAAAAAAACGGGTAAACATGTTGAAAAAGAATGAAAGCTTTATTTTGCATGTCTTACAGCACAAACAGCGAAATAAGGTTATGGTATGATTGATAAATAGAATCTTACATAAAGAGAAAAAAGAGGTCTGAATATAGGTAAAATAAATAAATAATAAATTAATTAATTAATAGAAATAGTATAAAACATTTTAATTATGTCAGAATAAAAACAAAATCCAAAATGTGACAAGAATGGAGTGTACAAGTCATCACAGCATACTAAATCATGTCAACAGAGCAATGTATAATAATGAGAGAAAGAAATATCGTTAAGTGCTTACCATGGTTACACAAGAGCATGCATATACCACGTTCATGCTAGATAAGTGAAACTGTGTAACAGTGTCTACATCGGAAGATTTTCAGCAATAAAAATATTTAATTATGAGGACGACAAGGGTTTACTTTACTTGTCTTTTTACTATTCTTAATGTTATTTGCATACTTTCTCTAACTCGTCAAACGAGAAATTGTATCCACATAGCAACGACAAGATATGCTGGAGAATATTAGTAACTGACTTACACAAAGTTGATGCTTTTCACAACAGCTGTCTGAGAAGAATACACATGATAGTTTGGCCAAGAAAGATCACAAACGAAGAGCTACTCAAAATTAGCAAAACGAAGAAAATAACAACAGAGATCAAACAAATACGATTTAGATGGCCAGGCCACACGACGGCATTTGTATTGGACAACATAAGGAAAAGGAAAGCCAGGAAGACCACGCAACACTTGGCGAAGAACAGTAACATCATAACTACAACAGAAGGGTTACAACTTGAGGAAAGCACACACTTTGGCAAAGGATAGACTTGTTGTGGCTTTATGTCCTACCGGGTACAAAGAGGGTAAGTAAGTCAGTAAGCAACGACAAGGCCAAGCTTTATTCTGCAATTTGATTGGTTGTTTGGATTCTATCCTCTTTCTCCTTAACGCTAATATTCACAGTTTGAATTGATATCGACTAAGCAAGATGTCTTGAAAAGTGTGACAGAATATATTTGATAGATAACGGTTATTTTCAGACGTTGGGTTTCAATACACATTTCCTGTGGACACAGGATGACACATCTATAATACAGATCTTGATCGGTGTGGATAATAAGCTTATAAGCCATTAAGTGATGATGATGATGATGACGATGGCGAATATTTGGCGGGTTCCATTGTTGATCGGCGGAATGAATTCTATTTGTTGTTATATAAGTGTCGCTATCACTATCATAAACTACAAAGAAAAAAGATCATGGACCTATTGTCGAGCATGGCGGTCAAAAGAATCGAGTGTATGTGAGGTATAATACATCTAAGTATATGAACAGTAATGGTCGTATATTTGTACCATCTGACACCGTCCTGAATAGTATAATATTCGCCGAATTCGGGGAACTATTGTTTAGGTATCAGGAAACCATAGAAGTTGTCTGCCAAAGACAGAGATATATTGGCGAAGAATTTGATGGCGGTTATCATGCTTGTAAGACACTCGTGTAAAAGAAACCCTGTATCGCCTATTCGTGTGGAAACAGAAAGGACTATACGTTTGATGACGATCTGGCAGCCTTATATAACTGTGAAGTTCGTACCTTTGACCAAGATGACACGCGGAAGTCTTTAACAGTGTGACAGTATATATTTGATAGATAACGGTTATTTTCAGACGGTGGGTTTCAATACACATTTCATGTGGACACATGATGACACTTCTATAATACAGATCTTGATCGGTGTGGATAATAAGCTTATAGGCCATTAAGTGATGATGATGATGACGATGGCGAATATTCGGCGGTTTCCATTGCAGTATTTGTTGATCGGTGGAATGAATTATATTTGTTGTTATATTAGTGTCGTTATCACTATCAAAAACTACAAAGAAAAAAGATCATGGACCTATTGTCGAGCATGGCGGTCAAAAGAATCGAGTGTGTGTGAGGTATAATACATCTAAGTACATGTATATGAACAGTAATGGTCGTATATTTGTACCATCTGACACCGTCCTGAATGGTATAATATTGGCCGAACTCGGGGAACTATTGTTTCGGTATCAGGAAACCATAGAAGTTGTCTGCCAAAGACAGAGATATATTGGCGAAGAATTTGATGGCGGTTATCATGTGTGTGAGACACTCGTGTAAAAGAAACCCTGTATCGCCTATTCGTTTTGAAACAGAAAGAACTATACGTTTGATGACAATCTGTCGGCCTTATATAACTGTGAAGTTCATTCTTTTGATCCAGATGACACACAAGTGGATCATTAGCATTCCCAGCTCGTCTACTTTCACAAGCTTGGTATTGGAGGTAAAGACGAAATCACAAAACATACCTGGAACATCAAAAAATTGAATTCAATTAGAAAAGTGCTTCACCACGAAAATCGACAAATGACTTTATTAAAGATCGATGCAGGAGGTGCCGAGTTGTCCGCCCTTTTAAACAGATGCTCGAAAATCAAAGTTTACAGAGAGCCAACGTGACAATGGAAATTTCATATGAGTATGCAGGAGTGTTAAACCCTCTGTAAGAATAATAGTGTCTGCCATTTTACCTAGTCAAGTAAATCTTAACAAACAGACTGTATCATTCGGCAAGTTAATGCATATTTGAATATGTCTATGAGCAAAGACATGAACTTCAAGTTCATCTGCACCTATAAACCATATACACATTTTGGAAATGTTAAACGTGAATTGTTTGCAAAAAAGAGATGGCGGACTTCAACTTAATACGGAGGGCACTAATATATCGAAACATTTCTGCTTGAAAGTGATCACGCATTTTTCATTGGTAAATAATAGCATATATATGCCAGAACTACTGAATAAGGCTATCTAGGTTGGTTTTAATAATAGGGATAATTTACTTCTTTTTCTTACATATATTGTTAGTTAGAATAATAAATATTTTTCATTATAAATAATATTGTCATTATCATATTGTTATGTTTTTACAGTTTCACTGCTGGCATTCACAGTTTGTACATACATAGAGATTTGATATTGATGCCAATGTCAAAGTTAATGGTTAGAATTTAACTTATTGTATGCCTTAATTCTAAACTAATTTGCTATGTCATTTACTTACAGTATAGTTTGGAAATAAAATAGCAAATACTGACATTGATTTTGGCTTATACTTATGTTAATTGCTTTCATGTGCATGTTTTCCTTATTTATTATTTGACTTAATTTTGTATCTGTGTTTATTCTGCAATTTGATTGGTTGTTTGTATTATATCCTCTTTCTCCTTTACGATATTATTCAAAGTTTGAATTGATATCGACTAAGCAAGAAGTCTTGAAAAGTGTGACAGGATATATTTGATAGAGAACGGTTTATTTTTAGACGGTGGGTTTCAATAAACATTACCAGTGAACAAGATTACACATTTATAATACAGGTCTTGATTGGTGTGGATGATAAGCTTATAGGCAATTAAGTGATGATGATGATGGCGATGGCGAATATTCGGCGGGTTCCATTTGCAATATTTTTTGATAGGCGGAATGAATCCTATTTATTGTTATATTAGTGTCGCTATCACTATCACAAACTACAAAGAAAATAGGTCTTGGTCCTATTGTCGAGCATGGCGGTCAAAAGAATCGAGTGTATGTGAGGTATCATACATCTAAGTATATGAACAGTAATGGTCGTACATTTGTACCATCTGACACCGTCCTGAATGGTATGACATTGGCCGAACTCGGGGAACTGTTTTTTGGGGTATCAGGAAACCATAGAAGTTGTCTGCTAAAGACAGAGACAAATTGGCGAAGAATTCGATGGACGTTATCATGTTTGTGAGACACTCATGCAAAAGAAATCGTGTCTCGCCTATTCGTTTGGATACAGAAACGACTATACGTTTGATGACGGTCTGGCGGCCATATATAGCTGTGAAGTTAAATTCTTTGACCCAGATGACACGCATGTGGACTATCAGCATTCCCAGCTCGTCTTCTTTCACAAGCTTGGTATTGGAGGTAAAGACGAAATCATAAAACATACCCGGAACATCAAAACATTGGATTCAATTAGAAAAATCCTTCACCACGAACATTGACAACTGACTTTATTAAAGATCGACGCAGAAGGCGCCGTGTTGGCCGCCTTTAAACAGATGCTCGAAAATCAAAGTTTACAGAGGGCCAACGTGACAATGGAAATTGCATATGAGTATGCAGGAGTGTTAAACCCTCTATAAGAATAGTAGTGTCTGCCATTTTACCTAGATCAGTAGATCATGAAAGAACAGACTGCATCATTCGGCAAGTTAATGCATATGAGCAAAGACATGAACTTCAAGTTCATCTGCACCTATAAACATTTTACACATTGTGGAAAAGTCAAACGTGAATTGCTTGCACAGAAGAAATGGCGGACTTCAACTTATTACTGAGGGCACTAATATATCGAAACATTTCTGCTTGAAAGTGATAACGCATTTGTAATTTGTAAATAATAGCATATCTTATGCCAGCACTACTGAATAAGGCTATCTATGTTGTTTTTAATAATGGGGATAATTTACTTCTTTTTCTTACATGAAGTTGTTAGTTAGATTAATTAACATTTTCCATTATAAATCCTATTGTCATTATCATATGTTATGTGTTTACAGTTTCACAGCTGGCTTTCGCATTGTGTACATACATAGAGATTTAAAGACTTGATAATGATGCCAATGTCAAAGGTTATGGTAAGAATTTAACTTATGGTATGCCTTAATTCTAAACTTATTTGCTATGTCATTTCCTTACAGTATAGTTCGGAAATAAAATAGTAAAAACTGACATTGATTTTGGCATATGCTTTTGTTAATTGCTTTCATGTGTAGTTTTCCTTATTTATTATTTGACTTTATTTTGCATCTGTGTTTATTCTTCAATTTGATTCTATTATCTCTCTCCTTTACAATATTATTCACAGTTTCAATTGATATCGACTAAGCAAGAAGTTTTGAAAAGTGTGAAAAATCCAAATCGCCCACCCAATTTCAGTTCTTTTTCATGTTGTTTTCATGCTGTTTTCATGTTGTTTGCATTTAAATTCATGTCAGCATGTTTTTATAACATCTTATGTTATATTTTGTTCATATTTGATGTTCATGTATTATTTATTTACAAATATGATACTGTAAATTTCCTTATTGAATTAAAAGTTAATATGGTATGTTGAGATGCATGTATAGAAATATATTTCGAAAAAGGTATATACTTTTAGATGCATGATATGTAAATATATATATATATATATATAGTTGTAGAAAAGTTATATAATTCTCAAAAGTTCGGGTGTTTGTTATATAACAGAGAACAATTCATTAGTAATTGCTGAAGAGCATAAGTATATGTTAGAATATGAGGTTTGAGATCTCTGTTTATATCAGTGAGGTTTTAGATAATCCTACTGGTGTAGAGTGTTTTTGTTGGAATATAATAAGAATCGTAATGATTAATTTGATGATTCTCTAATGAAATTTTAACTTGTATGTACACGACTAGATTACCTGCAAATGGACAAATTATATTCATGAATTGAAATTATTCTTAGTTCTTTATTGTATCCGTTCATTAGTAGGAAATGAATAATTAAACAAGGATGGGATATGATAAAACTCTGATGCAATTACAAATTATCCATGAATAGACCGTGGGCCATGGCCGACAAAGAGTCTATTTCTATATAAAGAAAGAGCTTCGTGCTAATCCGAATGTACCGACTTTAAATCAAAGAGAGAGTCGAAATTCTCTAAACTAGAATCGAGTAGGTAAAGTTTGTTGTGACGCCGGGCACAAATATAAACTTGATTAGTGTCGGGATCTACACTGATCCCTCCTGGCCTTAACCATCCTATTGTTTTGTGAGAGACTTCTTTTCCGTTGTCATTCATGCAAAGTACATTGCCGTTGTACGAAACAGTTATATAGACTCTTCCAGGAAAAACACCGAGATAAGGAGAAGGAGAAGGCCAATCAGGGTGTATCTGTGTATCAGTGTTTATTGTGTTTATCGTTTCTTCGTCTGTGGACATTACGGATAAAAAACTGGGGACAATATTATTTTCACTGAAATCTATAGAATATCAGCGTTTCTCCGTTGTTATAGATTTAGTGATTACGGCAGGATTTTGTGTAACATCAATAATTAATATTCTAAGTTTTCATTGTAACGTTACAGCTAGCAGATATTTGTTATCAAGATCTGCTTGGTTTATTACAGACATATCACAGGTAATCATTACGTCCTGCTCAGTGGGTTCTCGTTTTACCTTTATTTCTGTAAAACCGAAAAGATCAGATCCCAAACCGTATATAGCGTTGTAATATGTTAGAACCAATGCTGAAAAATGTTAATACAAGAATTAAGAGAATCGCAAAAAAAAAACTTGTGCCATTCAGTCCACATAATCCAGTTATACAATATTTCTTACTCTTATTCATTTCGTAGTTAACATTAACTCTATAGACAATTGTATGAGGCGCCGTTTTACTATTTATTCCTTATTTCTTGATATCAAGAAATAACGAGTATTTTCTGATATCAAAAAATCCATTTTCTGATATCAAAAAATCCATTTTCTGATATCAAAAAATGAATTTTTGATATCAGAAAATGGATTTTTTGATATCAGGAATTCGATTTTTTGATATCAGAAAATATTCATTATTTTCTGATATCAAGAAATCGATTTTCTGATATCAAAAAATGATTTTCTGATATCAAAAAATCGAATTCCTGATATCAAAAAATATCAAGAAATATGCTCTATTTTACCTTATCAGATGATTTTCTGATATCAAGAATTCGAATTCCTGATATCAGAAAATGAATATTTGATATCAGAAAATGTATTTCTTGATATCAGAAAATCGTCAGTATTTTTTTATATCAGAAAATAGATTATTTGATATCAGAAAATGGATTTCTTGATATCAGAAAATCATTTTCTGATATCAAGAAATCCATTTTCTGATATCAAGAAATGTAAATGATTTTTTGATATCAAGAATTCGAATTCCTGATATCAGAAAATGAATATTTGATATCAGAAAATGGATTTCTTGATATCAGAAAATCGTCAGTATTTTTTGATATCAAAAATTCGATTTCTTGATATCAGAAAATCATTTATATTTCTTGATATCAGAAATTCCATTTTTTGATATCAGAAAATCATTTTCTGATATCAAGAAATCCATTTTCTGATATCAAATAATCTATTTTCTGATATCAAAAATTCATTTTCTGATATCAGAAAATCGATTTTCTGATATCAAAAAATACTCTTTATTTCTTGATATCAAGAAATCGATTTTTTGATATCAGGAATTCGAATATTTGATATAAAAAAATAAGGGATAAATAGTAAAACGGCGCCTCATACAATTGACACTTTCTCTCTTTCAAACATCTTCTCTTCCTCACTCTCATTCCCATTCATCATTTCGTCACGAAAACTCTCGATTTGTCCATCTCTCTCACCTTTCTCGTTCACCAATTTGATATAATTATAAGATGCATGTCCTTTAAAGCATTTATCACACATATCGTTCACAAAAATAACAAAGGTAGACGTCAAATGATTACTTAAAGCAATCAAATTTTGTATGAAGCAGCTGTCATAGAACGCGTCAGTATTGTCTTTACGCTGTATTTCCTGTCATGGCCTTCTTCTTGTAACTCTTCCTGTCTTATCTTGTCAAAGTATTCATTAACACCAATGTGACCAGAGCTACTGCTCTCTGTGTCTGTTAAAGGAACGCGTGCATCAGCCATTATCACAAGTCGCTGTAATAGAAGAAGTGAATTAATTCGTGCATACAATTCCCGGTTATAATAGTATTAAAGATATCGGCGCCTTTGGTACAAAGGTTAACATTTACAATTAGGTTAATAATGTTTTCTGTGTAATATAATTAAAATTATGTTTCATGTTTTATCAAAATAGATTATTAACTTCAGAATAGAAAAACAAATACAGTGCATGTTGACAAAACGTGATATGATCATGAATCGACTTGCTTAAAGCTTTTGTAGGGTCATTATGATATTATTTCAAAATTTTAGAATGGTTCATATCACTTCCTTTTGAAATAGAATACATCGAGATTAAAATGTGCATATCAGAGGATTAATCTTACTCCACACACAAATAATATCTTGTGTGATTAGTGTATATGTAACTCGCTCACCAATTTGAAAGGTTAAACCTACCTAGATACGATTTGCAATGTAATGTAAATGCACTCTTACCCAGATTATTGTGTTGAGATACGCATGAACGCTCTCCGGGCACCCCGATGCTATCCTTCAAATGCCTATCTCACCAAACACAATCAATGCAACCAAGACGTCGATTTACAGACTCCGCTGAAAATACAGATATGTAATGAATTGATCATAAGATGTATATATCTCGAAGATATATTTAATTCAGTCATTAGAACAAATATCAATTGAGGCAGTGCAAGTTTACATGTGTGCATTTATAACACAAATAAACAAGGCAGGCATAACTGTAGTTACTAGAAGCGTCAGGGGAAAGGTAAAAGCATACGTATCTTAAAGAGACCATTCACATTACCATAATAGTTTACCTGTCAGGTTTTAGTTAACTGAAACTTTTACTTTTCACACAACTAACACTATATTTAAATAGCGCTTGTCATGCATGAGACAACAACACTATGTTGTATATATCTTCGTATATTTGACTTGACTATAATCTTGATAAATTACCATAACATGTCAAGGCACACTCACCCAGGTAGGCTCCAAAGATTTACCAATGCCAGAAACAATCATCTCGCTGAAATTATTAATAAATAAATAAATAAACAGTAACTGAACAACTACATAACTTATTACAAACTACATGTATCTTTTTAATATTCTACAAGTTTATGGTTCATGCAATGATATCTTTACAAGGTTCAAACTATGAGTACACGGACTATCAAGGGAGTCCCCATAGAAACAATGAATCCCTTGTATAACATCGTAGGTTATAACATCACTGTTACTGAAACTATCTGTGTTTTGCTTATCTGTATCACACTGTAGAACGAAAGAGAACATCTTAATTTAGCATCAAAAACATTATTTCTAACAAGATTGTTTAGAAATCCACTATATTACATATAAAATCTTCTCAATTCAGATCTATAGTTAAGTTGTTGTAAATAAATCATATGAATGCCCGTGTAGAGTTTTAAATTACGTCATAATGTAAGTGACATAATTAATAACGTTTTTAAAACCGACACGCCCCATTGTTCATTTCTTTAAATACTAGTTACATATTGTTTTACACATTAATTGGCATGTCATTGTATATGAGCAATTTTCCGTGACAAACTTCAGAAGAAATAGCCATGACCGGCGAAAATCGACGTTAGGGACGTTGCAAGTAGTTTATAATATGTAATGGCCCGATCACCTTGGGCCGAATGCCATTCCGTTTGTTTTCCGAATAGGAATGGGGGTGTTGGTGGAGCGAGCTGATCATATTCGGTAAGCATTCAGTGTGTTCTATGAGCATACTGGCTGTTCGGCTCCGTACGGATGCATACGGAACGGCATTCGGTAGCTCCAACAATGTGTAGTGCATGTTCAAAATAATTTTCATCGACCATCAGAATGTGGCGTCCATGTGTATTCGGGAAGTATTCGGGAAGCATTCTAGGAGCATACGGCATATACGAAAAACGTTCGAGAAGCATGTGTCTAGTTCTTGGTAAATTCGGAATGAAAACTTGGAGGTGTTGGGTTCCGTATTGACATAGAACCTAGAACATGACGAATGCTTTCCGAATGTTTGCATTATCCTTTCCGGATTGTTTTTCATTTATGCTGCCGAACGTATAACAAATGGCCAGAACCCTTCCAGTATTCTTTCAGAATATGTTCCGAACTGCTTGTACAATTCCAGAATGCACAGTATGTGCCTTATGCTTTCCGAACACCTAGAATGGACATAGAACATGACGGACCTTTTCCAAACACATTTTGAACGCTTTCAGAAAGCGTGCGGAAAGAGTTCGGTCCATTCTAGGTCAATTCGCCGTGTTCTGACAGCATTCGGAAAGCATACGGAAAGCGTTCGGAAAGGAAATCTTTCGAAGTCAACATGTGGGTATTATTCGGTCTATTCTGAAAGCATTTTGAAACCATACTGCAAATATTCGGAAAGCAAACGGAAAGCATTCGGTAATAAATTTGGAAAAACACATCCGGAGGAACATTTAGCCAGTTTTAAAAATCAATCCACTTTTGAATACGGAAAACAAACGGAAGCTCATTCGGGCCAATGTGATCGCACCATAATATTAAAAAAGATTTAGATCCATGTGATTCCAAGATTGGATGTTTAAAAAATAGGGGTCTGGAAGGGGTAACCCTTTACACCTTTTCAGACTTTTGGCTTTGGAGATGAAAACGTATTCAAAATAAAACTACCTTTAACCTTAACTTTTTTCACTCGTCCCGAATACAATTAAACAGCGTTATTACTTTTTCAAAGGGTATCATTTGTATGCTTTAAACATTCTTTCTCGTGTAATAATGGTTATTCCTGTGCGTTTTGTAATCCTTTACCCCGAAATGACATTTAAAGATTAATTCTTGCTTATTAAAAAACCCCGATAAAGCAAGGTTATATTTTGTATATAAAGAGGAACGAAATGGTGATATTATAACAGTAACTAAATGGTAGAGACGGGGACTGTTGCGCATTGCAAGCAACATATCCCTTTTCCACAATGTTTTCAATGTATTCTGCTTAACACTTTACAACAACCACTTCTAAGACCTCAGAGAATAAAATATACAGCAGTCTGTATCTTTCTACTTTCCAATTGAAATTGAAGACGAATCGACATCTTCGGTTATTATTAGAATAGTACTTAACTAGTAGAATGCAAAAATCTGATCAGACAAACGCATATTGCCTTTCATAAACAATAGCTCTTTTTTCATATTGATTTAAAAATCATCATGATGACTTCAAAACGTAATAACTTTTCCCACAATGTTTCAACCATATCAAAGTGTTAAAAAAAAAATCCGGATGGCAAATAATTTCTGCAATGTATAATCCAAACTATTTTATGAGGTGACGGGTTAACTATGAAGACTCAAATCAGATGTACACTTGATAAACACTTTACAAACATACATTCTATACCCAATTACAACGGGCCTGACATAATCACAGAAATCTTCATGGCAAATTGGCAGTGAAACATTTGCAACGTCCTGCACACATCATTTACAATACACTTAATCAATTCCCTTCATATTTCGGAAGCTCCATTTCGAATCCATAATTTACTATCCGAAGTTCAGCGTCAATTTGATGGTGACAGAAGAGTAAGCATTGCCGCATGCAATTGTCCCAAAACATATGCTGCTTCGTACACTGCCCTCTTGATATGTTGGATTAAAGCACTCTTTGGTGGAGGGATATTTTCAATTGATTGGCTTTTCTAATAAAACAAATACTTTTTAGCATCATTTACAGACTCGTATGCTGCAGTTTAAACATATAGTAGAACCACATATCTCTCCAGTGCAGGTATTTCAGGTTCTGTGACTGCAACCTCTGGTGATGATAATTTCTTACGCACAGATATGATTTCAGATTGAGATAACCAGATTTAAAGGTTTTTATAACCGACACTGTTAAAATATGATACTGTATCGCATTCTAAAAATGCATGTATAAATAATAATAAGAAATGTTTTGATGCAAGACCTCAAAGTTGCCGCGCATGACTTAAAGTAACCTGTGCAAACAGACAGGATGTAAATATTTTGAACAAGACGGCCAAATGTCCCTTTATTTCAAACAAGAAGGCCAAATGTCCCTTTATTTTAAACAAGAAGGCCAAGATGTGCCTTTATTGCTCACCTGGCTACCATAGTCTATAATGAAAGGTTATCAAGAGCAAAAAGGGTTAACTTTGACGTAGGGATTATACGTTTTATATGCTACGATCTATGTGATATTTAGCATGTATAGTTTAGTCGTGAAATGACAAGTTTAGTCCTGAAACCATTTGGTTTACAGTTTGCTTAATATTGACTGTAACTATAATGTCATACAAGCTGAAGTTTCTTAATTTTTACCAATAAACGGTTTTAAAATCTGCTCTAACTATATCAATTAGATAAAAAAAAAAACGTAGATGCTGAAATATTAACAGATATTATCTTAAGGTTTAATGCCTCTAATTATAAGTTAAGTGTGACACAAACTTTGGAAGGAGATAGGGAAAGTCTATTCCCCTTCCAGTTTAGTAGAAGTACTATAATAATATCAGGAGTATATACACAAACAAGAGGTGTCCACAAGACAGCATGCTCGACCCTTTGATTATATAGTTAACAGTGGTTAATGAGATATGTGCATGATAGTACCATGCATGCCAGACTTTAACTAAATTGTCAAAGTCAAACAAGGGCCATAATTTGTACTGAATGAATACAAGAGTTATTTCACTTTACTGTGTGACACCTCTGAAGACATGAATGAAGTTTCAAGTCAAGATCATTAGTGGTTAATGAGATATGACCATGATAGTATCTTGCATGCAAAACGTTAACCAAAATTTCTAAGTCCAAAAAAGGGGCATTATTGTCTCAAAATCTGATATGAGTTTTGGGACTTGTCCTGCAATGTCATTAGATGATGTCCAATAAGTGTGTGAAATTTCAAAGTAATAGCATCTGTGGTTTGTGAGAAAAAGCCTCACATGCAAAACTTTAACCAACATTTCTAAGTCCAAAAAGGGTCAAAATTGTGTCAAAATCGGATATAGAGTTTTGGGACATGTCCTACAATGTCATTTGATCATGTCCAATAAGTTATAAAGTCCAAAAAGGGGCATAATTGTGTCCAAATCTAGAAAAAGTGAACATGTACAGTCAACATATAGCAAGAACACGATGGTCTGAATGAACAATCTATTAAAAATGCGTAAAGTTTTGTAACAACGGTAGAAGACGTATTTTGTATCTTGTTGTTTCTTAAATCAATTAGTACAATTTATTGATTCATAAAGTTTTTTGTTTTTTTTTCAAACATATCACAGAGATTTTTCCTAACAATACTAATGCTGGTTGCTCCCTATTCGATTACGCAACCCTATGGTACAAAATTAAAACCTATTCAATACTGACACCGCGGCGTCAATTACAATTGTTATTAGTAAAGCCTTCGAAGGTCGGTTTGAATATGACGTGACCCTTGAAAGTGTAGGCAGAGGCAAGTTCGCTCGTAAAGCTCCACACACTGTCTTATCAATATCATTCCTTTCTTTCGTGTCGGTGGCTTTTCATTAAGTGTGGAGGAAACTGTGGTCTCCAGTGTACACAAAGTGAAAAGTTTTGCACCTGGGACCAAATATTCCCAAAGATTACTCGAAATGACTTACACAAAATTCAAGATGTAGACCACGAAACAGACATCACTTATTCAAATTTAGTTTTCCTTAATTTATCTAATTCTTATGTTTAAATAATAGATTCCCAAATTAATCAAAGCACTCAAAGTGTTGATGGACGGTTCCACTGGCACTTGGTATGAGTGTACAAGGCTGGTAACCAGTTGCACATTTTGAGCAAGTAACAGAACAGTTGCACAATTTCAAATTATTTAAACATAAATCGAATCGAAGTAATTTCTCCTTTTGCCACAATGGTTTTATGGAGATTTCCATATTTTTACCTAGATGTATTTAAGGTTGTCTGTTGTAAACTAGTTGTATGTGGGAAACGGTTTTCAACAGCTCCCAGACAGTTGTTAACTCATGTAAACTCAATTTGACGCATTTGTAGCGTAACATCGGGGTAAAGGGAGATGTTGCCACAATGTTTTTATTTTTATTTTCAAAATATATATCTCCATTTATAGTAAGTATTCCATATGTTTGTTTGCTTAGATATTTTCACAGTCGTTTGCAGCTGCTTTTGTTATTCTCTGACCCATGTATAATTTTGATTTAGTCTATTCTCAATCCAGTCCGGCATTCAAAAATGCCACACTACAATAGACGGTACCTCAGTGGTAAACCTCTGGCTAGGAACGTAGATAAAACGTGTATACACGTTGTAGCGGTAACAGGGAAGACAAATCAATACAAATGATACATGTAATGAAATTTTGAAAGAGAATACAAGACCACCTGGGAAAAGTATTGATTGATTAAATAATTGGTACATTTATTGATGCTAGTTCTTTATCTGTTATTATAAACAATGCAATGAATAGGTTTAAAACACATGTACTTGTTGCATGCTTCCATAATAAACGTATTCTTAATTTAATCAAAAACTATGGGAACATTTTATAAATGAATGTATAATTATTGAATAGAGTTGAAAACATTATAACAAAAAAACAAAAAAAATGCTCATCATGAACAAATTCACCTTTTGCCAAAATGTTTTCTAATGTCGTCTGCAATAGAGGAGTTAGAAAAAAGTATATATATTTATAAAAAATAGTACTTCGGACCATATCCTTCGTACCTGAGACGTCAACTCATTAAATGAACCTTTATTACCACAGGAATAAAAATGTGCCTTCTTTGTCTTAACATTTGCTCCATTTTCAATACACTTAAACATTCATTGATGTTTGACTAAATTACTTTTGACAACAGTAGCAAATAACGTTTTCTCGTACGGAATTGAACGAACACCATTTAAATTCACATTGTTAGCTTTTTGGGCACTGCAACTCGATCAGTATAACATAACATATCATGACATAACATAACATATCTTTATTTAACGTTAAGTATTATGAGAGCTTTCAGAATTGACTGAGAAACTTTTCGAAACATCCGTCATATTCATCGTACCTGAGCAGTCAACTCATCAAATGAACATGTATAACCTTAGAAACAAAATATGCCTTCTTTGTCTAAACATTTGCTCCATACACTAAAACAGTCAATAATGACATTTGACAACAATGGCAAATAACGTCTTCTTGCACGGAGTTGAACGAACCTCTTAATAATTCTTATTGTTAGCTTTTGGGGCACTGCAATTCAAAAAACATAACCAGATATTACGTATATAATTTCTAGCTAAACCTTTTGAAAATAGAAGTAACTGTTAACAAAACAACAAAAAATATAAAGATAAATTTGTAAAGTGACTGAAAATTCCAGCTGCAACAATGTTCACCGACTTAAGACAATCAAATCAATTCTATACTAGATCACACGTTTGACGAGTAGTAATTTGAACAAATAACTATTGAAACTTACTCACTTATAATTGGTGACATAAACAAAAACAAAATAGTGGCATTGATAACATATATGAGTATTTGCTATGTGATACAAATCAATGCAAATACAACAAGTAACTTAAACCTTTCAGCGTCAATGATAATATTAAGGTTTGTGTTAACAATACAGATTCAGGTGAGTCAACTCGTCACGAGCTGTCTCACCTGAAATCAGCATGTTTTGCCTTCTAGTTATCAAAGTATTCCCAAACTCTTATTGCATGATAAATAGAGTCGCCCTATTTTGAACATGGAAAAGCCCACTTTAGAAAAATCAGCACTGAAATAGTTAAATAAATCAGAATGTGATGTTGGCAAAACTTGAGTAAGCAATCTAAAACATAACATTTAAAATAATATGAGACAACATACCAATAGTACTTCGATGATGATTCTGTGATTCCTTCACGAGTGGATAAAGCAAATATTCCTTCACGAGTGTGTAAAGCAGGGATAGCAGACGATACCGAAACAATTTGACGCTGGTTCTACAATGGGGGTGACTTATATTACCCAAAATATCACATGACATGAACATATGCTAAGATACGGTAAGGGGCGTATCGAAAGAAGAAAGAAATTTAGGATACCTCTTTCGATTACGTAATACTGTCATGGAAGAAGGCATGCTCATTTTGAATTTCCTTATTCCCTTCGTCCTGAAAAGATTGTTGGTTTGTACAATGAAATGGTAACTTAGTTTTAAATGAATTTATCCTCGCTAAGAGTTTACAGAGCGCAGAACCATCCTCGTTGTTCTGTTTTCGAATATGTCCTGCACGGATTTAACCATTCTGAAAGTTATTTCGTCATTTTTCCGGTTAACAGATTGGTTTCAAAGCAAATCAAAGAGTATACCAGAATTCAATAGTCAATAGTGTGACTTTGAAAACAACGAAGAAGAAATTCAGAATCAAACAAAACATTGTGCGCCATATATACGACAGTGAATTATGATTTCAGGGCAATGTTAACGTCTACACAGACCGGAGCAGGCTCTCATCCAATGACTTGTCTTCCGTGGTAGCAAAAGTACTTATAAAACATACGAGATAAAAGGGAAAGTTCAAAGATTTGACATGTGAAAACAAGAAATATATAATCATAATAGATTCGCCCGCTTATAAACGTCTTACCACTAAAGCTCAGTTGGTAACGACGATGCCTATATACTAGGGGTCGCGAGTTGAAGCCCAATTTGGCCATCTATTCTTTCTCCTTGTTGACTAAATTCATTTAAACTAGTTTCATTCGTCTTATACCAATGGGCAAAATATGTTGTGAGACATCCAATTTCCTGGGATAGTGTTGTACCTTTGCATGTCTGTTTAGTCCTGAATTGCATGAAGTTTTATTGTAACAACGATAGCCAGTCCACCTATCCAATTACAGCTGTTTTCACCCCTGCTGAGTAACGTAACAAACAGTCAGCTACCAGACTGCTTCACTGGACGTAAGGCTGGAATGTACTGTTGACGCGATGCTTAAGGTAGTACTAACTCTTCTACTAATAAAGATCAATTAAATTCAACAGTATTCAACTGTATTCAATAATTATCAACTTCGTTTAGAGAGATTTCCCAAATGTTTGGCTTAGTTTTCTGTTTCAGATTTGTTGTATACGACAATAGTATAATGGTGTATTGGTCATAGCCTAATTAACTCACCAAAGATTGCCAGGATCAACTCGATTAAAAGCTTAACTTAAAAGCTGAGATATTACAAAAATGAATGCTAAACAAACCCAAGTAAGTGATATATGAATTACGGCATACCATTTTGGCACATATGTTGTTGGTAGATATTCTAAAGTTAAACAAGTAACTATGATTATAACTGATTTAAATAAGTTGTTATGAAAACGAAAGTCATCCATGTAAAATGCAAAATGTATGGTCACAAATGGATAGCATCCATCTAATCGTTAATCATTAATCGTTCAAACGGATATAGTAGGTCACAGTCAGTAACGAAAACGAATCATACCAACATGGCCAAATACTAACATATGCTAGCGAAACGAAGCTTGTGGTGATAAGTATATCAAGTCTGTAATGTATAACTTTGTTTACATTAGTTAGCTTAAGTTAAACGGAGATATGGGGGGAAAAAAGCATCTTTACTATTTAACCGAACCCTGCAAACATGGCAAAATACCAACATATGCTGACGAAACTAGATTTGTCCCGCTTTTGTAATTTAAAGCTTTGTTTAGGAAAAAACGGCAGTAAACCTAATTCAACCGATCCCTGACCATACATATTAACACTGATTTTACGATATTTCTGTCCTTGTCTTGGCTGCAACTTCCATTGCTTTTTGTGCAAGGTAAATTGTTAAAGGAGGAAACTTTATTTATTTATAAAGGGTTCGTACAACCGAGAGCCCAAATACACATTGCATCAAGTGCATCAAAGATGATTTATGTGTCATACCTAAAAAGGGAATTATTGGAAACCTGACTTAAGTATCCATAAAATGTTTTATACGTTTTAAAGTGTTTGTTTCTTCAGACTAAAATCTCCATAAGGGTTATAACCATATAAAGCCAGTACCTGAGAGTGAATGTTTAAATAAATACCACAACTCTTTTGAATTGTTCAGATATCCATTGGTTACAGGGTTGTGAGTATGTAAAGGTTTGTTTGTTTGGTATTTTACGCCGCTTTTAACATGTTTTTAGTTAAACTACGGCGTTTCCTGTGTAAGTTGCCAGTACTACTGGTCCATTTATATAACACCGGCGAGCTTGTCGCCATGCTTACCCCCACAACCCTGAGCACCAAGAAGGGAAAGCCATTACATGTCTTTGGTATGACCCGGTTGAGGATCAAACCCGCGAAGATTGGAGCAATTATGTCGGCCCAACACCCGCTGAAAATTGCACCCGGCTGCCGAAACTTGGCAGAACGGCAACTAGTGCAAATTGAAGCCTGTGTATGGCACCTTCCCCGTGACATATGCTAGATTGCCGGTTAAAGTTTGTTACTTGATATATATACATGTACATGAATACGCGGACTTATGTTGTTGACTTGTCAATTACGACTTAACGGCTTCTAGTGAAACTTAATGCCAGTCGTGTTGGGAGCTTTGACAAGACGCACGTCAAGTTTCCGGCTAAATCAATTATTCCGAACAGTTGGGTGAGAACTCGTAATATTCCAAATTCAGTTAGGTTTAGCAGCCAGCTGCCGCAACTTGGCGAAACGGGTCGTAATGCAGCACGTGGTCGGTTTCGGGTGATGGCGCCTGACATGCATACATTGAAATCCATACATCTCAAACAAAAGGCACGAACAATTGAATATTGCAGCAATTCTTTGTTGGCCCAATTTTTTCTGGGTTTTACAACCAATTCCCGAAACTCGACATAACGGCAATTTGAAGCCAGCGATCGATGCCTTTCCCTAACGTATGCCAGATTTCAGGTTGAAGTCTGTAACCCGATTAATATACGGCCGGCGTAGGGCTGTTGACTTTTAGAAAACAAATCCAAACTTGGCAGATGGCTACCAAAAGTCGGATGATGGGTACCTAGTGCAACTCGAAGACAGTGTTGGACGCTTACACTAGACACATATCAGTTTGTCACCCACGGTCTGTGCTTCGAACAGGCCAGTGCAATGTCGGGACGTTGTCGAGAAAGCACAGTATACATTCATTATGCGCAATGATATACTATGTTTAATACTGTTATAAGCTGAGGAACAGACCATGTGTCGTGATATAACTACGGAACTGTTGTCATCTCGGTAAAAAACATTCACCATCAAACCCGGCCAACAGCTTAACTCTGGAGTTGGGTCGACATAATTACTCACGACCTTGATAGTGAGTGCCTATATTTCGAGACAGATGAATTTGGCGGCCCATTGATACATGCCAGGTGCAGGCGCCTAAAATTGACTCCGCGTTGCATCAAGTCCCGTTTCGCCGAGTTTTGGAACCCGGCTGCCAAGTCCAGCGTAGTAAAGATTTTTGACAAGTTAACAGTCACACTCTGACTGCGTTATTCAATTGACAGAATTTAGCGTACATAGTTCCATTGCAAAACCCAGCCGCAGTGTAAATTTCCCGACAATGTTTCGACTTTGCAGCTGGCATGTTCGAGTTACAGACTGTATCCGATAGCCTGTCATGTTTAGGGGGAATGCGCCTATTACATACGCACTTGTTGCCTTTCTGCCGAGTTTTTGTAGCCGGTTACAAAACACAGCTGGAGTTGGGTCGACAGAATGTCTCCCATCCTCGATGTTGCGTTCCTATTGTTCGAGACAGATGGATGGTGCAAGCGCCCCATCTGATTTCGTGTTGCAGCAAGTCCCGTTTCACCGAGTTGTGGCAACCGGCTGCTAAGTCAAGCTGAGTAAAGGTTTTTCGCATCCAAACTGTGGCTTCATATTCAATTGCTCGAAAAACAAAATTTAGTCGGTAGCCTATCATGTGTCAGAGCATTGTGCCGAACAATGACTTCCAGATGCACTATTTGCCGTATTGCCAAAGCAAGTACGCCCGACAAAATTGTGAAATGAACCGACTCAAATTTAAAAAAAAATGCATTTGTTTGCATTTTCAGAAGTCACTTAACAATAGAAATTAACTATTGTATCTGTGGGAGACGTTTTGCAATGGTCCGAATTGTGTAAGAAGTCGGGATGAGAGAGGCGTTAGAATAACATCGTGCTGGGGATGCTGCTCAGATCAGAGCGTTGGGCAAAATGAGAGTCGAGAGTGAAGAGACAGGTCCATCTCTATCCTTCGAATACCATAGGGGGGAGATATGATCGTATGAATGGGGTCGCGTAGATATTATGGCCACATTATGTGACATTTACTGACATATCTGGTTAAAAGGAGGCTCGACTAAATTAACGTAATACAATTAGATGTTGTTAGATGTCTTGTTTGATTTACAGAGTTAAATTTACAACCTGACAAGTGTCAGGTGGAAGCGCCTAACACTGACTTCGAGTTGCTTTAGATTTCTGTCAGCCAGTTATTGACAGCCGGCTGCCAAGTCCAGCGGAAATTGGCATTTTTGCAAATCAACAGCCCGACTCCGTCTGTATATTGCTCGAGTTACATACTTAAGCCGTAAGTCTGTGTCAGGGGAAGGCGATATGTACAGTTTCGACAGCCGGCTGAAAAGCCCAATCCTATTTGGGCCGATATAATTTCTCCCATCCTTCATTTAGCTAGTCTTTTGTTCGAGAAAGATGGATTGGTCTGCCCATAGATGCAAGCGCCCCCAACTACATTAGTGTTGCATTAGGTCTGGAAGTAGGCAGCTTCTAAGCATAGCCGGAGTTTAAATTTCCAGACAAATGCTTGCACTTATTTAAGTAACTTCAAGTTTGTTAAAATCGACTTTTTAAACTGGCCAGAATTACTGATTACCGACGGCTTTTCCGGCTTAGTACAACAGCAGAAGAAGTCTGAACTCCGGCTGTTCCGGCTTGGTAATTTTACCGGGATAACCGGAAATCTGACTGTTCCGGCTAACTTCACGCACACACTATTGATCCCAATTTATTTTCAAGATGCATTTTGGTTCAGAAAAATGTATAAGATATAAAAACTTGGCTTAACTATGAATTTGCAGGTTTATATTGACACTAAAATGTTTACGAAACCGTTCAAACCAAAATATATGGGACTCTCTCATGTTTTTTATTAACATTACAAGTACTTGTCTAAATCATTGTCTATAAATCTGGAACGAGAAAAATACTTAAACAAGAGGGCCATGATGGCCCTGGAATCGCTCACCTGATTTATTATTTTTCACTTTAGCTATATAAGCCCCGCCCCCTGGCGGCAATAGTTTCTGACCAATCAACTTGGCTTGAAGGAATCTGATAGAGGGTCACCCTAGAAACACTTCTACAAAATTATTTGAAAATCGGCCTAACACTTTTGGAGGAGAAGATTTTTTAATTTTCACTATAGCCATATAATGCAATATAGTCCTGCCCACTGGCGGCCATGTTTTTAGACCAATCAACATGGCTTGAAGGAATCTGATAGTGGGTTATTTCTACAAAATTATTTGAAAATAGACCTGACACTTTCGGAGGAGAAGATTTTTTAAGTTTTCACTATGGCTATATAAGGCAAAATAGCTCCGCCCACCTGGCGGACATGTTTTTCGACCAATCAACATGGCTTGGAGGAATCTGATAGAGGGCCATCCAAGGAACATTTCTACAAAATTATTTGAAAATCTGCCAACCAGCTTGGGAGAAGAAGAATTTTGAAGTTGTTTTCATTTCGTTGCCATGGAAACCAGAATTCTGCATGGATCCCAAACAATTGAAGGAAATCTGGTGAGGTTATTGAGAGGATGCTTTCTGTGAAGTTTCAGCCCAATTGACCCACTGAGGAGAAGAAGTTGACGCACGACGCACGATGCACGACGGACGCCGGACAAAAGGCGATCACAATAACTCACCTTGAGCAAAGCTCAGGTGAGCTAAAAATTGCAAGATAACATTGGCCAGCAAAAGACCAAACTTTTACCTGATACTATTAGATAGACTATGTCTGCTTTGAAAACATTGATTGAAAATGTAAAAAATCTCTATCAATGTATTATATTGATTGATAGCTTTATACATTGTGGGAAAAGGAGAAATTGCTCAACATGAACTTTTTCACATTTTCACGGACATCTGCTGCAGGGGGGTATCTAAATTTGTGGGTTTCCGCAAATGGGTGAAAACCTCCACAGAGATTTTTCTGGTGGCATTGTAAACCCAATACTTATTACAGAGCCTGTTCTGCAGATAAAAATAGCTCAGACATGGAACATTATAAAAGGTACAGTGATAAGTTGAAAAAAGAATCATCAACTTTTATGCAAGTGTAATTAATATATTATAGAAAAGAGTTAAAAACATTGCGGCAAAAGGCGTAATTTCTCATTATGAGCAATTTCTCCTTTTGTCACATTGTATTGAAAGTTTGTCAAGGTGAGAAAGGGTTAATCCCATTTCATTTATACACAGATAGAAATACATTAGATATAGTGCTGGACTTAAGGTCGATGAACCTACTCTGTGAAATGTTAATTTGTTTAACAATTTCCTGAACACATCACTAAGTCTGCAGCAGACTTTGATTTGTTTTAGGCTGCTTTAACCCTTTCTGACACCTCTGCAGCAGACGGCTTTTTTGAAAACATAGTGACAAAAGAAGAAATTGCTCAAGACGAGCAAATTCTCCTTTTTTTCCACAATGTTTGCCACTTTTAGGCATTTTCTGGGTAAGTAACCAGTACTGGTCAATTTAGCTTGACAACAATGAGTCAGTCGTAATGCTGACCTAACAATTTTGATCACCAAGGGTGAAAAACCCACTTTTACTACCATGTTTACAGTCAATGGTAGATTTGATGCAAGGTTCATTCCTGCAAGTGAGAGTAGTAAATAGTGCAACACTAAACCTAGCTATAGCATCTCATAAGGTTAACCTACCCCAAATAAAACAAATCTGCAGCAACCAAAGTTCTACAGTACAGCTCGAGGTTTTTTTCCCAAAAACCCTCATCCCCGCGGGCTGATAAGACAGCCCACCGCGTTCCCGCTCACCTGTACGCAGGGTTTCCCCTACAATAACCCGGCGGTCCCGCGGGGTTTGATCATTCAACTATTAAGCCCGCGGAGGGAAATCCGATAACGATTTATGACGTCACGATGATTGACAGCTGTGATTAAGGCAGCCCCCGGCGTTCCCGCTCATCTGTATGCGGGGTTTCCCCTACAATAACCCCGCGGTACCGCGGAATTTCATCATTTTTCAAACGGTAGTTAATATACAACATCACACTATTGGACTAAAATGTTTTTAAATCAAGAGGGATATCCTATTCAGTAACCCAGACGCGACATGTAACATTAACCCATCTGTAATGCGATCAAAGCAAGTGAACGTCAATTATTACTTTCAATTAATAGGTGTTAAAAACATGTCGACAATCTGAGTTGTTTGGTATTATTATGTTATGGTTAATCACTTATGCTGTCTCAATGGTTTCAACCTTATTCAATAATAAGTGTACTTCCGTTTATAGAGTTTCCAAATGTTTACCTACAAGTTTTCAAATTGGCTACTGCTGATGTGTTGCATGTGGAAAATGGTTAATAAGAATAGCCTTCCTCTCAGTGGCATAATACAACTTAGTTGTAAAGGATGTGCATGTAATGTAATTCAAAAAAAAAATATCACCATTCGCATACGCGCAATAAGATCATGATGTAACCGTCTTACTACATGCATCTAGGCTTACAAGCCTCACAAGAACGGTTATGACCAAACACTAACTATAAACGTACGTTTTTTAATTGTAAATTCTATTTATGTCAATATATCCGAAGGTCGGTTTTGGCGGACGTGAAACATGTATTAACAAAACCCGTCATGAGCAAGTTCTCCATTTGTCAAATGTTTTCATCTCTAATCCATAATAGATCTTTAAGTTTTTGATATATGTTTCTGTATTATATGTACACGTTTTGAATGTCGTCTACTGCGGATTTATCATATGTTGGAAACGGGGTTTAAATAAAAAATAAAAAGATGAGCGCTTGTTAGCTGATCGTGTAATGATCTTATCAAGTTAACCCCTTTCCAACAAACACCAAGCAGACAACTTTTAAAACACTTTGTCAATCATTATTTTCAGCCCTGTATCCATTTGCCACAATGCTCTTTCTGACCCTTATGTTCCCGTCCGCCACTTGATTCAATAGTACATATTGCTAAAGAGTGGAATTACACTTGTTTTTCCCCCTCTGGTCTTTTCTTAGAAGAACATTCTTTGTCATCTTTTCGTCTTAGTCCCTCGTTTGTGCGGCTCACGACGGTGTCTTCTCAAACAAATGTTTTACCTGCAGCGGGGTAAAAGGCTTTGACATATATTCTGATGATGTTTTCCTTACCGAGTCTAGTTCCTCCTTAATCTTCACTCCACCACCGAACCAACTACTCCCCCATCTTATATTTCCCGGACCGAATATCTCCGGAAAAAAAGTTGTGTTAAGGTTAGTCCAACATTCCCTATGCCGATGGAATCATCCCTTAGCTTCCGAAGTCACATTCTGTTTTGTATTAGCCTTTTTAAATAGGTTGTAAACAGTTAAGTAGCTAGGACCATGATGTGACCATTGTACAGGACAGTGATCTATGAATTGATTGATTGATTGATTGGGGTTTAACGCCATTTTTAACAATTTCTCAGTGATATCACGGCGGCCAGTTCTCCTACTCATGCATTTCCTGGGTTTCTCACACCAGTACTCCACACAACAATCTTCCCAAGAAACTGGCTGCTTTTCCACATAGACTAAGCCCATTGGTGGAAGACGAATGACGCCATCTATGAATTGAAAATGAAATGTAAATATAGTTCAGAACGGCAGATATTTTAAAAATCATTTATTTTAAGTCACTCTTTTACACGATGTTTAATGATGCACAGTTAATACAAATGCGCTTGTTTTTCAGGAATTATCTTTATACATATAATATTGTCACGCTGATTAACCAACCTACTTTTGAGATATACCACTCTTTAATACGGATTAAGATAAAGTGGCTGTTTATTACAACACATGTCAACCCTTTACCCAGACTTTCTGTAGATGACTTTCAAGTGTATTTCAGTTAGATCATGGTATTGTATTGTTAAGTTACCAATACTCAGGGTGTCTAGAAAACTAAGACCTAAGACCTAAGACCTAAAACCTAAGACCTAAGACCTAGAAAACTAAGACCCACTGTACTAGAAAACTAAGACCTAGAAAACTAAGACCCACTGTACTAGAAAACTAAGACCCATTTTTGGGATAGGGGCGTTTCGCCACTATCCCATAGCGAAGCTGCTTTCGAAAAGTCGGATTAAAGCTGCAACCGCAGTCCACATGTGTATACCTACACCAAAATCGAGTTTTGATTGGTTATAATCTGCCTTTTCAACGATTTCATTGGTTCGACCGAATCACGAAACCCTCCGCTTGCATAAATTTATGAGACAAAATAGTTTCTATGAATGAAACACACTCTGAACTATGGTTGACCTCAATGTCAGTAGTGTGAGGTAACGTCGACCGTTCTGTGACCCCATTAGTTTACAACAGTCGACTTATAGAGAAACAGTCGACTTATAGAGAAATGTGCAAAGCACTGTAAATACAATTATTGAAAGGAGTTGAAACCATTGTGGCAAAAGTAGAAATTGCCTACGAAAAGCAATTTCCCCTTTTGTCACGATGTTTTCGATTGTCGTCTGCTGCACATGCGTCTGTAAGCGTCTGTAGGCGGAAAATGGTTACATCCTTCCCATGGAAGCGGAACCCTTTCCGTGATACTATAACAGTTCGAATATTTAAAAAATATTGTTGAAAATGGAGCTATTGCTGACAATGAGCAATTCCTCCTTTTCACACAATTCTTTCAAACACGTTTCAAATTAATTCTTTTCATATTTAAACGTTTTACTATGGACGTTCTTTCCCTCTTTCTCCCTTCCGGACACATTTTGAATAACATGCTAGAGATGAATGATTACGAACAATTTTGCCTTACATCAAGGGGAAAAATATATAGTTGAAACCTTTGTGGAAAAAGAGGAAATGGGTCATGATAAACAATTCTGCAGCCGTCTGCTGCACATGCGTCAAAAAGCGACTGTAAGCGGGAAAGGGTTGAACCGTTCCCGTTATAGCTACTTAGTTACAAACAAATGTTGAAAGTATATTTACAAACGGAGCAATTGCTGACAATGAGCAATTCCTCCTTTTCAAACAATGCTTTGAAACATGAATCAATTTGTTTCTATAACCTAGATAACGAAAACATTTGTCTACAGTTATTATTTTAACCTTTGCCCCTTTTAGACACATTTCACTAACCTTAACAGATGAATGATAATCAACAAGTTTGTCTTTTTCCACAATGTTTTCATCACTATTCAAAATCATACTTTTATTAATTCAGGTCAATAGTTATGCCTTAGTTCAATGTTGTTTGCTGTATATTTAGTCTATGTGGTCAAGGTTAAGGAATACTGTAAACAAACTTGTTACAACATAATTCGTCCAAAGAGAGAGGTCCTACTGTGTATACATGCCATGAAATAATGTTACAAACGGTCTCACCGCTACTGGGGAATTGTTGGTAAAACAGGTCGCGTTTTGTGTTGAATATTCTCATGTGTCGCTGTATGTAGACCCTACTAGGAAATAGAAATTAAATCTACAAATTATAGATAAGTTAATTTCAACATTGATTGATTGGGGTTTAACGCCGTTTTTAACATTTCTTCAGTCATATCACGGCGGCCAGTTCACCTACAAATGTATTTCCTGGTTTTCTCAAACCAGTACTCCTCACAACAATCTTCCCAAGCAACTGGCTGCGTTTCCACATAGACTTAGCCCATTGGTGAAAGACGAATGACGCATGTCGCATTGACTTTTGTCAAACGTCGGAAAGAAATTTGGCCGAATTTGTCAACACATCCGAGTTATAACCGCAAGGTCATTATTTATTTTATAATTGAGAAGCTTCTAGCGATTTTGGGACTAAAATTATAATGTATATGCATTTGCGTTAATTTAAGACTCAACGTTCATCAACGTGTAATATAGTCCTAGATGTATCTGTTGACAAATAAACTAGAAATGTAGTCTAAATAGGTTTTTGAAAATTAACCTTGACGGTCCGGTCCCGTTTCGGAGATACAATTAAATTGCAAATACTTTACAAATACCATAATCTAAGCTGACGTGTTTTGACGCATCGGACCAGTCTTCTGTAATCAATACTTTATGAGTTGTCTCCGTCTGTAAAGCTTGGAGGTATAATCCGACGTCCGGCCGGCTGTCTGCCTGAATGTGCATTCGTCCGTCCGTCATGGATTGCATGTATTGGTTAACACGTTGTTTCTGTATGGCAGATTTATTTCAAAGTGGTCACAATTATACCCGTGTGATCAGGAGAACGGCAAAGTACTAGGTACATAACTCTGGTCTGTTTTTTCAGTTATCTCCATTATTCCTTATTTAGTTCAGCGATTGTCTCAATTAAGTTTCATTGTATCAATTTCAAACTTGGTTTGTAGGTAACTTATGACCTACAGATTTGCAGTGCACCATAACCATAAATTTAGCATGCTGCGTTTGGAGTGTGTATATTTTTGTCTTTCAATGTTCTCACTTATTATATGCAACACATGCGTTCCGTGAAATTCCCTTTTTCGTTAATGAGTGCTTCCCCAAGCTTTGTACTTCGTCAAATCTAATCTGTTTTTTAGGTGTAAACTCAATTTTTTCATTTCTTCGGTTATTGTCTCAATATATGTCCAATATATCAATTTAAGACTTGGTGTATAGGAAACTCAGAGCTGCAATTGTGCAGTGCAAAAGAAACATAACTCTATCATGCTTTCGATCGTCTTTCATTTATCAGCATGATTACAATATACATTGTGGATCTTTAGTGATTTCTGAACTAGAAATATTTTAATTAAGGGTAGCTGCTCGGTTTTTTTTTGTCAATTTTTGTCCTTCGATATTTTGTTTATACAAGAAAAGGGTAAAACTTTGACAAATGAGGTATATGTTATTGGCAGGCAAAATGTGTTGCTTCAAACATTTTTGGTTTGGTTTGTTTAAAGGTCATTGTTTCATTGTTTCAACAATGTTTGTCCATATGATCTATGCCATATGTTTTCAACTTACATATGCCCCCTATACCATCAGCGCTTTCAGCGCTTTGATTTATTTATATTATTACTTTATTTTGCAAAGATTTTCTAAATCACCATTATTCTTGAGGATCTGTTCGTTATGGCAAGATCTACAGAGATGCTGTTGATGAATTCATGGCAGCTTAGAAGATAGATATGGAATTTCAAGAATGCCCATGAACTGGTCATCCGTGATGACAGTAACAACCTAATGCAGATTTGCCGACACAATTGGACAAGCATCGGCAAACCTTACAAATGCTAACGATTCTTTTTTTCCTTCAACCAATATATATTGAGACAAAAAGAAATCGTCCCTCTTTGGAATTCTTCAAAACGAAGTTATTCTTAAATACTGCGAAAACACCTCATGTTTTATTACGCAGGTGAGCTGAAGTACCAAATTTTACACAGCAGATTAACCCTTTCCCTCATATAGACGCTTTCTGACGACTCTGCAGCAGACGGCTGAAAACATAGTGACAAAAGAAGAAATTGCACAAAACGTGCAATTTCTCTTTTTGACACAATGATTTTCACTTTTAGTCATAGGTTATCCATTCAGTTATTGAGATATTCCATTTTCTGTCAAAATATGTTCAAAGTCGTCTACTGCAGAATTGCCGTATGAGGGAAAGGGTTAAGGACCATTTGCAGTTCGCTAAAGACCCACTAGAAAACTAAGACCCACTGTACTAGAAAACTAAGACCGAGAAAACTAAGACCCACTGTACTAGAAAACTAAGACCTAGAAAACTAAGACCCACTGTACTAGAAAACTAAGACCTAGAAAACTAAGACCTAGAAAACTAAGACCCACTGTACTAGAAAACTAAGACCCATTTCTTTTGAGAGAGAGAGAGAGAGAGAGAGAGAGAGAGAGAGAGAGAGAGAGAGAGAGAGAGAGAGAGAGAGAGAGAGAGAGAGAGAGAGAGAGAGAGAGAGAGAGAGAGAGAGAGAGAGAGAGAGAGAGAGAGAGAGAGAGAGAGAGAGAGAGAGAGAGAGAGAGAGAGAGAGAGAGAGAGAGAGAGAGAAATGGGTACTACATTCAGGCATATAACAAACATAGTATACATAACCGGGTTAACGCACTCGTGGTTTTTTACACAGAACAAAAGTAGTTTTGTTGACCTATTCATTTGTCTTCATTCTAATTGCATTGTTCTGTATTCTTATGATGTGAGTTGAGAAATGTTTCTTAGAAATGGCGACAGGGCGAGCTGCGATAGCACAGTTGGTAACTTTTCATGCTGTCGATTTTGCGGTCATGAGTTTGAATTGCAGTTCTGTCTTTCAGTCTTTCCGACAATTAATAACATGCATAGCGATCGACGTCAGGTTTCCTCCCAATAAACTGTAAATGTGTAACTGTTTCTCGTTTTCGTTTATGAATGTTAATTTACAGGTATGTTGGGTCGACACTTTACAATGGTAGGTTAACTGGTTGCCGTGCTGTAACTGGCGTACTATAGCAAGCCGTTTTACAACTTGTTCGATTAAAAGATATCTTCCTAAACTAAATAGTTGTCTCTGTTAGATATATCTAACTTTGAAAGATATCTCTCTAATGGTCATGAATACAGCTCTACAACTTAGAGATATATCGCTCTAACTTTGCTCATATTTTAGAGATATCTCGATAAATAAGTTGTATGATACATACATACATACAAACAGTTATGCCTTCACGCTCCACTTTCCTATTGCAGAGATGTTTAGGTTCTTAAATTTTATCTGCAATAGGTAAAATACCAAAAGTGATTTGATCTGGATTGTTGTTGTGATGCTATTTTGTTGTTGTCGTTGTTAGCATGGACGAATCAGTGAACCAGATTTAGATCACATGATGTTTATAGACCAATCAAATTAACTCGTTTACAAAAAAAAATCTCCACCGATGTAATACGTATATTTGTTATGACAAATATGATGTCAATATCATTTTTGTTAATAAAATGCCCATGTTCAATCAACACAGAGAGAGAGAGAGAGCGAGAGAGAGATAGCTAGAGAGAGAAAGAGAAAGAGAGAGAGAGAGCGAGAGCGAAAGAGAGAGAGATTTGCCGATGCTTGTCCAATTGTGTCGGCAAATCTGCATTAGGTTGTTACTGTCATCACGGATGACCAGTTCATGGGCATTCTTGAAATTCCATATCTATCTTCTAAGCTGCCATGAATTCATCAACAGCATCTCTGTAGATCTTGCCATAACGAACAGATCCTCAAGAATAATGGTGATTTAGAAAATCTTTGCAAAATAAAGTAATAAAATAAATAAAAAATGGGTCTTAGTTTTCTAGTACAGTGGGTCTTAGTTTTCTAGGTCTTAGTTTTCTAGTACAGTGGGTCTTAGTTTTCTAGGTCTTAGGTCTTAGGTTTTAGGTCTTAGGTCTTAGGTCTTAGTTTTCTAGACACCCCAATACTCACGATTTTATTTACCCTGACACGATAACATATATTTTACAGCATCTATTAGCGCATAGGATGGAACCCATTAATACGTTTTTTAAAGTGTTTGGTATGCCGGGAAACTATTTTGCCCTTTTACCACATACAGATGCTGTCGACGCCTCTACAGCAGATGACTTATGAAAACATTGTGACAAAATGTAAAATTTCTACTTACTTATGTGGTATAAAAAGTGAAAAAGGAGAATTTGTTCACATAGCAAATTTCTAGTTTTGCAAGGGAATGTTCAATACGTATAGCTTCATTTATAAAGATGGTCCATATGTTTGTCTCGATGTGTCGTCTGATGATGAATTGTCGTATGTGGGAAATGGTTGCCTAACATTATACTTGAAGTGTCGTCTCATTGAACGTTGATATGTTGATAAGTTTTGTAATTATCTTTTCTATTGTTTTTGTTAACACCCTACTTGAGTGTTACTATTATTTTCCTCGTTGTTATGAAGTAGAAAGGACAAAGTCCCCGATTCATAAGAAAGCATGCGAAACACTTTAGATAATCTGAACTTTGTCTAAGGAACTACTTAAGATATCGTTGAAATGAGACCTTTGCAGGACAAAGTTTAGGAAGGAAAATTACTTTTGTCAAATCATCGGAAAGAAAGAATGGCCGAGCAGACATTTGATCTCACAACCCTTTGAATTGATAGTACTCGTCGTTACCGACTGAGCTATCGCGACCAACAACTCAACTAGGATCATTTAAGTATGATCCAATAAAGCAAATACTGTGGTACTAATGCCAAGTGTAGAACAAAACTGTCTGCTCTTCAGTAACATATTTTGTTTGGGGCGAGAAGTGAAGATCCAGATCAGACTGCGTGGACTGATCTCATCAAAGATGTCATCGCATTGGTGTGACGCTCGTATACAGATCTTTAAATAGCGATCCGCTCGCTCACACATAGTATGAGGAAACGTTGCTTCTTGTAATATTTTGTATTTTCAGTCATTAAGTACTTGAATTATACATTATCAGTTGTGAAAATAAACTGACCGTGGATACTTCAATACATCATTCGGACCTATGCAGTTGAAACTATGTACACATAGTTCATTCGTGAACGTTTGTTTGATCAAGTTTCGCTTTATACACTTTCCCACAAACATTCATAAAACAACCGTATCAACCTATTTTCGAGTACACTGGTCTGAATTATGATTAAAGAGATTACGTTCCCAATCGTTTCCCTCATTAAACAGTGCTTAGTTATTCCATCTAAATATGAAGTATGAGATTTGCTTTGCGAAAACCGACCCTAAGGCATTTGCGACTAGTGTAGATTCAGACTAGCTTAAACATCTTTGCAGTCTGATCTGGTTCTAGCACTGCTCGCAAATGTGTCGCATAATGTTTCAATAACCTTCTAACAATAAGTTTTATTAGAATGAGTTTCTTCTCTAAACATGTAATAATTACACGAAGGTCTGCATTAAGAATCGCTAATATATATACTGCAACAAACCTATTTCAGTTGCGTATGAGATAACTGAGGCTACACTTCCTGTTTTTTGTCAGAACGTGCATTTAGGTATGTATACCTTCACCGTACGAATATGTATAAAGACGTCTAACCACTAGACGCGGCTCATTTATGAACTGCATGTATAAGGGAACCAGTATCTCATATCACATAAGTTGATCAGGGTAAGATGTAGAAAGAAATATGGATAAGTGTAAAGTTTGCTGGTTTCATCGTCTACATTTGTGACGCAATTTTTCTTTCATATAAAAACTTCCCTAAAAGGCACGTGATTAACAACCACGAATCTATAGCGGGAAAACACAAACATAGAGCTTAAAAAAAGTTTCTCATTTTCCCCTGCGTCTGAAGTGAGAACCGATCAGTGAAAGGTTTCACAAATACAGAAGGCATTATGAGAAGAAAGAGCAAATTCTCATTTTCCCACAATGTCAACTGCTGCATTCAAATAATACGTTTTGATATTTTTCAGATTTTGAGTTTCTATTACTAGGCTAAGTCCTCATTTACCGTGCCTCATCTAATTTACGATAATACATAAGTATAATCAAAGCACTGAAAGTCCTGTGGGACGGTATCATCATGTTTGAGTGGATAAGATGGTAACCTGTTGCAGTGTTTGGCGTGAAACAACAGTAATAAACGCAAAAATGTCTAGAGTGTAAATATGAACACCTGAATGGTAGACATGATTGATATAAACAATAATAAATATGTGATAATACTATGCAAAAATGTATAGAGAATAATTATTCATTTAGAAACAGTCAAGCGGTTTTATAATCAAAGCACTGAAAAACCTATGGGACGGTACCACATGTATGTGTAGAATCAGTCAAGCGGTTTTATAATCAAAGCACTGCAAGACTTATGGGACGGTACCACACGTATGAGTAGAATCAGTCAAGCGGTTAGATATTCGTGTTTCCAACAATCATATAGAACAGAGGAGACAATTACAATAAGGACAGTTGAATATTCATAGCGCCTGTTTTACATATTTACACCTTTGACACACAAATATGACTTTAAACTTTATAGCTTTTATCATTGACATTCATTGACATTCGCTAGTTACAATGAATAAACATGTGTCTCTAGAGACCTCCTAAAATCATTAATATATTATTCAAAGTATTCTGCATAGAAAACATGAATTTTAGGTTTGTAAATTTAATATGTAGTACAATTACGATTTTTGAAATAAAAGGAACGCACGGTCGGCGCACCGTCTATAATGTACGTTTACAAATGTTGTGTTTATCTATTAATAAAGGAACTAAACATTGAACGTTATTACAAATTATATCCGGTGAGAAGATGCAGAGGGACTTCTGACCTTTCGATAACCAGAACAACGGCTATAAAAAAAACCATTATGTGCAATTTCTTCTTTTAACACATAAGCCCGTCCATTGATCAGCATGTCCAACTTCTAGGTCTTATCATAATCGACACGATTTGACAGAATTTAAGTGTAGATATCATACCCTCTCATAGAATGATTTAAAATATCATCCACTATAGCCGCGTCAAATGGCGTCTGCATTTGGACATCTGGTGAATTATGTCGTTAAATTAACAATAATTAACTTAATGTAAGTGGGACTGAGCTTTATATGATACGGCAGTTTTATGATACGACACGATAGGATAAATCTAAAGTTTAGATGTTTATCAGAGGAAATTATGATATGATCGTGATTTGATATGATATGGTATCATGATATACATATATAGGTAATATTATGTTTGAGAGGCGAAACCTGATTTTGTATTGTTCTACGAGGGACTTTGAGAAATTAAACTATCAGGAGAGGAGACAATACAAAGCAAAGTATCACTACTTTAAACATAATTTATCTTTTATTAAATACCTTAGTAAAGCTATTAAGACAGAATAAGGAAACGTTTTTCAGAATTTTTCAATTTCACAATTAACACATAAACTAAAATTTATGAATGGCGTGTGAACCATGACCCACTACCGCATTTTGAATAACGTGAATCATTTTTTAATGCCGTCACATCATATTTCAGTTACTTATACTTACCATATTTGACTAGTTCAAATACGGAAGTTTAATCAGTTGTTTTTGCACATGACAATGTGTGTATGTTTACTTACTTGAAATAAGAGTAGAAACGCGTATGGGACTCAACATTTCCTTGGTATGACAAAAGACAACTTGGGACATATTTAGATTTGATCTCCGTTTTTCCTTGGCGAGTCGACCATCTGTAGTAAAACTATTTACTAGGTAATACGTAAAAGGCATGTATCACAAATAAATTATTCATTAACATTTGCTTTCTTGTATGCCAGTACTTTGTTAATCAAAGGACTGAAAGTACTGATGGGGAGGAATATTAAAGATGTATAAATAATAGTTATTGGGGTTTAACACATTTTTCAACAATGTTGAAGTCGATTCTTGACTGCCAGTTCCCATACATATGTGTTTGCTGATTGTCTCATTTCGGTACTCAACAAAACAGTTATTCCAAGCAATTGACTGCTTTTTCACATTGACAGCGCGCGTCACTACCAGCTGAACTACCAAATATAGGTGTTTTGGCAAACTACAAGGTTAAATCTTTGTATATTAGGTCTTTCAGGGGAAGCACTTCATATCAATAAATCTCTTTTATTATCAAATTTTGACGACTTGGTCTTCATCAAGATTTAAAAAAAGAAACAGAAATCAAAGTGCAGTAAATCACAATTTGATCTCTTCAACACAAGAATGGACTGCACTTAAATTACCATTGTTTTAATCTTGATAAAGACCAAGTGGTTGCAAATTTGATCATTAAACATATTTATTGATAAAAAGTGTTATACAGGGTAAAAACTGGATGTGCCTTATGTATTTGAGAGAATTATTGCCAACCATAGGAGAGGCATGGGTCCAATTGAAGTATAGGCGTTCTATTGATAAGAAAGTATTAAATTAAATGTTTGTTTTAATTTATCATTACAAAAGTTACAAAAGGAGATCATTTAACATCACGTTTTACAAATAAACAAATATGTTTTTGGCAAATTTATTTATATGTGATATATGTGTTGATAATACATGAACACAAATAAAGGCAGTTCTGGCCTTCAAACCACTAAAGGCAGCTCTGGCCTGAAACCAATCAAGGCAGCTCTAGCCTTAAACAAATAAAGGCAGCTCTGGCCTTAAACCAATAAAGGATATCTGGCCTTAAACCAATAAAGGCAGCTCTGGCCTTAAACCAATAAAGGCAGTTCTGGCATTAAACCAATAAAGGCAGTTCTGGCCTTAAACCAATAAAGGCATCTCTGGCCTTAAACCAATAAAGGCAGCTCTGCCCTTAAACCAATAAAGTCAGCTCTGGCCTTAAACCAATAAAAGCAGCTCTGGCCTTAAACCAATAAAGGCAGCTCTGGCCTTAAACCAATAAAGGCAGCTCTGACCTTAAACCAATAAAGCTAAACTATATTACCATGAGACACATAAAGTTTACTAATTGCTCGCAATTATTTCCTTGTACTCTTTTATGTTGAAAACATTAATGATAAGTAAATATTAATTATGTGCGAAAACGGTACAAAAAATGTTCTTTTCTTTAAGAGCTATATGAACCCTTCTATTCCTACAATGCTTTCAAATGTCCCCAGTAGTTGGTGCAACATTATGACTCACGAAAAGTGATCCAATTAGGTTAGGTGAGCCATTTGCTCAGGTGATGTATTACACGAGCGGCAAGTCGACTTAAGAGATTGTAAAGTGGCAAAGATGCACCTGCTAATATCAGAGACAATTTGTAAAAAGTGGGAATGAAACTTTAATTGGAATAACATACTACAAAGGACATTTAAGCATTAAATCGTTGAACAACTTTGAAAGAGGATCACTAAAAGAACATTCATGTAAAGATTGGTTTATATTGGTCATGTGGTTTCGGAGGAAATTTTATTTGAAGGTAAAAAATCATTTTACCCCTTTTACCAATCAATATTGCTAGTATAACATTTGTAGGGGGTCATCCTAGGGAACATTTCTACCAAATTATCTTGGAATCAGATAAGTGGATTCAGAAGAGAAGTATTTAAAGTTTGGACTTAATTAATACAATTTAAATCTTTGAAAAAGGAACGAACTTCCTGTGAAAGATGGATGATATATTTCTACTTATTAAGGAGATGTTGTTTAAAGAGAAAAAGTTAATTCTATCCCTTTTTGGATGCAATCTGGTGGATATGTTTTACAAATATTCAAAACAGCTTCAAAACATTTATGTAGAAGTTCACTAAATTAACATTTTAGCGAAATCATCATTTGATTAGACAAGCACTTTCATGAAAATGAATTGTAGAGTTTTGTCAATTTGCCCTTTTTCTGATGCCCTCTGGCCATCATGTTTCCCATCCAATCAATATGACATAATTTTTATTTTGTAAAAACATTTTACCAATATAGTGATTGATTCAATAAATGCTTAAATTATTTAAAATATATGGAGGTATTATTTTAAAGTCGAAATTAATATATAAAAAACACACCAATATATACCATTTTGAGTCTAGATCAGTTGGATTTAGGGGCGTAGACTGACTGACAATGATGTGTAGGTCAAGTTCTAGGGGATCCTTTGTAAGGACCTCATCCACGCGGGAGTTTCATTTCGGCTTCATTGTCGATGAGCGTTTTGGCGTAAATATGTTAACAGGAACCTTAACATGTTCCTGCCAGATTGTTTTCAAAAGTAGTCTGCTGCAGAAGGCGTCTCGGGACTTCATTAATTGTGTCTAATCTTAGTTTCACTTTGCCCGTTTCTCATTGAAAAAAAAATATTAAGCACTGCTCTATAAATGTTCAGAAAGTTGTCAAAAGATGACGATACTAGTTGCAGGACGCCAGCGGGATAAGGGTTAAATAATTCCTCCTTTTCCCACATCGTTTCAATACTCATCCACGATTGTTAAAATCGACGAGTACGATTCTAAATTTGAGATTATCGTAGGATAAAACTAATGGCCGTAAAAAAAGTATAAGGCGATCGTATACTTTCTGTATTGACAGCGATTTTAAACATCTGTGATGTTTTGTATGACAGACGTACTAATAGGATAATCGTAAGAAAAAAATCAATCATTCGTCCTTCGATAAAACTTGAAATGCTAGATAAATCGAGATTCAATTGAGAATGGTCAACATTTATTTCCATTTACAACCTTTATCGTTATCAGTCGATAAATTGTTGTTCGTGTCATTCGGGACTCCTGGGCAGACTACATCTTGCATGTAGGGTACCGCAATCTGTCGACGAGTGCCTATCGTCCGTTATGTACATCCAATTTGTGTCGAGCATACTAAAAATGCGACGCTGTACGATTATTTTGGACAATATGATGAAATGCATCCTGTCCCTGTTGAATGTTGGATAAAGCGAGATTCATTTGAGAAAGGAATTCGTCGATTGACAGTGATTAAGATTATAAAGGGAAATAAAGTCAACATTTATTTCCCTTTATAATCTTAATCACTGTCAATCGACGACAAGCCCAGGGTGGTCGTTTAATTGTTGTCTATGTCATTCGGTACTCCTGGGCAGACTACATTTTGCATGTATGGTACCGAAATCTGCCGAGGAGTGCCGAATGTCCGTTATGTACGTCCAAGTTGTGTCGAGCACACGACATTCGTAAGAGTTTCTAAACATGTGACGCTTGATAAAAGCAATCTGAAAATCGTGCAAAACATGTACAATTATTTTAGGACAATATGATCGAACGGAATCCTGTCCATTTGGAATGTTGGACATCGCGACATTCACACATGTATTCTTGACTTTCATTAGTCTAAACATACACATAATGTTTTCATAAGGACTAATTCCAGGATTTTTGAAATTCCGCATAAATCTACAAATTTCAGGATTTCTTTTGGTCACGATTTTTGATGTTTTGTATTTGTCAATAAAACCACAACAAATTAATACATTTTGGGATTTAAATCTACATGCAATAAAAAGCTATTAAACCCTTTCCATGTCTGAAGCAACAATGAAAACCTTTAAAAGCTTAAAACATTGAGAAAACGGTTAAATTGCTGAAGACATGAACTTCCTCCTTTTTAATAATAATTATAATAACTATTTCACAGATGTTAAAATTTATCCTCATATGTTTAAAAAGTAGACCACACTTGAAACAACATACCAGCTAAATTGTTTATCTAAATCGTTGATGCATACAATATATGTTTGGCGCAAGAGGAATGCCAATTGCGAGTCCCATTACTATTTAATAGGTGGCAAGTATGAAATTAATTGGGTGCGAAAGAGCAGATTTTCTTTATTTCTAAATCTATTGTTTATCAGAGTTTGTTCTTCTCTTAATTTGTTTCAAGCCAAATAAACATTTAATATCACATATATTTAATCATTCAAGTGTGTAATATTAGCTATCTATCTGTTATAAGGTGTTTGAGCATTCTTTCGAAATGTGTGTCAAATCGAGGCGTAGTGTCAGACATAGTCTCAATATATCGCCGTTACATATTGCATTGTAACCCTAGGATGCGAACAGTCAAAATAAAAAATCGCATTCCTTGTACAGAAACCTGGACTATGTCAGACATTGAAGAAAGTGAATAAAAAATCAGGCAAAGCTTTAGTGCATGTTTTATTCCACTGCATTCGAGTGAAAAAAAGCATTTCTATATGATCTTTCTTTCTCCTACATTCGACCTATGCACTCGTTTAGTGACGTTTAAGCAATCAATTCGTCGTGCGACATTTTTTGTCTGCATAAACAAGTCACTTTTCTAAGTTTACATTTTACTTCCGGTTACTTCGCTTTGTTTACATTTTGGCAATATGAAACTAGGTCATGAACTGAGGAAAATGCGTTTCGACGTTCACGACCGATAAACAGGCTTATATTGAGACATATTTTCACAAAGTATTTCTTATTTTTGTTTCTGTTACCAGTTTATGTTGATACTTATCTATTAAAAGGAGAATTCGAAGTGATTGTCATATCGATAGTCTTCTGCAAGCAGGTGCGCGTATGTAAAAAAATTAGACTGTGCGACGTAAAGGTTTGTAGTTATCGCCTTTTGATTACATAGTTTATGAAAATAAAGTATCGCAGTCTAGCTAATAGGGACTGTTTTGTCTTCGTAAATAAAACACAAAAACGTAAATGCAAGTCAGAATAAAGAAACTGCACATACTTAAAACATCGGAATATTTATTTCATTTTAAATGTGTCATAACTTAGTGTTTTTAAATAAACGCAATTGTAATATGTTCAAGACATTTAAAAGATATATATATATATATAATAACCCCTCCTCCCATGTGATTTCCGAAAACCTATTAAAAATAGAAGTCGCGGGCTTCTGCCCGGCGACTAATAACAAAGAAGTAACTCCGCCCTGGTCAGTCCTATAAACAAGACAGACGGAACTTTAAGAAAAATGTCATTCAAGAGGACAGGATAATGAGAAGGGAAGGGTCTTTCTCGCACGATATGAGCCGTTCCGCGAGCTACCCAACATTGTGGACTCTGCTTAAAGTATTGACCGGATCAACCTAAGCATGCCGCGCAGGCTAACCCGGACAGACACATTTCGCCTCCAGTGGATTTTCTGTTTCAGGAATCATTACTCTATACCTCTATTTCCCTGAGATGCAATGTGGCGGTCCGGGTTAGCCTGCAAGGACTGCGCAGTCAGGCTGAACTGGGTCGATACCTTACGAGTCCATACTTTTGGTTTTCTCGTGGAAAGGCTCATACCTCTCTTAGCACTCATTAAAACCTTTGTTGTGGGGACTCCATAGAACAGTTTCAATGAGACGATACTTTTGAGTACCCACAACATAGATATTTTGAGGTCAAGTAAGGTTTTAATAAACATTAAATGATAAACTTTCTAGAGGTCTGTCAGTCATTTCCTTACTTCCCCAGACTAAAACAATCTTTCCAATTTCAGCATCCAACGCGGCAATGGTGGGGGCTGCACGCAGGAAGCACAAGATCAGCCCACCGGAAATGAACGGGCCCCCAGAATTTATACGATCGCTCCGTGTCCAGTAAGTTTGTCATGGAACCCCAAATCTGTCAAGACGTTTTTCGGGATGGGGAGGGGACTTGCAGCATAATTAATTCAGGAATTTAAAACGAAATCACAAGTTCCTCTTCATTGAATGGCCTTCCTACGTATAACTACAGATACATATTCATTTAATTTACAATGTCTTTTTCATCTACACGTGTAATATTTCTATACATTTTTCTGAAAATGTCTTGACCTTTTTCCACATAACTTTTCTACAGGAGACGAATTTGAAAAAACATCTATGCATAATTATAGGAAGTTGACGTCGTCTGTTATTGTCCCCCGCTTTTAGCGAAAGCTGGGGACTATTATTTCTCATTCGTCAGTCAGTCCGTCCGTCAGTCCGTCAGTCCGTCCGTCAGTCACGCTGTCACAAAAACTTTAACCTTGGTCATAACTTCTGAACCGTAATAGGTACTGCTTTCATATTTCACATGTGTATTCCTTGTGACAACCCCTTTCCATCAATACCATTTTTTTTGACCTTGTGACCTTGACCCTGGCGGGGGACCATGATTCTCTGAATTTGCTTGTTTTAACTCTAACGCATTCTCCGAACTCCTTGATGGATTTTGGTATCAGGAAAGGTGAATAGGTTTTGGCCTGGGGCTTTAGCCCCTGGTCATAGTAGCAAAACCATTTTATTCGGAGTTGACAGCCTGCCAATTGCTGTTAGCACCAAACAACGCATGAGAAACTGCGCGAGAAAAATAGTTCATCATGGATTCAACAAAACTGCATTTAAAAGGTTAAGATCTCCCCCATAAATATCATTTTAATGTTGTTGGAACATCAGTGAAAAACTTAAGGCGTGAGTACTCCAATATAAGTTTAAGAAATGCTTTAGAAATTAATGCGCCGAGAGGTCAAATATGGACGCTTGTTAACATTACATTTGCGAAGAGGAACGGAAAAAAAGAAAGAAGTCACATGAAAAATACAGTGGCGGATTAACCGGGGGGGGGGGCGTAGGTCCCGAGCGTCGAAAAATTAATGGTAAACAAAGAAAAAGCGTGGCAAATGTAGTGGCGGATTTAGCGGGGGCCCATAGGGCCCGTGCCCGACTACCCCACCCCACAAAAGAAGTCACGTGAAATATACAGTGGCATATTAACCGGGGGCCGTAGGACTCGTGTGTCAAACAATCCAAGCTTACAGCAGACCCCATGTCGTCAGCACTGCAGTGCTTTTATTACAAATGCATTGGTACCAACGAGTAATATTGAAAGGTAGTTGTAGATAAATAAGAGATTTTTTCAGTGGTACTTTGAGTTCTTTGATTCGCACTTTACATGAAATACCTGAACATGGTTATCGTCTGAGCTATAATGATTGCTCTTACGCTGTTTTTAAAAGAAGGGTTCCGTTCCAGGAAGACATTGGTTCGAGTTAAACGATTTTCAATCGAATCATCACATGTTCGAACTATTGCAAGTGCGCTGTACTTCAGTTTAGGTATTCGTTTCATTCACAGGGCCAACGATTTAGAGTTTGCCGTCTCATTTCAAATCGCTTTATGGGCATGCGGACTAACCACACATCAAGGTAATAAACACATCAGTTTTTAAATACTTTTTGAGTAATCAGATAAAAAAATTAACCGTTGGGTGCGTTTGGTGTTTTCCGTCGCATTCAGCAATTGTTGAGTTATATGACGGTGACTCTTTAGGAAGTTACCAGTCAAAGTTACCTGACGCCATCGAGTCAGTCGAATTGCAAACCCCACAGCCCTGCTCATCACCAAGGGGGTAAAGTCTCTTGTAAAAGTGTCTTAAAAGCATACGGACAAAGAAAATAAGATGGAAAAGGTATTGCACGTTGGATAAAAGAAATAAGCAATGTAATAGTAATGTAATTGGTCAATCCATCAGTTAAGGAGAGAGAGAGAGAAACCAGAACAGAGACATATAAACAGACAGAGCGCGAGAGACAGAGCGAGACAGAGAGAGACAGAGATAGAGAGAAAAATGTTATTGAAATGAGAGTGTCCATACGTTTGACTTAATTAGTTCAATGTCGTCTGCTGCAGATTTGACTTATGCGGGAAACGGTTAATCGATTTCAGGCAGTTAGAACTGCGGTTGCATCTGTGTACATGCAAGTACCATTTGAGTCTCACCATACGCGCCGTCTCACCAGTCTTCACTGTTTGCCTTCATGTTATATGGTACTAGATCTATTTTCTTGGTGTAACTCTACTCTTTTCAAACACCTTTATATTTGACGGAAACGGAGACATCATAAAACCCAATTACGCCTGATGCGGGTCATATAGTTCTACATTAGGTGCCTTTTTAAGTCTCTAAAACCAATGTGGCGATTCTTTAAAAAAAACCACAACATCCGTTTTGGTTATGTTATAAGAGCAATAGTGAGGAAAATGCCAATAAATCCCCTTATTTCGTATCCATACACATTTATATTTGACCGAAACAGAGACATCCAATTACGTTTGACGCGGGTCATCGAGTTCTACAATGGGTATCTTTTTAAGTCTCTAAAACTAATGAGGTGATTCTTTCAGGCAAACACAACATCCGTGTTGGTTACGTTATAAGAGCAATTGTCATAAAAGTGGAAGCTTATCCCCTTATTTCGTATCCATACACCTTTATATTTGACCGAAACGGAGACATCTAATTACGCCTGATGCGGGTCATCGAGTTCTACAATTGATATATATTTAAGTCTCTAAAACATCATACATTTTAAACACGAGTGATGTTTCGTCAAACTTCGAAAATGTTGGCGGAGCTGGTATTCGAACTCATAACCCTTGGATTTACAGCCTGTGTCGCTACCGACTGAGTTATCGGGGCTCAATAATTAAGCTTCTATTTATTGTAATATCACAACGTTTTGCGTAGATATTTTATATGTCGTCTGCTGCATACATGTATATCAAGTATACATATTCATTGAGCGGGGCGGGGCGATCACGCACCGGTTTATGATGTAACTTGGATCTGTTTACGATAGTCGACGTATCAGATGGCAATTTTAAGATACACCAGCTTTTTCCATGATGTTTTATTTTACTGTATGCATATCTAAACGAAGTCCACTATGCACAGGTGCAAAGTATTACCTATAAATGAGGCGTGTTAGGGGATATTGATGCCAATTCGAACAGTATAGTGTATGTACACCAGCAACCTGTTGCAACCTGTTATACAGTCATAAATGGAAAAAACACAACATTAACAGAAAAGTTGATTCCTTATTTAATGCAAAAATAACTTTGATGTCAAATCAACAATACCCAAAGTCACTAGACACTACTAAAAGATGAGGATATTATGAGCTTGTGCATGTCACAAGTTAAAAGTTGGCTTTTGTGCAAAGTTTAGATCCAGAACAGGGATGCATACAGCTCATATATAACTTACAAGATTGTTAGACGAAACTGTCAACTTTTATAGATTCTGATTAAACTGACCAGGTTCACAAGACAATCTGAACATACACTTAAAATAGCTTGTTCCTTTTCTCATACACTCGCTCTGAACTAGTCACTCTCACGGATTATACAAGCAAAACTACTCCGCCCGGTAGCTTTTCTTATCTCAGAGGTACTGTTAGAGTCACAGCATCAAATGACCATTACAAATAATTTACAAGACGAATTTTGATGCAGAGCATCAAAGGACGCCGCGCATGATTTTGAAGCATGACTTAAAGGAAGCAGATGTAGTTCAGTACATTTAAATAACGTGTGAAAACAGACAGGATGTAAATATTTCGAACAAGAAGGCCAAATGTCCCTTTATCATAACCAAAAAGGCCAAGATGTGCCTATATTGCTCACCTGGCTACCATAGCCTATAATAAAAGGTTACCATACAACATGAAGTTTCTTAATTTTTTACCAATACACGGTTTCAAATCGATATCTCGAAATGTTCGAGAAAAAAAAAAAAAAAAAAAAAAAAAAAATCAAGATATCGCAAATTTCTGAGATAACGAGAAAAAAAAAATATTAAAAAAAAATAATCGAGAAATCGAAATGTTCGAACATATTGATATCTTTTTTTTTTTCCCGATATCTCGAACTTTCCGATATCTCGAACTTTTCGAAAAAGAAAATTATATTTTTTTTCGATATCTCGAAGTTTCCGATATCTCGAACTTACCAATTTGTTTTCATATTTTTTTTCGATATCTCGAACTTTCCGATATCTCGAAATTTTCGGTATCTCGAACTTGTCGATATCTCGTACTTGTCGATATCTCGAACTTTCCGATAAAGTTCGAGATATCGAGTTTTTTTTTTTTAAAGATATCGAAAAGTTATTGGAAAGTTCGAGATATCGAGAAGAAAAAATAAATAAAAAATAAAATATAAAAACGAGATATCGGAAAGTTCGAGATATCGAAAGTTCGAGATATTGGAAAGTTCGAGATATCGAAAGTTTCGAGATATCGATATGTTCGATTTGTCAATAAATGTTCAAGTTAAAAACATTCGTTTTATTAATGTATTCGAGATATCGATGTGTTCGAGTCATCGGTATGTTCGAGATATCGATATGTTCGAGTTATCAATATGTTCAAGTTATTTGACCAATAAGACATTCGTTTTTTGCGTGTACAATGACCTCAGACAAATTTCGTACCTAAACCTCTTAATTTGCGAATGTCTAATCGAATGTCTAATGTCTAACTGATCAATTAGACATTCGTTTTTTTAATGTACATTGATCTCTGATGAATTTGGTACATAAATCTCTTAATTTGCGAATGTCTAATCGAATGTCTAATGTCTAATTGACCAATTAGACATTCGTTTTTTTAATGTACATTGATCTCTGATTAATTTGGTACCTAAATCTCTTAATTTGCGAATGTCTAATCGAATGTCTAATGTCTAACTGATCAATTAGACATTCGTTTTTTGCATGTATAATGACCTCCGACGAATTTGGTACCTAAATCCCTTAATTTGCGAATGTCTAATCGAATGTCTAATGTCTAACTGACCAATTAGACATTCGGTTTTTTAATGTGCAATGACCTCCGACGAATTTGGGTTATATATCTTGTAATTTGCGAATGTCTAATCGAATGTCTAATGTCTAACTGACCAATTAGACATTCGTTTTTTTAATGTACATTGATCTCTGACGAATTTGGTACCTAAATCTCTTAATTTGCGAATGTCTAATCAAATGTCTAATGTCTAACTGACCAATTAGACATTCGTTTTTTGCATGTATAATGACCTCCGACGAATTTGGTACCTAAATCCTTTACTTTGCTAATGTCTAATCGAATGTCTAATGTCTAACTGACCAATTAGACATTCGTTTTTTGATAGTACGTTGACCTACGACGAATTTGGAACCTAAATATCGTATTTCGCGAATGTCTAATCGAATGTCTAATATCTAACTGACCAATTAGACATTCGTTTTTTGCATGTACAATGACCTCCGACGAATTTGGTACCTAAATCCCTTAATTTGCGAATGTCTAATCGAATGTCTAATGTCTAACTGACCAATTAGACATTCGTTTTTTGAATGTACAATGACCTCCGACGAAATTGGGTTATAGATCTTGTAATTTGCGAATGTCTGATTGAATGTCTAATGTCGAATTAGACATTCGATATTTAACATTTGCGATTTTTCTGAATGTCTAATTGAATGTCTAATGTATAATTAGACATTCGATAATCAAAATTAGCGAATGTCTAATCGAATGTCTAACGTCTAATTAGACATTCGAATATTTTTTTTGAATGTCTAATGTCTAACGTCTAATGCTCTGCCAACTTCACACACTTTTATAAATAGGCAAAAACATCCGGCGAATTTTGGGCCCGTAAACTAAACAATTAAAAACGCGTAGCCTAGAAAGTTTGGGAAAAGTGAACTTTTTCTCTGAGCTTTGATGAATTGGGTCAGGGTCGTAAACCAAACAATCAAAAACAGCGTAGCCTAGACAGTTGGGGAAAAGTTATTAAATACAAATTAAATGTGTATAAAGTTTTGTAATAACGGTAGAAGACAAACGTATTGTGTATCTTGTTGTTTCTTAAATCAGTTAATACAATTTATTGATTCATAAAGGTTGTTTTTTTCAATCAAACAACAGAGGTTTTTTTAACAATAATAACATTGGTTTCTCCCTTTTCGATTACGTCACCCCATGGTACAAAATTAAAACCTATCCCATACTGACGCCGCGCTCCCACGCGGCGTCAATGACCATTTCACGGACATTCTCCCATACCAGATGTTTTGACCGTCTGCAGCAGTCGACTTTGAGAGACATTCTAGGTAAAGAAGACTTGATGATTGGCCCTTGGCAAGTTATTTCTCTTTTTCAAATAATATTTTCAACCCTGTATATACATATATTTTCTTTAAAAAATCATTTATTCCAGATATCACAGTCTTTTCATGTAATGTTCTTATAGCATATACAGAGTTAAAACACTTGACACTAAGACCATTAGGAAAGTGAATTCTACAAGGAGCATCGCCGTCAGTTATTGGCAAATTGTCTCCATTTAAATTATATAATTTCATCTTTATAATGATTTATTTACTTCACATAGTTTTTGTTTGCACTTTATAAAATCTACTCTGAGTGATAGATTTGTGCAATTGCTAAGGATTTGGCATTTTAAAATGTGGGTGAATGTGTCTTAAAACAGGCAATCTCCAGCAGCTTTTCTTTTTCTGAACCAGTCAATCTAAGTAAATGATGTATCTTTTGAATGAGAATGTAAAGCATCAAGCAGGATCTAGGAGCACTTTTTAAAACAAAGCAGAGATTGGTGTTTTGTTATATTTCATATAAAAAACATCTTAAAATTATTGGTTGTATCTTGAAAATACTTTTTTTTAAGTGGTGTTCAAATCAGCTAATCTTCTTCCAGGTTTGTTTGGAAAAGTGACTTTTGTGTTCTGTATCTAATGTGTCAATGTCACTCTCATAAAATTGGACCCGCTCGACAAGAAACTTAGAATTGCTAGTAAGTCTGTATGAATCTTAAGATGATTTTCTGGTATCTTTCAAATTCCCTTTAAGTTCATTTTGTATATCTCTAGTTATTGTATTACATGCCTCCGAATGAACACAATTTGCAAAACAATATACTATACTTTCAGTTATATCGCAGCGTTTCCTGGGTAATTTACCAATACTAGTGGTTAATTTATCCTGACATCAGTGAGTCAGTCGTAATGCTAACAACCCCACAACCCTGAGCGCCAAGGAGGGAAAGCCATTACTACCATTTTTCAAGTCTTTGATATGACTCGAAACCTAGACGTTCCATCACACGTTCTATCGCTACACCACTGAGACGGTTGAAAAGGGTTAACATCCTATGATAGTCTTATCTCAGAGACTAACCACAACAAAGGTTTCGATCCAGAAATAAGGAATGTGTTACTTATCTAGCATCAATAAATGCTTTGTCCACCCTTTCCCACGTGCAGATGCATTTCAACACATTATTAAGTCAACAATGTTTGAAATCAGTATGGGAAAAGGTGAGATTTACTTTTACAACATAAATGCTTTCAACTTGATTCAATAATTGGAGCCGCCCCACGAGAAAACCAACAATATCGACCCAGATCAGACTAAGCATTCTGCGAAGGCTAACCCGGACAGACACTTTTCGCCTCCTGTTGATTTTCTGTTTCAGGAATCATTACTCAGTATACCTCTATCCCCTGAGGCGGAACATGTCGGCCCCAGATAAGCCTGCGCAGGCTGATCTGGATCAATATTACGCTGAGTTCATAATGTTGGTTTTCTCGTGGAACGGCTCATAATATATACTTTCAGAGTCAAAAGGATTTCAATACTTTCTAACATTGATGATTTGCTGTAGATTTGACGAATGTGGGAACAGGTTAACAGTTCTCTCAGTGACATCATTCTAAGTGAGACCACAACAAAGATTTCTGATCTAAAGAATTCACACTCTGTTTGTTTTGTGTGTCACTTTTGGTCGAGGGTCGAGTGTCGAGTAAGAATGGTCGAGTGTCGAGTAAGAATGGTCGAGTGTCAAGTAAGAAAGGTCGAGTGTCGAGTAAGAAAGGTCGAGTGTCGAGTAAGAATGGTCGAGTGTCGAGTAAGAATGGTCGAGTGTCGAGTAAGAACGGTCGAGTGTCGAGTAAGATAGATTGAATGAGGAACAGCAGACTACTTCGAACATATTTTGTCAAAAAATAGAAAATCTTTATAATTAAATGGATAACCTATGACTAAAAGTGGAAAACATTGTGGCAAAAGGAAAAATTGCACATTTTGTGCAATTTCTTCTTTTGTCACTATGTTTTCAACAAGCTGTTTGCTGCATAGGCGTCAAAAAGCGTATATTTCTAGGAAAGTGTTAAGTTATATGACATAGAATTGGATGCTTGCATCTCTGAACTGCTCCTTCTGATCAAAATCTACAAAAGAGAACAAGCATGTGTAAGTTATAAGAAGACTTTGAACATATTTTGTCAAAACATAGAAAATCTCAATAATTGAATGGATTACCTATGACTAGAAGTGGAAAACATTGTGTCAAAAGGAGAAATTGCACAATTTGTGAAATTTCTTCTTTTATCACTATGTTTTCAAATACCAACTTAACTTGACCCCTTTCTTTGTTGTATCAACAAATTAAAGAAATTGGAAAAAATAAGACCAGTATTTATAAATTAAAAATAAAAACTGAGACAAAAAAAAAACAATTAGTCAAAAGGACATACAAAGCTACAACAAGAGGAAAACTAACTCTCTTTTGTTTTCTTTTTGCTTAGTATAAATGGTCAAACATTTAATTGCCAATTTTAAAATCCAGAAGGATATCAAAATAAACAATGATCATGCAAATGTCTTTCAGCTATCTCTGTTAACTGTTAGCCTTTCACTTTAATAGGATGTCATTGACCATTACAGACTGATTAAATAGAATCATGCTGAGGTGTACTGCTATCAGAAAGGTTTGACTGTTTGGGTATCAGGTTACATAATTTACTGAAGAATTTCCCATCTTCAACCCAGTCAGTAACTGTTCTTCTTTAATGTTCCTTGGTAAACACTAGCATCATATGCTGAAATAATTATTTAATGACACAACATTGACCTCAATTTGTGTTAATAAGCAACTGAAAGTTTGGATTAATCTAAGATTTTTCACATTTATCTCAAGATATTAATTATTAATCAGGTGAATTCAAATATTTGTAAGTGTTCTTGAATGTACTACCAACTTTCTTTTTTTTCTTCCAATAAAATGATATATGTAGAACCTATATTTTTTTTACTTTTCTCATTCAATTTATCTTACTCGACACTCGACCATTCTTACTCGACACTCGACCTTTCTTACTCGACACTCGACCATTCTTACTCGACACTCGACCGTTCTTACTCGACACTCGACCATTCTTAATCCCTCTCTAAAGAATTATTTCAGCATATGATTAATGTTAATCCAGGAATATTTAACTATCAGAGGTTTGACTGTTTGGGTATCAAGTTACATAATTCTCTAAAGAATTTCCCATCTTCAACCAAGTCAGTAACTGTTCTTGTTTAATATTCCTTGTTTATGTAACCCTATCCCTCATATAGACGTTTTTTGGCAGACAGCTTTTTTGAAAACATAGTGACAAAAGACGAAATTGCTCAAAGCAAGCAATTTCTCCTTTTGTCACAATGTTTTCCGCTTTTAGTCATAGATTAACCATATAATTATCGAAATTTCTATCTTAAGACAAAAAATGTTCAAAGTTGTGTGCTGCAGAATTGTCGTATGAGGGAAAGGGTTTACATTAATCATATGCTGAAATAATTCTTTAATGACACAACATTGACCTCAATTTGTGTTAATAAACAACTCAAAGTTACATAATTCTCTAAAGAATTTCCCATCTTCAACCAAGTCAGTAACTGTTCTTGTTTAATATTCCTTGTTTATGTAACCCTATCCCTCATATAGACGTTTTTTGGCAGACAGCTTTTTTGAAAACATAGTGACAAAAGACGAAATTGCTCAAAGCAAGCAATTTCTCCTTTTGTCACAATGTTTTCCGCTTTTAGTCATAGATTAACCATATAATTATCGAAATTTCTATCTTAAGACAAAAAATGTTCAAAGTTGTGTGCTGCAGAATTGTCGTATGAGGGAAAGGGTTTACATTAATCATATGCTGAAATAATTCTTTAATGACACAACATTGACCTCAATTTGTGTTAATAAACAACTCAAAGTTGGGATTGATTTAAGAATATACACATTTTTCACTACATTATTAAACAATAATTAATCAGGTGAATTCAAATATTTGTTAGTGTATGTGTGTAGCTTAGTAACCAAATTTTTTTTTCTTCCAATAAAATGATATATGTAGAACCTATAGCTTTTATTTTACTTTCCTCATTCAATCTATCTTACTCGACACTCGACCATTCTTACTTGACACTCGACCGTTCTTACTCGACACTCGACCGTTCTTACTCGACACTCGACCGTTCTTACTCGACACTCGACCATTCTTACTCGACACTCGACCGTTCTTACTCGACACTCGACCATTCTTACTCGACACTCAACCTTTCTTACTCGACACTCGACCATTCTTACTCGACACTCGACCTTTCTTACTCGACACTCGACCATTCTTACTCGACACTCGACCGTTCTTACTCGACACTCGACCATTCTTAATCCCTCTCTAAAGAATTATTTCAGCATATGATTAATGTTAATCCAGGAATATTTAACTATCAGAGATTTGACTGTTTGGGTATCAAGTTACATAATTCTCTAAAGAATTTCCCATCTTCAACCAAGTCAGTAACTGTTCTTGTTTAATATTCCTTGTTTATATAACCCTATCCCTCATATAGACGTTTTTTGGCACCTTTTTGGCAGACAGCTTTTTTGAAAACATAGTGACAAAAGACGAAATTGCTCAAAGCAAGCAATTTCTCCTTTTGCCACAATGTTTCCCGCTTTTAGTCATAGATTAACCATATAATTATCGAAATTTCTATCTTAAGACAAAAAAAGTTCAAAGTTGTGTGCTGCAGAATTGTCGTATGAGGGAAAGGGTTTACATTAATCATATGCTGAAATAATTCTTTAATGACACAACATTGACCTCAATTTGTGTTAATAAACAACTCAAAGTTGGGATTGATTTAAGAATATACACATTTTTCACTACATTATTAAACAATAATTAATCAGGTGAATTCAAATATTTGTTAGTGTATGTGTGTAGCTTAGTAACCAAATTTTTTTTTCTTCCAATAAAATGATATATGTAGAACCTATAGCTTTTATTTTACTTTCCTCATTCAATCTATCTTACTCGACACTCGACCATTCTTACTCGACACTCGACCGTTCTTACTCGACACTCGACCGTTCTTACTCGACACTCGACCGTTCTTACTCGACACTCGACCATTCTTACTCGACACTCGACCATTCTTACTCGACACTCGACCATTCTTACTCGACACTCGACCGTTCTTACTCGACACTCGACCATTCTTACTCGACACTCGACCATTCTTACTCGACTCTCGACCTTTCTTACTCGACACTCGACCTTTCTTACTCGACACTCAACCATTCTTACTCGATACTCGACACTCGACAATTAGAAACCCTCGTTTGTTTTACTTATCTTACAGCATCTCTAAAAACTTTGATAAAAGCCAGCCAGTCGGATGTTACACAAAAAAACAACACCTGAGGTGTTTGTATACTTATGTGAACTGTTGACTTAAACCACAACTATCTCCTTTGTTTGTCAACCAAACACTATGTTGTGGATACTCAAGGAGATTATCTCACCGAGACAAGTCTGATGAGTACTCACAAGATGGGGCTATGAGAATAAATGAACATACAGCCACCTTCCGACACCTTTGCAGCAGACGACTTATGAAAACGATGTGACAAAAGGAGAAATTAATCAAAACCAGCGATTTCTCCTTTTGTCACAATATTTTCAACTCTATTCCATGATTTAAGTATAATTTAGAGAGGTTTACCATATTTTTGCATAGAGGTTTTCAAAGTTGTCTGCCGCAGATTTGTTGTATGTGGGAAAGGGTTTTGTCAAATAATAGAAAATCTCTATAATTAAATGGATAACCTATGACTGAAAGTGGAAAACATTGTGGCAAAAGGAGAAATTGCTCGTTTTGAGCAATTTCTTCTTTAGTCACAATTTTTCAAAAAGCCGTCTGCTGCAAAGGCGTCAGAAAGCGTCTATATGAGGGAAAGGGTTAACTAGAGCTTTGGGACTTGCCAGCTGGAAACCATCAAAGGCACAATAAAGCCCAATAAACTGTAGTTTTAATCTCCTTGCTAATTACTTTAACCCTTTCACACTCGCAGAAGCATTTTGATGCTGCTGCAGCAGATGACTTTTGAAAAATTGGGGTTAAAGGAGAAATTGCTTATAGAGAGAAATATCTCCTCTTGCCACAAAATGTTTTCAACTTTATTTATCAAATATTATAGTCTTGCATTTAAAGAGATTTTTCATATTTTACTTGGATGTTTCAAAGACGTCTGCTGTATATTTTTTGAATGTGGGAAAGTACAAAATAAAACATAGGGGTTTGTATCATTAGCATACTTTATCATTTACCTGACAAGATATTTTGACCCTTTCCCACATAAGAGGCAATTTTCACAAATTGGCACCAAACAACTTTAGAAAACATTGTGGCCAAATGTGAAATGACCAACATTGTTGCAATCATCACTACCCTCTTGTATACATAGAGAGTGTCCCTCTGGCCAGTGACCTTCTGTTTGGACCAGTGAAAATTTTACTTTGGCCAGTGTAAATTTACAGGTAATTATAACATAACCAAACATTTAAGATTTCATTAATGGTGTATGTCTCTATATGTTTTCAAAGGTGCCTGCTGCAGATTTGTTTTATGTGGGAAAGGGTAAAATATTTACCTTACACAACTAGTTTAACCCTTTCTCTCATATAGACGCTTTCTGACGCCTCTGTAGCAGACAGCTTTTTGAAAACATAGTGACAAAAGAAGAAATTGCTCAAAACGTGCAATTTCTCCTTTTGCCACATTTTTTTTCCCATTTCAGTCATAGGTTGTATATCCATTCAATTATAGAGATTTTCTATTTTTTGACAAAATATGTTCAGTCGTCCGCTGCAGAATTGTCGTATGAGGGAAAGGGTTAACTGCCGGAACCTGTGCCACAATTACAGAGTCAGGTTAGCCATCATATCTGTGCCGTCTGACTCGACTCTATCTGTCTGACTCGACTCTATACTGTCTGACTCGACTCTATACAGTCTGACTCGACTCAACTCTATACTGTCTGACTCAACTCTATACTATCTGACTATACTCTATACTATCTGACTCGACTCTATACTGTCTGACTCGACTCTATACTGTCCTCTTCTCAACATTTTCTCTCATATTCCTTGAATTACTTACCTATGGTTTCTTTGACATGCAAAGCCTTATTTGACAATTCCATTTAACCCTTTTTCTGCAGCAGACGACTTTGAACATATTTTGTCAAAAAAAAGAAAATCTCTATAATTGAATGGATAACCTAAGGATTAAAAGTGGAAAACATTGTGGCAAAAGGAGAAATTACTCATCTTGAGCAATTTCTTCTTTTGTCACTATGTTTTCAAAAAGCTGTCTGCTGCTGAGGCGTCAAAAAGCGTCTACATGAGGGAAAGGGTTAAAAACAAGAGAGCCATGTTCGCCCTAGATCGCTTACCTGAGTAATTCTATCCACAATAACTCTTTTTTAATTTTTGACCAGTCAACATGGCTTGAAGTAATCTCGTAGAGGGTCACCAAAAAACATTTCTACAAAGTTATTCGGAAATTGGCCAGCTTGTAACTTTCGGAGAAGAAGATTCTTAAAGTTTTTCACTTCAGCCATATTATGAAGGCAGAATAGCCCAACCCCTATTAGCCATGATTTTTAACCTATCAACATGGCCTGAAGAAATCTTAGAGTGGGTCAACATAGAAGTACATTGTATTTCTACAAAATTATTCGGAAAATGGCAAGAGATACTTTCAGAGGAGAACATTTTAAAGTCTTTACTAAAGCCATGAAAGGCAAAACAGCCACGCCCCTTGGCGGCTACAATTTTTCACCAATCGACACACATCTCCAGTATCTCCAGCAGACAACTTTTGAAAATATTGAGGCAAAAGGAGGAATTGCTCTTTATGAGCTATTTCTTCATTTTGTCACAATATTTTCAACTCTTTTTGAATTCCATACTTTCTTTTATAGGGATCTTGCATATTTTTGCGTATATATTTTCAAAGCCGTCACAGTCTGCTACAGATTTGTTTTATATTGGAATTTGGCTTAACAGTTTGAAAGTTGGATTTCATAAATAGCATATCAGGTAATAAATTAACTTTAAATGATAGATTATCCATGCCAAAATATCCTATCTGACCTTTACAATCTGCACTTGTAAACTAAAAATAAAATGTTAATACATATTACATGCATGCACCTGGATTTTCGTGATTAGGAAATCAGAACTAAGTACACAGTCTCAATGAATAAAGCTTATTCCCTTATGTTAAAAATACAATGTATTATCAGAGTGTAGGACAAAACACCCATGGGACATAAAAACCCATAGGACAATACATGCCCATAGGATTTTTACCCATTCTAATTATAGAATAATCTTTTATAAAGGTGTCATGTTTGATGAATTGATTCTTAATTTGGACATTTAGACACATTCTCTTTTTTACTCTATCAGCAAATCCAAACGAATGAATTAAGTTAAATATGCCTTTGTTTCCATTATCAAAACATGGCACAGTAAAATAATAGTAGCCTGGGTGTTATATGTCAACTTTATCATAATAGGAAGAGAAATTTGAGCACTTCTTGCATTTTTTGTTTGTTGCAGTATCATTTCCAAATAATTGTTAACATATGACATTTTAAAATTATTTAACTTCTGAAAGAAATCATATGAAATCTGAAAAAATTAAAATGTATGTTAGATACCAAATTTTGAACATCATGCAAATTGATTTTTTTTTTCTTTCTTTTTACTGTGTTAAAAATATAGACTCGACCTGGTTATGTAAAAATTTATGTTGGAATGGTAAACTTTGCCAAGGGACTCAATTCTAGTGTTACTCAGTGTTTCTTAAAGTGTTTATTAATATTCCAAGAAACTTTCTGGAATTTGTCAAATTCAGCACAAAGAACCAAAAACACATTGTTTTGAGTTCCAGTCAGTTTACAACAACAGTAAATCAGTCAAATAACAGAACAATCATTCATGATATCTTGGTGAAACCCCAGCAGGGACCATAGTCACAAGCCCTAGACTCAAAACCCCAACGAAAACCACTCAATCACAGTCGTTGGATTTTACAAGCTAACTGAATTTATTTATTTTATTGGGGTTTTGTGCCGTTTTCAACATTATTTCAGTTATATCATGGCGACAGTTCACTTATTCATGATCCCTCTGTAAACAAACCAGTACTAGGCTAGAAAATGTGCCTTGCCCAAGAGCACTCCACCATGACCGTTGTGCCGCGACTGGGGATCGAACCCGGGACGCCCTGTTTCAAATCCCCGACGCTAACCACTCGACCATGGCGGAATGTATATTGTTTTATGGCGCATCGACAGCTAAGGTCATTTAGCGCGCATTTAAATTTTATTATTCATGTTCCCTGGGTGAACAAACCAGTACTAGGCTAGAAAATGTGCCTTGCCCAAGGGCACTCCACCATGACCGAATTGCCGCGACTGGGGATCGAACCCGGGACACCCGGTTTCGAAATCCCCGACGCTAACCACTCGACCACAGCGGATTCCTCGACCATGGCGGATTCCACAAGCTAACTAAAGGACAAACTGCAGTACAGACACACATTAGTATTACATGTATTAATCCACTTCATGCGGAAACTGAACGTTAGGATTGACACCAGCAAAGATCCATATCAGCCAGTACATCCACATAGTCTGCTCATGATCTTCACTGTTCGCCATCTCTTCACACAAGCTGGAAGTATGTCAATTGTTATAGTATTAACCATTAATTTCAAAACCTCTGAAGGAATGTTTTTGTATAGCATTGCTTATAAGTATGATGGTCCTCATCTACAAAGTTAACCCTTTCCAACATATAGTCGATTTCTGACGCCTCTGCAGCAGATGACTTTTGAAAAAAGTGTGGCAAATCGAGCAATTTCTCTATTTGCCACAATGTTTTCAACTCTATATAATGATTACATTATTATTTACAGACGTTTTCTAAAGTTTTGCTTGATAGTTTTCAAAGTTATCTGTTGCAGATATGTTGTATGTGGGAGGAAAAGGGTTGAAACTGAAATTAAAACAAATAAATACAAACCTGAGGTCCTTTGTGGTCAAAGGTTGGTTCTGTAAACTGAACAGTAAAACCAGAGCGATCTGGTCGGCTCAACTCTGACTTTATCATTATGAAAATAATATGTTTCTGATAGTCACATTCACTGAATAGTCCACATGTAAGTCACTTACTGACGGTCTTTGCTGTGTAAGTCACATTCACTTAATACATGTGTATAAATAATTATTACATGTACGTCACTTATACTGAGTGTTTGCTATTTCAAGCATTATTCGTCTCGTTTATAAAAAGGTCAATTCAATATATACATGAACTCTTTTTCATTCCTTGAAAATAAATCCCAATGCTGAAATTTCATTTATTGATGTTTTAAGCACTTCATGATAAAAATATCCCATTTTGTGACAGTTAAAAGGCTTTACTTTGAATCATGTTCTGTCTCCGTTACAGTCAAGTCGCTTTGCGCACTTCATACATCTCAATACTAGGTAACCTTATGATTATAAATCTCATCTATTGACAAGTCGCCTAGCACTCAATGTATTCCATTTCTTGACTTACATCTAGCAACAAATCTGTTTTACCACTGTTCAATTTCGATCACAATGTGTATTCCTTTTTTTTTAACATCTCCCTTTAACCCTTTCCAAGGTTTATAATCAAATCTTTTAAAGACAACTTTGAAAACATATAAAAATTCTCTTAAAGAAAGTATAATAATTTATTATAAATTTGCAGACGCATTTTGATGCAATAGCAGCAGACGACTTTTGGAAACATTGTGGCCAAAGGTGAGATTGCTCATGATGAGCAATTTCTCCTTTGACCACAAAGTTTTCAACTTTATTTAACAATTAACCTATCTGTTATGGACATTTGTCATGTTTTTGTCAGTATGTTTTCAAAGTTGTCTGCTGCAGATTTGTTGTATGTGGGAAAGGGTTAATATTTCAATGATTATTATGTCTGTGACACATCTCACTTCTTGACGTGACTACCATAAACACTTACACTATCTCTTCCGTTATAAATCACTCACTGTATGCACCAACTACATAATATATTATTAACCCTTTCCCTCATATAAACGCTTCCAGACGCCTCTGCAGCAGACAGCTTTTTGAAAACATAGTGACAAAAGAAGAAATTGCACAAAACGTGCAATTTCTCCTTTTGCCACAATGTTTTCCACTTTTAGTCATAGGTTATCCATTTAATTATAGAGATTTTCTATTTTTTGACAAAATATGTTCAAAGTCGTCTGCTGCAGAATTGTCGTATGAGGGAAAGGGTTAAATGAGTCACCCTAATCACTATCATTAGTTAACTAATTATCATGTGAAGTAACAGGTTAACCCTTTCCCTCATATAGACGCTTTCTGACGCCTCTGCAGCAGACGGCTTTTGGAAAACATAGTGACAAAAGAAGAAATTGCACAAAACGTGCAATTTCTCCTTTTGCCACAATGTTTTCCACTTTTCATCATAGGTTATCCATTCAATTATGGAGATTTTCTATGTTTTGACAGAATACGTTCAAAGGCGTCTGCTGCAGAATTGTCGTATGAGGTAAAGGGTTAACCCTTTCCCACACACAACAATTCTGAAGCAGATGATAACTTTTAAAAACATCTAGTAAAACATTTGAAAACATCGTGGCCACAGAGAGAAATTGCTTATCATGTGCAATAGCTCCTTTTGTCACAATGTTTTCAATGGACGTCTGCTGCAAATGCGTCAAGGCATCTGTAGGTAGGGAAAGTGATAACCCTTTCCCTCATATAGACGCTTTCTGACGCCTTTGCAGCAGACGGCTTTTTGAAAACATAGTGACAAAAAAAGAAATTGCACAAAACGTGCAATTTCTCCTTTTGCCACAATGTTTTACACTTTTAGTCATAGGTTATCCATTTAATTATAGAGATTTTCTATTTTTTGACAAAATATGTTCAAAGTCGTCTGCTGCAGAATTGTCGTATGAGGGAAAGGGTTAAATGAGTCACCCTAATCACTATCATTAGTTAACTAATTATCTCATATCAATTTGTTTAACACTTCAAACGTTAAATGCATCATTTAAGATGATACAAAATGCAAAACGTAGGCTCAATACATAAACAACCTTCTAGACAGAGTGGAAAAGATGAACAATTTCTTCATTTCCAACAACGCTTCAAGGATCATTTCTGCATGAAAACATTAAATCTTCATTTTTAAGTGTTAAATTGTTCAAAACAAACAACATCTCTTTTTCCAACAATGTTTACTCATTGCATCAAAAGAATATATTTTCTAGATTTCACAACATTTATTTTCTAAGTCTCAAAGCAGTCCTCCCTACAAATTTCATATCAAATAAACAGTCAACCCTTCAGCACATGCAGACGCATATAAATGCCTTTGCATCAGACTATTTTTGAAAATATCTTGAGGAGTCCACAATTTCACCTTTGCCACAATGTTTTCAACTTCTATCAATAAGTCTAGTTTCATTTACAGAGATTTTCGATATATATATTTTGGAGTCAGCTGCTGCAGATTTGATGTTTGTGCAAAGTAATTCTCTTTTCACATGATAATGAGTCACCTCATATCCTTGGAGATAATCAATTTTTGAATGTCGTTCCAACGCTCATTACTATTGTTTAACCCTTTCCCTCATATAAACGCTTTCGGACGCCTCTGCGGCAGACAGCTTTTTGAAAACATAGGGACAAAAGAAGAAATTGCACAAAACGTGCAATTTCTCCTTTTGCCACAATGTTTTCCACTTTTAGTCATAGGTTATCCATTCAATTACGTTCAAAGTCGTCTGCTGCAGAATTGTCGTATGAGGGAAAGGGTTAACCCTTTCCCACAAGCAACAGAGGTCCAGATAAGGAGGGGTTTACAGATCTTTTCCCCACAATATCTCTTGTATTATCTAACACAAACCCCATGTTGTAGGTACTCAAAAGAATCGTCTCATTGAGACGATTCTATTGAGTACCTACAACATAGGGTTAGAGGATAAAATAACGATTTTAGAACAAGCCAAACGCTCCTCATCAGTCGAGCTCTGATGCAACATATCTTCAGCAGATGACTTTGAAAAGGATTTGCCCAAAAATATGAAATATCTCTTATTAAATGAAGTTGAAAACATTGTGGCAAAGGTGAATTTGCTCATTTTGGGATTTTTTTCAGTCGTCTGCTGCAGGAGCGTCAAAATGTGTCTGTATGAGGGAAGGATGAAGTAGATTGCTGAATGTTTTCAAACACACTTCAATGCGAAATAATGTTTTAATTGAATTTAAATTAACTGTTACAATACATCAATTTGTCAATTTCCAGCATAATTACTCCTTTCTTCATTATGACCCATTGGTAACTGTTTTGTGGATAAAGATGTTAGAATAAGGTGAAATTGTTTTGCCATTTAACTTCTGACATGAAGGGAAGTGTTAACCCTTTCCCACATACAGACACTTTCTGACGCCTCTTCAGCAGCTGACTTGTGAAAACATCTTGACAAAAGGAGAAATTGCCGTCAATTTTGTCTGGGTGATTTTAAAGTAGTCTGTGGAAAAGGGTTAACAGAAAGTCACACCACTGTCTAGTATTAATTCAAACAAAATTCACAAACTACATGATATCATCTCCTCTTATTTCTTTTACAAGTTCCCAAGGCGAAAATAGTTGCAATTAAATAGATAGAAAATTGTTTAGATCTTCTTTTTAGTTGATTTAAACTTTTTGAACCTTGAAATCAAATCAATCCTTAACCCTTACCCTCATACAACAATTCTGCAGCAGACGACTGAACATATTTTGTCAAAAAATAGAAAATCTCTTTAATTGAATGGATAACCTATGACTTAAAGTGGAAAACATTATAAGTGGCAAAAGGAGAAATTGCTCGTTTTGAGCAATTTCTTCATTTGTCACTATGTTTTCCAAAAGCTGTCTGCTGGAGATGCGTCAGAGAAAGCGTCTATATGAGCAAAAGGGTTAAAGAAGCTTTTTTAAACAGACTAAAATTCCAAAAGATCATCAAGTTTTCTAACATACAACAAATCAGCAGCACAAATATGGTACGCATCATTGTGGCTTAGTAGAAATAAGATTTTTTGAGCAATTTTCCTTGTCTAAAAATGTATTCAAAGTCATCTGCTGTGCTAGCATGGAAATTTGAACCCTGAAAGGACAGTTTGTATCACAGACATGTTTAAACCTTTTCCTACTTAAAACAAACTCAAGCCGACGCCATTGAAAACATCTGCTTAAAAATATGAAAACCTCTCTAAACTGAAGTTAGATTTTTTAATCGAGTTGAAAACATTGTGGCAAAAGGAGAAATTTCTCGTTTTGTCACAAGGTTTTCAAAAGTCGTCTGCAGCAGAGGCGTCATAATGCGACTAAAAGTGAGAAAGGGTTAAATCTACTGTTTCATTTTTCCCAGTAACATTTTTCTATCTGAAAATGTCAGCATGGTACAACAATTATCTATGATGATTATATCCATTAAAAAACCCAATTAATTAACCCTTTCCCACCTGCAGACGCATTTTGACACAATAGCAGCATACGACTTCTCAAAACATTGTGGCCAGTTCATAAAAAACATGATGAGCAAGTTCTCCTTTGGCCATAATGTTTTCAACTTAATTTAACAATTAAGCTATCTTTTATTGAGATATTACAGGTTTTTGTCACTTGGTTTTCAAAGTCGTCTGCTGCAGAATTGTTGTATGTGGTAAAAAGGAATAATTGACTAGAATAGGAGGGTTGATTGTGAACCCTTTTCCACATATAGATGCTTTATGAATCCTCTGTTGCAGACGGCTTTTGAAAACATGTGAAAACCAGCAATTTCTCCTTTTGCCACAATGTTTTCAACCCTATTCATGCGATCATTAGATTTTCATTTATAGAGATTATTTATAGTTTTGACTAGATGTTTTCAAAGTTGTCTACTAGTCAGACTTGTTTCATTTGGGATAGGCTTAAAAAAAACTTTGCAAGACTACTTTGAAAACATCTAGGCAAAACAAGAGCACCGCGTATGGCACAGACGCTCGACTGATAGGTAGAAAACAGAAAAAAAAAAAGAAGCTGAGCTGAACAAAAAAAAATTAACCGGACGACCACGCCGCCCGACGCTGAGGGTCATGACAATTAATAGCTATCGTTTTTTCAAAAGTCGAGCTAAAAAATGGCAAATCTCTATTAATGCATGAAAGTTTGATTATTGAATAGAGTTGAAAGCATTGTGATAAAAGGAGAAATTGCTCATTCATAATGATCTATTTTCCTCTTGCCACAGTGTTTTCAAAAGACGTCTGCTGCAGATGTGCATTAGGGAAAGAGTTAATCAATTACTTTTTACAGGAATAATACCTCATGTTGGTTTCTTTGTTTGAATGGTGTTTTACGCCATTTTTCATTTCAACATTATTTCAGTCACAGTGTTTCCTGGACAATAAATCAGTATTACTTGTTTTATGTACCCAGATACAGATTCAATTCAGTCCATTAACCCTTTCCCTCATACGACAATTCTGCAGCAGACGACTTTGAACGTATTTTGTCAAAACATAGAAATTCTCTATAATTGAATGGATATATAACCTATGACTAAAAGTGGAAAACATTGTGGCAAAAGGAGAAATTGCACGTTTTGTGCAATTTCTTCTTTTGTCACTATGTTTTCCAAAAGCCGTCTGCTGCAGAGGCGTCAGAAAGCGTCTATATGAGGGAAAGGGTTAACCTGTTACTTCACATGAATTTTCAAAGGTGGTCTGCTTTGGATACTAGTAGGTAGGAAGTAGGCAAATATGCCAAAAACAAAATCTTTTGTGAGGAAAATATCTTGACTTATTGTTTTAACAAATATGACTTTCTTGAACATTTATGTGAAATTTGTAATGAAATTCAGTGTCATTGTATTACTTCCAAAACACTTTCAAATAATTATGATAACTCGGAACAAACAATGAGCTTAAGAAGTGATACATGTAACAAAATTAATCTTTCCTCAGGTGTATCATACACAGATAATGTAGTATGCAATGACCAGTACAATGTTTCTACTGTATATGGAAGTATAAATGACGACAGTTTATATAATGATATAACTTTTAATGGTATTTTGTCTGATTGGCATGCTGATATTGTGCATGACTTAAACATGAATTCATTATATAATAATGTAACAGTATCTGCAGATAATACATGTATACATAATTTAAATAATAATTCTTCCACATGTGCCCAAAATTTAGTGGATTTAGGGTTGAAATCAAAAGGGTTTCGAATTGGTCATATAAATATACAGAGTATTCATAATAAAATAGATCAAATTGATCTAATGTTAAATCATTCGAATAACGATGTTCATGTGTTTGGACTAAGTGAAACTAAATTAAAACATTTTCATGCTGACAGTGCTTTTCAACTTGAAAATTACCAATTTTTTAGAAGAGATAGGGTTATAACAAATGAGAGAAAGGAGGAAGGAGGTGGTATCTTTGTTTATTGTAAAAATGAGATTAATTGTAAAAGACGGAGCGATTTAGAAGTCAAGGAAATTGAGTGTTTATGGCTTGAAATATTCCCGAAAAATTCTAAAAGTTTCCTTATTGGCAATATTTACAGAAATCCAAATGAAGCAGTAGTTTGGAATGAAATTTTCGAAAATCATCTTGAAAATATTTTGAAAGAACAGAAAGAACTTTACCTCCTTGGAGATTTTAATAGAGATTTGCTTAATTTACAAACAAAAACTGCATGGTTAGAATACATGGAACCTTTTGGCCTTTCTCAAAATGTTAATGTAGCTACAAGGAAAACTTCAGTATCTACAACTTTAATAGATCATATATATTGCAATGTTAATGTTAATATAAAGTCAGTAGATGTCCCACAAATAGGACTTAGTGACCATTTTCCTGTATTTCTAACTCGTAAGCCGAACTGCTATGCCCCCAAAAAATCACATTATACAATTTCATACAGATCTTTTAAAAATTTCAATGAAGAAAAATTCATAGGTGACCTGCAGTCTGCACCATGGGATACAATTAAAACTTTCGAAGATTTAAATGAAATTGTCGATACATGGTATTCTATGTTTTTAAAAATAGTTGATTCACACATTCCAATTCGACAGCATAGGGTTAAAAATAAACAGCAGCCAAAATGGATTACGCCTGAAATAATAGATTCTATTAAAACACGCGACAGATATAAAGCTTTAAATAATGAAACAGATTATAAGAAAATGAGAAATAAAGTTACTAATCTAATTAAAGAGTCAAAAAAATCCAAATATGAAGAATTTTTAACTGAAAATAAAAACAAACCTAGCACTGTTTGGAAATTGTTTAAAGAACTAAATGTTAGTAAACGAAAGAGCAGCACTAACATTTCACACTTAAAAATTGGTGAAAATGACATTGAATACGCAAAGGATATAGCAAACGAGTTTAATGATTTTTTTGTGTCTGTAGCTTCCAAACTAAAAGAACCAGTTCAAACTTCAAATTTTGACAAACTAAAAACTTTTTGTGAAGAGAAGTTACCTGAAAATACACTATTTAATATTCCAGAAATTTCAGTTGATCAAGTATTGAAATTTCTTGTAAATATAGATGTTACTAAGTCTACCGGTTTGGATAATATTGGACCACGTTTACTTAAACTTTCAGCTTATTATATAGCAGATAGCATAACATTTATTTGCAATAAAAGCGTAAAAGAATCCATATTTCCAGATAAATGGAAAGAGGGCAAAGTTACACCCTTGCATAAAAATGGGGCCAAGGATGATATAAACAACTACCGACCCATTTCTGTGCTACCAGTTATATCAAAATTATTAGAAAAGCATGTCCATGATTCTTTAATGGATTATCTTTCTTTTTTCAAATTACTTCACAAAACTCAATCGGGCTTTCGACCAGCTCACTCCTGTGAAACTGCATTAGTGCGAATGATCAGCAAATGGCTAGAAGCTATTAATGAAGGTTCTTTAATAGGTGTAGTGATGGTTGATTTTCGAAAAGCATTCGATTTAGTTGACCATGAAATTCTTTTGGAAAAGTTAAAAGTCTATAAATTTTCGGACAACTCATTAGCATGGTTGTCCTCTTATTTACAAAATCGAAAACAAAAAGTGTCCCTCAACAATGTATTGTCCAATGATCAAATAGTGACTGATGGTGTACCTCAAGGTTCAATACTGGGCCCTCTTTTATTTCTTCTATTTATTAATGATTTACCACTTTACACAAATAATACTGAGACCGATTTGTATGCAGATGACACAACATTGTATCATATAAATAATACACTGTCATCTATTGAAAATAATTTGCAAACTGCACTTAGATCATTATCAGACTGGTGTAAGTCAAACGGAATGTTAATAAATACCTCAAAAACAAAAGTAATGCTTATTACTACACATCAGAAACGTGCTTCATTAAATATTACAGAAATAAACTTGCATCTTAATGGTGAAAATCTAAGCATGATCTCTAAAGATAAAGTACTTGGTATAGTTATTGACAACAACTTAACATGGAAAAATCACATAGAACATATATGTCGTAAAATTTCATCTAATATTTGGCTTTTGTCTAGAATAAAGCAATACCTAAGTCTTGAGCATAGAATTCAATTCTACAAAGCTTACATTCAGCCGCATATAGATTATTGCAATGTTATATGGGGTGGGACATGTCAATCAAATTTAAATAGACTATTTCGACTTCAAAAACGGACGGTCAAAATTATTCTAGATTACAATGTTGACAACTCATTTGAAAGTATGCAAGATTTAAAAATATTTACAATTTTTGACAGAATATATCTTAGAAAAGCAAAATTTATGTATAAAATATCAAAATCAAAGACTCCATCATATATTAATGAAATGTTTAACCTCCGACAAGTAAATGAAAATACAACTATAACACGGTCATGCTCTACAAACAGTTTTTTAATACCTAAACCCAACAAAGAAATATTCAAACAAAGTTTAACATACTCTGGACCAATAATTTGGAATAATTTACCTATTAATATTAAAGAAAAAAGTTCAACAATGGCATTTCAATGCAATCTAATTAAATTGATGAAAAATGTTTAAATTGTTTTTTAACTTAAAATGGGCTTTATTGTTTCTGTATATATGTATTGTTGTTGCTACATATCACTTTCAGTTGCAGTATAGTACTAGTGTATATGTGGGTAAAGTGAGGGATATATTTTAATTGATGTTGATGTTCTTGATTTACTATGTTATGTACATCTACAGTCATTTGACATTTTCATATGTATTTTTGTTGTATATAATGTAAATAATAGAGGGCCATGTGGAAGATTAGTTTTTAACTAAATATGTCACCCTCTTTAAATAAAGTCTCTTATCTTATCTTATCTTATCTTATCTTAATAGAACTTCAATAGTTTTCAAAGTTTTTACTCTTTTTAGGGAAAACAAGCTCCGCCCCCTGGCGGCCATGTTTTTCAACGGATCAAAAATATTTAAACAATCTTGGTAAAGAGTGTCCCAAGGAACATTTGTGCAAAATAATTTTTAAATCGGGCCAGTACTTTTGGACAAGAAGATTTTTAAAGTTTTAACAATGCACATATAAGGAAAACAAGCTCCGCCCCCCATGTTTTTCAACGGATTGGAAATATTTGTACAATCTTGGTAAAGGGTGCCCCAAGGAACATTTGTGCAAAATAATTTTTAAATTGGGCCAGTTCTTTTGGATAAGAAGATTGTTAAAGTTTTAACAATGCACATATAAGGAAAACTAGCTCCGCCCCCTGGCGGCCATGCTTTTCAACGGATCGGAAATATTTGAACAATCTTGGTAAAGGGTGCCCTAAGGAACATTTGTGCAAAATAATTTTCAAATTGGGCCAGTACTTTTGGACAAGAAGATTTTTAAAGTTTTAACAATGCACATATAAGGAAAACAAGCTCCGCCCCCCCTGGCGGCCATGTTTTTCAACGGATCAAAAATATTTGAACAATCTTGGTAAAGGGTGCACCAAGGAACATTTGTGCAAAATTATTTTCAAATCGGCCCAGTACTTTTGGACAAGAAGATTTTACAAAGTTTTAACAATGCACATATAAGGAAAACAGGCTCCGCCCCCTGGCGGCCATGTTTTTCAACGGATTGGAAATATTTGAACAATCTTGGTAAAGAGTGTCCCAAGGAACATTTGTGCAAAATAATTTTCAAATCGGGCCAGCACTTTTGGACAAGAAGATTTTTAAAGTTTTAACAATGCACATGTAAGGAAAATAAGCTCCACCCCCCTGGTGGCCATGTTTTTCAACGGATTGGAAATATTTGAACAATCTTGGTAGAGGGTACCTCAAGGAACATTTGTGTAAAATAATTTTCAAATCGGGCCAGTACTTTTGGACAAGAAGATTTTTTAAGATTTGGCAATTTTTCCCTTTTCTGATGCCGCAGCAACCAAAGTTCTACTTGGAATTAATTTCTTTGAACAACTTTGAAAGAGGACTACCTAAGGACCATTCCTGTGAAGTTATTTTGAAATCTGTTCATTGGTTTAGTAGGAGAAGTCATTTGTAGGAAATTGTTAACAGACGCCGACGACGACAACGACGACGCAGACGGTGAGTGATCACAAAAGCTCACCTTGCACTTCGTGCTTAGGTGAGCTAAAAAGCCGGTCCGTGGTACGAGTTTAAGAGGATATATGTCATGTAATGAATGTTTTTATTGTTTTGTTCTGTTTATTTGATGTTTTACGCCGCTTTCAACAACTTTTCACTTATATCACAGGTATCAGTGATACTTGTTTATTTATCGTGACACAAGTGAGTCAGTCGTAATGCCAACTCTAAATATCTGAGAGCCAATGAAGGAAGGCTATTACAACCATTTATAAATTACTGGTATGACTTGTTCTGGTATCGAACCCGCATCCTCTCGCATTCGATGCAGACGTCCTACATCACACTCATTATTTTCTGTTTTTAACAATAAAAATCTCAATATAGTTAAGAAGCTTTCTATTTATGTGATTAGAATTTATTTACTAGGCATATCAAATAGTTTCATTTGTGATTTGCATTATATGTTGTATTGTGGCCCACAGCCTTATTACTGAATAAATATAGTTTCTTGTTAGCATGTATCATTACATTTCTAAACGCAAAATCCATGTGGACAAAGGAATAGAACACGAAATGTACATGATGAGCTACTGTTTACACTCCGAGTAAGTACTACTGATTACATTTCACAGAACTGTTTCTGAGTATCACATTGTAACCTAGATTGACCAGCTCGGTGGTCGGTGATTGTGGCCGCAAGGTGGAGGGGCTAGGCTCCCTACAATACACATCTTACATTCTGAAATGGTAATCTGATATACTATTTAATGTACTATGCCGTTATGTATATATGACACTGGAATCGTCTGATGTCGTACTTAATGCATTATACCTTTAGTGCAATGCACATCTTACATTCTGATACACCTAGACTGCTTTCATACTTATTTTACAATAAGCCTTTAGTGCAAATCTTCCATTCTGAAAGTGCTAGTGTACTTTCGTACATATTGTGACAATATACATTCAGTGCAAATAATTTCCTACTGAAAGTGCTAGTCCCCTTTCAACCTAATTGAATAGCACCGTTCTTTGCGTTATGCTCTAAAGGTTCAAGCCATCTTAATTTATTGAAAAGCATGGCTGATAATGCCATGAATATATATATATATCAATCACTCTGTATTTCACCGATACTAAACAAAACTGGGAATGGTCTCCGGAACTTGTTACCAGATATTCAAAGTGAAAATAAGCGACAAAGATTGATACACGAGGTAAATAAACCGTCCTATTGTACAGTATCACATGTAGGTAATTCTTCGAACTGCCATTAGTTTCATACATTGAACAACTCAATTATATTCTATGAATAAAGAATTCACAAGAGCTTAAGTGTACTGCCTTGTACCACCGAAACTTGTGTCAGTCTTAAGCATAAAATAACATGCTATAAACAAGTTCCCACATAGACAATTTAATAGGCTACACACACATGCGTGTTCTGGAACTGGCAAAACAGTTCTGCTTAATAATCTTAAAATCAGACAAGCATTTTTATAAGAAAGGAATTTATAGTTGTAGCATTTTGCCCCTTTTCTGATGCCGTCTGGTAACCATGTTTTTCAACCAATCAAAATGGCTTGAATGGTTGATTCTTTGGTGTTATCCCCGCTTTCAATAATGTTTCAGTTATATCACGGAATTTCCTGGTTAAGTTTCCAGTACTTCTGGTCCATCTGATCCCGATACCAGCCAGTCAGCCGTAATACTAACCTTGTAAACCTGAGCACCAAGGAGGGCAACCATTACTTTATTTTTTTTAAAGTCTTTGGTATGACCCGTCCTGAGATGGAACCCTCTACCGGTCACACCCTTATTGTCTGAAGCTGCAGCAACAAAATTTCTATAAATGATTTAAATATTTGAACAATTTAAGAGAGGACCATCACAGGAACATTTCTGTGAAGTTTGGGTGAAATTGGTCCATCGGTTTAGGAGGAAATATCATTTGAAGCTAAAAGTTAATGTAATAAAAGGTACATGTAGAGAGTATTTTTCCTACATGTACACTACTCATGCATAATTAGCTGGGCTTGTGTGATTACAGAGAGAATCAGTGAATGTTAGTGAGCAGATATCACCCAACATATCCCAGCATGCACTCTAACAATCCCTCTTTTCCCGCTCTTCTTCATACACTTAGACATTCTCATGTTAATTCCGAAAGGACGAGGAATGATATGTGGAGAGCTTTACATTTCTCCAATTGTTACTCTATCAAACCTCTATGCCAAAGAGATATACAAATAAAACATTTGAGCCTTCGACTTCGGTGATCTAAAAATTGTTCCTGTTCTGTACCAAGGAGGGCGGGCAACATTTACTTTCATTTTTAAACCGGCACAGGATCGAACCCTCTAACACCCCTTATTGTCTGAAGCCGCAGCAAGCAAAATTCTACAAATAATTTAAATCTTGGATCAATTTAAGAGAGGACCATCACAGGAACGATTATGTGAAGTTTGGGTGGAATTGGTCCATTGGTTTAGGAGGAAATGTCATTCGAAGCTAAAAGTTAATGCCAAAAAGATATTAGAAAAGATCCCCTTGAGACTTCGGCTAAGGTGATCTAAACAAGAGGCCCAAGAGAGCCAGTATCGCTCCACTGCATAAGGCAAACATTAAATCAATATAGCCATACAAGGCAAAACAGCCCAGTCTTCTAGTGGCCATTATTTTCAACTTATCAACATGGCTTGAAGGAATCTGATAGAGGGTCACTCAAGGAACATTCCTACACAAACATTTGGAAATCGGCCTTTTACATTTGGAAAAAAGGATTTTACTATAGCCATATAAGGAAGCCCCGCTGGCCATGTTTTTCGACCAAATCTATATGGCTTGAACAAATCTGATAGAGGGGCACCCAAGGAACATTTCTACAAAATAATTTGCAAATCGGTCACATACTTTTGGAGAAGAAAATTTTAAAAGTTTTCACTTTAGCCATAAAAAGGCAAAACAGCCCCTCCCCCTGGCAGCCATGTTTTCCATATAGGCAAAAAAGCCGGCCCAATGACTGCCATGTTTTTCAACCAATCAACATGGCTTGGAGGAATCTGATAGAGGGTCCCGCTAAGAACATTTCTAAAAACTTTCAGATACTTTTAGGGGAGAACATTTTAGAAGTGATCTCTTTAGCCAAATTATGCAAAACAGCCCCTACCCTTGGCAGCCATGTCTTCCGACCAATCAACATGGCTTGAAGGAATCTGATAGAGGGTCACCCAAGGAACATTTCTACACAATTATTTGCAAATCAGCAAGTTACTATTGGCGGCAATATTTTTCGTTGGTCAACCAGTTTAAGAGGAGCAATGTTATTATGTTTGTTTCTTTCGGTTGCCATGGAAACCAGAATTCTTCATGGATACAAAAACTTTGAAGGAATTTAGGAGGGGACATTCAGAGGATTTTTTACCTGTGAAGTTTAATGCCAATTAGGCCAGCGGTTTCAGAAGCGAAGTCATTTGAAGCAAAATGTTGACGGACGGACCTATGCACAGAAGCACGACAGACAATTTGCCATGACAAAAGCTCAACTGGCTTTCAGCTAATAATTATCCTGTTCTGTACTTATTGTCTCATAATATCCATATTAACATAGCAACATGTGTTGAATCTAAGTCTGCTCCTGTGAGTCTTATGCCTTGGAAATGTGAAACATATTAATAAGAATATATGATGTTGATAAAACATGAGAAACCAATCTTATAACAACAGATTTTGAATAATATGAGACAAAATACTAATAGTACTTCGATGATGATTCTGTGATTCCTTCACGACTGTGTAAACCAGTGATTTCTAAAACAACTTTAATAGCAGACGATACCGAAACAATGTTACACGCATTTAGTAATGGGTGTGACTAATATTATACAGAATGTCACATGATATGAACATACGATAAGAAACAAGAGGGCCATGATGGCCCTGGATCGCTCACCTGACTTATGCAATGTGATTTGTCATGCCAACCACACAGTCAACCACATTAACTCATTGTATGGTCAGGTAAGCTAATGCAAGAGGCACAAGAGGGCCAGTATCCCCATCCCTCTGGGGGCCATGTTTTTTTACCAATCACCATGGGTTGAAGGAATCTCGTAGTGTCACCCAAAGAACATTTCTGATTATTTATTATTTGAAAATCGGCCAAATGTTTTTTAAGACCAATCAACATGGCTTGATGGAATCTGATAGAGTCAACCAATTTTCGTTAGAGAAGATTTATAGCCATATAAGGCAAAATAGCACTGCCCCCTGGCAGCCATATTTTTCAACAAATCAACATGGCTTGAAGGAACCTGTTAGAGGGTCACCCAAGGAACATTTCTACAACATTATTTGAAAATCACACTTTCAGAGGAGAATGTTTTTTAGTTTGGTTGCCATGGAAACCAAAACTCAGCCAAATACTTTCATCAGAGAAGATTTTTTAAGTTTTCACTATAGCCATATAAGGCGAAACAGCCCTGGCCCCCTGGCAGCCATGTTTTTCAACCAATCAACATGGCTTGAAAGAATCTGATAGAAGGTCACCGAAGGAACATTTCTACAAAATTATTTGAAAATCGGCCAAACACTTTCGTAGGAGAAGATTTTTTGAGTTTTCACTATGACCATATAAGGCAAAATAACCCCGCCCCCTGATGGCCATGTTTTTCGACCAATCAACATGGCTTGAAGGAATCTGATAGAGGGTCACCCTAGGAACATTTCTACAAAATTATTAGAAAATCGACCTGACACTTTCGGAGAAGAAGATTTTTTAAGTTTTCACTATAGCCATATGAGGCAAAATAGTCCCGCCCTCTGGCGGCCATGTTTTTTGACCAATCAACATGGCTTGAAGTAATCTGATAGAGGTTCTCCCAAGGAACATTTCTACAAAATTATTTGAAAATCGGCCAAACACTTTCGGAGGAGAAGATTTTTTAAGTTTTCACTATAGCCATATAAGGCAAAATAGCCCCGCTCCCTGGCGGCCGTGTTTTTTGACCAATCAACTTGGCTTGAAGGAATCTGATAGACGGTCATCCAAGGAACATTTATACAAATTATTTGAAAATCGGCCTGACACTTTCGGAGGATCAGATTTTTTAAGTTTTCATTATTTTTTTCTTTCGGTTACCATAGAAACCAGATTTTTGCATGGATCCAAAACAATATAAGGAATTTAGGAGAGGACATTGAGAGGATGCTTTCTATGAAGTTTCATCCAAATTGGCCAAGTGGTTAGGGAGGATAAGTCGTTTGAAGCAAAACGTTAACGCACACACGGATGCACGACGGACAATTCACCATGACATAAGCTTGACTGGCTTTCAGCCAGTGGAGCTATAAAACGGCCTAACACTTTCTGATGAGAAGATTTTTTAAGTTTTCACTATAGCCATATGAGGCTAAATTGAAAATCAGCTCAATACTTTCAGAGGAGAAGATTTTTTAAGTTTTTACTTTAGCCATATAAGGCAAAATAGCCCCGCCCCCTGGCAGCAATGTTTTTCGACCAATCAGCATTGCTTGAAGGAATCTAATAGAGGGTCACCCAAGGAACATTTCTACAAAATTATTTGAAAATCGGCCCGACACTTTCGTAGAAGATTTTTTAAGTTTTCACTATTTTTAACTTTCGGTTGCCATGGAAACCAGAATTTTGCATGAATCCAAATAATTTGAAGGAATTTAGGAGAGGAAATTGAGAGGATGATTCCTATGTAGTTTCAGTCCAATTGGCCAAGTGGTAAGGTAGGAGAAGTAATTTGAAGCAAAACGTTGATGTACGACGCCATGACATAAGCTTGACTTGCTTTCAGCCAGAGGAGCTGAAAATCCTGTACAACAAAATAATAGGTTAAAGTTAGCAATCTTGCTATTTATTTAATTTATACTTATATATTTTACAGCAATTGAGAGAACAAGCTTTTTTTAACTCTTTCCGACATACAACAAATCTGCAGCAGACGACTTTAAAAACATCTTGGCAAAAAATCTATATAAACAAAAGTAATTTATTGAATACAATTGAAAACAATGTGGCAAAGGAGAATTCGCTCATAATGAGTAACTTCCTCTTTTGTCATAATGTTTTAAAAAGTCATTTGCTGCAGTGGCATGAAAATTACTCTATGAGGAAAGGGTAATCTACATTTAACTCTGTATGTAGCAAAATCACTCCTGAGAATTAAATATTTTCACATGTGTCAAGTTCTGCCTAGGAAAGCTTGCCTACTTGATATACATTTAGACATTTTCAAACATTTTACATACATTTGATATAAATTCCGTTTTTGTATTGCCTAATTCAAGAACTTTGTACAATGGTGGCAAACATCTCTCTTGTTCTTCGAGCCAGGTTAAAACGTGAAGCATTTTGTGTGGTAGTTGTATAGTCTCATGTCCATGTAGGACAAGGAGTGTATCTACGTCCGCTACACGATACGTAAACGGCTTGTTGACAATGTGGAATGAATCGCCTTCCGCTACAGGATTGGTAATTGACATGTTTGTAATATCTAGCAAAGGTCTGTTATATTTCTCCCTATACTGAACTTTCACCATAAATATGATCACTAGAAGTGAGGCCAGGATTTGGTGAATCAGCTGAACTCTTTTCTCTCCTGAAATGTACAAACCTGAGTGTCAGAAAAAACACATGTGACGCCTGTCAGTGTCTGTAAGTGAATGCCTGATGGACAGATAGACTTACAGAGCTAGACTTAACCCTTTTTCACATACAACACATCTGCAGCAGATGAATTTGAGAGCATTTTTGGCTAAAATATAGAGAATGTCATTCAATAAAATTATAATTATTGAATATCATTGAAAAATGTTGTGGCAGTAGAAAATGCTTATTATGAGCAATTTCTTCTTTTGCCACAATGTTTTCAAAAGTGGTCTGATGCAAATGCATCAAAATGCGTCTGTATAAGGGAAAGGTTTTATAAAAAAATCTTCTTTCTTGAGCTAGGTTATATAGTAATACAAGGGCCGATAGCATAAACCTACTTCACGTCTAAACCCAACTGTAAACTCTAGTTTAATAGCAGTGGTTTGTATAATCCAAATTTAACTTGTCTCAGACTTAGCATTAAAACTGTTGGTTTGCACACAATTTAATGTAGTTGATACTTTAGGTGTATTATTATGTAGTAGAATGTGATACATATTACATTTTATTTATTTGAATAGAATTGACGACAATGAGTGGAGGGAACACATTCTTTAGAGACCGAATAAATTATTTAAAGTTCAAGACAAGGAAGAATAGAACATGTTCTGTACTTTTGTAATTAAAACTTCATTCAATTATCAAGTTTTTCAAAGTTTGCGCAATTGAAAAATAACAAGCTCTCAATTTCTCTTCTTTAACCCTTTCACACATACAACAAATCTGCAGCAGATGACTTTGGAAACATGTGGACAAAATATAGAAAATCCCTACAAATGAGGTTATATTTACTGAAACAAGAGGGCCATGATAGCCCTAGTTAACTCACCTTAATTATACAATGTACTGCAATGCAAAACACATCAAGACAATTAATTCTGAATGCAACCTCCACAGTGTTAACAACATTTTCCTTCATTTGGCCTAGTGATCTATATTTTTTTACCTGATATGACCCATATTCCAACATGGACTAGATATCATATAGACAACATTCTGACTTTCAACTTGCTCAAAGTAAAAATGCGGCCTCCGGAGTTTGAACAATATTTTCCTTTAATGACCTTGTTTCTGACCAAAACTAACCCATATTCGAATTTGACCTAGATATAATTCAGACAAACATTCTGACAAAATTTCAAGCTGCTGAAGCAAAAAATGCGGCATCCAAAGTGTTAACAAGATTTTCATTCAATTTGGCCTAGTGACCTAGTTTCAACCCTACATGACCCATATTCGAACTTGGCTAAGATTAAGATATCTTTAAGACAAACATTCTGATAAAGTTTCATCATGCTCAAATTAAAAATGCAATATCCAGATTGTTAACAAGATTTCCCTTCAATTTGGCCTAGTGACCTAGTTTTAAACCCGGCAAGACCCATATTCGAACTTAGCCTAGATATCATTTAGATAAACATTCTGACCAAATTTCAAGCTGCTGTAGCCTAAAAAGAGTTTTACAGAGTTAACAAGATTTTCCTTCAAATTGGCCTAGTGACCTACTTTTTGACCCGACATGACCCATGTCATTAAGACATACATTCTGATAAAGTTTCAACATGCTCAAGTTGAAAATGTGACCTCCAGAGTATTAACAAGATTTCCCTTCTATTTGGCCAGTGACCTAGTTTTTGACCTCATATGGCCCAGTTTCTAACTTGTCCAAGATTTGATTGAGATGAATGTTCTGATAAACTTTCATGAAGGATGCAAAATGTAGGCTGTAGAGAGTTAACAAGCGCACATGCTGAAGACACCCGACGGACAACGGACGTACAAAATGTGATCACAATAGCTCACGTTACACTGCGTGCATAGGTGAGCTAAAAAGTTGAAAACATTGTGGCAATAGGAGAAATTGCTTGTTTTGAGCAATTTCTTCTTTTGTCACAATGTTTTCAGAAGTCTTCTGCTGCAGAGGCGTCAGAAAGTGTCTTCATGTGAGAAAGGGTTAACCTTTATCTAGATCCTTTGATACTTAGTTATCAATATGAAGCAAATACTATTCAATTGGTTGTGATAATACAGGCAGAAGGGTTTCAGCAGGATTAGTATTAAAATGCACAAAATGAACTGTTATCGTAACATTTGATTTTGAAAAACTGTTCTTCAAATTGTTCCAATAATAGACAGACAATTCAAATTTTTTCAATTATCATTTTATTTCTTGTTGCCTGAATATGGCTGGAAAAGTGTGTCTGGAAGTGAAATACTTAATCACTATCAAAAGAAAGCACACATTTATCAATTTAACTAAATTGAACAAAATGTGATCAAAACAACACTGTTCAAACATCCTAGTTCTGAAATAGCTGATCTAGGGTTGATTATTGAACTAGGACTAGAAAGTCAGTGACTAGAAAAACTTGGACTAAACACTTTGGGTCAATCTAGCCATAGACTAGGCCTTATTCTGGACTAAATTAAACTATATTAATGCAATCAAACTTTAACCCTTTCCTACGCATTTTGATTCATCTGAAACAGACAACTTTTGAAAACATTTTGCCAAAAACAAAATTGCTCAAAATGAGCAATTTCTTCTTTTGTCACTATGTTTTCAAAAAGCTGTCTGCTGCAGAGGCATCAGAAAGCGTCTACATGAGGGAAAGGGTAAATTAACAAGTGGTAAAGTATTGATAATTTTACAGAATGATGGGAAGAAATACTAACCCAGGGACCTGATACCCTGTTCCTCCAGTATTTTAATAATTCTTGTAGAACTCAGTCCCAGTTCACAGCACAATTTGTCAGTCAAATCATAGTTACTCTGGCCATCTTGTAGCATAATCTGAAATGGATTAAAATAATCTATTTCTAAATATAAACATCTAGGGGCACTTTTTGCAGCAGACGAAGTATGAGAACATAGAGAACAAGAGCTCCAACTGTCACAAAATACACCCGTCCTGTTTTTTTGAGACCAAGTATAGTGATAATTGGTTGTACGTCAGGCAAATTTAGAGAGCGGACACTGTTAAGCAGTTTTGGCCATTTTGAGGGACATAAGTGTGGCGTGACTAAGATAACGTGGTTAGTTATCAAACCTGACCAAGATATTCTGCCCATCAACATATTGTCTGAGATATTATGCCCTTATACATTCTGACTAAATTTGGTGATGATTGGACAAAAGCTTCTTAAGTTATTGAGCAGACAAGACCGATTTTAGGTAATTTCTGTCATTAAAGGGTGATAACATTAGAGTGACTTAAGCAATATGGCTGGTCATTCTGCCTAAATTTGGTGATGATTGGATAAAAGCTTCAAAAGTTATTGATAGGACAATACCGATTTGAGGTAATTTCTATAATTAAAGTGCAATAACTCTCGAGTGACTTCAGCAATAGGGCTGGTTATCAATCTTGTTCGAGATGTTATGACAATACACATTTTGGCAAATTTGGTGGTGATTGGAGAAAGGCTTTTTAAGTTATTGAGCAGACAAGACCAATTTTAGGTAATTTCTATAATTAAAGGGGGATAACTCTCAAGTGACAAGAGCGATATGGCTAGTTATCGAACTTGTCCAAGATATTATGCCAATACACATTCTGACCAAATTTGGTGATGATTGGACAAAGGCTTCTAAAGTCATTGGGCTGACAACATACTGGACGCCGCCAGAACAAAAGCTCGCCCGCCCATCCGCCCGTATTCCGCAGGTAAAATTATAAAACATTCCGGATTTTTCAAACGGCGTATTAAAAGGATGGAGGTGTTCAAAACTAGCAATTTTGCTTATAAATAAATTTGGCTAAAATGATATTTTAACCTGACTTCAAGATTATATTTCAAATTTGGAAGTATTAGAATAATTTCCCATTCTCCAACATGTTTTTAAGTTTTTATCAAAATTAAATGAAATTACTTTTTTATCCTAATCAAAGCAGCAGACAACTTTTGAAAACATTGTGGCAACTTGAGAAATCGCCCATGGTGAGCAATATCTCCTTTTGCCACATTGTTTTCAAATATATTTAACAATTGTCCATATATTTGTCTAGATTTATTCAAAGTCAACTGCAGCAGTTTTGTGGTATGTGGGAAAGGGGGGTTAAATGATACTTAGCAGACTACATACTACTATCTCATGATAAGCCATTTCAACATCTTCAATTTCTTTGGTAACCACACCACTCCAAACATTCGACTGGTCCACATGACTGCAAAAAGTAAAACAATTCAGTCCTCTGAACTGTAAATAACTATTGTCAGAAAATATTTTGCAATTTGTCAGATTTTGAAATGAAAAGATTTATTTTACCATTATGCTGCTTAGACAGGTTTTAACCTATGTTGTTGGTACTCAACCGAATTGTCACAGGCGACGATTCTTTTGAGTTCCCACACCAAAGGTTTAAGGGGTCAAGTAAGGATTTTAGAACATAAAATATGAGACTTATCTATAGCTCTGCTTAGGTCTACTTTTCAAGAAATGAACAAGACATGATATATTCTTTTTCGTTGAAACCTTTATACAGATGCCAATTCAAAGTGATCTTGAAATATTGCATACATAAGTTTAAATTATTCATTTAAAGACTGATTGCAAGGTCTACATACAGAATTGCTCAATTTATCTAAAAGTAGAATTATTTCTGAATGTTTAACAATAACAGAAAATCCACAGGAGGCGTAAAGTCTCTGTCCGGGTTAGCCTGCACCGCATGCTTTAGCTGATCCGGATCGATACTATACGCAGAGTCCACAATGTTGGTTTTCTCACGAGACGGGGTCACATACTGAACTTTTCTAGAACAAATCTCTCTGTTTCTGCAACAACTTACCGGTTCATACTGCCTTACTTGGCACACAACTTACAGGTACATACTGCCTTACTTGGTACACAACTTAAGGTACATACTGCCTTACTTGGCACACAACTTACAGGTACATACTGCCTTACTTGGTACACAACTTAAGGTACATACTGCCTTACTTAGTACATAACTTACAGGTACATACTGCGTTACTTGGCACACAACTTACAGGTACATACTGCCTTACTTGGCACACAACTTACAGGTACATACTGCCTTACTTGGTACACAACTTACAGGTACATACTGCCTTACTTAGTACACAACTTACAGGTACATACTGCCTTACTTGGTACACAACTTACAGGTACATACTGCCTTACTTGGCATACAACTTACAGGTACATACTGCCTTACTTGGTACACAACTTACAGGTACATACTGCCTTACTTAATACACAACTTACCAGTACATACTGCCTTACTTGGTACACAACTTACAGGTACATACTGCCTTACTTAGTTCACAACTTACCAGTACATACTGCCTTACTTGGTACACAACTAACAGGTACATACTGCCTTACTTGGTACACAACTTACAGGTACATACTGCCTTACTTGGCGCACAACTTACAGGTACATACTGCCTTACTTGGTACACAACTTACAGGTACATACTGCCTTACTTGGTACACAACTTACAGGTACATACTGCCTTACTTGGTTCACAACTTACAGGTACATACTGCCTTACTTAGTACACAACTTACAGGTACATACTGCTTTACTTAGTACACAACTTACAGGTACATACTGCCTTACTTAGTACACAACTTACAGGTACATACTGCCTTACTTGGTACACAACTTAAGGTACATACTGCCTTACTTAGTACACAACTTATAGGTACATACCGCCTTACTTGGCATACAACTTACAGGTACATACTGCCTTACTTGGCACAAAACTTACCGGTACATACTGCCTTACTTGGCATACAACTTACAGGTACATACTGCCTTACTTGGCATACAACTTACAGGTACATACTGCTTTACTTGGTACACAACTTACAGGTACATACTGCCTTACTTGGTACACAACTTACAGGTACATACTGCCTTCCTTGGTACACAACTTACAGGTACATACTGCCTTAATTGGTACACAACTAACCGGTACATACTGCCTTACTTGGCACCCAACTTACCGGTACATACTGCCTTACTTGTTACACAACTTACCAGTACATACTGCCTTACTTGGCACACAACTTACCAGTACATACTGCCTTACTTGTTACACAACTTACCAGTACATACTGCCTTACTTGGCAGACAACTTAAGGTACATACTGCCTTACTAGGTACACAACTTACCGGTACATACTGCCTTACTTGGTACACAACTTACCAGTACATACTGCCTTACTTGGCACACAACTTACCAGTACATACTGCCTTACTTGTTACACAACTTACCAGTACATACTGCCTTACTTGGCAGACAACTTAAGGTACATACTGCCTTACTAGGTACACAACTTACCGGTACATACTGCCTTACTTGGTACACAACTTACCAGTACATACTGCCTTACTTGGCACACAACTTACAGGTACATACTGCCTTACTGGGTACACAACTTACCGGTACATACTGCCTTACTTGGTACACAACTTACCAGTACATACTGCCTTACTTGGCACACAACTTAAAGGAACATACTGCCTTACTTGGTACACAACTTACCAGTACATACTGCCTTACTTGGCACACAACTTAAAGGTACATACTGCCTTACTTGGTACACAACTTACCGGTACATACTGCCTTACTTGGTACACAACTTACCGGTACATACTGCCTTACAGGTACATACTGCCTTACTTGGCACACAACTTTTTAAAACAATGCGGTAAAAGGAGAAATCACACCACCTGCAATTTCTCATTTTCCTTTAATGTTTTCAGCCATATATGTATCTTCAATTTATTTTTTTCACACATTTTTTTCCGAGCAGACTACAATTTGAACCGTATCCATCATGCGACACATCTGCAGCAGACAACTCTGAAAACATTTACACAAAATATGGGAAAACTATAACTGAATGTATAACTTTTGAATTGAATTGAAAATGTTTTGAGCAATTTCTCCTTTTGCCACAATGTTTTCAAAAGATGTCTGTACAAATGCGTCAGAAAACGTCTGTATGTGGGAGAGTCTTTAAAATTAATATCACATCAGGTTCACAGATAGTTAGTATATGACAGGCATTGAGTCAGCCATTTCAGACTTCTTTCTGATTTCCCGGAGAAGAGCTTTACCAACATTAGCGTAATTATTACATGTGTAGAAAACATGTGCGTGTGTATCCATACTAAACAAGTTAGCAAGAAAACTTCTATGACTTGTTTACTAAACAATGAAGATACTGATCAAGCTACTTAAATGTGCAGTTTGGTAAGGATTGTTCTGTAACACAGTTAAACAATTACAATTACCTACTAAACTTCATCTTTACCACAGCTAAACAATTACAACTAGAAATACTGTGAGCAAAGCTCACTAAAGAATACCCCCCGCTCCCCTCCCAAAGCATCGGATACATTGGTAAAGTTTCTACTTTGCTTATCTTCCCTTGGAAGAATCTGAGGAGAAAAATCTTCCTTCATGCATATCTACATATAATGTGTAGCCTTCATATACAGTTTGACTCAGTAGTGCTTACAAGAAATGTAGAGGTATGTGCACAGGAGTCCCTCGCAGGCAACCTCTAAGTTGAATTATCTGCCCTTGGAAGAATCCGAGGCGTATGATCTTCCTTCATGCATATCTACATATGATGTGTAACCTTCATGTAAAGTTTGAACCAAATCCATTGAGCCGTTTAGGAGGAGTAGTGCTTACAAGAAATGTGGAGAAAATGTGGAGTCCCTCGCAGGCAACCTCTAAGTTGAATTATCTGCCCTTGGAAGAATCCGAGGCGTATGATCTTCCTTCATGCATATCTACATATGATGTGTAACCTTCATGTAAAGTTTGAACCAAATCCATTGAGCCGTTTAGGAGGAGTAGTGCTTACAAGAAATGTGGAGGTATGTGCACAGGAGTCCCTCGCAGGTAACCTCTAAGTTGAATTATCTGCCCTTGGAAGAATCCGATACATATGATCTTCCTTCATGCATATCTACATATGATGTGTAACCTTCATGTAAAGTTTGACCCAAATCCATTGAGCCATTTAGGAGGAGTAGTGCTTACAAGAGATGTGGAGGTATGTGCACAGGAGTCCCTCGCAGGTAACCTCTAAGTTGAATTATCTGCCCTTGGAAGAATCCGAGGCGTATGATCTTCCTTCATGCATATCTACATATGATGTGTAACCTTCATGTAAAGTTTGAACCAAATCCATTGAGCCGTTTAGGAGGAGTAGTGCTTACAAGAAATGTGGAGGTATGTGCACAGGAGTCCCTCGCAGGTAACCTCTAAGTTAAATTATCTGCCCTTGGAAGAATCCGAGGCGTATGATCTTCCTTCATGCATATCTACATATGATGTGTAACCTTCATGTAAAGTTTGAACCAAATCCATTGAGACGTTTAGGAGGAGTAGTGCTTACAAGAAATGTGGAGGTATGTGCACAGGAGTCCCTCGCAGGTAACCTCTAAGTTGAATTATCTGCCCTTGGAAGAATCCGAGGCATATGATCTTCCTTTATGCATATCTACATATGATGTGTAACCTTCATGTAAAGTTTGACCCAAATCCATTGAGCCGTTTAGGAGGAGTAGTGCTTACAAGAAATGTGGACATACGGACAGACAGACAGACAGACAGACAGACAGACAGACAGACAGACAGACAGACAGACAGACAGACAGACAGACAGACGGACAGACGGACAGACAGGGTGATTCCTATATACCCCCCCAAACTTTGTTTGCCGGGGGGTATAATTACTTACAAAACTTCATCTGTAACACAGTTAAACAATTACAATTACTTACAAAACTTCATCTGTAACACAGTTAAACAATTACAATTACTTACAAAACTTCATCTGTAACACAGTTAAACAAGAGCACCGCGTACGGCACAGACGCTCGACTGATAGGGAGAAAACAGAAAAAAAGCTGAGCTAAACAAAAAAATCTAACCGGACGTCCACACCGACAACAAAAAACCTTAATCGGACGACCACGCCGCCAACAAAAAACCTTAACCGGACGACCACGCCTTCATGATCACGCCGACCACGACCCACCAGGGTCATGACAAAATCTCTCGTTTTTTCAAAAGTCGAGCTAAAAATTACAATTACTTCATCTGTATCACAGTTAAACAATTACAATTACTTACAAAACTTCATCTGTAAAACAGTTAAACAATTACAATTACCTACAAAACTTCATCTTTACCACAGCAAAACAATTACAATTACTTACAAAATGCCATCTGTATCACAGTTAAACAATTGCAATTACTTACAAAACTTCATCTGTAACACAGTTAAACGATTACAATTAGCTACACAACTTCATCTGTATCAAAGTTAAACAATTACAATTACCTACAAAACTTCATCTTTACCACAGCTAAACAATTATAATTACTTACAAAACTTCATCTGTCTCACAGTTAAACAATTACAATTATTTACAAAACTTCATCTGTAACACAGTTAAACAATTACAATTACTTACAAAACTTCATCTGTAACACAGTTAAATGATTACAATTACCTACAAAACTTCATCTTTATCTCCGTTAAACAATTACAATTACTTACAAAACTTCATCGGCTTTAAAGGTCAGTGCAGCACTTTGTGAACTGTCATCAGTCATGCCTTGAAAAGAAATAAAATATGCAATATCACAAGACAAGAACGTTTGAAGGAATACATGTGTCACCTACCAATGTGTCAGTGACAGACAGACGACAGAGAAGCGATCCCCATGTCTACCTCCAAGATTGGCGACACCAAAAGAGACTTGAAGAGATTTTATAATTTAACAGCGATTATGCTCAGTTCACATTTTTGTACATTCATGTGTTATGGTAATAACACTTTTGATCCTTGCTGGATAATAGCAGGACAAGATCACAAACAAGAAAAAGGTGCATTCTCATCTGGATCTTTGCTGGTAGCAATGTTGCTTTTATTTGACTGTGTCCAAAATAGTCATGTCATTTGAGTTCAAGTTTTAGAAAAAGAATTGATTTATCCGAAAGATACAACCTCTCTTATTTCTTCATATTGAGGTTTTATACAGTCTGTTTATATTTTATCTAATCAAAAGCCTATTATACTTATAGGATGAAAATGCAAGATCTTGACAATAGCATTTTGAGGGCTTCATGCAAAACGCTTGTAACTACATCTTGTTCAAGATGTAGTTACAACCATTTTGCATGAAATCATTGATTTGAAGGAACACATTTACAAGGATTTTATCCACAAATGATAGGTAACCATTTAGCTGCATGCTAACACGTAGCACTTTATTCAAATGTTTTTATTGTGTATTGGACCAATATGCAATCATGGGTCAAATCTAGCTGACTGGGAAGTTTCACCCCTTGTCTATATATAAAAGAGTATATTTCTCATTTTTTTAAATAGCGTGCCAGGCCCTATGTGTCTAACAGCCAGCACATACTGAAACTGAAAGTGTATTTTCAATACAAAGTTAAAGACATTATGGAAGATGAAAAATCTTTTTTTGAAAATAATCTATATCAGTGAAATGATTACAATTGTTCAACTCTTACAAATTGAAGACATGAATAGTGATTATTAAAAGATAAGAAAAGATAATCTAGACATATAATATAAAATAAACTTATAACATTATTAAGAAGGAAAGAATCAGGGAAATGTTTTAAGCAAACTCTCCATTTTCTCCCAGAGGAAATTATTTGTTTTGAGCAATTTCTCCTTTAACTCATTTCTCCTTTAACTCACAATGTTTCCAGGTTCTAAAGCTATTCTGCTGTAAACGAGCCAAATACCATCTTTGACAGGACACAGAATGTCTATATATAGTTATAACCCTTAACCCTTTCCCTCATACGACAATTATGCAGCAGACGACTTTGATCGTATTTGGCAAAAAATAGAAAATCTCCATAGTTGAATGGATAACCTATGACAAAAAGTGGAAAACATTGTGGCAAAAGGAGAAATTGCACGTTTTGTGCAATTTCTTCTTTTGTCACTATGTTTTCAAAAAGCCGTCTGCTGCAGAGGCGTCCGAAAGTGTTTATATGAGGGAAAGGGTTAATACAAAGGGTTATTTACTATATGTAGCTATTAGTGGGTATTAACAACTGTTCTATATTTAGACTAGAAAAGGAAGTGTAGACATCAGTTTAGGAAAAAAGATGAATCAAAATGAAAGCCCAAATACCTGGTTTCTCACTGATAATCTCTTTTCTTTCCCACCTTCCAGTTTCTGAGTTTCTAACAATCCTAGTTGTAACTCTGGCTACCTTCAACTCGTCTCTGTCACCTCTCTTTATTGACTGATTGCTTGACCTTGTGCTTCTTGAACTTGACCTTATTCTAGATACTTTCTTTGTCTTTCTTGGTAAGTGTGAACTCCAAATTAATGAGCCACTCCTCTCATATGACCTACTAATTCTTGTCCTTCTTCTTGACCTTCGTTCACTGTATGACCTACTTCTACGCCATGACCCAGTACTAACTGAAGACAGACTCCTTGATCTGGGTGTTTTTTGTCTTCTACTCTTTATTGAGTCACTTATACTTCTATGCCTACTTCTCATTCGACCCCTATAACTGGATTGTATGTACTCTTCCTTATCCATGCAGCTAGATCTGGAACTACTTCTTGATGTTCTCCTATCCATTGACATGCTTCTAGATATGTTTGATCTCCTCCTAGGCCTACTCCTACTTCTTGATCTCCTAGACCTGTCCCTACTTCTTGATCTCCTAGACCTGTCCCTACTTCTTGATCTCATAGACCTGTCCCTACTTCTTGATCTCCTAGACCTGACCCTACTTCTTGATCTGCTCCTACTTCTTGATCTCCTAGACCTGTCCCTACTTCTTGATCTCCTAGACCTGTCCCTACTTCTTGATCTCTTAGACCTGCTCGTACTTCTTGATCTCCTATACCTGCTACTACTTCTCGATCTTGTAGATCTGACCCTAGTTCTTGATCTACTTCTGTCTAATGTGTTGGAAGTACTTCTTTCCATTGATTTTCTCCTTCTGATGTCATTATTAACTATATGTCTCTCTGTGTTGCCGCTTATTCCCCATCTTGACCTTCTACTCAAATCTCTATCTTTTGACTGAATTTGTATCCCCCAACTACCATTTCTAGACATATTTCTAGTTCTCACTCTGTCCCTACATCTGATTATATCTCTGTTTCTGGATCCACTTCTGTCTCTTGACATATTTCTGTATCTGTCTCTACTTATGTTTCTGGACCTATTTCTGTCTCTGTTTCTGGACCTACTTCTGTCACTGGATCTACTTCTGCGTCTAATGTAGCTTGGCTCAATACTTCCAGATGATAGTTCAGCTGAAAAATATCAACACACTATGTCAAACTGGATTCAAGTAGCCAATCAAAGGAGCTAGTTGAAGGCTGTTAAATAGATAACAATTTTTCAATCTAACAAGAAATGTAACAGCTGTGCATGACTTGCTTTGTGAGGGCTTGTTGTAAATCAAAACTTATTTCAACGCATCTGCAGCCCACAATGTTTGAAATAAGAGTGGCATATGGAAACAATTCTTTTTATGAGCAATTTCTCCTTAATCACATTGTTTCAAACTCTATTCAATATCTATTCTATAATTTATAGATATATTCCATATTTTTGTCTAGATGTTTCCAAATTCAACTGTCCAGATAAGCTTTATACACCAACAATGGTTGGACAAAGTCTGGATAAGCCCAATACATCAAATACAGGTTGGGACACAGTCCAGATTAGCTTTATACACCAACAATGGTTGGACAAAGTCGTGATAAGCTCAATACACCAAATACAGAGTGGGGCACAGTCCAGATAAGCTTAATACTAATGACAGGGTGGGACACAGTCCAGATAAGCTTTACAAACCAACAATGATCGGACAAAGTCCTGTCAAGCTCAATACACCACAAACAGGTTGGGACACAGTCCAGATAAGCTTTATACACCAACAATGATTGGACAAAGTCGTGATAAGCTCAATACACCAAATACAGAGTGGCGCACAGTCCAGACTAGAAATACTGTGAGCAAAGCTCACTAAAGAATACCCCCCGCTCCCCTCCCAAAGCATCGGATACATTGGTAAAGTTTCTACTTTGCTTATCTTCCCTTGGAAGAATCTGAGGAGAAAAATCTTCCTTCATGCATATCTACATATAATGTGTAGCCTTCATATACAGTTTGACTCAGTAGTGCTTACAAGAAATGTAGAGGTATGTGCACAGGAGTCCCTCGCAGGCAACCTCTAAGTTGAATTATCTGCCCTTGGAAGAATCCGAGGCGTATGATCTTCCTTCATGCATATCTACATATGATGTGTAACCTTCATGTAAAGTTTGAACCAAATCCATTGAGCCGTTTAGGAGGAGTAGTGCTTACAAGAAATGTGGAGGTATGTGCACAGGAGTCCCTCGCAGGTAACCTCTAAGTTGAATTATCTGCCCTTGGAAGAATCCGATACATATGATCTTCCTTCATGCATATCTACATATGATGTGTAACCTTCATGTAAAGTTTGACCCAAATCCATTGAGCCATTTAGGAGGAGTAGTGCTTACAAGAGATGTGGAGGTATGTGCACAGGAGTCCCTCGCAGGTAACCTCTAAGTTGAATTATCTGCCCTTGGAAGAATCCGAGGCGTATGATCTTCCTTCATGCATATCTACATATGATGTGTAACCTTCATGTAAAGTTTGAACCAAATCCATTGAGCCGTTTAGGAGGAGTAGTGCTTACAAGAAATGTGGAGGTATGTGCACAGGAGTCCCTCGCAGGTAACCTCTAAGTTAAATTATCTGCCCTTGGAAGAATCCGAGGCGTATGATCTTCCTTCATGCATATCTACATATGATGTGTAACCTTCATGTAAAGTTTGAACCAAATCCATTGAGACGTTTAGGAGGAGTAGTGCTTACAAGAAATGTGGAGGTATGTGCACAGGAGTCCCCTAAGTTAAATTATCTGCCCTTGGAAGAATCCGAGGCGTATGATCTTCCTTCATGCATATCTACATATGATGTGTAACCTTCATGTAAAGTTTGAACCAAATCCATTGAGACGTTTAGGAGGAGTAGTGCTTACAAGAAATGTGGAGGTATGTGCACAGGAGTCCCTCGCAGGTAACCTCTAAGTTGAATTATCTGCCCTTGGAAGAATCCGAGGCATATGATCTTCCTTTATGCATATCTACATATGATGTGTAACCTTCATGTAAAGTTTGACCCAAATCCATTGAGCCGTTTAGGAGGAGTAGTGCTTACAAGAAATGTGGAGGTATGTGCACAGGAGTCCCTCGCAGGTAACATCTAAGTTGAATTATCTGCCCTTGGAAGAATCCGAGGCATATGATCTTCCTTCATGCATATCTACATATGATGTGTAACCTTCATGTAAAGTTTGAACCAAATCCATTGAGCCGTTTAGGAGGAGTAGTGCTTACAAGAAATGTGGACATACGGACAGACAGACAGACAGACGGACAGACGGACGGACAGACAGGGTGATTCCTATATACCCCCCCAAACTTTGTTTGCCGGGGGGTATAATAAGCTTAATACTAATGACAGGGTGGGACACAGTCCAGATAAGCTTTATACACCAACAATGATTGGACAAAGTCCTGTCAAGCTCATTACACCACAAACAGGTTGGGACACAGTCCAGATAAGCTTTATACACCAACAATGATTGGACAAAGTTGTGATAAGCTCAATACACCAAATACAGAGTGGGGCCAGTCCAGATAAGCTTAATACACCAACGATGGGGTTAGACGATGTCCAGATAAGCTCAATACATTAAATACAGGGTGGGGCACAGTCCAGATAAGCGTAATACTAATGACAGGGTGGGACACAGTCCAGATAAGCTTTATACACCAACAATGATTGGACAAAGTCCTGTCAAGCTCAATACACCACAAACAGGGTGGGACACAGTCCAGATAAGCTTTATACACCAACAATGGTTTGACAAAGTTGTGATAAGCTCAATACACCAAATACAGAGTGGGGCCAGTCCAGATAAGCTTGATACACCAACAATGATTTGACAAAGTCCAGATAAGCTCAATACACCAAATACAGGGTAGGACACAGTCCAGATAAGCTTAATACACCAACGATAGGGTTAGACAATGTCCATATAAGCTTAAGACATTCAGAAAGGATGGGACCAGTCCAGATAAGCTCAATACACAAATTACAAGGTGGGACACACTCCCGATAAGCTTAATAGACTAAGATTGATAACATATATTCTCTTCGGACACAGTCCAGACAAACAATGGGGGACACTATAAGTCATCTTGGGCCACAGTACAGAAAAGCTTAATACACCAACAATGGGGGACAATATAAGTTCTCTAGAGACACAGTCCAGACTAACTTAATATACCAATAATGGGGGACAACATAAGTTCTCTTGGGGCACAGTTCAGACAAACTTAATACAACAACAATGGGGGACAATATAAGTTTTCTTGGGACACAGACTAGACAAACTTAATACACCAACAATGGGGGACAACATCAGTTCTCTTGTGACACAGTCCAGACTAACTTAATATACCAACAATGGGGGACAACATAAGTTCTCTTGGGACACAGTCTAGACAAACGTATTAAACCAACAATGGGGGACAACATAAGTTCTCTTGGGACACAGTCTAGACAAACTTAATACACTAACAATGTGGGACAATATAAGTTGTCTTGGGACACAGTCTAGACAAACTTAATACACCAACAATTGGGGACAATATATGTTCTCTAGGGATGCAATCCAGAAAAGCTAAATACACCAACAATGGGGGACAACATTAGTTCTCTTGGGATACAGTCCAGACAAATTTAATACACCAACAATGAGGGTTAATATAAGTTGTCTTGGGATTCAGTCCAGACAAACTGGATACACTAAAAGTTGGGGACAATATAAGTTCTCTTAGAGTTCAGTCCAGACAAGCAAAATACACCAACAAGGGTTCAAGATAAGTTCTCTGAGGACAAAGTATAGGCAAACCTAATACACCAATTGATGACTATTGAAAACATTGAGGCAAAATGAGAAAACTAATTTGTTTTCCACAAATTTGTCAACTCTTTATCAAAATTATTTATTAATTGTGCAGATATTCCAAGTGACTTTTTTTTATATGTTTTCAAAGCGGATAACTCAAACTATGTAATATCAGGTAACTGTATAAACAAGCAGTATTACTTACCAACTAAATCTTTAGTGTTTGGAAATACACACCCCTCCACCTCCTCCGATTCATCATCATCATCTTCACCTTTATCATCACTAGCCCTTCTTGCAGCTTTACATTCAATTTGTTTTCCTCTGGAAATGAGGTCCTTTATAATAACAGAACTACAAGGCCTATTTTGTCTAGCTGCTTTGGTTGCAAGTTGAATATTCTTACCACCAGGTAGGGAGTCATTCATGGCTGAACCAAAGCTTCCCTTTGCCGAGTCTTGACCTCTGCCTGCCATACGATCTACAGTTTCTGACATTGAAAAAGCAGAAATTCTCCTATTACCACCCCCTCCTACCTGGCTTGCAAACTGTATTTGTGACAAAGGATATGTTGGCATTGTATGAACCGATGCATTATCCAATGTAGAAATACTACATGCATCCATACTAGAGGTTTGGTGATGAACTAAGGGCTGGCTCATATTTTGAAATATTTGAAATCCTGAAAGATGATCCCTAAACTGCTTAAGATTCGAGCCAATCTGTTGATCCCGTCGTGGAGTGAGAGTAGTATTAGTTTGTTCAACTTCAAGTTCCATCATATGCTTTAATCCTTGACCCATTTGTTGATCTTGAACTTGAATATTATCAGTTGCTTTATTCAATAGATCATGTCTAATAGGGGATAAATGTGCACTGTTTTTTCTTGAACAGGAAGGTTTCATAAATGAGAAGGTGGTGCTAGTTGGTAAATAAGTGGTACTAATTGGTAATTTAGATGGGCTTGACGAACACTGGGCAGTTGATGGGAGACACTGGCTTGGTTTTATGTAGGCAGGGCTAGTTGGTGAGTAGGCATGGCTAGTTGGTGAGTAGGCAGGGCTAGTTGGTGAGTAGGCAGGGCTAGTTGGTGAGTAGGCAGGGCTAGTTGGTGAGTAGGCAGGGCCAATTGGTGAGTGAGCAGAAACAGTTGGTAGCAGGCGTGGGCTAGTTGGTGATTGGGCAAGGCTAGTTGGTGGGAGGCGCGGGCTAGTTCTTATGTAGGTAGGGCTAGTCGCAACATTACACTCAGCAGAATATCTTTGCAACATGTTATCACTATCTAGATATGAAGAATGCCTTATTCTTCTTGCATAAGGTTTGGCAGACATCTTTTGCATAGATTTAAACATTGTAGTTGAAGGTGTACTAATTTCAGTGGAGGGAACATTTGTATTATATTGCAATGGTGTACTTTCTATTGACGCATTGGTATCTGGTTCATGGGCTTCTGGCTTTTTATCTTTTATTGACATATTATCAACCTTTTTTGCAGTATAAAGTTCAGCCTTTTTACGAAACAAAAATGGTTGTTCTAAATCATTGTTAATTTCTATATCACTATCATCTTCGTCACAGTCTAATATAACTGCATCGTGTCCAAATATGATCCGGTGTTGGCCTTTATCAAAATTACCATTCAATTCCTGGACTGCTAGGTCATTGTCAATAGGTGTTTTTTCAGGTGTTCCTGGAAACTCTTCACAAATACTTGGTGCAGGTAATCTCTTTTTCTCCATTTCAGTACCACTCGTAGAGTTTGCTGCTGCTAAACACTCATCCAAAGCTCCTGGGTTAACATATGAATTTCCAGCCACAGTGGCATTGTTTGTTTGTTCAGTAGATTTAGGTAGACTAACAGAAGCTGAACAGGACCTCAATTTGGGATCATAAAAAGCAGTGTTATAGTCCAGATTTTTCAAATAAGTTTGCGTCTTGGATAGCTGTCTAAGATCCAAAAGGGCCTCGTCAAAGTCTGGAAGATCTGGAAGGTTTTCCAGTTCAGCCATTATGTTTTCCACTTGTTCTTGATCAATTGTAACTTCTGGAGGCATTAAAGCTGGCATCTCAACAGGGATTGACATTGATGTAATCATATTTCCATCTGTAAAATGTAAGATCACATTTTCAACCAGTTATTTGATAAATTATTCTCAGTTTATAGAGTCGACTCCTTTGTAAACACACATGAGATGAAATAATTTTACATCTTGCACTTGAATACAACAAATTTACAGTAGACGACTTTGAAATATCCAAGACGAAAATAGGGAAAATCTCTTTAAATTAATTAATTTCCTATTAGATAAAGTTGAAAACATTGTGACAACAGAAGAAATTGCTCATTATGAGCAATATCTACTTTTACCACCATAATCCCAAAGTCAACTGTTGCAGAGGTGTCAGAAGGCTTCTGTATGAAAGAAAGAGTTGAATTAAAAAAAGTGCTTTTGAATTCATTTTGTTCGTTACATACCTAGGGTGAAAATTTAAATAGAATTGTTTTCTAACATTACTACCAGTGAATTAATCTTTACACCAGTACATCAGACATTAGGATTTTGACGCCTTGGTGGTGTTATGGTAGAGCGTCCGCCTCGGGTGTTGGAGGTCACAGGTTAGCTACCCGTTCGGGTCATACCAAAAACTTTAAAAATGGTATCAATTGCGACCTCCTTGGTGCTAAGGGTTGGGAAGTTAGCATTACAACTGACTGGCTGGTGTCGGGATAAATGGACCAGGAATACTGATAACTTGCCCAAGAAATACCGTGATATATCAAAATAAGGCTATCCCAGCAAATCTGTGTCCCAAGGTGGAAAGCAACCATTTACAAAGTTTTTTGTTATGACCGGCCTGGAGGTCAAACCCGGTTCAAACTTATGGTGCAGAAACACCCATCAATTTAACACTGTTCTCGGATGGACAACAATGCCAAGTAGAACTAGAAATACTGTGAGCAAAGCTCACTGAAGAATACCCCCCCGCTCCACTCCCAAAGCATCGGATACAATGGTAAAGTTTCTACGGTTAAGGAGGAGTTGCGCTTACAAGGTATCACAGGTGTTCCTCGTAACCTCTTAGTTGAATTATCTTCCCTTGGAAGAATCTGAGGAGAAAAATCTTCCTTCATGCATATCTACATATAATGTGTAGTCTTCATATACAGTTTGAATCAAATCAACTGAGCCCTTTAGGATAAGTAGCGCTTACAAGGTATGTGCACAGGAGTCCCTCGCAGGTAACCTCTAAGTTGAATTATCTCCCCTTGGAAGAATCTGAGGCGTATGATCTTCCTTCATGCATATCTACATATGATGTGTAGCCTTCATATACAGTTTGAATGAAATCAACTGAGCCCTTTAGGAGGAGTAGCGCTTACAAGGTATGTGCAGAGGAGTCCCTCGCAGGTAACCTCTAAGTTGAATTATCTCCCCTTGGAAGAATCTGAGGCGTATGATCTTCCTTCATGCATATCTACATATGATGTGTAACCTTCATGTAAAGTTTGAACCAAATCCATTGAGCCGTTTAGGAGGAGTAGTGCTTACAAGAAATGTGGAGGTATGTGCACAGGAGTCCCTCGCAGGTAACCTCTAAGTTGAATTATCTCCCCTTGGAAGAATCCAAGGCGTATGATCTTCCTTCACGCATATCTACATATGATGTGTAACCTTCATGTAAAGTCTGAACCAAATCCATTGAGCCGTTTAGGAGGAGTAGTACTTACAAAAAATGTGGAGGTATGTGCACAGGAGTCCCTCGCAGGTAATCTCTAAGTTGAATTATCTCCCCTTGGAAGAATCTGAGGCGTATGATCTTCGTTCATGCATATCTACATATGATGTGTAACCTTCATGTAAAGTTTGAACCAAATCCATTGAGCCGTTTAGGAGGAGTAGTGCTTACAAGAAATGTGGAGATATGTGCACAGGAGTCCCTTGCAGGTAACCTCTTAGTTGAATTATCTCCCCTTGGAAGAATCCGAGGCGTATGATCTTCGTTCATGCATATCTACATATGATGTGTAACCTCATGTAAAGTTTGAACCAAATCCATTGAGCCGTTTAGGAGGAATAGTACTTACAAGAAATGTGGACATACGGACAGACATACAGACAGACAGACAGACAGACAGACAGACAGACAGGGTGATTCCTATATACCCCCACAAACTTTGTTTGCGGGGGGTATAAAAAGCTAAAGGGCCCATACCTCCAGCTGAAATAGGGGGGTTTAGTGAGCCATTGAGTGTGGATAAGGATGAAAATTTGCATCTCATTCTTTTCTTTTTCCAACACTTCGGTCTGTCTCCTGAAATAAATTTTGATTATTTACCCCTGTAGCTGCAGCAAACAAATTCAAGACAATGATTGGGCATTTTCTACTTTTAAGCAGACTTCTCCTATCAGGTAAGCCTTTTCCTGAAAAATCTTCAGCTTTAAAACAAGAGGGCCAAGATGGCCCTAAATCGATCACCTAATTGATAGTAAATTAGTAGCAAATATTTAACTGCAAATATCTTGGAAAATTTTATCAGGGAATGCAAATGAAACTGCAAAGGAGTGGACACTTCTCAAGAAACAGCTTATCAGTAAAGGCCATTTATATCTTGAAATCTAACAAGAACTTTAATAAGAATGGAATTATAAAGTTTTTGTCATTTTGCACCTTTCCTGATGCCGCCTTGCTGCCCTGTTTTTCAACGAAATCAATATGGCTTCAACAGTTTATTTAGAGGGTCACTTAAGGAACATTTCTACCAAATTATCTTGCAATCGCACAAGTAGATTATGGAGGAAAAGGATTTTAAAATTTGGGTATTTTTCTCACTTTCTGATGCCGCAGCAACCAAAGTTATCAATGGAATTTAAATCTTTGAACAATTTTGAAAGAGGACCACCAAAGGAACATTCTTGTGATGTTTTGTGGAAATTGGTCTATTGGAATGGTAGGAGTTGGTTGTCATTTGTAGCTAAAAGTTCAATTTACCCTTTTTGTGACGACGCCTGGTTGATATGATTGTGTAACCAATCAAAACGGCTTAAACAAATTAAATAGAGGATCATTACAGTAAGATTCGTATTATATTTTCTTAAAATCAGACAAACACTTTCATAAAAAATGGAATTTTCAAATTTTGTTATTTTGCCCCTTTTCTGATGCCGCCTGACTGCCATGTTTTTCGACCAATCAGTATGGCTTGAACACATTTTATAGAGGGTCACCCAAGGAACATTTCTACCAAATTATATTTGAATCTGACAGGCAGATTCGGAGGAGAAGATTTTTAAAGTTTGGACATTAAATCGATCACCTGATTGATAGTGTATGGTGAGTGTAAGGAACGACAACTCTGCGAAGGAGATTGCCCTTGCATAATACTCTGCCAAGTGTTACCTCCCTTAGACCATCAATCTAATAACCATATGTCATTTGAAGCAAAAAGTTAATTTTACTCCTTTTCTGATGCTGCTTGGTTGCTATGCCTTTCAACAAATCAATATGGCTTGACAAAGTATGTAGATGATCAATGAAAGAACATTTCTACAAAACTATCTTTAAATCAGACAAGCACTTTTATAAGGATACTTTATTAAAGTATTGTCATTTTGCCCCTTTTTTGATGCCGCCTGACTGGCATGTTTTTCGACCAATCAGTATGGCTTGAACAATTTTTATAGAGGGTCACCCAAGGAACATTTCTACCAAATTATATTTGAATCTGACAGGCAGATTCGGAGGAGAAGATTTTCAAAGTTTGGACATTTTGTCCCCTTTCTGATGCCGCAGCAACCAAAGTTCTCAATGGAATTTAAATCTTTGAACAACTTTGAAAGAGGCCAACCAGAGGAACAGTCCTGTGATGTTTCACGAAAATTGTCCTTGGAGTTTGGGAGGAGTTGATGTTTAAAGCTAAAAGTTAACACCGGACGGACGACGGATGACGGACGACGGACGACGGACAAAAAGTGATCAGAATAGCTCACCTTCAGCCTTCGGCTAAGGTGATCTAAAAACATCTAGGCAAGCATATGGAACCAGCATTCAGGTCAAACCAAAAACTTGGAGGCTCTTAATGCCCAGGAAATGCTGTGATATCTTACTAAATGTACATTTAACCCTTTTCTCACCTGCAGACGCATTTCGACGCAATAGCAGCAGACGACTTTTGAAAACATTGCGGTCAAAGGTGCAATTGCTTGTTATGAGCAGCTTCTCTTTTGGCCATAATGTTTTCAAGTTAATTTAACAATTAAGCTATCTTTTATGGAGATTTTTCAGGTTTTTGTCACTATGTTTTCAAAGGCGTCTAAATTCAGATTGTCGTATGTGGGATAGGGTTAATGCCCAGGAAATGCGGTGATATCTCACTAAATTTACATTTAAGCTGTGCTCTTTGAGAACCAGCCTCACAGTATTTTTGACAAATGTAGAAAGCACTCAATTTGAACATTCAAACTATATGACAATTGATGCGCAGGGTGAAACAGACTTACACTGATCACAAATGTCATCTGGTTTTCCACGATGCCGTTCATTTATTAACTAATTCCCATTAACCCTTTCCCTCATACGACAATTCTGCAGCAGACGACTTTGAAAATATTTTATCAAAAAATAGAAAATCTCTTTAATTGAATGGATAACCTATGACTAAAAGTGGAAAACATTGTAACAAAAGGAGAAATTGCATGTTTTTTGCAATTTCTTCTTTTGTTACTATGTTTTCAAAAAGCCGTCTGCTGCAGAGGCGTCAGAAAGCGTCTATATGAGGGAAAGGGTTAACAACAGATGTACAGACACTTTCTCTAAATTACTGTACTGTTATTGAAAAGAGTTTAAAACAAACATTGAAGCAAAAGGTGAAATTGCACATGATACCACAATGTTTCATAGGTTGTCTGCTGCTGATTCATGTTAATCAGGGAAGAGTATCCTTCAAAGGATTTCTGTGAAACCTTCAAAATCAGACAAGCAATTTCAGTTGAAAAAAATTTGTATAGCTTTGTAAATTTGCCACTTTTCTTTTGCTTACAAGCCATGCTTTTCTTCCAATCATTAGGTTCAAACTATTCTTTTAGAGAGTCACCAAGGATGTTGTTTTTTCAACCAATCAATATGTCTTGAAGAAATTTTGTAGAGAAACACTTTCTGCCAAATGATCGTGGATTCAGACAAGCAGTTTCAAAGCAGAAGGATTTTAAAGTTTTGTCAATTTATCCCCTTCTGATGTGACGGAAAATAGACAAGACTTCTTTTTTCTTTGGAGACCACAAAAGGAGCGTTCCTGTAAAATTTAGTTGAAATTGTCCCAGAGAATAAGTAGTAATTGCTGCAAGTGATGAGCAACACACTTTGCAAAATGACCGGCAGATCCAGGGCGACTATAAAAGATAACAAGAGGGCCATGATGGCCCTTTATCACTCACCAGAGTTATGCCAACCACATATTTAATTACAAGATTAACTCATTTTGTGGTCAGGTAAGCTTTTACTAGAGTGTTAACAAGTTTTACGTTCAAATGGCCTAGTGACCTAGTTTTTGACTGGACTAGAGCCATGTTCAACATGCTAAAATTAACAAACGTTTAGACAAAGTTTCAAGCTGCTTAACCCTTTCCCTCATACGACAATTCTGCAGCAGACGACAAAATCTCTGTAATTGAATGGATAACCTATGACTAAAAGTGGAAAACATTGTGGCAAAAGGAGAAATTGCACGTTTTGTGCAATTTCTTCTTTTGTCACTATGTTTTCAAATAGCCGTCTGCTGCAGAGGCGTCAGAAAGCGTCTATATGAGGGAAAGGGTTAAGTAAAATATGCGGTCTCTAGAATGTTAACAAGATTTTTCTCAAATTTGATCATGTGACCTAGTTAAAAAGTGTTAAAAAGATTTTCTTTCAATTTGACCTTGTGACCAAATATGACCTCACATGACCCAGTTTTAACCTTGGCTAGATTGGAAGGAGATGTATGTTCTGATTAACTTTCATAACGATTGGATGTAAAATGCTGCCAGTAGAGTGTTAACCCTTTCCCTCATACGACAATTCTGCAGCAGACAACTTTGAACATCTTTTGCCAAAAAATAGAAAATCTCTATAATTGAATGGATAACCTATAACTTAAAGTGGAAAACATTGTGGCAAAAGGAGAAATTGCACGTTTTGTGCAATTTCTCCTTTTGTCACTTTGTTTTCAAAAAGCTGTCTGCTGCAGAGGCGTCGGAAAGCATCTATATGAGGGAAAGGGTTAACACCTTGAGCTCACCTTGTACAGGTGAGCTAAAAATCAAGTGAATGTATAATCATGCTTACTGTCTAGAGTTGGTTCAATTTGTGATATGATGTCCCCAACAGATTGGGCCTGATTCTGACGGTAAAACCTAGACAGAGTCGTGTAAACCTGTAATAAACGTGCACTGTCAAAGTTTCGGAATTGAGATGATCTTTAGTTATCTCCAAACTTTGACTGAACTTACATGTACCAGTTCTATCCGTACGGTTAGATTAACAGCAGTCTTGAAACTATTCTTTAACTCTAACAACCACTTGGTGAAGTCACTACTTCTAATCTTAACCCTTTCCCAAATACAGTAAATATGCAGCCGATGACTTTGAAAACACACATGCAAAAACATGGAATAATTAATGAAAAAAAGTGGAAAACATAGTGGAAAAAGGTGAAATTGCTCGTTTTGAGCAATTTCTAATTTTGTCACAATGTTTTCAAAAGCTGTCTGCTGCATATGTGTCAAAATGAGTCTACAAGTTGGAAAGGGTTAAACCTTTGCAACTTGGAAAAGCATATTGAAACATATGCCACAGATGCTTTTTTGAAACAATTATTGCAACAGGACAAATAGTTCATAATGAGCTGTTACTACTTTAGTAATAATCCTTTCAGTTCTATCCATTAGTTATACTTTTACTTAGAGGCTTCTCTATATATTTATTTGATGTTTTCCAAGTTGTATACTGCAGTTTTATTTTATATGGGAAAGGATTAATCTATTGCCCTTCCCTTAATTGAACCCTAGTTTTCCACTCTTAAGGCTTAACCCTTTCCTACATACAACAAATCTGCAGCAGATGACTTAGAAATTATAAAGTCAAATATAGAGAATGTCTTTAAATGATCGTATGATTATAGAGATAGTATGATTATAGAATAATAGAGTTGAAATCATTGTGGCAAATGGAAAAATTGCTCATTATGAGCAATTTCTCCTTTTGCCACAATGATTTCAAAAGTCGTCAGAGGCATCAAAAAGCATCTAAATGAGGGAAAGGGTTAAGCTCCAACCACTAAATAAATAATTATCATAAAAATAATTTCCGAATAACACATACAAGCTAAAAATGACAGCCATAATTAAAACTAAATTTCCAATCGTTTTAACATTTCCCACATACGACAAAACAACTTTGGAAAAATGTATCCAAATATATATAACATCCCTATATATGAAAGTTTAACCCTTTCCCTCATATAGACGTCTGCTGCAGAATTGTCGTATGAGGGAAAGGGTTAATGATTGAATAAGGTTGAAAACATTTTGACAAAAGTAATTTACAGAAGACGAATTTGAAAACATCTTGACAAAAACACAAAATATCTCTATAAATGAAAGTATAATTACTGACAAAAGTTAAAAACATTGTGGCAAAATGAGAAATAAAACAAGCAATTGCTCCTTTTGTCGCAATGTTTTTCAAAACTCGACAGTTATAAAGACATCAGAAAGCGTCTATATGTGGGAAAGAGTTTATTAAGTCATCTATTTTCTTTGGAAAAGTAAAACAAAATTGAACCACAATTTATCTAACAAAAGAGACACATGGTATGATGTACCTTATAACCACATACCCGTGACGTAGATAAGTCTTATCTACGTCCATGCATATACCCATGACCTTTTGGAAAATAAATAGACGGTGCCAGAAAGAACAAACCTTTTGTGCTAATTCTGCATTGTTTATAATGGTAGATATGTAAGAGTCTAGTTCAGTATATGTCTCTTCTGCTTGAACCATAGAGAAGCCCTCTGCTACCTCACCTCTCTGGAGCAACTCACTAACATACACTTCAGGGTTCTGAAAAATCAACACTTTACTGTGAGCTCAAATTTCAACATACACTTATTAGCTCTTACTTTGACGGGAACATTTTAACATACACTTCAGGTCCTTAACCCTTTCCCTCATATAGATGCTTTCTGACGCCTCTGCAGCAGACGGCTTTTTGAAGTAACATGGCAAAGTAACAAAAGAAGAAATTGCACAAAACTTGCAATTTCTCCTTTTGTCACAATGTTTTCCACTTTTAGTCATAGGTTATCCATTCAATTATAGAGATTTTCCATTATTTGACAAAATATGTTCAAAGTCATCTGCTGCAGAATTGTTGTATGAGGGAAAGGGTTAAAAAAATCTATCAAAATCTTAATAATTATCAATTCAAAAGAAATCAAAGTGTTTTACAAGAACTGTCACAAAAACATGACCTATGGTGTGTTAAAGCTGTCTGCTTTTAAAGGATAAAAAATTGTGTGAGATTTGAAAACTAAGTGGGAGTAGCAAGTCTTACTTCCAAATATTTTGAACTTTACATGACAATTATGGATTAGTCTTATGTCATACCTTTTCTTCCTCTTCCTCTCCGCTGTCAAACCCAATATACGGCAGAATGTCTACAGTCTCCTTAGCAACAAGGTCAGCAATAGAGGGTACTGATTCCACTACAATATTATCCTGAAAATATTCATTTCTGTCAATCAATTATGCTATTTACAGATATAAGAGTAGTCAATCGACAACCAAGCTATCAGTGGGGTCAGGACAATTAAAATCTTTATTTTGCTTATGTCCCTAGAGATGACATTGACACAGATGACAGGTTGACAACTACTTCTAGGGCAAAGTTGTTTTCTCTTTTTTTATACCGTAACTATCAAAACCAACTAGTGGTTTCGTCATGCATGATTTATATTAAAAACAAATTCAGACCAAATTGAGTATAACTAGGGCTGTCACAAGCACACTTAATTCCCTCGGTTGGCAGGTGAATATGGCTGAAAAATTGTTGAGAACTGTGTTAACCCTTTCCCTCATACGACAATTCTGCAGCAGACGACTTTGAACATATTTTGTCAAAAAATAGAAAATCTCTATAATTGAATGGATAACCTGTGACTTAAAGGGGAAAACATTGTGGCAAAAGGAGAAATTGCTTGTCTTGAGCAATTTCTTCTTTTGTCATTATGTTTTCAAAAAGCTGTCTGCTGCAGGTGTCAGAAAGTGTCTATATGACGGAAAGGGTTAACCCATAATTAATCAGACCCTAATAAGGGCACCTCTACTCCATCTTCTGGTACCCTTAACCAGGGGTCAATGTGTCATGACATACATTCAGTACATGAGGAACTGCTGTGCCAAGTTTGAGCTTCTGGGAAAGTGGGATGGATATGGTAAATCCTAGATAGCCCCAAATTTATTTTGATGTATATAAATAACCCTTTTCCTGAAACAACTATGTAGCAGACAACTTTGAAAACAAAGATTTATGCAAAACTATGAAAAATCTCTATGAATGAAAGTATAATTAACTCATCTTGCTACTATGTTTTCAGACATAAACTGCTGCAGATGTATCAAAATGCAGAAAAGTGTTAAACTAATTTACACATAGTGAGGCATTATTTAACCCTTTCTCACATACAGACGCTTTCTGAGGCCTCTACAGCAGACGACATCTAAAAACCTTGTGGCAAAATGAGAAATTGCTCATAATTAACAATTTCTACTTTTGCCACAATATTTTATTTTTTTTCCAGTAATTATACCTTCATTAATGGAGAAATTCTGTACTTTTTTCAAGATGTTTTCAAAGATGTCTGCTGCAGATTTGTTGTATTTCGGAAAGGGTTAACTAATTCTGGATGTAAAAAAATGACGAAATAGCAAGTTTTGAGACATTTTTCCTTTTATCACCACATGATCTGCTACAATTGTGACAAATGTCATCTATATCAGGTAAAGTGTAAATGTATTTTTGCTCTAAAATACCTTGGATCGATCTTCCACTGCCACAAAACTTGTATATGGCGTCACAATGGAAAACTTTTTACTGAGATCAATGATATACTGCTTTCTATCTGCTTTCAGCACCTGAAATTAAACATAACAGTTTCATGTATTTTCCATTGACATTGTTTCATCACTTCAACCTTTGCCACATACAAACAAGAGGGCCATGAGACCCTGGATCGCTCACCTGAGAATCGGCTATTTAAGACTTACCTCTTTCAAAATGGCAAAATGAGGTTTTTGCCTGGCGGCAATGGTTGTTGACTGGAAGCATTTTCTGACAAAGCTTATTGATTCTTAACAGTTTGTTACAAAGAAGTATTTATACTTCTCAACACAACTGTAAATGAAAGTATGTGCGTGATTTGTAATTTAATTGGGCTAGAGTTAAAGCCTAGTTTTTATGTTGGCATAAACATTATTTACCAGGTTGACACGACCTGCCTTTCTTTTCATTTTATTTCATTTCTAGTTGCAAGATAAACAAGACGGCCATGATGGCTTGATATCGCTCACCTGATTTTTTTTTTTTTTTCACTTTAGCCATATAAGCCCCGCCCCCTGGCAGCCATAGTTTGTGACCAATCAGCATGGCTTAAAGGAATCTGATAGAGGGTCACCCTAGGAATATTTTTACAAAATTATTTGAAAATCGGCCAAACACTTTCGGAGGAGAAGATTTTTTAAGTTTTCACTCAAGCCATACAAGGCAAAATAGCCTTGCCCCCTGGGGGCCATGTCTTCTTCGACCAATCAACATGGCTTGAAGGAATCTGATAGTGGGTCACTTAAGGAACATTCTGAATCTTTATCTTGAAAAATACTCAGAGGTCGTTGACCTTCTCCAGAAGCGAATGTAAAGGTAGAATTTCTGTTTTCAATATCTGCATCATCCAACAATGTGTCAATATTGCCAATGTAAAGGACATTTGATAAATAAATGAAGTTTTTATCGTATTCACAAAGTCAGTTATAACAATTTTGCCAATTTTAAAGGGCCATAATTCAGTCATGCATGACGGATCTGGCTGGTTTTCGAAGGGAACCAAGCTCTCATGTATATCTAGCTACTGTATAAGTTTTGTAAACATTGGATAATAAATGATGACTTTAACTTCTTCACAAGGTCAATTATAGCAATTTTGCCAATTTTAAAGGGCCATAATCCCGTCATGCATGGATGGATCTGGCTGGTTTTCGAAAGGAACCTAGCTCTCATGTATATCTAGCTACTGAATAGGTTTTGTAAACATCGGATAATAAATGAAGACTTTATCGTGTTCACAAGAAATTGTCAACGGACGACGGACAAAGGGCGATCACAAAAGCTCACCTTGTCACTACGTGACAGGTGAGCTGAAAATGCGGTATCTATAGTTTTAACAAGATTTTTCTACAATATGGCCTAGTGACCTAGTTTATGACAGGACATGGCCCATATTCAAACGTAGATATCATCAAGACAAACATTCTGACAAAGTTTTAACATGCTTAAGCCCAAAATGCAACTTCCAGAGTATGACAAGATTTTCCTTCAATTTGTCCTAATGCCCTAGTTTTTGACCCCACATGACCCATATTTGGATATGGCCTATATACACTGGCACCCCTCTATAACACTGTACTTGGGAGCCATGGTCTCGCACAGTGCTATAAGCGGGGTCAAAGTTATAACGCTGTTCCAAAAATCATAACTCCACCCACCCACCTATAACGCATACACTAATTCAATTGCAAAGAGAGAGTGTTATATGTCTCTGGCTAAAACAAGTTTGAAAGTTATTTTTGGACCGAATAATACGCATTTCTAATCGTCGATCTTTAACAGGGTTATTTCGTTGACAATTCGCGGTAATTGCAGTGATCTTTCGAGATTTACCGAGTGGCTGGAGTACTTTCAGTTTTGCAATATTTGCGGAAGTTTACAATGGATACATGTCTCGTGCGCATGTCTATTCAACGGCCCCAATGAGCGATTTCGACTTCTTAACTCGCATAACGAGAGTTGAAAGTAAGCGAACTAATCTACTCGACGTACGACACCCACTATTTGACGGGTAACACGAGATCAAAGATGCACTAAAGGTTGCCATTTTGTAAACAACACAAGACTTCGTGAATGGTTACTCGTGTGGTGTACTGCGCACATGTGCAGATTTTCTACTCTAGTAACTGGATAGCAGCAGCCGAAACCGCTCAATAGTGATAGTTTTACATATCGCAAATACGATTGGCTGGAATAGTCACGTGTATTTTGGGGTTTTCCAAGTTATATTTGTAGAAGAAATAGATGACATCCAAACAATAATTACACCCGATATCAATTTTTTTTTCTGTCTATTGTTGTAATATTGAAAGCCGGTCGATAACGATATCGATTTTTTTTTACCTGTATATTGTTGTTGTAATGTTGAACATAGCGTTATGCAAACATGTGGATTAACTGCAGTGGAGATCAATTACTCCGATCCGATCGTATACTATTTTGGTGTTTCAAACGTTAGGTTTTTGAAAATTTATAATTCTATTCCCAAATATTTCATGCAATAAATTTTGGGAGCCAAGCAAGACCAGTGTTATAATGGGATCCGCTTTAAAACGGAGAGTGTTATAGAGGGGTGCCAGTGTATTATCAAGACAAACATTCTGACAACATTTCAAGCTGCTCAATTCAACAAGAGCACCGCGTAGGGCACAGACGCTCGACTGATAGAAAACAGAAAAAAAGCTGAGCTGAACAAAAAACCTTAACCGGACGACCACGCCGCCGCCACAAAAAAAAAGCTTAGCTGAACAAAAAACCTTAACCGGACGACCACGCCGCCACCACAGAAAACAAGAGGGCCATGAGGCTCTGGAATCGCTCACCTGAGAAAGGGCTATTTAAGACTTTACTCTTTCACCGCCAATGGCAATCTTTCTGACAAAATTTCAGGCTGCTCAAGTCAAAAATGCAATCTCTATAGTGTTAACTAGATTGTTCTACAATTTAGCCTAGCGACCTAGTTGTTGACATGACCTGACCCATATTCGAACTTGACCTAGATATCACTAAGACAAGCATTCTGACAAAGTTTCAACATGCTCAAATTAAGAATATGGCTTCCAGAGTGTTAACAAGATTTTCCTTCAATTTGGCCTTGTGACCTAGTTCTTGCATCAATATGACCTATATACTTGGCCTAGATATCACTAAGACAAACATTCTGACAAAGTTTCAACATGCTCAAGCCAAAAATGCGGCTTCCAGAGTGTTAACAGGATTTCCCTTAAATTTGGCCTAGTGCCCTAGTTTTTGACATGACATGACCCAGTTTCGAACTTGGCCTAGATATCATCAAGATAAACTTTCTGACAAAGTTTCAACATGCTCAAGTTTAAAATATGGCTTCCAGAGTGTTAACAAGATTTTCCTTCAATTTGGCCTAGTGACCTAGTTTCGAACTTGGCCTAAATATCACTAAGACAAACATTCTGACAAAGTTTCAACATGCTCAAGCCAAAAATGCGGTTTCCAGAGTGTTAACAAGATTTTCATTAAATTTGGCCTAGTGACCTAGTTTTTGACCCGACATGACCCAGTTTCGAACTTGGCCTAGATTTGACGGAGATATATGTTCTGATAAACTTCCATGAAGACTGGATGCAAAATGTTGCCTCTAGAGTGTTAACAAGCAAATGTTGATGACGGACGACTGACGACGGACAAAAGGCGATCACAAAAACTCACCTTGAGCACTTTGTGCTCTGGTGAGCTAAAAAGCTGAGCTGAACAAAAAACCTTAACCGGACAACCACGCTGCAGCCAACGACGACGCCAGGGTCATGACAATAGCTCTCCAGAGTGTTAACAAGATTTTCATTAAATTTGGCCTAGTGACCTAGTTTTTGACCCGACATGACCCAGTTTCGAACTTGGCCTAGATTTGACGGAGATATATGTTCTGATAAACTTCCATGAAGACTGGATGCAAAATGTTGCCTCTAGAGTGTTAACAAGCAAATGTTGACGACGGACGACTGACGACGGACAAAAGGCGATCACAAAAACTCACCTTGAGCACTTTGTGCTCTGGTGAGCTAAAAAGCTGAGCTGAACAAAAAACCTTAACCGGACAACCACGCTGCCGCCGCCGACGACGACGCCAGGGTCATGACAATAGCTCTCGTTTTTTCAAAAGTCGAGCTAAAAATGTGATCTCTACAGTATTAACAAGATTGTTCTACAGATTGGTCTAGTGACCTAGTTTTGACCTGACCTGACCCATATTCGAACTTAGCCTAGATATCATTGAGAAAAAATATTCTGACAAAGTTTCAACATGCTCAAGCCAAAAATGCAGCTTCCAGAGTGTTAACAAGATTTTCCTTTAATTTGACCTAATGCCCTAGTTTTTGACCCCACATGACCCATATTTGAACTTAGCCTAGATATCATTAAAATAAAATATTCTGACAAAGTTTCAACATGCTCAAGCCAAAGATGCGGCTTCCAGAGTGTTAACAAGATTGTTCTTCAATTTGGCCCTGTGATCTAGTTTTTGACCTGACCCATATTCAAAATTAGCCTAGATATCATCAAGACGAACTTTCTGACAAGGTTTCAAGCTGCTCAAGTAAAAAATGTTATCTCTATAGTGTTAACAAGATTTTTCTACAATATGGCCTAGTGACCTAGTTTTTGACCTCACCAGACCCATATTCGAATTTAGCCTAGATATCATCAAGACAAATATTCTGATCAAGTTTCATCATGCTCAAGCCAAAGATTTGACTTCCAGAGTGTTAATAAGACTTTCCTTAAATTTGGCCTATTTATCTAGTTTTTGACCCAACATGACCTATATTCGAACTTGGCCTAGATATTATCAAGAAAAACTTCTTGACAAAGTTTCAAGCTGCCCAAGTAAAGAATTTGGACTAGTGACCTAGTTTTTGACCGGACATGACCCATATTATCAAGACAAACATTCTAGTAAAGTTCAACATGTTCACATTAAAAACAGGGCTTTCAGAGTGTTAACAAGACAAACGACGGACAAAAGGCGATCACAAAAACTCACCTTGAGCACTTTGTGCTCTGGTGAGCTAAAAATTAGAAGCAGATAATTTGAAAACATCAAGGCAAAAATACGGAAAATGTAACAAAATGTATAGTAAAGTTATTTAATAGAGTTAAAAACATTGTTGCAAAAGGAGAAATTGCAAATCATCTTGCTAAAAATTTATCAAAATGTAGTACATGTATATTGCAGATGTGTTAAAATGTATTTGCATGTTTTAAAGGGATTCATTGAAAAGCTGGTAGAAAAGTAAGAAATACCTATTTTGATTAAAAAATATACTTTATAGCAGATTGAATGGTAATTTTGGATCATAGGCGAGTTGTCCAAGAGCTCTATCAAGGTCAAGGTTAAAAGTAATATGGTTTAGCCTGGTGCGGGATGGCAACATGCAATAAAGCATTTCTTGTTAATAAATAGAATTTTACATAAAAAAATTAAAAAATCCCCACCTCATGTTTAATTTTATCATCATCCAGGATTCCATTTTCATTATCTGATATCACAGCTCTAGCAGTCAGACGGTGAAGGATCTATAAAAGTACATGAGAAACATCTGTAACAATTCCTACACTTTGACATAAATGTACATGTGTCCATTAAAAACATCTGTAACAATTCATACACTTTGACATAAATGTACATGTGCTCATTAAAAACATCTGTAACAATTCCTACACTAAGAAATAAATGTACCTGTGTCCTTTAAAAACATCAGTAACAATTCCTACACGTTGATCAAATCTAAATGTGTCCATTAGATACATAAGTAACAATTCCTACACTTTGACATAAATCTAAATGTGTCTATTAAAAACATCCGTTACAATTTCTACACTTTGACATAAATCTAATTGAGTCTATTAAAAACATCAGTTTCAATTTCTACACTTTGACATAAATCTAATTGTGTATATTAAAAACATCACTTACAATTTCTACACTTTGACATAAATGTACATGTTTCCATTAGATACATCTGTAACAATCCCTACACATAGACATAAATGTACATGCGCCATTAAAAACATCAATACTAATTCTTACACTTTGACATAAATGTACCTTTGTGCATGAAGTAAAACATCAGTAACAATTCTTACATTCTGACATAAAATTCACATGTCAATGACAAATACATGCAACAATTCTTACATACTGATATAAAGTGCATTTGTTCATGAGAAACATCTGTAACAATTCTTACATACTGATACAAAGTGCATTTGTTCACGAGAAACATCTGTCTCCTGCAGAGGCATCAGAAAGCGTCTATATGAGGGAAAGGGTTCAGCCATTATCTACAGTTTTGTATCAATTGTTACCTCCCCTGTTGTGACATGAAGGTCTGTCGTAGACACCATTGTGGTCATGTTGTATCGTCCTGTCTTAGCTTTTAATGTGGCTTGCATGCTGCTCTCAACAAATCCATATACAACCTGTCTACAACCACTAAAGAGACAAGGAATTTGATTTGGTGCTTGGACTGGGATTGGGGCATCCTCATTTGTTTGTAGCCAATCAACATGAACATCTGATAATCCTGCTTGGCAGGCTTTCTCAATTTGGGAATTGATCTGAAGTAATAATTATAATAACTATTAAGTCTAGTAATGCATTCTCACATTTGACACATCTGTAGTAGATGACTTAAAAAACATTGTGGCAATGAAAGAAATTGCTCATGGTGTACAGTTTTCATCTTTGGCACAATGTTTTACTTAAATTCAATAATGGTCTGTCCAAAAAAATGAACACATGGGCAACACTCCAATTCTATGCATGCTATGCGGGTCACAAGCTACATTAAATTTAACCCTTTCCCTCATATAGACGCTTTCTGACGCCTCTGCAGCAGACAGCTTTTTGAAAACATAGTAACAAAAGAAGAAATTGCACAAAACGTGCAATTTCTCCTTTTGACACAATGTTTTCCCCTTTTAGACATACCGTATATCCTCAGCCATAAGTCTACTTCGGCCATAAGTCGAGGGTCCATTTTGACCCCAATTTCGGTGGTTTTGAGGTTACTCTCAGCCATAAGTCGAGGGTCGACTTTTTAAAAATTTCGGACCAGTGCTATCATGAAATATTAAATTTTTACCATTTTTTTAACAAAAGTTGCCATAAAAGAAGTGGAATACGTTACTGAAATAAATGTGTTTTTTTTTCATTAAAGAAAATAGTATTTATTTCTTTAATTTTCACATCCCATATTGCAACTTTTGTTAAAAATATGATTAAGTTTAAGTTTTATGATTCTAACCGTAAAGAACACTTCATATAATCCAGTCATATTTAACTTATAATTGTAAAGTCAGATTCCAATACACGACACGCTGTCCTACATTCTACACAGGGGACAGGTGCAGATTACGTCATGCGTTAGCAACCACCCTAGATACGGTCGATGAAATTGGAAAGCAGTTTAAAAGTTAACCGCTTAGGCCAATATCAAATAATCTTGTGTTTTACACTACATTTATGCAGTAATTCGTCACGATATATAATTGATTTTGACATTAATTACGTCGTTGTAATTTGTTAACTGAAAGTAAACTTTGTTGATTATTAATGATTGTTTAACCAAACACGGGAAGTGTGAATGCATTTAATTATCGCTTTATTGTAAGCTATCTACTCAGACAAATAATAATTTTGATTGGCCTCGTTAGACCACGTGTCCGTTGCAGTCGCGAATTCGTGTCTTTGATGTTTACACAAACTGTGAAATAAAAACAAGAATTAAACATGTCTTTAGAAATAAAGAAACCTACAATTTGTGAAATTTGGATTACTTTTAATTATAAGATGGTAAGATTTTTATAATTATAAAAATCAATGTTCGTAAAAAAGTAACTTTATATTCCAACACAAAACAATCTAGGATTTTTACCCAACCTAATATTTTCCCCCAAAACTTCTCCGAAATTCTCTTTTTTTCTTAATTTGACTTTGTCATTCAGCCATAAGTCGAGTCCCTACTTCAACACCAAAATTTGAGTCTCAAAAACTCGACTTATGGCCGGGGATATACGGTAGGTTATCCATTCAATTTATAGAGATTTTCAATTTTTGACAAAATATGTTCAAAGTCGTCTACTGCAGAATTGTCGTATGAGGGAAAGGGTTAATACATTAAACATTACTTCAGAAAATGGCCAAACAGTACTTTGTATAAGTTTTTACCTATATATTATTTATATATAACAGGTGGGGCCAATTTTTCACTCAGAGGCATAATTTGAACAATCTTGGTAGAGAACCACTAGACAATGCTAATTATCAAATATTTTTTTGATTATATATATCTATAAAGTTTTTCCTTTCGATTTCGATTGCCATGGAAACCAATGTTCCAAATTTCTTTGAGCAACTTTAAAAGAGGACCAGACAATGATCATTCCTACCAAGTTTAGTTTAGTCAAATCATTAAGCGGTTTAGGAGGAGATGTCATTTAAAATAAATGTGAACAGACAGACAACTATGCAGACGCCGCCGGATGGCGAGTGAACACTTTGTGCTCAAGTGAGCTAAAAAAGGAAAATCACTCCAGAGTTATGTTTCTTTTATTGTGTCATTCTCCTGGTCAAAATGTATAAGTGTTGCAACTTTGAAGTGAATCTGCTATACAGAAAACAAAGTTATGACCAATGCATGCAAAGCATGACAGACGATAGATGGATAGATGACAGAAAAGAGATCCTTACGCATCTCCCTGCCGTGCAGGCTTGCAACACAATAACAAATTACAAACAGATAAGGAAATATTGTAGAAGGAATGTTTCACAATATGAAAAATATTCTTTTTTCCTCAAAATGTTACAATTATTTTGCAACAGAGAAATCAAAATGTTGCTAAAAAAGTTCACATCTAAGGAGACCATAAGGATATATGAGGGAAAGGGTTAAATCTGAATTATGGGAAAGTTTTTATCTGTCATTCTCTTTGAACAATAACCCTTTCATATAGACGCTTTCTGACGCCTATGTAGCAGACGGCTTTTTGAAAACATAGTGACAAAAGAAGAAATTGCTCAAAACAAGCAATTTCTGCTTTTGCCACAATGTTTTCCACTTTAAGTCATGGGTTATCCATTCAATTATAGAGATTTTCTATTTTTTGACAAAATATGTTCAAAGTTGTCTGCTGCAGAATTGCCGTATGAGGGAAAGGGTTAAAGGTCTAAATGATCTGATGACTTTTGATGAAAATTTGAATTTAAAACTCCAGACTGTTCACAAGGTAATCGTGATATGAGCTGTCCCACAAGAAAAACCAACATTCTGGACTCTGTTCAAGTATCAACCTGGATCAGCCTAAGCATGCAGCGCAGGCTAATCCGATAGACACTTATCAATTCCTGAGGATTTTCAGGAATCATTATTTTATAACTATATCCCCCTGATATGGAATGAGTCGGCCCGGATCAGCCTGCCGGGAGTGTGCAGGCAAATCTGGGTCAATACATTATTCAGAGTCCATAATATTGGTTTTCTCTTGGAACAGCTCATGTAAACAATGAGTTAAGGGAGGTAACCTGTTTTTACAGCTAAACTAGTTTACGTGCAATTGAAATATATATGTGAACACTAATTTCAAAGGGACATACCTTAAGTGTTCCTAAAGTAATCTTAGTGATAGCCCTGTCTTGCATTCCACTATGGTGATTATTTCCATATAGTTTCAATTGATTTCATTAAGGCATGCCATACACATGAGAAGGGCAGAGAGACAACTCCAAGTGAATATTAAACTAGAAATACTGTGAGCAAAGCTCACTAAAGAATACCCCCCGCTCCCCTCCCAAAGCATCGGATACATTGGTAAAGTTTCTACTTTGCTTATCTTCCCTTGGAAGAATCTGAGGAGAAAAATCTTCCTTCATGCATATCTACATATAATGTGTAGCCTTCATATACAGTTTGACTCAGTAGTGCTTACAAGAAATGTGGAGGTATGTGCACAGGAGTCCCTCGCAGGTAACCTCTAAGTTGAATTATCTGCCCTTGGAAGAATCCGAGGCGTATGATCTTCCTTCATGCACATCTACATATGATGTGTAACCTTCATGTAAAGTTTGAACCAAATCCATTGAGCCGTTTAGGAGGAGTAGTGCTTACAAGAAATGTGGAGGTATGTGCACAGGAGTCCCTCGCAGGTAACCTCTAAGTTGAATTATCTGCCCTTGGAAGAATCCGATACATATGATCTTCCTTCATGCATATCTACATATGATGTGTAACCTTCATGTAAAGTTTGACCCAAATCCATTGAGCCATTTAGGAGGAGTAGTGCTTACAAGAGATGTGGAGGTATGTGCACAGGAGTCCCTCGCAGGTAACCTCTAAGTTGAATTATCTGCCCTTGGAAGAATCCGAGGCGTATGATCTTCCTTCATGCATATCTACATATGATGTGTAACCTTCATGTAAAGTTTGAACCAAATCCATTGAGACGTTTAGGAGGAGTAGTGCTTACAAGAAATGTGGAGGTATGTGCACAGGAGTCCCTCGCAGGTAACCTCTAAGTTGAATTATCTGCCCTTGGAAGAATCCGAGGCATATGATCTTCCTTTATGCATATCTACATATGATGTGTAACCTTCATGTAAAGTTTGACCCAAATCCATTGAGCCATTTAGGAGGAGTAGTGCTTACAAGAAATGTGGAGGTATGTGCACAGGAGTCCCTCGCAGGTAACCTCTAAGTTAAATTATCTGCCCTTGGAAGAATCCGAGGCGTATGATCTTCCTTCATGCATATCTACATATGATGAGTAACCTTCATGTAAAGTTTGAACCAAATCGATTGAGACGTTTAGGAGGAGTAGTGCTTACAAGAAATGTGGAGGTATGTGCACAGGAGTCCCTCGCAGGTAACCTCTAAGTTGAATTATCTGCCCTTGGAAGAATCCGAGGCATATGATCTTCCTTTATGCATATCTACATATGATGTGTAACCTTCATGTAAAGTTTGACCCAAATCCATTGAGCCGTTTAGGAGGAGTAGTGCTTACAAGAAATGTGGAGGTATGTGCACAGGAGTCCCTCGCAGGTAACCTCTAAGTTGAATTATCTGCCCTTGGAAGAATCCGAGGCGAATGATCTTCCTTCATGCATATCTACATATGATGTGTAACCTTCATGTAAAGTTTGAACCAAATCCATTGAGCCGTTTAGGAGGAGTAGTGCTTACAAGAAATGTGGACATACGGACAGACAGACAGACAGACAGACGGATGGACGGACAGACAGGGTGATTCCTATATACCCCCCCAAACTTTGTTTGCCGGGGGGTATAATTAGCCCTTGATAGGGAATATTTAAACCAACCTTTCTCTGCCACAATGACTTTGTATCAACATTGTAATACTCAAAGGTACCACCCCCAGTAACAGCAAGAGTCCGAAGCAAGTGGTTGTTTAATGTGGATCTGAAATGAACAAGATATCATATCATACAGCAAGTGGTTGTTTAATGTGGATCTGAAATGAACAACATATCATATCAAACAGCAAGTGGTTGTTCAATGTGGATCTAAAATAAACAAGATATCATATCATACAGCAAGTGGTGGTTCAATGTGGATCTGAAATGAACAAGATATCATATCATACAGCAAGTGGTGGTTCAATGTGGATCTGAAATGAACAAGATATCATATCAAACAGCAAGTGGTTGTTCAATGTGGATCTAAAATAAACAAGATATCATATCATACAGCAAATGGTGGTTCAATGTGGATCTGAAATGAACAAGATATCATATCAAACAGCAAGTGGTTGTTCAATGTGGATCTGAAATGAACAAGATATCATATCAAACAGCAAGTGGTTGTTCAATGTGGATCTAAAATAAACAAGATACCCAGTCATACAGCAAGTGGTGGTTCAATGTGGAACTGAAATAAACAAGATATCATATTAAACAGCAAGTGGTTGTTCAATGTGGGTCTAAAATAAACAAAATACCAAGTCATACAGCAAGCAGTGGTTCAATGTGGAACTGAAATAAACAAGATATCATATCAAACAGCAAGTGGTTGTTCAATGTGGATCTAAAATAAACAAAATACCAAGTCATACAGCAAGCGGTGGTTCAATGTGGATCTGAGATAATAACAAGAGGGCCATGATGGCCCTGGATAGCACACCTGATTTATTTGTTGTGATTGGTTATATCAAGCACAATAACACATTTGGCCATACAAGTACAGAAATCAATGTAAAACTATGAGAGCATTAGTTTTACATTAATTACACAACAAACTTTCAGCTTATATTAATCAATCTATAGGTCTGCTTCCTTATACTTTGTACAAGTGTGTAAATCCAATGAAAGACCTTCATATCCACAGGGATTTGAGCCCAAGATCAAAAGAGTCAGTGGTCAAATTGACCACTGAATCCAAATATCTATCTAGAACAAGACAACCTGAAACATAAAAGGCAAAAATCTATTGAAAAAATGAAAAGTGAACTTCAATGTAGTGTTTCAAATGTGATACTTTTCATAAACCATGCTTTTCAATGTAGCAAAATAACTAAAAAATCTTGTTACATGGTTATCCAAGGAAAACTTGTGTTACACCTGATTTAATAGAACTTCAATAATTTTCAAAGTGTTTACCCTATAATAGGAAAGCAAGCTCCGCCCCCTGGTGGCCATGTTTTCAACAGATCAGCATTATTAGAACAATCTTAGTTCTAACAAGAGGGTTACCCAAGGAACATTTGTACCAAGTTATCTTTAAATCAGGCCATTACTTTTGGACAAGAAGATTTTTAAAGTTTTAACAATGCACATATAAGGAAAAGAAGCTCCGCCCTCTGTTTTTCAACGGATCGGAAATATTTCAACAATTGGTAGAGGGTGCCTCAGGAACATTTGTGCAAAATTATTTTCAAATCGAGCCAGCACTTTTGGACAAGAAGATTTTTAACAATGCACATATAAAGAAAACGAGCTCCATGTTTTTAAACGGATTGGAAAATTTGAAAAATCTTGGTAGAGGGTGCCCCAAGGAAAATTTGTGCAAAATAATTTTCAAACTGGGCCAGTATTTTTGGACAAGAAGATTTTTAAAGTTTTAACAATGCACATATTAGGAAAATAAACTCCGCACCCTGGCGGCCATGCTTTTCAACGGATCAGAAGTATTTGAACAATCTTGGTAGAGGGTACCCCAAGGAACATTTGTGCAAAATAATTTTCAAATCGGGCCAGTACTTTTGGACAAGAAGATTTTTTAAGATTTGGCAATTTTCCCCTTTTCTGATTCCGCAGCAACCAAAGTTCTACTTGGAATTGAATTCTTTGAACAACTTTGAAAGAGGACCACCTAAGGACCATTCCTGTGACGACGACAACGATGGACGCCGGACGGTGAGTGATCACAAAAGCTCACCTTGCACTTTGTGCTTATGTGAGCTAAAAAAAGATACCCAGTCATACAGCAAATTGTTGTTCAATGTAGATCTGAAATAAACAAGAAATCACAGCATACAGCAAGTGGTTGTTCAATGTGGATCTGAAATGAACAAGATAACATATCATACAGTAAGTAAAGGTTCAATATGGATCTGAAATAAACAAGATACCATATCATACAGTAAGTTGTGGTTCAAAGTGGATCTGAAATAAACAAGATACCAATCATGATTTAGGGAAATTATTGTTTCATATGAAAGGAATCTTACAAAATTGTTTTTTACCTTTCACACCTGTAGACACATTTTGACTTATCTGAGAGCAGACAATGTTTCAAAAGGAGAGATTTCTCATAATAAGTGATTCCTCCTTTTGCAACAATAATTTGAACTGTTAACAATAATTATACATTCCCTTTTAGAGAAATTCTATGAATTATATTTACCTAGATGTTTTCAAATTCCTCTTCTGCAGATTTGTTGTATATTGGAAAGAGTTAAATTTAATAATAAAATAAATCCATACTCACCCAACACCCAATGTAAACACTCTGTTCCTCTGCAATGCTTTCTTAGTTTCCTTGACAACCTGTGATTCTTGGGTCACATGACCATCGGATATGACAAAGAGGTTGGATGTGTAGTTGTTTGACTGACATAACATCTGTGTGGCGTGGAGGGGTGACCAAATATCCGTTGATCCCATCTTGGCACTGCAGTCCTACAATTGATGTAAACCCTTTCCCACATGAAGACCACTTTTTAACACTTTCCCACACATAGACGCTTTCTGATGCCTCTACAGCAGAAGACTTTTAAAAACATTGTTACAAAAGAAGAAATTGCTCAAAAAGAGCAATTTCTCCCTTTGCCAGTGTTTTCAACTTTGTTTAATATAACTAAACTCTGATTTATTGGGATTTTTCACACTTTTGCAAAAACGTTTTCAAAGTCATCTGCTGCTGATTTGCTGTATGCCGGAAAGGGTTACCCTTTACCACATACAACAAATCTGCAACAGACGACTTTGAAAACAGAGTAACAATAACCTGAAAAATCTCCATAAAAGATAGCTTAATTGTTAAGTAAAGTTGAAAACATTGTGGCCAAAGGAGAAATTGCTCATCATGAGCAATTTCACCTTTGGCCACAATGTTTTCAAAAGTCGTCTGCTACTATTGCGTCAAAATGCGTCTGCAGGTGGGAAAGGGTTTAAACAGAGTTGTCTGCTTTTGAGATGTCTGAGGGGAAAAAAACACATCTACAAAAATGTTGTAAAAGAAGAATCGCTTATTTGACAATTTCCCCCTTTTTTCTACAGAAAAGTGAATGCCTTTTTTAAACCCTTTCCCTCATATAGACGCTTTCTGACGCCTCTGCAGCAGACGGCTTTTTGAAAACATAGTGACAAAAGAAGAAATTGCACAAAACATGCAATTTCTCATTTTGCCACAATGTTTTCCACTTTTTGTCATAGGTTATCCTTTCAATTATGGAGATTTTCTATGTTTTGACAAAATACGTTCAAAGTTGTCTGCTGCAGAATTGTCGTATGAGGGAAAGGGTTAACCCTTTTTCACAAAAAATATACAACAAAGCTGCAGCAGACGACTTTTAAAATTGGTGTAAGTTTCTTCTTAAGAAAGTATAACTATTACATTGTTGCAAATAGAGAAATTGCTCATCATGAGCACAATTTGCCACAATGTTTTCAAATCTGTCTGCTGCATGTGGTCCTTTATTTAGAGGTTGACCTGTAGAGGTCAGCTTCAACAGTAAAATTAGCAAAGCTATTCATATAATAATTAATAACTAACCTGTATATGTTTCTTAGCAATCTCAATGGAAACCTTTGAATATTTTTGTGTACTGGGAAACAGCTCTTCGAATGTACTTCCAAAGGTAATAATGTTAAACTGGCAACCAGCAGGTAGACTGTCCAACAATAACAAGGCAACCTACAGAATGAAGTCAAAATGTCCTAGTTTGTTAAACGTTTAACCAAACCATTTACCTCATATGATAATTTTTATACATGTAGTTGTTTACTTTAACCCTTTCCCACATCTCTGCAGCAGATGACATTTGAAAACATTGTGGCAAAAGGGGAAATTGCACATGAGCTATTTATCTATTTGCCACAATGTTTTCAACTCTATTCAATAGTTTTACAATCCATAGAGATTTTCCGTCTTTGCAGAATTGTTGCATGTGGGCAAGGGTAAAGATATCCATGAATTCAATGTACAATATAAATACAGAGATGAAAGCATTGTAGAAATTGGAGAAACTGCTCCATATCGGCAAATTTATTTTTTCCCCAAAATATGTAAGCTGTATGCTGAATACAGATGACTTTCGTCGTCTGTATCAGTAAAATGATTAAGTTAATGAGACATGTATAGTAGGTTCTACGAATATCGTGTTATCACGAATACCAAGGTAAACACAAAACCGGTGTTTTCTTTGTTGCGCGCACAAAACCGGATGTCTTATTATTCTATCGGGAAACCTCGTTCTGCATGTCGTATGTAAACTACCTGTACACAGTAATTTGTAAATTTATGACCATTGGTTAATGTCAATTATAGTTGAAGAGCGTGTTGATTTAAACATGACAATCTGATTAGTGGATTATCACACTTAGTCTGCCAGGCTGCAGTGAAGAATGGAAGAACTTCTCAAAGAAACATACTTTCACTTCAATCACAGGTTATGGAACAACCCCACCTTTTAAAATTCCATTAAATCCAGAATTAATTTATTCTGACAAACTGTTGATAACCTCTTCAAATAAAAGTGTAATTAATAGCGTGAAAACATCATAGTAAAAGGAGCAGTTGCATCCATTTCTCATTTTGTCATAATGCTATCAAAAGCTGTTTGCTGCAGATGATTCAAAATTCGTCTGCAAGTAGTTAAGGGTCAAATTTTCCCCAAGAAATAAACCACGTCATACAAAAATGACCATTTTTGGGAGGGAGGTCTCTACAACCAGCCAACATTTATATAAGCTTTTGCTTCAGGCAATTCTGTTCACCATCGACAGTAGTCACACACAAGCATCTTCGACTCCGCAAGGAAAGAACAATGACTTTAAATAAACTGACAGTAGGAGTTTGAAATATGATTTTGACTTTCATTGAGTTTTAAGGTGGATTTTCATTTGACGTGGCTATTCTGCCCGGGATAATTAGGTCAAGTCAAATCAGTGCGTCATATATTATTTTAGCTGAGAAAGGTTACATAAAGAGTTCAAAATATTTTAGGCCTCCTGGATAGTGAGTAACCAACCTCAAGCCAGAAGTAAACAATGAAAAATATTCAAAATATTTCTGTCATATTTCCGAAATTGAAATATACAAATACATCTATCAAATGTCATAGAATCAGACAGGAAATATGTTTATATGTCTCTGAATCAGGTAAAATGTTTTCAAATGCCGATGCATAACGAAGGTTCAGCATACTAAGAATCAAAGTACTGTTATCAAATTATTTTGAACATGTATTGGAAAATGTAATTAATAATTGCATTTGACCTGGGACGACATATACGTATTAGTCGTCCCAGATTTGACCAAGTTTCATGTGCTGTTTTTTCTTTATGACTAGTTCTTTACATATAAACATATTTGTGATATTATAATGAACAATTATCATAAATAAAATTGTAATAAATGATTATGAAATATTCTTTTCAATTGGCAATTAGTATTACTTCCTATAATGCAAGTTATACCCTGCTTGATTTGACCCTATTTTAGCATCAAATGAAAAGTATTGTGACCGGTCGCAGAAAATCTTGCCGCGAAAAAAGCTCCACCAATCTCCCTACCAAAAAAACCAAATCTCCCTATTTGGCTTCAGGTAAATATCACATGTCTGATTACGGTTCTCAGAAGTTGTCCCCTGCAAAGCCCCTGCAAAGCCATCGATTGTCAACCATTTCATGAACTTGGACATATCTAGGAGTATTGAAAGTCAACTGTATCAGGAAAAGGATTAAAGAAAAGAGACAATAGCATGCATCTTTTTACAGGCATTACTGGCATGAAAAGATATCCCCAATACAGGTTTATTTTTTTTAGGAAGGTTTCTTCTTTCCGAAAAACGGTTTTTAAAAGTTGTCCAGTCCAAAGACATCACGCTTCAGCCCTTACCTTTTTAGCCTGTTCTTCTGACTCGGATTTCATAGAGTTGGACATATCTAGGAGTATAATGATCTCCGGGTCTAGCTCACTCGTTGTCTCGAATTCTGGATAAAATGTTAACATACACGCCTGAAATAAAACACAAATATTCTTTTCCCACATACATACACATTCTGATGCCTCTGCACTCTGCATAAGACGACTTTTGGAAACTTTGTGGCAAAAGAAGTAATTGCGCATGAGCCAACATTACATGAGCCACAATGTTTTCAACCCTGTTCAATAGCTTTACATTTATTTATCGAAAATGCACAAGAAATCTATAGCGACGCAGGTCTGAATGGTTAATTTCTATGCATGATATTCCAATAAAGACATTCTGACAACTCATCACAAAGTAAAATCTATCGCCATTATGACCCTATACTGGTTAACTGGAACTGAATGTAAATGTTTCCTCCGGCTTATTGTAATCAGTGTAGGAATCAAACTAAGAAATACAATAATCCTTTCCCTCATATAGACGATTTCTGACGACTTTTGAAATATCATTGTGGCAAAAGGAGAAATTGAGCCATTTGTCGAATGATTTCAACTGCATTTAATAATACTATCATTTATAGAGATTTTCTATATGTTAGATTTGATTTCAAAGTCGTCTGCAGCAGATTGCTGTATGTGGGAAAGGGTTAATGGCTCCTCTGTTTCTTCTCCTTTGTATATGTATGCTCATTCAAGTAGAAAATGGTAAACAATTAACAAATGCATGGTGTCACTTTGAATAACTTACATCAAGGTTCCTATGTGCTACAGATATTCAATTATATGTGGAAGATAAAACATACCAGTGAAAATAATTCTGACAATTTTCCATCCCAATGATTGGTAAAAATAAAGACTGCCCTCATAACTATTATGACAACTTCATTCAATAATTGTACTTTTATTCATACAGAAATTCCATATGTTTGACTTAATGTTTTCAAAACCATCTGCTGCAGTATTGTCATATGTCGGAAAGGGTTAATTTGAAATAATCTACATAAGTATAGCAGGCAATACACATTAAATGAATAAAACTATATAATCATCAAATTAATTAAAATGTTCGAAAAATATGATTACTATAGAGTTTTATACATATACAGTGTTTTACTGACTTTCCTTCCTTTGGAAGAAATATTTTATCAGGTAATAATGTTTTAATTATATCTTCTTCACTTAACCATTTCCCATACACAACAACTCTGCAGCAGGCGACTTTGAAATCATCTGGGGGAAAACTATGGTTGATCTCTAGAGACACAGGTTTAATTTGAATATAGAGAGTTGAAAACATTGCAGCACAATATTTTCAAAAGTCGTTTCTGCTGTAGATGTTGCAAAATGTGTATGCAAGTGGTAGAGAGTTAAATATTTTCATAGATATCAACAGAAAAAAATTCTTTCACAGTAGTTTAGATGACTTTTGGAAAATGTAGATATTCTTCTCATAATTAGCATTTTCTTCGTTTTCAATGATATTTACAACTCTGGATCAAAACTTACTCATAATTTGAAAAAAACAAAAAACAAGATGACACTTTCAAAGCAGATCACTCATTAACCCTTTTCAATATACAGCAAATTTATCTGCAGCAGAATACTTTGATAACATCTTTGCAAAATTAGAAAATGATATATAAATGAAAGTTTTTTATTTTAATCAAGTTGAAAACATTGTTGCAAAAAGGGGAAATTGCTCGTAATTTGTTCATTACAAGCAATTTTTCCTTTTGCAACAATGTTTTCAAAAGTCATCTGCTGCAGATGATTCAGAAAGCATCTGTATTTGAGAAGGGGTTAATCAGCTAATTTTACCTGAGTGTTGTATTCGGGATGTCGTTCCACCCACATGCGCGGGACATGGATTTCCGCCAAATAAACATTCAACTGGAATCCATTATCTAGAGAACTCTTCCTTGGCAAAGACACAACAGCTTTCGTGGCTGTTTTCTATATGGAATATAATTACAAGTCATTGGAGTCTCTTTAAATAACATAAAAATATATTTGAGAAGTGCTACAAAAAAAACAACATATATTATAATCATTGCAATTGTATGAAAACACTTGTCTGCGTAGACATGTTATGTAATTTGTATATATAATGTTTGTGAGCCGTGTCTCGATACTCCTGTGACTAACTGTTAAAAGTGCAGTGCCAGATCAACCAGTACAGATGCATCAGATGAGCAGATGGATCAGGATCAGGATCAATTGCTAGGTTGATTGATTGAGGGTTTAAACCCTTTCCCTCATACAACAAATCTGCAGCAAGACTACTTTGAACGTATTTTGTCAAAACATAGAAAATCTCCATAATTGAATGGATAACCTATGACGAAAAGTGGAAAACATTGTGGCAAAAGGAGAAATTGCACGTTTTGTGCAATTTCTTCTTTAGTCACTATGTTTTCAAAAAGCCGTCTGCTGCAGAGGCGTCCGAAAGCGTTTATATGAGGGAAAGGGTTAACACCAATTTTAACAATTTTTCATGGTCATATCACGGCGGCCAGTTCACCTTTTCATCTGTTCCTGGCTTTCCCACACCAGTACTACACACAACAGAATTTCCAAGCAACTTGCTGCTTTTCCACATAGACTGTTAGCCCATTTGTTGAGGTCAATGACGCTTGTGACAGTGACTTTTGTAAAACTTCAGACAGAATGTTGATCAAGCTGGCATTCAATCTCACAACCCCTGTATATGACAGTCCACATCACTACCATCTGAGCTACCGGGTTCGGCTGGTGGCTTTCCTAGAGCAGGGCTTTATTTGCATTTAAAAGATTTTTTTTAGATGCCTTTCATATTGAAAAGGGTGGCTGTTGTTACCCAACCCTTTCCCTCATATAGACGCTTTATTACGCCTCTGCAGCAGACAGCTTTTTGAAAACATAGTGACAAAAAAAAAAATTCTCCTTTTGACACAATGTTTCCATTCAATTATAGAGATTTTCTATTTTTTTGATAAAATATGTTCAAAGTCGTCTGCTGCAGAATTGTCGTATGAGGGAAAGGGCTAACACTTTCCCACAAACAACAATTCTGTAGCAGATGAATTTGAAAACATCTAGGCAGAACTATCAAAAACCTTTTATAAATAAAGGTTTAATTATTGGATATAGTTGAAAACATTGTGCCAAAAGGAGAAATTGCTGTCAATTGCTGCAGAGAGCTTCAGAAAGCATTTGAATGTTGGAAAGGGTTAATATTTCCCTTAATTCATTTATTCTGCTTTGTGTATTTTTATAAAACAAATCACAAATTTGATTAACTCTTTTTCACACAGACACAATTTAATACATGATATGTATATAGTATATTATATTATGTGGTAGCAATATTTTGAAAACTTTGTGACATAAGGAGAAATTGCTCATTTTGAGCATTTTTTTTTGTTTGCTACAATGTTGTCAACTGTGTAAATAATAACTCAGTTATATACAGATATGTTCCATAGTTTTGCTGTTTTTAATGTCGTCTGTTGCAGATATGTTGGATATGGCAGGGCCGTAAATAAGATCAACCTTCCTGGATGTGGGAAAGAGATGAAAGATATAGTGGATCAACAGCTACATAACCAGGCTCACCTTTAAGTTTATCTTGTGGGTTGGTGAATAGATTTTTCTGATATCAGAGGGCATTTCCAAGGAAACCTGTACAGATATCTCACATTTCTTGTTGTTTAAAACTTTCACAGATGATGTTGATGACTGTACAAAAAGAGACAAAAACAGTCAAACCCTTACCCAGATATGATAATTCTGTAGCAGACGACTTTGAAAACATCTTGGCAAAAATATGGAAAAAGTCTATAAATTAAAGTATAATTATAATGAACAATTTCTCCATTTGCCACAATGTTTTCAAAAGTCCTCTGCTGTACATGTAGAGGTTTCATAAAGCCTCTGTATGATGAAAAGGTATAAAATACTGTTGGCAAAGAAAAACATTTATTTTTTCCACAATTATTTCAATTCTGTGCTTCTTATTTTCTAGATGTAAACTTTTTTTAGATGACTAAAATGTATATCATTCTATGATAAAATGATTTATAGAGTGAACAATGCCAGAGTTCATGACAGGGCATGTTTTCCTATTCTCCAGATGAAGTTGTCTACAGCAGATTTGATGTATGCTAGTAAAGGTTAATTATTAACCCTATGTTTCATTACATATTTCAGCCTGTGAAACTGTACAGTGTGATAAAGATCTGCACTGTATAAATAGTACTTGCATAAGCGTGTTGAAAGTTTCAAATTGTTGTACATTCTGATAATTCTGAGAAGATGAGCAAGCTGATCGGACCTTATACTGTGAAGAAACATTACCTTTTCGCAAGGATTGGTTCCACTTTAAATCAACTCTATAACATATCTATAAAGAATATACCTGAGTATTTATAAATCATTTAACTCCATATCTATAAAGATATACCTGAGTATTTTGTGCCAGAGATCCATCTCTAAGCCAAGGTGCAACTGCAGCGGGCAGACTAAAACAAATGGCTTCTCCATCCACTTGCAGCTCAGCAATGTATGTGATTTTGATGAGAACATCAGAATTTGGTGGAAGGTTACCCACACTCACAGAAAACACGTCCTGAAGTATAAATGTTAATTATAAAATGTTTTTCTCATGCAGCCGTGTTTTCCATATTTTTACCTTCATGCTTTCAATGTAGCCAGGTAAAGTGTTGATACTAAATAGAAACCATGGTGAGAAAAGGAGAAATGGCCAAAATACATCTGTTACAGAGGCATATAAATGTATCTATATCACAGGAAGGGTTGAATTTACAATATCAATTGTATAAGGATAAACAATTATAGCAAACATACAGATGTCAAATATTGCACATTTGTTTTTGCCATTTACTACTATTATCAACTTCCTTTGTCGCCATGTTTTCAAAAAGCCCTCTGCTGCAGAGTCTCAGAAAGCGTCTATATGAGGGAAAGGGTTAAACTATTGCCATTGGTCAAATAATAAAAAAAAGTCACAAGGAGTGTGTGTGTCCTCTGTCAATAATCAACAACTATAGAGATATAAGTAGAAGCATGTCAGACAGACGGACAGACAACAGAGAACTTGAGAGAAATGATCCCTAAGTGTCTCCCTGCCGTACAGGCATGTTAATCCTTTCAATTAATTGTTTGGTGTTTTAGGCTACTTCCAACAATTTTTCAGTTATATCACAGCTTTTCCCCGAGTCTGTTACAAGTGCTACTTGTCATTTTATCCTGACACCAGCCCGTCAGTTGTTATGCTAAAACTGCAACCCTTAGCGCCAAGGAGGGCAGCTGCTATTACTTCCATTTTTACCAAGTCTGTTCGATAGGGAATCAAACCTGTGACCTCCGCACCGAGGCGGACACTCGTCCACGGGTGACTCTTAAAGATGAGCAATACCGAATAATACTAGATAATACAGATAATACCTGATAATTCGAAAAAAACTACAGAATAATACATTTTCTTTGCAATTAATACTTATAGTCGTATACTTTTAGGTGATATATATATGAGTTTAGTAAAATAAAATGTTGTTAGCATATGGTAGTCTAAAAATGTGTTTCGTATATTTTGAAGTGACCTCCCTTGAGAATGTATGGATTGTTTCCCTTGGTTTAATTCAGATGCAAAATGTAATAAAATGCTTTCGAAAATGTGTCTGGTCTGATTTTTATACCATGTTTATTAACCAATTACCTCATAGCTTTACGACGCCTCTGCAGCAGATCACAATGTGTTGGTGTTTTTTTCACTTGATTCAATATCAGGGATATTGTTTCAAGCTTACTTTCAAAGTCAACCTTTTTCATATGACTAATGTTTTCTTTTTTCTTTCTATGTGATGTTGATATAACAAATAATTCATCAGTAGGCTGAATAAACGTGTATATACTTTGCATCTGAAGACTACTTGATGAATATATGAAACAGATTTGTTTGAGACCACCATATGATGTCAATAACAGGTGTTTTTTTATACATAATAATTGGTATTCATATATATATATATATCAACTAAATGAATACAACTATGATTATTTCTTTAAATTAAATGTATTATTCGGTAGTTTTTCGAATTATTAATTGGTATTATTAGGCTCTTAGAATAACTGTCTACCACTACTCAACCGAGGCAACAAGTCTGCAGATGATCTCTATAAATGAAAGTATAGTTATGTAATGGAGTGGAAAACATCGTGGCCAAAGAAGAAATTACTCATAAGTATTCAAAAGTCATCCACTGCAGAGGCATCAGAAAGTGTCTGTATGAGTTAAAGCAGTACAATCATGTTAACCCTTTCCCTCATACGACAATTCTGCAGCAGACGACTTTGAACATATTTTGTAAAAAAATAGAAAATCTCTATAATTGAATGGATAACCTACGACTAATAGTGGAAAACCTTGTGTCAAAAGAAGAAATTGCTTGTTTTGAGCAATTTCTTCTTTTGTCACTATGTTTTCAAAAAGCCGTCTGATGCAGAGGCATCAGAAAGCGTCTATATGAGGGAAAGGGTTAACAAAAGATTTCTGAGCCTAGATCCTGTACCATACAGTTTTGCCAAGTCTTACCGGAGTCTCTTCCTCCATTAGATAAGCCCCATGACCTTTTGAAACAGCCTCACGATACTCCTTCCTAGCCTTAGCTTTCTCTTTCACCTCTCCTGATAATGGGAAATAAGTTGTTCGATGAAATTTAGATAAAAAATACGTGATTAATCAGCAAAACAGATCCTTCTCAGTGTCATTTTTTAACCCTTTCCCTCATACAACTATTCTGCAGCAGACGACTTTGAACATATTTTGTCAAAAAATAGAAAATCTCTCTAGTTGAATCGATAACCTATGACTAAAAGTAGAAAACATTGTGGCAAAAGGAGAAATTGCTCGGTCTGAGCAATTTCTTCTTTTGTCACTATGTTTTCAAAAAGCTGGTCAGGGATACACCATTAATGGCAGCAGCCTTTGGACGTCCTTCTAGCAAGCAAATTGCTATAGAGTTAACCTTTGTACCAAACTGGCTTAACCTTTCAAATTCCGAAAGCAGTTTGCTTCATTATTTATGTATTGATTTCAAACATCAAGTTGTATTGGTTCAGTGAAGATTTACAAGATTAACCCATTCGCACATACAACAAATTCATGCCACACATACTACATGTAGTTCACTAAAGTATGCTGGTACCAGACTGCACTGCAAGTTGCCATTGTTGGTTCATGTCACACATACTAGTTCACTAAAGTATGCTGGTACCAGACTGCACTGCAAGTTGCCATTGTTGGTTCATGCCACACATACTACATCTAGTTCACTTAAGTATGCTGGTACCAGACTGCACTGCAAGTTGCCTGCTATTGTTGGTTCATGCCACACATACTAGTTCACTAAAGTATGCTGGTACCAGGCTGCACTGCAAGTTGCCATTGTTGGTTCATGCCAGACATACTAGCTCACTAAAGTCAGCCTGTATCAGACTACAATATCAATTTGTTATCGTTGGTTCATGCCCCACATATTAGTTCACTAAAGTACACCAGTACCAAACTACACTGCAAGTTGCCATTGTTGGTTCATGCCGCACATACTAGTTAACAAAGTACACCAGTACAAGACTACGCTGCAAGTTGCCATTGTTGGTTCATGCCACACATACTAGTTCACTAAAGTATGCTGGTAAAAGACTGCACTGTAATTTTTCATTGTTGGTTCATGCCAGATGTACTAGTTCACTAAAGTATGCCATTACCAGATTACACTGCACTTTGTCATTTTTGGTTCATGCCAGACATATTAGTTCACTGGTACCAGACTAGTTATACATTTAATACATGTTAACTTGTTTTAAAAATATTAGCATTTTCTCCTTTTCCCAAAGTATTTTGAAATGTTGTGTATTGTAAAATAAAGTCCTATGTGCATTACATATTTACCAATGACATGTTTTCCATTAATAAACGCCTCAAATCCACAGACAGCAGCAGTACAATCAAGCGGGAACACATATTTGGCTTCTATGGTCTTCTTGTTGTCGTTTCTGTAGGCTTGTAAAACTACAACCTATAATAGAACAGGTTATCCAAACAAGAAAAGTGCTTGTTCATTGTAAGGCTTGTAAAAGTACAACCCATAATAATACAGAATAGTGTTTGTTCATTGTAAGGCTTGTAAAACTGAAATATTTTATAGTACAAAAGTGTTTGTTCATTGTAAGGCTTATACAATTACATCGTATAATAGTATAGGCTATAACAAGAGGGCCATGATGGCCCTGGATTGCTCACCTGATTTTTTTTCTTCACTTTAGCCGTACCCTGGCGGCCATAGTTTTTGACTAATCAACAGGGCTAGAAGGAACCTGATAGAGGGTCATCCTAGCAATATTTCTACAAAAATATTTGAAAATCGGGCAAACACTTTCGGAGAAGAAGATTTTTTAAATTTTCACTAAAGCCATATAAGGCAAAATAGCCCCGACCTATGGCGGCCATGTTTTTCGACTAATCAACATGGCTTTAAGGAATCTCATAGAGGGTCACCTAAGGAACATTTCTACAAAATTATTTGAAAATCGGCCTGACACTTTCAGAGGAGAAGATTTTTTTAAGTTTTCACTTTAGCCATATAAGGCAAAATAGCTCCGCCCTGTGGCGGCCATGTTTTCCAACCAATTAACATGGCTTTAAGGAATCTGATAGAGGGTCACTTAAGGAATATTTCTACAAACAAATTTGAAAATCGGTCTAACACTTTTAAAGGAGAAGATTTTTTTAAGTTTTCACTATAGCCATATAAGGTAAAATATACCCCGCCCTGTGGCGGCCATGTTTTTCAACCAATTAACATGGCTTTAAGGAATCTGATAGAGGGTCACTTAAGGATTATTTCTACAAACAAATTTGAAAATCGGTCTGACACTTTCAAAGAAGAAGATTTTTTAAGTTTTCACTATAGCCATATAAGGCAAAATAGCCCCGCCCCTTGGCGGCCATGTTTTTCGACCAATCGATATGGCTTGAAGGAATCTGATAAAAGGTCATCCAAGGAACATTTCTACAAAATTCTTTGAAAATCTGCCTACCAGTTTTGGAGAAGAAGATTTTTAAAGTTTTTTTTCATTTCATTGCCATGGAAACCAAAATTCTGCGTGGATCCCAACAATTTGAAGGAATTCTGGTGAGGTCATTGTAAGGATGCTTCCTTTGAAGTTTCATCCCAATTGACCCACTGGTTACTGAGGAGAAAAAGTTGACGGCCGACGGACGACGCACGACAGACGCCGGACAAAAGTCAATCACAATAACTCACCTTGAGCACTTCATGCTCAGGTGAGCTAAAAACAAGAAAAGTGCTTGTACATTGAAAGGCTTATAAAACTACAATCTATAATAGCACAGAATAGTGTTTGTTAATTGTAGGGGTTTGTAAAATTACAACCTATAGTAATACAGAATAGTGTTTGTTCATTGCAAGGCTAACTATAGAAATACAGAATAGTGTTTGTTCATTGTAAGGCTTTTTCTTACTATTTTTGTAAGATGATGTGTATTTAGCTGTTACATGAACAGTTTGAAAGGACATGCTCTTTCTAACTACTCCATGAGACTCTCGACTATTCAGTTCCGTATTCTTTCTCACTAACCTGTGAAATCATGTCCATCAGTATAGCTCTAACATGAACACTTTTTAAACGAATATGTTCTTTCTCACTAACCTGTGAAATCATGTCCATCAGTATAGCTCTAACATGAACACTTTTCAAACGAACATGTTCTTTCTTACTTACTTGTGAAATCATGTCCATCAGTATTGCTCTTTACCTGTGAAATCATGTCCATCAGTATAGCTCTAACATGAACACTTTTCAAACGAACATGTTCTTTCTTACTTACCTGTGAAATCATGTCCATCAGTTGAGCTCGAACATGAACACTTTTTAAAGGAACATGTTCTTTCTTATTCCCCTGCAGACCTGCTTTAATTTTACACAAGGGATCTGGAACATTCCTCACATCTTTGATGTCTGTGGAGAGAACAGTTTACTAGTTAACCCTTTCCCACTTGTAGTCGTATTCTGATGCCTGTGCAACAGACAACTTTTGTAAACATTGTGACAGAGAAATTGCTCAAAACAAGCAATTTCCCCTTTTGTAATTATGTTATCAACTTTTTTCTTTCATGTCTGTGGAAAGAACAGTTTACAAGTTAACCCTTTCTCACTTGTATATGCATTCTGATGCCTGTGCAGCAGACAACTTTTGAAAACATTGCGGCAAAAGGCAAAATTGCTCAAAACAAGCCATTTCACCTTTTGCCACTAAGTTTTCAACTATTTTCAGTAATTATACTTTCCTTTATAGAGATTTTTCATGTTTTTGCAAGATTGTTTTCAAAGTCGTCTGTTGCAGATTTGCTGAATATGGGAAAGGGTTAATTCATTGAATTGAGATCTCTGCCAAATTAACATTGTACAAGAATGACATTGGTGTACCAGTTATCTATTTAAATTGGTGGACCATGTGTGATGCCTTTATACTCTATAGTGTTCACAAAGGTTTCTTTTTATATTTAACTGTGTGGCCTCCATTTTGACCCCATGTGAATCAGTTTCCAACATGAATTAAACTTGATGGAAATGAATGTTTTGATGAACTTTCATTAACATTATATAAAAATATGACTTTTAGAGTCTTCACAAGGTTTGATAGAGTTTGATCTACTGGCCTAGTTTTAACCCATCATGATCCAATACGACCTTTACCAAGATGTTATGGTTATAAATGTACAGATGATTGTATGACAATTGGATGAAAAAATTGTCTTCTAGAGTGATCAAAAGGCTTTTACTAAAATTTGACCTAGTGACCTAGTGATGGACTTAATGATACCAAGTTTCAATTCATTCAATTTTAACAAGATTTGAAGGAATGATGTTTGATGGACTTTTAAGATGATTTGATGGACACATGTGGCCTTGAGAGTGTTCACAAGGCTTTTCTCAATTTTGACAGTGACCTTGTTTTTGACCTGATGTGACTTAGTTTGGAACCTGAACTAGATACAGTTGAGAGGAATGTTTAGATAATTTTTCATTAGGATTGGATGAAATATGTGGCTTCTAGTTTGTTCACAAAGTTATTGGAAATTGATACAGTGACCTAGATTTTGATCCCATGTGACCCAGTTTCAAACTTGACTAGGTTTTGAATGTTCCCTATGATGATTTGATTAAGAATAATGCCCTTAAAAGCCCACAAAGTTTACCTAATTTGATTTAGTGGCCTAGTTTTCGACCCCATTTTAGTAAGTTTATAGCTTGACTTTTCATGAAGATAGGCCTCTAGTGTGTTGTTAAGATTAAAGTGATATAAACCATGACATACAGCACATATACAATATAAACTATGAGATAAGGTACATATAGGATCCGACATGTGTTGTCATTTCATATTTATGAAATGACAACCAACAGATTCTTTTAATCACATGAAGAAACACAAAAAGAAAATATTTTTTTTGCTGTCAGAAAATAGTCCAAAGATGCCTAATCCTAATCCTGTGCCATCATTGTGTAAATAAATTGAATCAATAAGTAATACTGATAGACTACAATCTATCTCTATACTTACCAATACTGTCCATAGGGGTACTTGTTTTAACCACAGGTGGAATATCTGTCACAATATCCATATCATCTGTCATAATCTGGTTGTTCACATCATCATTGGGCAGAGAGAATTCCACCAAGTATCTAATACATTTTTGGTTAGGGTTATATATGGCATATTCATCATCCTGTTTAAGGTAAATCGGTGTAAGCAATAATTCTATTCCACAAACAACAAATGCAGCAAGTGCCTTTGAAAACAACCAAGCAAAATTATGAAAAATCTCTATGATGATATAATAGGTATTGAAATAAATTAATAACATTGTGACAAAAGGTAAAATTGTTTATAATAAGCACTATCTCCTTTTGCAACAATGTTATCAAATGATGTCTACAGTCGATGTGTCAAAATCCAGTCAGTCGTTATGCTAATCCAGCAACCCTGAGCGCCAAAAAGGGCAGCCATTACTACCATTTTTAAAATCTTTGGTATGACCCAGCCATTGATCGAATTCCTGATCTCCCGAACCTGAGGTGACCGCTCTACCACTACAATACAAGAGAATGTCCCTTTCCCTCATATAGACGCTTTCTGACGCCTCTGCAGCAGACGTTTTTTGAGCAATTTGTTCTTTTTCACCATGTTTTCAACTCAAATGTTGGTGTTGAAGCAGGGACTCGACTTATGAATGACAAAGTCAAATTTAAAACAAAACGAGAGTTTTGGGGGAAAATATTAGGTTGGATAAACATTCTAGATTTTTTTGTGTTTTTTTTGTGTTGGATATAAAGTTACCTTACTTTTTTACGAACATTGATTTTTATAATTATAAAATTCTTATCATCTTACAATTACGAGTAATCCAAATTTCACAAATTGTAGGTTTCTTTATTTCTAAAGACATGTCTAATTCTTATTTTTATTTCACAGTTTGTGTAAACATCAAAGAAACAAAGTTTACTTTCAATTATCAAGTGGTTAACTTTTTAACTGCTTTCCAATTTCATCAACCGTATCTAGGGTGGTTGCTAACGCATGACGTAATCTGCACCTGTCCCCTGTGTAGACTGTAGACCGCGTGTCGTGTATCGGAATCTGACAGGATGTGTACTTTACAATTATAAGTTAAATATGACTGGATTATATGAATTGTTCTTTACGGTTAGAATCATAAAACTTAAACTTAATCATATTTTTAACAAAAGTTGCAATATGGGATGTGAAAATTAAAGAAAGAAATACTCTTTTCTTTAATGAAAACAAGAGGGCCATGATGGCCCTGGAATCGCTCACTTTTTTTTTTCACTTAAGCTATATAAGCCCCGCCCCCTGGCAGCCATAGTTTCTGACCAATCAACTTGGCTCGAAGGAATCTGATAGAGGGTCACCCTAGGAACATTTCTAAAAAATTATTTGAAAATCGGCCAGACACTTTTGGAGGAGAAGATTTTTTAAGTTTGCACTATAGCCATATAAGGCAAAATAGCCCCGCCCCCACCTGGCGGCCATGTTTTTTTGACCAATCAACATGGCTTGAAGGAATCTGATAGAGGGTCACCCAAGGAACATTTCTACAAAATTATTTGAAACAAGAGGGCCATGATGGCCCTTGAATCGCTCACCTGATTTTTTTTTTTTTCACTTTAGCTATATAAGCCCCGCCCCCTGGCAGCCATAGTTTCCGACCAATCAACTTGGCTTGAAGGAATCTGATAGAGGGTCACACTAGGAACATTTCTACAAAATTATTTGAAAATCGGCCAGATACTTTTGGAGGAGAAGATTTTTTAAGTTTTCACAATAGCCATATAATGCAAAATAGCCCTGCCCACTGGCGGCCATGTTTTTTGACCAATCAACATGGCTTGAGGGAATCTGAAAGTGGGTCATCCAAGGAACATTTCTACAAAATTATTTGAAAATCGGGCTGACACTTTTGGAGGAGAAGACTTTTTAAGTTTGCACTATAGCCATATAAGGCAAAATAGCCCGCCCCCCTGGCGGCCGTGTTTTTCGACCAATCAACATGGCTTGAAGGAATCTGGTAGAGGGTCATCCAAGTAACATTTCTACAAAATTATTCGAAAATCTGCCAAGCAGTTTGGGAGATGAAGAATTTTGAAGTTTTTTTCGTTTTGTTGCCATGGAAACCAGAATTCTGCATGGATCCCAAAAATTTGAAGGAATTCTGGTGAGGTCATTGAGAGGATGCTTTCTGTGAAGTTTCATCCCAATTGACCCACTGGTTACTGAGGAGAAGATGTTGAAGATTTTTTTAGTTTTCACTTTGGCCATATAAGGCAAAATAGCCCCCGCCCCCTGGCGGCCATGTTTTTCGACCAATCAACATTGCTTGAAGGAATCTGATAGAGGGTCACCCAAGGAACATTTCTACAAAATTATTTGAAAATCGGCCTGACACTTATGGAGGAGAAGATTTTTTAAGTTTTCACTATAGCCATAAAAGGCAAAATAGCCCCGCCCCCTGGCGGCCATGTTTTTTGACCAATCAACATGGCTTGAAGGAATCTGATAGAGGATCACCCAAGGAACATTTCTACAAAATTATTTGAAAATCGGCCTGACACTTCTGGTGGAGAAGATTTTTTAAGTTTGCACTATAGCCATATAAGGCAAAATAGCCCGCCCCCCGCCCTGGCGGCCATGTTTTTTGACCAATCAACATGGCTTGAAGGAATCTGATAGAGGGTCACCCAAGGAACATTTCTAAAAAATTATTTGAAAATCGGCCTTACACTTTCGGAGGAGAAGATTTTTTAAGTTTTCACTATAGCCATATAAGGCAAAATAGCCCCCCCCCCCCCCCTGGCGGCCATGTTTTTGGACCAATCAACACGGCTTGAAGGAATCTGATAGAGGGTCATCCAAGGAACATTTCTACAAAATTATTTGGAAATCTGCCAAGCAGTTTCGGAGAAGAAGAAATTTGAAGTTTTTTTCGTTTCGTTGCCATGGAAACCAGAATTTTGCATGGATCCCAAAAATTTGAAGGAATTCTGGTGAAGTCATTGAGAGGATGCTTTCTGTGAAGTTTCATCCAAATTGACCCACTGGTTACTGAGGAGAAGAAGTTGACGCACGACGCACACCGCACGACGCACGCCGGACGCCGGACAAAAGGCGATCACAATAACTCACCTTGAGCAAAGCTCAGGTGAGCTAAAAATCGGCCTGACACTTTCGGAGGAGAAATTTGTTTAAGTTTTCACTATAGCCATATAAGGCAAAATAGCCCCGCCCCCCCCTGGCGGCCATGTTTTTCGACCAATCAACATGGCTTGAAGGAATCTGATAGAGGGTCATCCAAGGAACATTTCTACAAAATTATTTGAAAATCTGCAAAACCAGTTTGGGGGAAGAAGAAATTTGAAGTTTTTTCGGTTTCGTTGCCATGGAAACCAGAATTTTGCATGGATCCCAAAAATTTGAAGGAATTCTTGTGAGGTCATTGAGAGGATGCTTTCTGTAAAGTTTCATACAAATTGACGCACGATGCACGACGGACGAGGGATGCGGGACAAAAGGCGATCACAATAAAAAAAGTTACGCAAATTGCAATTGAATTGTAATTTAATGTAATTTTACGCAACATTTATGTTTATAAGCTTTTTTTTTTTCAAATTCAAAACATTTATTTCAGTAACATATTCCACTTCTTTTATGGCAAAATTTAATATTTCATGATAACACTGGTCCGACTGGTTTTTAAAAAGTCGACCCCGACTTATGGCGAGAGTAACCTCAAAACCACCGAAATTGGGGTCAGAATGGACCCTCGACTAATGGCCAAAGTAGACTTATGGCCGCGGATATACGGTATGTTTTTAAGCAATTTCTCATTTTGTAATAATATTTTCAAAAGCCGCCTGCTGCAGATGCGTCAAAATTCGTCTACAGGTGGGAAAGGCTTAATAGTGATAATTGAGTAGCGTACAGTGTAGACAAATATTAGATTGCATGAATGTGCATACCGATCTTCATCTACATTTTAGCGCAATAGTCAATTTGTCTTTTATTATATGATCTGCAATTCTTTTTTCACATTGCATCAGCAGAATAACTTGGAATCTGCAATAATTCAAAATTTTAAAATGAAGTGAGATATAGATGTATGAATATAACGACTTACTTGAAAATAACTTTTTTTATCTTCCGTATGTTTTATTCCATGGACACTATCATACCCATCAGGTGGAGCGGCAAGGTTTGTGTTGGGTTCAGTCAGGGTATATTTCTGTCCAAGGGCTACATCACACAGCAGTAATAACCGTGTACCTGTCTCCTGACATGGGGATGAATAGAAGGCACTTTTTCTGAAACCACACAATTGTTAGATAAGTTGTACCCTACATCATTCTCATGCTGACAATACTTTGAAATACAATAAGTAATTATTTAACCCTTTCCCTCATATAGACGCTTTCTGACGCCTCTGCAGTAGATTGCTTTTTGAAAACATAGTGACAAAAGAAGAAATTGCACAAAACATGCAATTTCTCCTTTTGCCACAATGTTTTCCACTTTTTGTCATAGGTTATCCTTTCAATTATGGAGATTTTCTATTTTTTGACAAAATATGGCCAGAGTCGTCTGCTGCAGAATTGTCGTATGAGGGAAAGGGTTAACAACTTCATTCAGCAATATAGGGTATGGTATGGCTTCCTAAAACCAATTAATGTTTCCTTTATGGGTTGTAAAATATCAACAGGCCATTAAAGGAGCAATTTCTCCTTTGCCACCATGTTTTAAATCTTAAGTCAATGTTATTTTATTAATAGAGATTTTCTAACTTTTTTACTAAAGGTTTATAAATTCCTTTGCTGCAGCATTTTTGTAAGTGTGAAACAGTTAAAAAAAAAAAAAAAATCACCTTGCATCAGCAGCAAAGTAAATCCCCGCCCCCAGTAAACCAGCATCTGTCCTGGACACGCCCATTTTATCTGTTACCACATTGGGTAAAATTAGACCTCTCGAGATAATCCCAAGATAATTGGAATAATGTGATGCATGAGTTAACATCTGTACGTCTCCAATATCAGACTGAAAATTCACTTCCTCGATTGTCCGACGGACTTGATAAATATTGTGCACTGATCCGCCTTCTCCCAGATTGTGTTTGAGATTATTTGACAAAGTTAAGATTTCCTTGTCAGACTCAGTCAATAGACTGATATGACAACCAAGGGCCTGATATTTGGCAATCACTGTAGCATCAGTGGACCAGTCTGTTGATTCACTTACAGATAAAATGTCTGCTAGAAGCTGTAATGAGAAACAATAAATCCTTCTACAATGAGCCCTGGTAGCTGAGTTGGTAGCGACGCTGGCTGTCAATCCAGGGGTTTTGAGTTTGAACCCCAGCTTGGCAGACAGTCTTTCCGATGTTTGACAAAAGTCACTGTGACAAGCGTCATTTGTCTTCCACCAATGGGCTAACTGTCTATGTGGAAAAGAAGCCAGTTACTTTGAAAGAATGTGGTGCTGAGTATTGTTGTGAGAAAGCCAGGAAACTCATGAGTAGGTGAACTGGCCACTGTGATATAACTGAATTTTTTTGAAAATGATGTTAAACCCCAATCAATTCTCCATTGATTGACTCTTAACCCTTTCCTGCATACGTCAATTCTGCAGCAGACGAATTTGAACATATTTTTTCAAAAAGTAGAAAATATAATTGAATGGATAACCCATGACTAATAGTGGAAAACATTGTGTCAAAAGGAGAAATTGCACGTTTTGTGCAATTTCTTCTTTTGTCACTATGTTTTCAAATAGCCGTCTGCTGCAGAGGCGTCAGAAAGCGTCTATATGAGGGAAAGGGTTAATAAGGTTGAGTTATGAAAAAGGTTCAAATTTCATGTCAATTGATTCCACTTTGATAAAGATACACAATATAAACCGTTTCCAACATGCAGACGAAATTTGACAAATCTGTTTTTTGAAAACAGGGTGACAACAGGAGAGATATTGATCATAATGAGTATTATTTTTCCTTTTGCCCCTATGTTTTCAACTCTAAATTTATCGATAATTCTACTTCCATTTTAATATCATATTATTACTTTAATATTTTCACGTCATTGGCTGCAGATTTGTATGTTGGTTACTAAACAGCAGCAGAAAGCTTTTTGAAAACATAGTGACAAAAGAAGAAATTGCTCAAAACGAGCAATTTCTCCTTTTGACACAATGTTTTCCACTTTAAGTCATAGGTTATCCATTCAATTATAGAGATTTTCCATTTTTTGACAAAATATGTTCAAAGTCGTCTGCTGCAGAATTGTCGTATGAGGGAAAGGGTCAAAGTCAAAGACATCTCAATAGGAATGTTGATCCTTTCCAACATACAACAAAAATACAGAAGACACCTTTCAAATTATCTAGGTAAAGAAATTGGAAAAGCTTTAATTATGATTACATATATAATAATTGAATTGAGCTGAAAACATTGTACCAAAAAAGGAAATTGCTCATTGTGAGCACTTTCTCCTTTTGCTACAATGTTTTCAAAAATCATCTGTTGAAATGCCTCCAATGTGTCAGCAGGTGGGAAAGGGTTAACTTTACCTGACATAAATCCTGTTTGATGACCACATCCTTCAATGTCCACTTATTTGACCGGTTCTCCGCTTTATAAGGTATAGCTTCATAGAACTCCTCATAAAGTGTTGTATGGTTCCCATCCCCGGATACCAGCTTCTCTGATAACTTAGCTAGCGCCATTCTACCTTCTTCTATCTGAAATCATCAACGTCAATATTGCTAAGCATTAATTGGACCATTAATTGAACCATAAATTATTAAAATGAATTAGTGATTAAGGTCAAAATCTGAATGTTTAACCCTTTCCGACATATACATGTATACACTTTCTGAAGCCTCTGCAACAGACGACTTTTTGAAAACATTGTGGCAAAAAAAGAAATTGCACAAAACGAGCAATTTCTTCTTCTGCCACAATATTTTCAACTCTATTCAATATTTAAACTTTCATTTATAGAGATATTCCATATTTTGATGATTTCAAAGTCGTCTTCTGCAGATTTGTTAAATCCTAAATTTCCTAAATCTGTTCACATCATATATTCATAAGTGATCAAAAAGTGACATCATGACCATATGTGCCTGTGCATAGTCAGATCAAGATCTCCATGTTTTTACTTACACAAGCTTGTTAGAAGATTATGTGTAGATTCTGATAAGACTGAACAGGCAGACACGATGATCTGAACCAAGACTGTTCGGAAATGCCAAATTGTACCTTTTCTAATGCATTGACTCATAGTTCTCTTTTAACAGTTGAAGAATATCATATCTGGTAAGTGGGATTCATCAATAGTAAATTAACCCTGTCCCTCATATAAACGCTTTCTGACGCCTCTACACCAGACAGCTTTTTGAAAACATAGTGACAAAAGAAGAAATTGCTGAAAACGAGCAATTTCTCCTTTTGCCACAATGTTTTCCACTTTTAGTCATAGGTTATCCATTCAATTATAGAGATTTTCCTCAAAGTCTTCTGCTGCAGAATTGTCATATGAGGGAAAGGGTTAAATAGAAACAAGAAGCCTTTTTAAAACCATCTATAGGGAAAGATATTGCAAGTTTAAATTCTTTTGATAGAAATAATTGAAAAACATGTATCAAAAGTCGTCTGCTGTGAACGTGCCTGATGCGTCAACACTTTGGAGAGGTTGAACACGAACCTGTTTCTCCTTGATATATTGCATTGGAACTTGCAGTAGACTATCCACTTCGACCAGTGCAGCTTTCCAAATGTGATCTGTCAGTGCTGCGACCTGGGGACTGATCCTTTCATTCAGGAGAGACAACTTTCCTATCACCTTGGAAAATACAAGAGGCAAACATTTTACGACAGTTCTATAATAACCCTTTCCCACATACAGTCACTTTTCGATGCCTCTGAAAACATTAAGGCAAAAGGAGATATTGCTCATGATGAGTAAATTCTCCATTTGCTACAATGTTTTGAACTCTATGCAATAATTGCACTTTCCCTTATAGAGATGTTTTATATTCTTGCTTAGACATCTTAAAGTTGTCTGCTGCAGAATTGTCGTATGAGGGAAAGGGTTAAAGTTGCCTGCTGCAGATTTGTTGTGAGTGGGAAAGGGTTAAGACCTCAATATCAAACCTTTTACTACAATTCTATTTTAACCCTTTCCCACGTACAACAAATCTGCAGCAGACAACTTCGAAGTCATCTGGTAGGAAATATGTTAAACCTCTATAAATAAAAGTTCAAAACATTGAATAGAGTTGAAAATATTGTGGTAAAAGGAAGAATTGCTCATTATGAGTAATTTCTAGTTTTGTCACAATATTTTCAAAAGTCTACTGCAAAGGCATCAAAAATTGTCTGTATGTGGGAAAGGGATAACTAGTGCATGAAGAATCCACATTATTAAATGAGCTGTCGGACATTGGTTTCTTCTTTGATTGTGTTACAATCAACTTCTTAATTTCATTGAAAACATTTAAAGTAAGTTTTGAGCAATTTCTACTTTTTCAACAATTTTCCAAAGGTCCTCTGCAGCAGGTGGAAGTAGAAGTAATAGTAAATAATTGTCTGTGAAATGATCGGAATTTTAAAATCCATTCAAAACAAAACTGTAAATTGTTTACCATTCTAAATTTTGTGGACCCCAAATCCGCCACATCAACTGATCCTGCCTGACATACTATCATATTGACAGGAGACGTTGAATATCGCCGATAGAGTTGTTCATAGCCACTTATAGTGGCATCGACGCTTTCAAAATACCACACTATGCCTTCCTCAACTGAAGTCACCTTTAAACAAAACAGATACATAGTCGATCATTTCTTTAATGCAAATTCGATATTTTTGCCTATAATTTATTAGTCATCAGCTGTTTATGTGAAACAAGGCTGAGCATTAACTTTCAATTTTCAGTACTATGTCTTATCAAACGAACAATCTGCAGTAAACAACTCTGAAAACACTGAGGCAAAAAAGAGACTCCGAATATTAACCCACAGTCAAATGGTTTGACATTGTATTGTATCTAAGCCTTTCCAACATATAGACGCTTTTCGACGCCTCTGCAGCAGACGCCTTTTGAAAACATTGTGACAAAAGGAGAAATTGCTCAAACAAGCATTTCCTCCTTTTGTCACCATGTTTTCAATACTATTCAATTATTGTACCTTCATTCAAAGAGAGTTTCAAAAAGATTTTCAAAGTCGTCTGCTACAGATGTGTTATATGTTTGAAAGGGTTAAGCCATTCCCACAATCAACAAATTTGTAGCAGACGACTTTAAAAACATTAGAAACAAGCAAATTCACGAAATTTATATCCCCCGCTTGCGATAAATAAAGTCCGCCTTAAGTGACGATCGAACTTGGCCTAGCTGTTAAGGCATTTAGCCTTGTTACAAAGTTTGAAAAAAAACGTTTCACATTTGTAGCAGTAATTGCACGGAAACAGCAACAAACAACATTTTTTGTTAATCAAGGGGCCATAACTCCACCGAATAAAGTCCGCCGAAAGCGACGATCGAACTTAGCCTAGCCCTTAAGCCATTTAACGTTGTTACCAAGTTTGAAAAAGAAACGGTTCACATTTGTGGCAGTGATTGCATGGAAACAGCAAAAAACAACATTTTTTGTTAAATAAGGGGCCATAACTCCACCAAATAAAGTCCGCCGAAAGTGACGATCGAACTTGGCCTAGCCCTTAAGGCATTTAACCTTGTTACCAAGTTTTAAAAAAAACGGTTAACATTTGTGGCAGTTATTGCATGGAAACAAAGTGTGACAGACAGACGGACAGACAGACAAACCCAAATTAATAACACCCCTTTTTTCTTCGAAAAAGCGGGGGATAATAACTATTGAAGCGCTCTGCTCTCTATAAATGAAAGAACACAATTATTGTAAAAGTTGAAAACATTGTAGCTAAAGATGAAATTGCTCGTTATGAGCAATTTCTCTTTTTGCTTAAATGTTTTCAAAAGTCGTATGCTGCAGAGGTGTCAAAAAGTGTCTGTATATGGGAAAGGGTTAACATTTGTTGCTTAATTTGTCACCAAATTTCATTATTACCTCAGGTGGTTAGAATGTGAAAATATAAACAAAGCTTAAGTAGAAGCAGGATAACATTCTGATAACAGCTCTGTAATCATGATCATTTTTAAGACAGAAGATTGATCTGTTTAACCCTTTCCCACATACAACAAATATCTAGACAAAAGTATGGAACGTCTCTATAAATAAGGGAAACATTGAGGCAAAAGAAGACTTGCTCATTTTGAGAATTCTCTACTTTTGTCAAAATGTTTTCAAAAGGTGTCTGATGCAGCTGTACTTTGCCACTGTATTGCGGAAAGGGTTTAAGCTAACATTTTCAAATAACCTTTTCGAAATGTCTTCATTAAAAGACTTTTAAGAAAATTGTTGGAAATAGATAAACCGCTCATACAACATGGCTTGAAGGAATCTGATAGAGGGTCAGAATGATATGAATATCAGCTAACCGGTTTGGGAGGAGAACATTTTTAAGTTTTTTTCTTTGGGTTACCATGGAAACGAAGAATTAGAAAGGACAATAAAAGGATGCTTTCTGTGAAGTTTCATCCCAATTGACTAACTGGTTACAGAGGAGAACATGTTGACGCGAGCTGGACATATCTTGCTCAGGTGAGTTAACAAGATTGCCATGATGGCCCTGGATAGCTCACCTGAGTTTTGTAATTTGATTAGTCATGTCAACCACAATAACTTTTGTTTTTCAACCAATCAACATGGCTTAAAGTAATCTCATTAAGGATTACTAAAGAAACATTTCTACAACATTATTTGCATATATGCTTCATACTTTTGGAGGATGATAATTCTAAGTTTTTGACTATAGCCACTTTACCATTATCCAAGATTATGTTATATCTTTATAACGCAAAACAAACTTGTCCCCTCAGGGCTGTACAAAAAAAAAATTCAGCCACTTGTCCAGGACAAGTGACTTTCAGAATGCCACTTGTCCTGCTAAGCTTCTCACGTGTCCCACTTTTCTGCACACCAAGTTTAACATGCAACAAATTTAAGAATTGTATGGTAGCCCGGATCGCGGTTTCTTGAGTGTTTATTTGTTTTTTAGTGGTTTTTTTTCTAGTTCTGTATAAAGATAACATTAAGAGCACACAATGTACATGATTTAAGGGTAGTGACCAATTCAAATAACAGTATTGTCAAAGACCTGTAGTGCAGCATTCAGTTAAAAAAAATGAAATTTGGAAAAGAGATTATTTTTCACTAGGTTATTTGAAATATTCTGCATAAAATGTATGTATTTTATCCATATTTACAAAAGATTCAAAAAGCTATTGACAGAAATGTTAAACTTGAGACAACATAGTCAAATGATGCAATAGCACTTTTCAAATTGAAGATAACAAAATAATAAGGTCACCGATTTAGGTCTCTCAACGAAACAGGGCAGTGTTCGATACGAGGGTCAGTTTTACAAAGAAAGACATTATTAACCAAAAGTCAAATTTATCAGGTTTAATGTAGTTATTAAAACCAAAAATATTGTCAAAAAAAATGAAAGACAACAAAATGTTAAATTTGTTTCATGTGTTGCGGTCAATCTCATTAAAATCATCTCCTATTAACGCTACGCATTTGCATTTAGTCAGATCGTGTACTTTAGTCAGATTGGTGTTGCGGTATTATTCGCAACATAGCCGCCATTTTGATGATTGCGCAATGTTAATCATGGTTCCCTACTTTGAGAATTAGAAATCGGTAAACAGCGTTGAATGTAAACATAGGGGTCGTCAGGTCGCGAATGTCATTCACCCAATTTCTCATTTCATCCAATGAAATCGCAACTATTAAGTCATATGATTTTTTTTCCCGCCAGTTATGCTAATTAATTTTGGTAAACAAAGCCGTGATTGGGCAATTATCATACTCGGGGGAATCATTTATATATTTCATTCCAAACAATATACTTTGTGTCCCTGATATTACGAATATTATGTCGATCTTGAAGGTATTTCAAATTGATAAACGGCAAGATAATTTTTAGCAGTCATCGTATTGTCTTTAATTTGGATCGAATTTATTTTATTAACTTCTGCATGGCGAAAATTTCTTCCAGGTCTTTCTGAACCGGTTTGCACCAGTTTGCAAATATCGCATACCGAAAGTATAAATATGGATCAAAATACATTTAAGGGAATATGTTAATGAGACCGATCCATAGGTAATTCCCTAGCATTCATGAAATAACACAGCCCCAAGGAACAATTGTCACTTATGATTGGACAGCCTTATTGGATACATATATATCACGTTAATCGACTATTACTGACGCGATTCGGTCGGTTAAAATCACTCGATCTGACAGGTGGGTAACTCCGCCTACTGTTATTGATTTGTTATGGTCACGCGCGAGTGGTTTTTCGCATGTAAGATACAGTCAAATTTATACACGACAGACATGTGTGTTAGTAATTAAGCCGGGCTACCAGACACAGGAATTTACATTGACTGTTACGTAAATGGGTTGATATAATGGGACGTGGATTTTTGGAAAATATCCACTTGTCCGGGACTGAGATGTTGCAATTAGCGACTTGCCCGATGCGATTTATGACTTGTCCCGGACGTCGGGCTATGGGATTTGTACAGTCCTGCGGGCCCTGACAATCAATCAATATGCTTTAAAGGAATCTGAAATTCAGCCAACCTGTTAGAGAAGTGAAACGTTTTAAAGTTTTTGTCTTTCGGATGCTTTCTGTTAACCCTTTCCCTCATACGACAATTCTGCAGCAGACGACTTTGAACGTATTTTGTCAAAACATAGAAAATCTCCATAACTGAATGGATAACCTATGACTAAAAGTGGAAAACATTGTGGCAAAAGGAGAAATTGCACGTTCTGTGCAATTTCTTCTTTTGTCACAATGTTTTCAAAAAGCCGTCTGCTGCAGAGGCGTCAGAAAGCGTCTATATGGGGGAAAGGGTTAAATTTCATCCCAATTGACCCTCTGGTTCCAGAAGAGAAGATATTTCGGGACGCCGTACAAAGAGCGATCACAATAACTCACCTTGAGCACTTCATGCTCAGGTGAGCTAAAAAGAGGTCTTTGCTAAGAATATTTCTCTTAATTACCCTTTCCCTCATACAGACACATTCTGACGCATAATGTGCAATTTCTCCTTTTATTACAATGTTTTCAACTCTATTCAATTATTACACGTTCATATTAAAAGATATTCCATATTTTTGCCTAGACATTTCCAAAGTCCTCTGCTGCATATTTTCTGTATGTGGAAAAGTTCAACCTTATAATATTGGTACTCAAAAGAACCATCTTATTGAGACAACTCTTTTGAGTGCTCACAAAATAGGGCTTGTCTGTAAAATGAATATTTTAGAAGATGAAATATGCCGCTGATGTAGAACTATGTTATCTACAGGACCACTGTTTATATCTTACCTTTTTGTCAGCCACACTGCCAGTTTGGGCGTACAATCTGTATTTCTTCTCAAATAAACCATCTGTTGAGACATGCACTTCAAGAACTTGTATGGTCTTAAGGTCCTGTATGTAGAATAAACATGGCCAATAAAAACATGAACACCTTCCCAACTGTAGACGCATTTTGACCTATCTCAAGCAGAAGACTTTTGAAAACATTATGGCGATTTCTCCTTCGCAACTCTTGACCTACAATAATTAAACTTTCTTTTATAGGGATTATGAATAATTTGTGTTACATGTTTTCAATGTTGTGTGCTGCAGATTAGTTGAAAGTGGGAAAGTGGGGTTAAATCCTGCTACAAAAATACATGATTAATTTTCAACATTCAGAGGATTTTAAAACTTATGGCAATATCAACTAATATATCCCTTTGACTACTTGAACTGATTTTGTGAAGCCTGAGGTACCAGAATAGATGGAGCATCCCCGCTGTCTGTTCGGGTTGAGCCAGACTAGATGGCCCATCCCCCTCGTCTGTTCAGACTGATCGTCTGTTCATCTTGAGCCACCAGTATAGAGCAAGGCTAGATAGCCTATCCCTGTCTTCTGTTCGGGTTGAGCCAACAGTCATGAGCCAGGCTAGATGGCACATCCCCATCATCTGTTCAGGCTGAACCACCAGTAATGAGCCAGTGTAGATGGCCCATCCCTGTCGTCTGTTCAGTCTGAGCCACCAGTCATGAACCAGGCTAGACGGCCCATAGCTGTCGTCTGTTCAGGCTGAGCCACCAGTCATGAGCCAGGCTAAACGGCCCACCACTGTCGTTCGTTCAGCCTGAGCCACCAGTCATGAGCCAGGCCGGATGGCCTTTCCCGTCGTCTGATCAGGCTGAGCCACCAGTATATAGCCAGGCTAGTTGACCCATTCCCGTTGTCTGTTCAGGCTGAGCCAGCATTATAGAGCCAGGCTAGATGGTGCATCCCCGTCGTCTGTTCAGGCTGAGCCAGGCAAGATGCCTATCCCTGTGGCCTGTTCAGGCTGAGCCACCAGTCATGAGCCAGGCTAGATGGCCTATCCCCGTCGTCTGTTCAGGCTGAGCCAGGCTAGACGGCCTATCCCAGTCATCTGTTCAGACTGAGCCACCAGTCATGAGCTAGGCTAGATGGCCTATCCCCGTCGTCTGTTCAGACTGAGCCAAAAGTCATGAGCCAGGCTAGATGACCTATCCCCTTCGTATGTTCGGGCTGAGCCACTAGTCATGAGCCAGGCTAGACGGTGCATCCCTATGGTCTGTGCAGACTGAGTCACCAGTATAGAGCCAGGCTAGATGACCCATCCCCGTCGTCTGTTCAGGCTGAGACAGCAGTATAGAGCCAGGCTAGATGGCGTATCCCTATCGTCTGTTCAGGTTGAGCCAGGCTCGATGGCCCATCGCCGTCGCCTGTTCAGGCTGAACCGCTAGTCATGAACCAGGCTAGATGGCCCATCACTGTTGTCTGTTCAGCTTGAGCCACTAGTCATGAGCCAGGCTAGATGGCCTATCCCCGTCGACTATTCATGCTATGCCAGGCTAGATGGCCTATCCCAGTCGTATGTTCAGGCTGACCCACCAGTCATGAGCCAGGCTAGATGACCCAATCCTTGTTGTCTGTTCAGATTGAGCCACCAGTCAGGAGCAAGATTAGATGGCCCATCTCTGTCGTCTGTTCAGAATGACCCGACAGTCATGAGCCAGGCTAGATGGCCCAATCCCTGTCATCTATTCAGGCTTAGCCACTAGTCATGAGCCAGGCTAGATGGCGCATCCCCATCATCTATTCAGCCTGAGCCACCAGTCACGAGACAGGCTAAAAGGCCCATCTCTGTCATCTGTTCAGCCTGAGCCACCAGTCATGAGCCAGGCTAGATGACCCATCCCCATCATCTGTTCATCCTGTGCCAACAGTCATGAGACAGGCTAGACGGCCCATTCCCGTTGTCTGTTCAGCCTGAGCCAACAGTCATGAACCAGACTAGATGACCCATCCCCATCATCTGTTCAGCCTGAGCCCCCAGTCATGAGCCAGGCTGGATGGCCCATCCCCATCATCTGTTCAGGCTGAGCCACCAGTCATGAGCCAGGCTTGACGACCCATCACTGTCATCTGTTTAGGCCGACCGGTCATGAGCAAGGCTTGACGGCCCATCTCTGTCGTCTGTTCAGGCAGACCGGTCATGAGCCAGGCTTGACGGCCCATCTCTGTCGTCTGTTCAGGATGACCGGTCATGAAACCAGGCTAGACCGCTCATATCCCCATCGTCTGTTCTGGCTCTTTACTGTTGGCTGCTTATCTGAACAGTTTATCTTGAATTGGCTATGACTCTGCCAAAAGCTGGTCAAGTTCATCTTAAAATGCAGCCATAAATGGGGAAAACCCTTTCCCTCAAATAGATGCTTGCTGAAACCTAAGCAGCAGACGACTCTTGAAAACCTTTTGTCTGTTGTATTAGGGTTAACTTGCATACTTGTGTAGTTTGGTCATAATCCTAAATTCCTTCATCAAAGGCGTAAGGACTGATCTCAATCTTTACTTATCACAAAGTCCCTGAATGTGATTTATATTTGACATGATCCATTTCCTTAACCCTTTCCCACTTCTAAAATGCATCTGCAGCAAACAACTTTTGAAAGCATTGAGACAAAAGTAGTTTAATTATTTGTTTGCTTGGTGTTTAACTTCAAAAAAACACGGTGTTTCCTGGGTAAGTTACCAGTTCTACTGGGACATTGATCGCGACACCAGTGAGTCAGTTGTATTGCTAACCCCTCAACCGTGATCCTCAAAGAAGGAAAGCCATTACTACCATTTTTAAGTCTTCAGACAAAAGAAGAAGTTGCTCATTATATATTATAATAGTTGACTGTTGCAGATGCATGAAAAGTCGGCAGTGTGTAGGACCGGTGGTTAATAGGACCGGTGGTTAAATGTAACAAAAAGAACATGATTTGAATACCTTATCCACCAATAGAGACCATTTAGGAAGTTCAAACTTTTCTTCATCAAATTTGGGGGCATCCACATCACCAAACATCCAACTTGTATGTATTCCAAGGTTAACTGTGGTTCTCTTCTTTTTTCTCTGTTTTAGAACGGTTGATTGTTCTCCTTCAATGGACAGATACATCAATCAACTTTATCCCTGGAAGGCTACATAAACCCATTCCCACTTGATTGATTGATTGATTGGGGTTAAACGCCGTTTTTAACAATTTCTCAGTTATATCACGGCGGCCAGTTCACCTACTCATGCATTTCCTGGTTTTCTCACACCAGTACTCCACATAACAATCTTCCCAAGCAACTGGCTGCTTTTCCACTTAGACTTAGCCCATTGGTGAAAGACGAATGACGCATGTCGCATTGACTTTTGTCAATCGTCGGAAAGAAAGTTGGCCGAGCCCGAATTCGAACTTACAACCCCTGGATTGACAGCCCGCGTAGCTACCGACTGAGCTACCGGGGCTCGGCCCATTCCCACTTGAAGACGCATTTGGACGTTTTAGCAGCAGAATACTTCTAAAACACTGTGGAAAAAGATAAAATTGCTCATTATGACCAATTTCCCATTTTGTCACAATATTCAATAATTATACAGTCATCTATAGAGATTTTCCATACTTTTGACAAAATGTTTGCTGCAGATTTGTGGTAAGTGGGAAGGTTTAAAACATCTTAAAAAAATCCTTTTCAGGTTGGAGATGACTTTTCCAACAATGTTTTCACAATGTTCTCATGAAGAGCAATTTTTCCATTTCCCACAATGTTTTCGACATTATTCAGTAGTTAAACTTTCAATTATAGAGAATTTCCCTATTTTTGCCTAGATGATTTTGAAGTTGTCTGATTGAGAAGACTTGTATCTGGGGAAATGTTAGACTCTATTTCTCAAAGAATATTCATAATCGACCTGAGCCTCATTTTCAATTAGACATGGATTTTCTTGTGGATATAATTAAGAAGTGAGTAGAGTCTTGGTATTGCCAATTAACCCTTTCCCTCATACAACAATTCTGCAGCAGACGACTTTGAACATATTTAGAAAAACTCTATAATTGAATGGATAACCTATGACTAAAAGTGGAAAACATTGTGGCAAAAGGAGAAATTGCTTGTTTTGAGCAATTTCTTCTTTTGTCAACATGTTTTCAAATAGCCGTCTGCTGCAGAGGCGTCAGAAAGCATCTATATGAGGGAAAGGGTTAAATAAACAACATTAGTAACTTAACCCTTTCCCTCATACGAAAATTCAGCAGCAGACCACTTTGAACATATTTTGTCAAAAAAAAGAAAATCTCTATAATTGAATGGATAACCTATGACTATAAGTGGAAAACATTGTGGCAAAAGGAGAAATTGCATGTTTTGTGCAATTTCTCCTTTTGTCACTATGTTTTCAAAAAGCCGTCTGCTGCAGAGGCGTCAGAAAGCGTTTATTAACCCTTTCCATGTATAGATGCTTTCTGATGCTCCTTTCCCACAATTGTTTTCATCTCTAATAATAATTCTATAATTCAGCTATGGGATAAAGTAATTTTGCCGAGATGATTTGAAAATCGTCTGCTTCAGATTTGTTGTATGTTGGAAAATAATGACAGTAACTTGTTAGGGGTAAAGTCACCCTGCCTTTACTAACCTTTTCCCACATACATACACTTTCTGACGCCTCTGCAGCAGACCACCTTTGATAACATTGTGACAAAAGTAGAAATTGCTCAAAACTAGCAATTTCTCCTTTTGCCACAATGTTTTCAACTCTTTTCAGTAATTACACCTACTGTTTTTGAGCTTTTCCGTGAGTTGGCCTAGATACTTTCAAAGTGGGAAATTAAATTCCTTCAAAATATATATATTTAATTTGAAACGAGGATAAAGTTATTATTATGAAATGTGTATTGTATCTACATTGTGACCATATTTTCTTCAAATGTAATGATGGTATGTGACAATTCTTCCATAAGCGTTGATTAAACTTGAGTAGTGTTTCAATGATTACCAATGATTTTCCCCTTGTTGAACCTTTCATTATTGTTTTCATCTGTAAGTTTGAATGAATTTATGTCTAAGAGCCTCTTTCTAGTCAAACATTGGTCCACATATTTTGGGCCCACAATGGGGATATTGTGACGGTGTGACTGTCGTATCTTGAAGGAACAACTGGCACTCTTGGCATTAAACACCACAAGAAATGATGCCTGTAAATAAAAAAAAAATACATTGATAATGTAGAATGATAATTTAGACTGATAATTTAGAATGATAAAATACAATGATAATAATGTAGAATGATAAAATACAATGATAATTTAGAATGATAAAATACAATAATAACTAGAAATACTGTGAGCAAAGCTCACTGAAGAATATCCCTCGCTCCCTTCCCAAAGCATCGGATACAATGGTAAAGTTTCTACTTTGCTGTTGAAATTCCAAATGTCTTTCTGATCAAATAAATATCGAATGTTACATAATATTGATTAAATTTTTAATTGTGTTCTTGGTTAGACATGTTTGTTTACCATTTGTGTTTAAAATTCAAATCCAGACACTCAAATAGAAAAATATCATGTCACAATGGTATCTACATATGATGTGTAACCTTCATGTAAAGTTTAAAACCAAATCCATTGAGCAGTTTAAGAGGAGTAGTGCTTACAAGAAATGTGGAGGTATGTGCACAGGAGTCCCTCGCAGGTAACCTCTAAGTTGAATTATCCCCCTTTGGAAGAATCCGAGGCGTATGATCTTCCTTTATGCATATCTACATATGATGTGTAACCTTGATGTAAAGTTTGAACCAAATCCATTGAGCCGTTTAGGAGGAGTAGTGCTTACAAGAAATGTGGTGGTATGTGCACAGGAGTCCCTCGCAGGTAACCTCTAAGTTGAATTATCTCCCCTTGGAAGAATTCGAGGCATATGATCTTCCTTCATGCATATCTAGATATGATGTGTAACCTTCATGTAAAGTTTGAACCAAATCCATCGAGCGGTTTAGGAGGAGTAGTGCTTACAAGAAATGTGGAGGTATGTGCACAGGAGTCCCTCACAGGTAACCTCTAAGTTGAATTATCTGCCCTTGGAATAATCCGAGGCGTATGATCTTCCTTCATGCATATCTACATATGATGTGTAACCTTCATGTAAAGTTTGAATCAAATCCATTGAGCCGTTTAGGAGGAGTAGTGCTTACAAGAAATGTGGACATACGCACGGACAGACAGACGGAGAGACAGACGGACAGACAGACATGGTGATTCCTATATGCTTTGTTTGCGGGAGGTATATTAATGAAGATAAGAATTATGACAATAACAATTTCCCCATGAATATCAAATGATTCCATCGCCCTTAATATATCACATCTCCTTCTATATTCTAGTGCAAATATGTTCATGCATGAGAGCACAAAGGTTTAAATTTTGTGATATATTCCAAGACAATTTGTTTGTTTTATTGGGGTTTTACGCCGCTTTCAACATTATTTCAGTTAAATCATGGCAACAAATCACTTATTCATGATCCCTGGGTAAACAAACCAGTACTAGGCTAGAAAATGTGCCTTGCCTAAGGGCACTCCACAATGACCGTCATGCCGCAGCTGGGGATCGAACCCAGGACACCCTGTTTCAAATCCCCGACGCTAACCACTCGACCATGGCGGATTCCTTTTCCAAGACAAAGTAACTTTGATAGAAAGAGTATGAAGAGCCTTTATCTAGTGCCAAAACTAACCAAAGGGAATTATAGATGAGAGTTGATCCAGGTTAACCTGTGCATACTTATCATAGGATGTTTGGAAGAGATTTATGACAAACAATGTCCATTTGGATGAAACATGGAACATTATCTATACTATTTATTAATAAACACCCTTTAGCACAGATCATGTGGGAACAGTACTTGAGGAAGACAACGTTGAAAATGATGCAATGATTCAAAATTTTAAGACATATAAAGCTTTACGCAAAATGTAATGGCAAATCTTAAGTTAAAAATCTCCAAACTCTATATTGCGGGTATTCCAAAGAATGTGCGATTTCTCTTTTGGCCACTATGGTATCAAAAGTCTTCTGCTGCAGAAGTGTCAGAAAGAGTCAACATGTGGGAAAGGGTTAATAAATACACTGTATCACAGATCATGTGGGAACAGAAATTGAAGAAGACAGCGTTGAAAATGATGCAGTGATTCAAAGTGTTTTAAAGACATATACATGTAGAGCTTTACACAAAATTAAATGACAAATCTTAAGTTAAAAATCTCTAAACTCTATATTATTCCAAAGAATCGACAGACATTTTTTTTGAGTACCAACAATGTCTGATTGAACAACAGATCTGCTTACTCCTCATTAACCCTTTCCCACTTGCAGACTTTGCCTTTGCAGCAGACGATTTTGAAAACATTGTGTCAAAAGGAGCAATTACACTTTTTGCCACAATGTTTTCAGCTATATTCAATAAGTATCCTCTTATCTATATGGCTTTTGTGCATGTTTGCCTCGATGTTTTTAAATTCATCTTCTGCAGATGGTATGGTGGACCGGGTAATCAAGATATCTGAACAAAGACCGGCACAAATAAAACATAATTTCGTTTTACCTTTTTTGTCAGCACGTAAGACACCACTCCGCCATTGTCAGTGACTTTTTTCCGCCACGATACTTTGTCCTTGAATGAAGTCAGGGAATCAAACTGCAAGACGACTGTGCAGCTACTGAAGACCTTCATTTCCTTCGCTTTTGATTACATGACATGCCTAGTCACGAAATGAAAGATAAAGTTGAAAGTATGATAAATACATGACATGCCTAGTCACTTAATGAAAGATAAAGTTTAAAGTATGATAATTACGAAAAAGAAGACATTGGTTGTTTTGAGCTAATTCTCCTTTCGTGCAGAGGTATCAAAACATAAATTCATTGGGTAAAAGATTTAAAATAAATTATTTTCATAAAGATTTAAAATAAATTATTTTCATAAAAATTTCAAGAAAATACAAGACCATTCAATCAATGTTGCTTGAACAGTTTAAGAATGTATTCACCTAAGGACCATTTTTGTCAATTCATCTTGAAATATCACCCATTTTCCTATGCCACTAGGTAAACATGTTTGTAAAGGGGCATCTAGGGAACATTTCTGCCAAATGAAATAAGATAAGCATTCTCAAAGTTTTTCAGTTAGTTTACCCCTTTTCTGATGTAGTCTGGTGGTCATATTTTTCAACCACACTATACATGTATATGGTTATTAGGTATCCATGTTTTTCAATCAAACAATTCTAGACTGTACCCATCCAGCTATCACCAAGGAATGTCGGACGAAGCGTACCACTGCCTAACCGTACCAGGACGAAGCGTACCACTTTATAGGACGAAGCGTACCACATATAGATTATATAGTGAAATTTTATTAATATTAATAAAGTGTTTGTTAAACTGTTTAAAAGTGTATTATGTATATATTTTTTTAATGATATTAATGTATTACTTGTTAAACTGTTAAAAGTGTATTATGTTATTTATATTTATGAATTAAAATACGTCTATGATTTAACTACATGTTGCTGTTATCTATTTACATTCCAGTGTAATTGTGTAAATGTGTTTTTCTTTCTGTTTTATATTTCTATTTTGAAATGTTGCTCCTAATTATGAATATTTATTAATTTTAATTCTTTATTTTAGGGAGTTGTTAGATCCTCCTCCGGGTACAGACGTTATTCCAGAAGGTCCGGTCACATACGAGGTTCTGACCGGTGGTACACGTGGGGGTGGTCGTATGTTACTCAGCAGCGACGGATTCAGCTATAACGTGAAGGTGTGTATTCTTCTCATCTATATTCATGATTATGTAAATACATTTTAAAACAGAAGAAGTAAAATACTGTAATGTTGAAAAAATATATGTTATATAATGAACAGACGAAAGATTTATTATTTAAGGATAAAAATGAACAAACAGAATAACTATATTTTAGTTAAAATTAACGAAGATATTTATTGTCATCATATAATTATAATAACTTGTGTATTTTCAGCGTGAAAATAAGATAACCGGCTTCATATACTGAGTATGTAGCGTCCGAACCAAGACGAATAGATGTCCTGCTTGGATCAAACAGTACGATACCAGTCATATCAGCAGCAACATCCCGCACAACCACCCAGCTGACCCAACTAAAGCAGGGAAATTGAAAGCTTCTGTCAAGGTATGTATGATTATGAGAAGTAAACTACTAGTTTTATTTGTGAAAAAATATATTTTTATAACAAATACATTATACACGAGTGAAAATCAAGGTAATAATGGATTCATGAATATATAGTCGAAATCTTTTGTTTTTTAACACAACACACTTATATGAATAATGATAATTTCGTCTTAATTTCAGGTCAAAAACCTAGCAGCAGCAAGTACCTTCCGTCCCGCCGGTCAGATCGTGAAAGAGGCCCTGCGTGAGCTGGCCGACGTACACCAACACATTCGGGCTAAGCCAGTCAACTTATTGAGAACAGCCAACAGACACCGCCAGGCGAATCGTCCAGCTGACCCAAAGCCTGATGAGCTAGATTTTGTAGTAAGTTTTATAAGCTCAATATATCAAAAGTAATCTCTATCTACGTGGTAAAACATCCAGTAGGTGAACTGGCCGAGAAACTGTTAAGAAGTAATATCAAATATCAGTAATATTAAAGGAACTAAATCAACAAATACAATCGTCACAATCAATATATTCATATATAAAGTTTATGACAATATGTTATATTTTAATTTTATTATATTATATTTTCAGATCAATAGAGATTTCCTCCCGTCAGAAGATTTCATCATCGAAGATCTCTCATTCGAAGGTGCGCGACACGTCTTGTTTGCTACACCAGATCAGCTCCAACATCTACAGAGGGCCCGTCGGTGGTTCATCGACGGAACGTTCAAAGTTGTCAGTCGTCCTTTCTACCAGCTCATGTCGATCCACGCATTTGTGAAGAAAGACGACGATATCAAGCAGGTCCCGCTCCTCTTTGTACTTATGTCACGACGGCAGAAAAGGGACTATGTTGCTGTAAGTATAATCATTAGTATTAAGCAGAAACATATTTTTATAATAAGGAAAGTCAATTCAATTATTAGACTTGAACACCATGTGTTCCTCGTGAAATTGTGCAAGCAAGAAAAAGATGTATATATATTACGCGGAAGAATAATACAATGTAAATATAATATGATTGTAATAATAAGATTATTATAATAAGTTGATGTATTTCATGCATATTAATTTTTGTTTCTATATTACAGGTGTTCGAGGCCCTTCTAAAGAAATTCGAACCAGAACAACCAAATGTGGAATGGTTTATGCTCGACTTCGAAGCAGGTAACTATCCTTAAATAAAGTTCCATGTACATTTCCTCCGATTCCTTAATTATGAACCATTTATAATAAATCTGCATTTTCTTAGGATAATTATGACCATTATAACAAAATAAACATGTTGCCACACATACATGTCCGCTTGATTCTTACAATAAATCTGCATTTTCTAAGGATAATTATGACCATTATAACAAAATAAACATGTTGCCACACATACATGTCCGCTTGATTCTTACGTTGAAATCCGTAATCGTAAATATTTATTATGACTTGTATGTATGTTCTAACGTTGTTTTTTGTATTTTTTAAGCGGCATGGCAGGCCGTCCGCCAGGTTTTCCAGAGAACCCTCATCCGAGGTTGCGTGTTCCACTGGACCCAGCGTATTTATCGCATGGTAGTGCGTCTGGGTCTTAGTACTACCTACACAGAAGGGGGGTCAACATACGCCTTCATCAGAAAAGTATTAGCGCTTCCATTCCTGCCCGCAGAGCACGTGAGGGGTGCATTCGACAATCTAACCGAACTCGCTGACCAGGGGGGCAACGAACAAGTCCTCCACCTAGTCCAGTACGTAAGAAATACATGGGTGGAGGGCCACATCTGGCAACCGGAACATTGGTCCGTGTTCCGGGAGACCGTGAGAACGAACAATGACGTTGAAGGTATGTATCCCTAAATTTAACTTTGTGTAAATATGTTTTGTATGACGAGATGAATGTACTTTGTATAAGTCAAATTAAATATGTTCTGTTCTTTAACTGATAAATTAAATAAAAAAAATTGCGCAACATTTTAATTATATATATATTTAATAGTTCACTTTTATCTTTACAGGTTGGCATAGAGGCCTCAACTCAAGAGCGAACGGCAGCAGCCTCCCGTTCTACGTTTTAGTCCCACTTCTGAGATCCGAGGCACAAGATGTCTCCATAACTGTAAGACTGGTATCCGAAAATCTGGTGACAAGAAACCAACGCAAGAAATACGCAAAAGTACATGGACGTCTGTTCGATCTGTGGGATCAATACGAAGAAGAAGACGGGTTTACAACGTCGAAGTTACTCAGAGAGAGTAGCAATCTCATAGGCCATGGTCCTATCCCCAGAGTGGAAGACCACGGCGAAGATGAGTAAAATATGTATATATGTATGTGTTTTATGTAAAATGTGCTATTTGTTAAATGTTTGAAGAAAAAAATGTGTTTGTATGTATGTTTTATCATATTTCAGGTTATCATTTAATTATGACAAAAATAAAATGTTTGTATGTGCTATATGTAAAATGTGCTATTTGTTAAATGTTTGATTGAAAAAAATGTATGTTTTATCATATTTCAGGTTATCATTTAATTATGACAAAAATAAAATGTTTGTATGTGCTATATGTAAAATGTGCTATTTGTTAAATGTTTGATTGAAAAAAATGTATGTCTTATCATATTTCAATTAATTATGACAAAAATAAATATTTTATTCAAAAACAGAATCTATATGTTTTCTCGTTCTTTATAACCTAACTATATTTTCATTTAATAAGTTATTCACACGTATTATATATTATCACCATGTAAATGACACTTGTTATGTTGTTATTCACACCTTTTATTGAGCGCCCCACTAGGTATTTACTACTATATAATCTATAGGTGGTACGCTTCGTCCTGAAATGGTACGCTAAGGCAGTGGTACGCTAAGACAGTGGTACGCTTCGTCCTGCACCCATCACCAAGAGCCCAAACTTCCTACATAAAGACATTCAAGATATTGAGACGATATCCAGAGAGTACATCATGAACATTCATCTATCGCGTCGTAGACAGCTGGCTAGGTTGGCCCTTGACACTGGATGACGATTCTTTGCTATAATTTGATCAAGTATTTTTAAGAATCTTTTATTGAGAAGAAGCAAAAGGGTTAAAGTTTTAAGTGTTTTAAACCTGTGTACCTGAAAAAATACATTTTTGTGTGATATACAATACAAGTATAATCAATTCAGTGCTCCGACAAACAACTGAGGAAACTAACTAACAACAACTTCAACAATATGGCATTATCATTTTTGTAGAGGGTCACCTCAGAGCATTTCTGCTCAATCAGTTAGAAATCATATATGAACAAGCAATTTCAGAGAAGAAGAAATTTTAAGTTTTGCTATTTTGTTATGACTGGAACACTTTTTGCAGATTATCACATTTATAAGGAACATTTCTGTTGAATCCAAAAAAGATTATTGTTTTCAATTTACCTCATATTTACCTCATCCTGCAATAATCTAACAGAGTTCTACTGATAGCTATTGTTAACATCTTATTTCTATTCATTTTACAAATCAGATTTACTTAAACATTTATGTCAGGGACAAAGATAAAATCTTATCATATATGCATGTAACAATTAGGAAAGAAAACATACATTTCGACTGTCAAAATTGAAATCACTAAACGTTTCTTACCTCGTAAAAAGAGCTTCAACCAAAAAAAAGATATGAAAGTAAAGAAAAACGAAAGTAAACATTTCAGTCGCGAATACACATGACAGTTCAAATATCCTATTATTCTTATGTTTGAAATGACTGAGTTTGAATAACAACATCTAAAATAGTAATCAAAGGATTTAAAAGTTTCATTTCAAAGTATTGAAAAGGTCTGAAAAAATGTGTAATACTAGTTATGCCAAATACTTACCTAGTTTTTTTACTTATAAATCAAAGTACAAAGTACCACAAGTATTACATGTCGTAATGGGTTTACCTAAACTACGCAATGTAGATTTTTGGGCGAAATGGGCGAAATGTAGAGGAAAATACGCAATGTAGATCAAGAATAGTAGAATAGCATGGTCAGCTATATATATCTTCCATTTTCTGTAATTATACTCATTAAAGAATATCAGTAAATGTACGATAAACAATATCTCTTATATGCGTCTTGTTTAAAGAGATAAATTGGTTGGGGATATTTCATTAAACATTGATGGGGTAATCTATGTACTAATTAGCATTAAATTAGTCAATCTTTTTTCACAACTTCATAAGAGGTATGTGTTTAATAGCTACACACACAAATTCAATAAGGTGTTGTATGATGTAACGGCACGCGTGCCTAATTGACACCTTTTAATATATGACTGCCACTGTGTACAACAAGGGATTAAATTATAATAATTAGGTTAATGCCATTTAAACTGTTATTCGAGTGGAAAAAACAAACATCTTAAGATTTATTCAGAAATTAAATTAAATTATATATATTCAGAGACAATATTAAATGATGATACATTGTAACTCTTATAACATTTCCTATAAGCTTTGTCAATTGATCGTCAAGGCGAATATCTCCATTTCGCAAAGCAGAAATCTACATTTCTATGGAACGCCAAATCTACATAAACTCAAATATTTGAAGAGCTCTTCAAATATTTAGAGAGCTCTCCAATTGAATTGATGATATCATTAATTCAATTGAAGAGCTCTTCAATTGAATTGGAGAGCTCTCTAATTCAATTGAAGATATCTCCAAATCAACTTAATTGAAGATATCTCCAAATCAATTATGGATATGTTTTATTTGGAAGAATTGGAGATATCTCCAATTCATTTGTTGCTCTCTCTAATTGAATTAAAGATATCTCCAATTCATTTGGAGTGCTCTCTAATTCAATTAGTGAGAGCAACAAATGAATTGTTGATTTGGAGATATCTTCAATTGAATTAGAGAGGTCTGCAAATCAATTAGAGAGCTCTCCAATTGAATTGATGATATCAGTAATTCAATTGGAGAGCTCTCTAATTATTTGAAGAGCTCTCTAAATATTTGAAGAGCTCTTCAAATATTTGAGTTTATGTAGATTCGGCGTTCCATACATTTCGCCTAAGCAAAATCTCCATTTCGCAAGATATTATTTTCATTTGGCAACTTTTTTCTGTCAACATAATTATAAAATGACAATAAACAAGTTTTCGATAAGCAGACTTGTCCATTTTTGTAAGTTTAAAGCAGAATACTCTATTTCGCGTGGGAGAAAATCTCCATTTCGCCAGGGAATCAAAGAACTTGAAATGTGAAAGTACTCACGCGTAGCACATAGACAAATGGACGTTCCTTATATCAGATAGTGCAAACTGTATCGCAAGGATAAGTAAATGCAAATTTGTGTTTAACCCTTTCCGACTTACAGTTAATATGCAGCAGCTGGCTTTGAAAATATCTCTAGGCTAATGACTTATTAATATGAGTATAGGTGCTACCTATTTCGGGTAAACATTTATTAACTTTTGTGATCGGTAAATAATTCCCCGTGAACTGCAGTTAGCCCCTTGCTTGCAGCCCGATCAGTTATTTACGAGTCCTACCGACCTTAGCAAAGAAAATAAAAATCATCATCAGGTTAAGCATATATTTAACTTTAAAATATGGCCAAGATTTTAAATCCATGAAATTATGAAGACAGGTACAAAAAATAATCAACTTGCCCTTCATAAAGTACTTCAAATGAAACGATTCCATAATTTATGGAACTACATTTGTGACGAGTCAAACTCTTTCCCTATCATTTCTGTCGTTTTCCTTTTGGTTATTTATTCATCATTTGCGTTATGCTAATAGAATGACGTCATATTACAGGAATTTGAATTTGTTATTTCCGGAAAGTCAGAAAACCCTTATGAGTTTTTATTTGAACTCGTTTTAGAAATAGACGACGAGTGTTATTAAACGCAAATGATCTCACATACAATTTCTTGTGCTCGTTTCTTTATCGAGTACGTATTATCATATTTAATTATTTCCTCTAGACGTTTTTTTTGTTTCGATATTTTCTTTTCATCCAATCAAAACGTAGCAGAATCGTGACTGCATCGAAAAAAAATCCACTCTGGACACAATTTTTGGAAATAAAATGCTCATGATGAACAGTTTCTCCTTTAGTCACAATGTTTTGAAAATGCGTCTGCAGCAGTAACGTCAAAATGCATATGCCTGTGTGAAAGGGTTAAAAGGTGAAAACGTGCCTGGTGTTTAGTACACGATGGAATATGTACCCTCCAAACATTGAAACTAACAATCTGTGTGAAGTATCGACCCCGTCACCCGGATCAGCCGAAGCATGCCGCGCAGGCTTATCCGGTTATACAATTTTCGCCTCTTGTGTATTTTCTGTTTCAGGAATCATTACTCTGTACCCCTATCCCCCTAAGACGGAATGTGTCGGCCCGGATCAGTCTGCGCGGACTGCACAGGCTGATATGGGTCGATACATTTCGCAGAGACCATAATGTTGGTTTTCTCGCGAAAGCGGCTCAAATATGGCCTGATGTTGCAAAGAATTTAAAAAATTGTTTGCTACAGAGATGTCAAAAGTTATCTTTATACGGGTAATCATTTATAAATAGAAATAAGTGTAATTTAAGACTTCATTTTAAATATAAAAAAAGATGGACATAATATTTGTTAGGTGTTAAAAATGGACTTATGGAGTTTTTGCACCAAGGTGACGATATGTATATGAATCACATATTGCAACTTACATTGGATTCATGTATACTTTTTTTTTAGTCTTTAGGGTTGTATCACTGCAACTTTCACCCGTGAGTTGGACTTATACCAATGTGTACATGGTTAAAAGTCGTAAGCAGATCTGGATCAGAGTACAACCCCTTGCTCCAAAATTGCCCAATGATGTAGCACCATTTTGTTAATCAGAATATCCAGAAAAAGAAATATTGAAAACAAAATATTATTGGAAAAGAAGTAAACATGTATATGTAAATACAATTATTGTGTGTAGCTTTTCCCGTAAGTTTTTAATACCCCAAATACCATCCTAAGTCATCTAAATTCTAGACAATGTTGTACAGAGTTACTCAATATGGCAGAGGTATCATACAGTAAATGTGAAGCACTCTGCAAAAACCCACCATAACCCTTTCCCACATACAACAAATCTGTAGCAGACGACAAAAATGTGAAAAATCTCCATGAATGACCGAGAAATTCATAAAAATAATAAGTAAAAAAACAAGTGTTTTCCTTTATAAACCTTTATGAGGTGATGCTTGATTCTAATTAGACTAAAGTATGAGAAAGCTTTCATATTTCAATTATTTAAATAAAATAGTTTTGACCTGCTCGGTAGGTACCGATTAAGGAATTGTAAGAAGTAACTGGAACAAATCACAACTAAATTATACCTCTTTAAAGGTTGGTGTCCAATACAAACATTAGGGGGATAAATGTACACAAGTCAACTTTGAAATTACTGTGAAAGCGGCGTTTACCACCAAACAATAAACATTTACTTATTGTGTAACTTAAGATTATTTCAGGTATGTCACAGAAAACTGTGGAAATAAGATAATGTTAGTTTTCTGTGACTTACCAAATCAGCTTTTTTCCATAAATAGCATTTATATTACTTTTAAAAGCACTAGATAAACATACTTATTGTGTATACATTGTATATGCCTCATTGACCCGACTGTGTTTTTATAACAGTTATGTACATTTTATCTCACCACGGTTTGTATATGACACCCAACTTTTAATATGTCTAATAAGTATTATATATATATATAGGTGTTTACGATTCTAACCGTTATAATGTACATGAACGGGTCCGTTTTTTAAATCCTGCAATCTTGGAGAAAAGTATAAATCGTGAGAGTGTGCTCTTGTGTAACATGTTTGTGGTTAATCCCAAACCCATTCAGCTTCTTATTTTTAGAAAAATCGATTTGAACTTTTTTTACATGAATATTCCCTCTGGATAGAATTGCCAGTTTAACTTATGGCAAAAAGTGACATTGCTAATCATGAGCAATTTCACTTTTGCCACAATGTTTTCAAAAGTCGTCTGCTGCGGGGGCGTCTGAAAGCGTCTATATGTTGGAAATCCAGATCATAAGAATTACATACTTCTTTGAATCTACTTTGCATTCCTGCACAAGTTATAAACTACTATCTGTATCTTGTGGATGTCAGATTCAGTGAGGGAACCCAAGCTGTATATGTGCTAGAGTCCGTGTGACCGTGTAGGTCAACGTAATGTCCTTTACTGCTTGTCATGAAGAAAGGCGTGGCTTTTATTGATAAACTGTCTTGATACAGTTTTCTGTATGTTCGTCCTATGGTGCTAATGTATTGCTAGATCGCCGCTAATGAGGATTCCCAAGTACTAGACTTAATGGTGAAGTTCTGCCTGTGATTGTTTTAGTCTCAGGAAATATACATAAACATTTCAGTTGAAAAAATTGTATAAGCAATATATTTATACAGCTCAACCTCTCCAGAGCCACACAGGCGGATGCAAAGAAAGGTAACTGATACATATCGCTCTATAGAGGTAACTCTTTATGGGTAGAAAATAATTTCACACACTCTGAAGAAAAAACCACTAAAGAAAACATTGTAGCAATGGAAGAAAACGCTCATATCGAGTACAAATCAGTCTCATTTTCACACAAATTTCTCCGCTCCAGTCCGAATATGTAAACTATTATTTCATATTTGTTGGGACATTGGTACTATTTTTACTTTCTTTTTTATGTGCCTTTTGAAGTCCTATCCTGCTTTCGAAAAGTCGACTTACAGCTGCAACTAAGCTTCACTTAAGTGTATACATCCGCGAAAGTCGAGTTTTGATTGGTTTGCCATCTGGTTTACAATGATTTCATTGGTTCGACCGAATAACAAAAATCCTTCCGCTTTCATTAATGATAGAAAATAGTTTCTACGAAGAGTGAACACACTCTGAACTATGATTGTCCTCAATGCCAGTCCGTCAACATGTAATCAAGTCCTAGATGTATATGTTGATAAATAAACTAGACATGTATTCTAAATAGGTGTTTTGTCAATTAACCTTGACGATCCCGTTTCGGGGTTTAAATAAACAGCAAAATTCGGCTTATATGTGATAACAAATACATTACAAATACCATATCATGTTAAACCTTTCCTAAACACAGACGTGTTTTGATGCATCCAACCAGTCTTTTGTAATCAATATTTTATATGTGCTGTCTCTGTCTGTAAATCTTGAAGGCTAATATCCGGCGTCCGGCCGGCTGTCAGCCCTGAATGTGCATTTGTCTGTCCGTCATGGTTTGCATTTATTGGTCAAAACGTTGTTTCTGTTTGGCAGATTCATTTCAAAGTCCGTGTGATCAGGAGAAAGGCAAAATACTAGGTACATATCTCTGGTCTGCTTATTAGTCCCCTACCAATCGAAGATCGGTTTAGGAACTATAGGTTTGGTCGATTACGTCTGTCTGTCTGTCCGTCTGTCTGTCTGTCCTGTATGTATGTCTGTCTGTCCGTCTGTCTGTCTGTCCGTCTGTCTGTCTGTCTGTCTGTCTGTCTGTCTGTCTGTCTGTCTGTCTGTCTGTCTGTCTGTCTGTCTGTCCGTCTGTCTGTCCGTCTGTCTGTATGTCTGTCTGTCTGTCAGTCCCACCTAACCTTGTACAGCCCGCATCTTAACCATGTATCATAGAATTTGAAAGAAACTTGGCACAAACGTTCAACATGATGAGGCGGCGTGTCGCGCACAAGACCAAGGCCTGTACCTCAAATGTCAAGGTCACACTTAGAGGTCAAAGGTCAAAATGAGTACTGTTTGATAGGATTCCCTTGTCCGGTCCGCATCTCCACCATGCATCATATGATTTCAAAGAAACCTGACGCAAACGTTCACCATGATGAGGCGGCGTGACGCGAACAAGACCAAGGCCTGTATCTCAAATGTCAAGGTCACACTTAGAGGTCAAAGGTCAAAATGAGTACTGTTTTATAGGACTGTACCTTGTCCGGCTCACATTTCAACCATGCATCATAGGATTTGAAAGAAACGTGGCACAAACGTTCACCATGATGAGGCGGCGTGTCGCTCTCAAGACCCAGGCCTGTACCTCAAATGTCAAGGTCACACTTAGAGGTCAAGATAAGTACTGTTTGATAGGACTTTACCTTGTCCGGCCCGCATCTCAACCATGCATCATAGGATTCCAAAGTTACTAGGCACACATGTTCTCCATCATAAGGTAGCGTGTTGCGCACAAGAACCAGGCCTGTACCTCAAATGTCAAGGTCACACTTAGAGGTCAAAGGTCAAAATTATTACTGTTTGGTAGTGTAACGTGTACCGGCGTTAAGCCATCGCGGGTCACCCATCCAGGCACTAACCGCGATGAACGTTGCTTAACTTTAAGAAAAGGTCAACCACTCTACCAACGTCGCTATAAAAGCCGGTTTCTACGACAAGGCCGTAGAAGTGATATTTATACCTATAACCCGTTCCCGTTACATTTCTCCCTCTTTTCTCTTGACTTCGACTCGAAGTCACACAACTGAACACAAGCAGTATACTAGAGCGGAGTCTATGTAACATCACTAGGAACCACCGGGGTCCGGGGATGACGGTGATATCAACCCAAAAATCAAACCGATGCCACCATTTGTAACGTGTACCGGCGTTAAGCCATCGCGGGTCACCAATCCAGGCACTAACCGCGATGAACCTTGCTTAATTTTACAGGCCTGTACCTCAAATGTCAAGGTCACACTTAGAGGTCAAAGGTCAAAATGAGAACTGTTTGATAGGACTGTACCTTGTCCGGCCCGCATCTCAATCATGCATCTAGGATTCCCAAGTTACTGGGCACACATGTTCACCAATACAATACACATGCCTGTACCTCAAAGGTCAAGGTCACACTTAGAGGTCAAAGGTCGAAATGAGAAACCATGCATCACAGAATTCCGAAGTTACTGGGCACACATGTTCACCATGATGAAGTGACATGTGGCGCACAAGACACAGGCCTGTAACTGGAAGGTCAAATATATGCAGTGCATTGCTGTTTTTGTCAACAAATGCACATACAATACACAATGCACTGTCCTCGTCCGGTAGGGGACTTTAGTTTGCAATACGACATTAACTTGTTTTAGTTATCTCCATTTTTCGTTATTTAGTTAAGTCACTGTCTCAATTAAATTTCAAACTTGGTTTGTAGGTATCTTGTGACCTACATATGTGCAGTGCACCATTACCATTACTTTAGCATGCTGTGTTTGGAGTGTGTATATTTTTGGCCTTCCATGTTCTCACTTATTATATCACTTTCGCATGCAACATATGCGTTCCGTGAAATGCTCTTGTTCGTTAATGAGTGCTACTTCGTCCGGAGCGACTGACTGTCTTTGTTTAAATCCATCCGTCTGTCTGTCCGTTACGGTTTGCATTACTGGGTCAAAACTAAGTTTCTGTTTAGCAGATTAATTTCAAAGTGGTCAAACTTACACATTGTGTAAAAGTGTAAACTCCTTTTTCATATTTTTTCTTCGGCCATTATCTCAATAGATGTTCAATGTATCAATTTCAGACTTGGTGTATAGGAAACTAATGAGCTACAGATGTGCTGTGCACAAGAAACATGACTCTAGCATGCTTTCGATTGTCTATCATTAACCAGCACGATTCCAATATACAGTGAGGATCTTTAGTGTTCTCTGAACTGTAAATATTATGCTGGTCGGTTGTTTGTCAATATTTCGTCCTTCGTGATTTACTTTGTTTTTACAAGAAAAGGGTCAAACTTCGATAAGTTAGGTATTGGTTAAAGGCAGGCAATCTGTGTTGTTTCAAATATTGTTGGTTTGTTTTGTTTAAAGGTTGATGTTTAATTATTTCAACAATGTTTGTCCATATTAACTATGCCATATAGTTTTACCTTACATATGCCCCCTATACTATTAGCGCTTTTAGCGCTTTGATTATAATAGTGGTTTGCAACCTGTGTGTTATGCCTTCTGGCAAGGGCAAACCCGTCACACTGTATCATATAAGGATTGGGTGTCCCTTTGCAGTCGATTCATTTCGAAAACATCGTAGGAAAGATATAAAATAACAAATTCTCCGTTTTGCAAGATGTCATCTGCCCTGTTTACCCCTTTCCAACACATAGCAAATCTGCAGCAGACGACTTTGAAAACATGGGTGGCAAAAACCTGAAAAATCTCCATAAAAGATAAACAGTGTGGCCAAAAAAGAAATTGCTCATCATGAAAAGTCATCTGCTGCTATTGCATCAATATGCGTCTGCAAGTGGGAAAGGGTTAAACAACTGTTTTGCCCTTTTTTCATACGAAGCGAACGACAAGCGTTTTTCAGACCAGATAAAATGTTATGTGTATTTAGTAATATCGCACGGCATAGTATCGTGTACACAGTGTAACAATATTCACAGTTATATGGGGGCCTGAATAGGGAGTTATATTGATACTGAATCAGAAGGGAATTGTTTTAGGGGCCCGAATAGGGAGGAGAAACCCCGATTAGCTATTTTACTCTGTGTTGTGTGTATTTATGACGATTTCTTTGAGTATCAACAACATAGAGTCTGATAATAAATTTGAAATGCTTAAAATGTCCCTTATTAAAATCTGTGTTTAATGTGTTGCCTTTGAGTTGGTTTGGTGTTTTACGCCGCTTTCAACAATTGTTCTGTTATATCACGGCGTTTCCTGGGTAAGTTACCAGTACTCCTGGGCCATTTATCCTGACACCAGCCAGTCAGTCGTAAGCTAACCCCGTAGCCCTGAGCGCCTAGGAGGACAGCCACTACTACCATTTTTAAAGAATTTGGTATGACCCGACCGGGGATCGAACCCACGAGCTGCCGCGGCAGACGCTCTACCACTACACGACCGAGTCGGTCAAAACGACGGCCTTTAGGGCTATAGTGCACGAAGCTGATTTAGTTATCAACACTTTCAATGCTTATTCTTTAAAATAGACCTGTCAGAGGACTAGATAAGGGGGAGTGAACTGGTCTTTTCCCACACTATTTCTCGTATTACTCAACCAATATCATATAAGGATTTTAAAACATGAAAAATGCCCCTTATCTAGATCTCTGGACTTGTCAAGCTTTTATTTGAAAGTCCAAAGCCAGTTCTAGGGTCATCAATAAGAAAGATCTGAGATGAATAGCCAACAGTATAGAGCCTGGTCAGACGGCGTGGATGTACCTGCTGGTCTGGATCTATACGTGTAGGCATAAGCTTCATAAAATCGGTTCCAGCAGAGAAAATGTAAATGTGTCAGTAGTGTATTACTTGTTGCAGAAAAGAGGCAGGTTATAAATTAAAGGCTTGGGGATGAACGCAGATACACAACCTATTAACATGCCTTATTTCAAGTCGCCTGCTTTAAAAAATACATCGGAAAATAAGAAAGGTGGCATCATTTAATTGTTAATGTACAGTACTGTATTTACTCTTGATACAACGATGAAAACGAGAAATTGTTGACCATTTCTTCCCTTTCCCTTTCCCCTACAATATTTTCAAAAGTTATCTGCTGCAAGGGCGCCAACTTTCGTCTTTTTAAAGGGAACGGGGTCGACTCGACATCCGGCACTTCACATTAGTTGGTACAAATATGTAAACATATGAGCTGTTCCATGAGAAAACCAACATTATGGACTCTGCATAAGGTATCGACCCAGATCCGAGTCGATACTTTACGCAGAGTCCACATTGTAGGTTTTCTCGTGGGAAGGCTCATTTGTATTACTTTTAAAAATCGCATTACGATACGTTCGCGCAATGTTGACTCCATGATGCAATGATGTGAAACACAAAACCTCTCCTTGAGTTTATATGTGTCCTCTTTTCACAGATTACATTAGTCGAGCTTGACTAAGGATAACTACAGGTATGTGTCATTTGTATATATCTATATATTAGTTCATATTTGAGCCTTCCCGCGAGAAAAGCCACATTGTAGACTGCGTAAAGTATCGACCCGGATCAGCCTAAGCATGCCGCGCAGGCTAACCCTGACAGACACTTTTCGCCTCCTGTCCTGGGGATTTTCTGTTGCAGGAATAATTACTCTATACCTCTATACCCGTAAGACGAAATGTGTCCGCCCAGATAAGCATGCCCGGACTGCGCAGGCTGATCATGATCTATATTACGCAGAGACCTTAATGTTTGTTTTCTCGTGGGACGGCTCATTTTTATTCAGTATTTATAAATGTGTTACCAATATATGTACTATACGTACATGAATCTACGTACATGAATCTTATCGCGTTCAGCGTATTTTACTTTACATCGATTGTGAACGTATTATTCTTACGACTTATTTAACCCTTTCCAAAACCTAGACTCTTCCTGATGCTTCTACAGCAGACGACTTTTGAAAATGTTTCTGACAAATTGAGAACTTGCTGATGATGAGCAATTTCTCATTTTACCACAATGTTTTCAACTCTTTTGAATTAACCAAACCCTAATATATGGAAATGTGTTTTGTTTATACCGATATGTTTTCAAAGTCGTCTTCTGCAGATTTGTGGTAAGTGTTCTCGCCGAGTGTTTGGAGAGGTCCTGATCTCACGGGAATAGAACCCGAGACCTTGGGATTACGTGACTAAGTCACCGCTCTAACTCTGAGAAGAAGTGTTATTGTTTTGCAAATTTAATTTCTATTTCACTGCAATGTTTACAAAGATGGACACAATTTCATCTCCATCAAGACAGAATGTATCCATTTGTTGGGTTATACACAAGACAAGACACGCTATAAACGTAACCTGGCATTTGGAATCAAGCTACACTGGCTCAGTCTGTAACGACGATAGCTATCACCCCAGGAGTCATGAGTTTGACTCAGTCGGTAAAGAGGAGTGCTTATCACCCCAGGAGTCACGAGTTTGACTCAGTCGGTAACGACGAAGGCTATCACACAAGGGGCCATGAGTTTGACTCATTCGGTAACGAGGAGTGCTATCGTCCCTTGAGCATCTATCCTATTTCATTTTATATCATAAGACACCGCCACTTTACATGTGGTTTTTATAGAAACCCTGATTACTGTTTCACCTGTATGTCGTTACCTCATTAAATCTGCACCGAAAGTAAGTTTATTTAAACGCGTCTGCTAAAAGACGTGTTTTAAAAACATTGTGGCAAAATGAAAAAATGATAATAAAGAGCATTTTTACATTTCGCCACTAAGTTAACAACTCTATAAATTACCATATATTTAAATTTATAGTGTTTTCATTATTTTTGTTTGGATGTTTTAAAATTTGTTTTCTGCTGTAAATTGTTGTATGTTGCAAAGGATTAATCCTTTCCCTCATATAGACGCTTTCTGACGCCTCTGCAGCAGACGACTTTTTGAAAACATTGTGGCAAAAGAAGAAATTGCTCAAACCGAGCAATTTCTCCTTTTGCCACAATGTTTTCAACTCTATTTAATAGTAAAACTCTCATTTATTGAGATAAGTTTTGAAAGTCGTCTGCTGTAGAATTGTTGTATGTGGGAAAGGATTAACATAAACAAGTAATGACTTTTTGACAAGCTCAGTTCAACAGCATCGATGGTGAGTTCCCATGAATGTCAGGTTAGGAAACAGTAAGATAAATGTCATGTTATGAACCTGTAATAAAAATATCACGTTAGGAAACAGTATGATAAATGTCACGTTATGAAACAGTATGATAAATGTCACGTTTAGAAACAGTATGATAAATGTCACGTTTGGAACCATTATGATAAATGTCACGTGTGACACAGTATGATAAATGTCATGTTGGGCATCAGTATGTTACATTTTCACGTTGGGAAACAGTATGCTAAATGTCACATTGCGAAACTGTAGGATAAATGTCACATTATGAAACAGTATGATAAATGTCACGTTATGAAACAGTTTGATAAATGTAACGTTATGAAACAGTAGGATAAATATCACATTTGGAAACAGTATGATAACTGTCACGTTATGAAACAGTATGATAAATGTCACGTTGGGAAACAATATGATAAATGTCACGTTGGGAAACAGTATTATACATTTCACGTTGGGAAACAGGATGATAAATGTCAGGTTATGAAACAGTGTGATAAATGCCACGTTAGGAAACAGTATGATAAATGTCACGTTGGTAAAACAGTACGATAAATGTCACAATAGGAAACAGTATAATAATTGTCACGTTACGAAACGTAGTGCATGTCTCTATGTTATAAACGATATTTACAAATTGTGAATTTAATCGATTTCCTGAAATAGTATTATAAGGTCGAGTGATTTTATACGATCTATGGATTTAAATGATCGTCTGCAGGCGCGTAGCTGGGTCGATTTGTGGTCTACGCACCATTCTAGGTGGGTCCGGGGGCTACATGAGCTCAGATGACTTCTGGCGTATAGTTCACAATATCTAAATGAGCCTACTCGATACCCTTATGTACGGCATATCTACACAAAATACCCTTAAAACGTTTGCAGCATTCGGAATTTATTTTCACCAACATTGACTGGCACTTCAACAAAAGTGAAACTTCGAAGAAACCGAACTCAGTGATCGCAGTTCATATGCCCGGCTTTGGCATCACCATAGTTAAGGAAGAGGTCATTTAAGCTGGCAACGACCGTCGTATACGAGCATATATTTGAAAGTGTTCAGTGCGACAATTTTTCATGTGTTTTATGCTTACTTAGTTTCATGAAAACGCAACAACCGATTGCCCGAGAAGTAAAACAGGAACGCCACTTCTTGAGTAGTCTTTATCATGTTTCTGGCAAGTGGCTCTTCGGACGCATGGTATAGCAAGGTTTGGACAGTGAGCTTTGCAGTGGTTGTACACTGCGTCGGGAAATTGTCTGCCGAACTCGCTCGAACACCACGGAACTTTCCGGACATGTTGGATGCTCCATCGTAGCCTAACCGACTTGGTTGTATGGTCGAAGTACCTCAAACAGAGTGCCACTTGCTCCATAGTAGACGCGTCAGTGGCTTCGTCTGTCATAAACCCAAAGAACGGAACACTTTTGCATTTGCGCAAAATTTCCTCTCTGATTTGATCCCCGCATATCGTGATTACTTCATTTTGTATAGCGGGTGAAGTGTATCGCGTCACCGTTCTTCAAATGATCACGCATCACAGGGTTATATTTAGCTTGGTATTTTAAAAGTGTTTTAAAGTTACTATTTGTATCCTCATGACCCCGTATACCTAGATTGCGTTTACAACAAAGGATATAATTGTATCAATTATGCCTTGTAATACATGTATGTTCTTGCTAACTAGGACATCATTGTCATAGGAAACTGATTGGGCAATGCTTTTCTTAATTCCAGAGATAACTGCAGTGAAATGTTCAGCCGCTTCAAGCGAATGCGCATGTGTCTTGCACTTAATGTGAGCGGTGTTGACCTTGCCAACATTGCTTGGGTCGGTTGATTGTTGCAGGTTGCGACACTAGCGATCTCTTCTCAGATCCAAATAAATGGCACGGACCACAATTCGCTCCAACAATAGAATTCGAATATCGTACTCCCATGTACAATATGAAAATACTATATGAATGTATACAAACTACATAGGACATCTAATATTATCAATACATATAGATTATTCATGTGACAATTTGATCATGTCTGAATTGTTCTGATTTGTCCGTTTTCACCCTTACCCTCCTTAGGGTCCAGTTTTTATTGCATGTTTCGCATTTGTTTCATTTTCATTTTTGGAACTCTCAAAATATTTCTTACGCACGTGCGTACGTGCGTAAGCCTAGCTACGCGCCTGGTCTGGGACATTAAAAGTACGTTTATTCTTCATGTTCATTTATATAATCAAAAACATTGTTGGAAGGAGTATGCATTTGACGGCTTTTTGGGGTTGTTGTTATTGTTGAGCTTTTTTAATTGTTGTTGTTGGGGTTTTGTCTTCTCGTGATATTTTCGTCTGCATTAAAGGAAGGGTTAAACCACCAAGTAAGCAACACAACATTAAAGAAAAATGTTTAAATCACCTAGTCAACACCACAACTAAAGTTGTCTGCATTTAAGGAAGAGCTCAAGTCACATAGCCAGCATCACAACTGCAGTCGTCTGCATTAAATCTAGGGTAAAGTCACCTACCAAGCACACGAACTAAAGTCGTCTGCATTTAAGGAAAGCTTAAGTCACCTAGCCATGTACATGTGTTGTATGTGAGAATAGAAAGCGATCACTTTGTCTAGTTTAAAGTGGAATTTGATAGTGCAACATGTGTAATGAAATGCAAATATTTATTTGATTGACGAAGTGCATGTATTTATTACACTAAGATATTCATGAATCAAGCTCAACACTGTTTACCTGGCAAACAGGTCATGCCACAAACCCTAGCAACTAAAACACGACAATTCACGGAGATACGGCACTGATTCAGTACACGTATTGCACTATATATCTAATGCCACTTTAAACTAGACATGTAGACACGTGTACGTATAACATAAAGATATATGTAGGATATGTGATATGGTTCGGGATAAAATGAATTACAATAAACATGGATACTTTGAAAATTAAATAACAAGGTAGGACGGAAACAGTCTAGGGGCGCCGGATGACTTGAGGTCTTATTGACTAGAAGACAACATTTATAGTTACATTGACATAACTCTAGTGGGGCTACATATGTAGTTACATTGACGTCACTCTAGTGGGGCTACATTTATAGTTACATTGACGTCACTATAGTGGGGCTACATTTATAGTTACATTGACGTCACTCTAGTGGGGCTACATTTATAGTGACATTGACGTCACTCTAGTGGGGCTACATTTATAGTTACATTGACATAACTCAGTGGGGGCTTCATTTATAGTTAAATTGACGCAACTCTAGTGGGGCTACATTTATAGTTACATTGACGCAACTCTAGTGGGGGATACATTTATAGTTACATTCACGTCACTTTAGTGGGGGCTACATTTATAGTTACATTGACGCAACTCTAGTGGGGGCTACATTTATAGTTACATTGACGCAACTCTAGTGGGGCTACATTTATAGTTACATTCACGTCACTCTAGTGGGGCTACATTTACAGTTACATTGACGCAACTCTAGTGGGGCTACATTTATAGTTACATTGACATAACTCAGTGGGGGCTTCATTTATAGTTAAATTGACGCAACTCTAGTGGGGCTACATTTATAGTTACATTGATGCAACTCTAGTGGGGGATACATTTATAGTTACATTCACGTCACTATAGTGGGGGCTACATTTATAGTTACATTCACGTCACTCTAGTGGGGGCTACACTTTTAGGTTTTTCTCAGGAGATCCTTTTTGGTCTTTATGACATATACGTGCGATGTGAAGACTCTGGTGAGACTGTGTGTAGATGCAGTACGATCCATACTCATCTCATGTACATGGGCTTGAGGTCTTATTGACTCTCAGGCATCAATTAAAGTTACATTGGCGTAACATACATGGAGTCAACACTTTTAGTTACTGCTCGGGAGATGCATTTTTGGAATTTATAGCATATAAGCGGACTCTGGTGAGACTGCTCCCGAGTCTTCAATGTACGCAGATACATTGAGACCCTTTAACTTATTTACTCTTGCTTGAATTCTTATAGACTCTACGGTTTGGCACCATTTCTAGTGACATTGGCGTAACATTAATAGTTATTTCTCAGAAGATGCATTGTGGTCTTTATAGCATATAAGCGGACAGTGACGACTCTGATGAGACTGTCAGTAAGCACTTTACGTAGATGCAATAAGATCCGCAATCGACTAGTTTACTACGGCTTACCTCCGGGGAATAGATAAAGAACATCTCAAGTTCCAAGTGCATCCTGGGTGTCGTCAAGGAAAACCCACCATAGCGTATTGATGGCCAGTGTAGATTAAGCTCTACCTGCGTACTCGTATGACCTAATCTGCGTAATGTATCGACCCAGATCTGCGTAATGTATCGATCCAGATCAGCCTGCGCAGTCCGCGCAGGCTAATCCGGGCCAAGACATTTCGTCTCGGGGGTATAGAGGTATTGAGTAATGATTTTTGAAACAGAAAATCCACAGAAGGCGAAACGATGTATGGCTGGTTTAGCCTGCGCGGCATGCTTAAGCTGATCCAGGTCGATACTTTACGCAGTGTCCACAATGTTGGTTTTCTCGTGGAACGGCTCATATGTAATTTATTAGCGAACAGCATATAACCAGATCAGTATGTACGGAGTACAAGGTTGATCTAGGTATACACACTACGTAAATTCCCCAGTTGTTTTGTTTGTCTAAATAACAATTCCTTCAAATTGTGTACTGCCATTTTCTTCATCAATATTATGTTTAGACACTTTTGATTTTTGACTGATCGAGACAGATTCGATGAATCTATATTTTAAATTGTGTTCGGCGTTTAAGGTCATAAAGTCCATCCTTTCTCTAATGCATAGTCTACCATATAAACATGACACTATCAGTCAAATCAGCCCTCACACGTCACATCGGAGGTAAGTGATAAAAGGTTTAGTAAACGTGCGATAGCAATCTACATAGTGTAATATAAATTTGAGTTTTTACCCTATACTAAACATCAGCAGCAAATTATTTTGAAACATACAGGCAGAGTTATGAAAAACTTAATCGAGTTTAAAACACTGATGCAATAGGAGAATTTGGTCATATGATCAAATTCTCCCTTTCTCACAATTTTTTCAAAAGTCGCCTGCTGCAGATGCATCAAAATACGTTGTAAGGTTTGAAACCGTTAATGTTCACCGTGAGAACAATGAGCAATTACTCACTATGAGCATTAATCCCCCTTTCTACGATTAAATGGGGCAAAACTCACTACGATTGGGTGGTAACTGTTTTTATGAAAGATAGATTTAGTTTATATCTGCTATTGATTTAACTATACATAGTCTTTCGTTATACCCTATACATACCATGATATTGAATTACATGAATATTCATACATGCATACACTAAAATACCCAAACAATGCCATTTCCTTCGATTTGGGGTCACCATGATTCTGCGACCAGTGAACACTTGGACGAGCCAGTGTATCCACAAAGACTCATCGAAGACTTCACTGTACGGCTACATGTAATCTAGTCATAGATGTATCATTTATCAGAAGTCAAAAAGATGGAACTGTAGCTGAATTAGTTTTATGCCAATATAACTTTAAATGATGTAGAGTTTCAACATGAGGTGTACTATCAATGCGTATTTGTTTGTTGGAGTTTTTTGCCTATTTAAACAGTCTTTTCTGTTATTTATCGACGCCAGTACACGTCATTGTTCGATGGTCCCTGTGTGACCAACCAGTATAAAGGCTAGGGGTGTACCTTGTCCAAGGGTTCTATGAGCGGGGATTACACCGGGACCCCAAACAGGGTTATAGCTAGGTTGAAATCAAGTAGTAGGCCCTACAGTCCATGTATTTGCTATGGAGTCTGGAGCATACTCGCCATTATAACTATTTAAGAATAGTATTTAACAGGTGCGATTTGGGAGGGTTCCCGACCATGTTATGCAGCCAATTGTATTGCATTTGTGGGCCATTTCAATTTGGTCATATTCAAACAAATTGTAGGCCGCGTCTACGAAGCCTACTTGTTGCTACGCCACTGTAACATAAAACAAGATTTAAACAAAGGTGGTGCTTGTGTGTTGTTGTCGTAAGAGACCATTGAAATGATAAGATATGTTGATATTCTGCACCATCTTAAAATTCCTCCTGAATATCTTTGAAACTTTACCTGTAACTACGTGCAAATATGCACGATCAGATTTGAGCCGTTCCACGAGAAAACCAAGATTGTGGACTCAACGTAACGTAAGTATCGACCCGGGTCAGCCTTAGCATGTAGCGCAGGCTTACCCGGACAGTCACTTTTCGCCTCCTGTGGATTTTCTGTTTCAGGAATCATTTCTCTATCCCCCTGAGACGGAATGTGTCGGCCCGGATCAGTCTGTGCGGACTGCGCAGGCTAATATGGGTCGATACATTACGCAGAGTCCATAATGTTTGTTTTATCGAGGAACGGCTCATTTATCTTTTCTATTGTCAGCTCATTTATCGTTTTAACAAACTTGTTAATAGTTTTTATCTGAATTTCATTTGTTTATAATATGACTCCGGGGTTTGAAATGGATGAATTATTTATTGTCTGTCAATGTTTACAATGACTGATGGTTGTTAATTCTAAACGAGCGTAATGGAAAACAAAGAGTACGATTTACTTGCAACGAAATGTAGATACAATATCTCTCGAATGTGTAATAAACTTCAAGCTGTGTACCAATGTTTCATTTGCTGTATATTATTTGCTACGAAATGTACTTACGACATATCTGACGACTGTAAAAACAGTAAAAAAAAAAAAAACATGCATTGGAGCATAACTACTTTTTTGACATTGAAATGAAACCATTATGACGATTAACGATGTGAGACATTTCGTTTCGAACCAATATTTAAATAAAGATCTAGAGCTGTCTCGGCCATTCGAACTGCTTTTCATATAAAATAAAATGTTATACAAAATATTGATCCACAATCAACTTATGCTCGGAGTTTTTCGGTCCAAATCTTTCTTTTGGTCAACCGATCTGTCGATTTAACAATTTCCCACATACCAGATATCTGCTGCAAATGTTGGGTAATTCTGGAAACTATATATATATATTCTTCTTCACCCTCTGTCTTTCGTCTGTTTTGACTTCCTATTTTCTCTATCTAGAGACAAACATATTCTATCCCTCCTCTCATCTGTCTGTCAATTATTCTGTTATGTCTTCTCATTTGTACATTTACTATTACCCTTCAGAGCACTTCATATTTCATTTCGATGAGGTGCTCCTCAGGGGTATCTAAGAATTTGTCTTGCGAACAATGAAGACTCTGGGTGTTCTGCTCATTCGAGCAGAATATGCAGGGTTTTCACATAAACTTACTCTGTTTTTGTGCTTGTAACGTGAATGAATGTAATTATACTCATTGTATATATTCTTGTCTATTCACAAACGCGTCTGCACATGTGCAGGGCTTCATACGTACATTTCTCTGTACATGTATTGATGTATGAGTGCCTTTTCAATCAACTTTACGAAATGAATGATGTTTGTGTAAATGTATTAACTATTCAATGTTTGTCACTTTTTGTTCATTGTTTGTCTCAATTTTCTCTGTCAACTTTGTATTGTTTCTTTGTACTTTGTACTATCTTCGGTGATCGGAGGAAATAAAGATATAATAAAAAGGGAGTTAAGGGAAATGTGAGAATATGGTGAAGTAAATTTGCCAATTTAAATGTTCCTTCCTTGCTCAGTTCTGTAGCACTTAATTGACTCGTATATGGCGTAAACCACCAAACAATGACACCGTAGTGTACCAGGTTACACCAGATGGCCCCATGCTCATTTGAGCTGTCTCACGAGAAAACCAACATTATGGCCTTTGCGTAATATATCGACCCGGAAAAGCATAAGCAGGCCGCGCAGGCTTACCATGATATACACTTTTCGCCTCCTGTGGATTTTCTGTATCAGGAATCATTAGTCTATACCTCTATCCCCTGAGACGGAATGTGTCCGCCCGGATCAGTCTGCGCGGACTGATAATGAAGACTAAGATTAAACTGAACGAACCTTGGTCTACATTAATTACACATGTTGTTTAAAGTTAGGATCGTCAAATGCTCTTTTACCCTTCCCCACTTGCAAACACCTTTGATAACATAATTGTGACAAAAAAGGAAATTGCTCATAATGAACAACTACTTCTTTGCCACAATTCTTTCAACTATTTTCAACAATCAAACTTGCATATATATAGTTTTTCCTTATGGTGCAGAGGTAGAGCGTCGGCCTCTCGTACCAAAGGTCCCTGGTTTGAGTCCCGTGATGCGGGTTCTGACTTTGGGATTTTTCCACACAAACGGCGCGAGTACTGGTTAAGTTCCCAGGATGCAGACATCGAGCGTGATTAATATATAAAGCTGAAAGCTTGTTTCGCAATCGATGTAAAATAAATAAGTTTAAACTTATACCTAAATATCTTCAAAGTGGTTTGATATATGCTCGAACAACCCATTCATGTCACCAAACTGTTACAAGTATAGTTTGCCCTTGCCGCCCTGATATAGCTCCATTGCCGTTAAAACGCCCTTAAACTCTTGTCAATCAATTTACAGCTTATTAGCATTATTAAATAATCAAAGCACTGAAAGTGCTCACAGCAAGGGGCTAACTGAAGATAACATTTGGACATGGATTTACCGATCCCGAAAGTCTAACTTGAACACTTTACACTAGCACTTTGTTAGTTAGCACTTTATATCCATATATTAAATGATAAAGGAGTAAAGGAAAATACTGTACACACAGTATGATGGTCTATCGATATACTAAAAGTTGGCATACACATGCGCATCTGCTATCTGGATAGTTTCTGCTTAGCACACCTCCTGGTTTACAATGGATTTTTAGCCGTGTTTTTTTTTAATGCAATTAACACATATACATTTCATATCAAAATCACAATAACCTAACAATGATAATTATATTGAGAGTCCAATTCTACTTTTAAAGCAGAAATAAAATCCTGTGTTATCTACATTTTCTTCAGCGTGCAATAACTGAAATATTGTTAAAAGTGACGTAAAACATCATACACACGATTTAATCATGTCATGTGGAAGACAGTGGTGCAGAGGTAGAGCGTCGGCCTCTCACATCAAACGTCCCTGGTTCGAGTCCCGCGATGAGCGGGTCCTGACTTTGGGATTTTTCCACACAATCGGCGCGAGTAATGGTTAAGTATCCAGGAAGCAGACATCGAGAGTGATTAATATAAGCTTAAAGCTTGTTTCGCAATCGATTTAAAATAAATAAGTTTAAACTAATCATGTCTTAGTGTTTCACAACGCATATGTGAATAGTTTAAAATGCATTGCTTTTGAATTAATTTTAAATCCCAACATTTTAAAAGAATTTATTGCAGCGGTGTTAAATGACAATTGCACCACTGATATCTGCAATTTATAAGACAAAAAATATTATATTTTTCTTATAAAAAAATAAATTATCTGCCCAAAGCGGGAATCGAATTCTAGTCTCCCGCTTCACGGCCGAACATGCTAACCGCTACGTTACGCGGCCACTTCTATACGAAGGATTTTATTTATAACATAATTATAAACCGCTACACGAGTTAGCGAATTATTTAGTATTGAAGCATTTTATCTTGATAAAAAACAAATGTCATTTAAATCATTTGTTTTATAACTGGGACTTGACTATATTATTCCGTCTGCTGGGGTTGTTCAGGTTAATTTTGGTTGAGAATTTGATGTATTTACGCAGGAATCTAAAATGAAATACTCTAGTACTTAGATTCTTGATTATAACGTTACCGCTGAAAATACATTTTATTCGAAATGATTTTTGGAAATTCCGACGCCTAGGCTCACTTGCACATTACCGTATATGTTATATTTTGTCAACTATTTATTTTATTATCATTTAAATAATTTGAATGTTTGAGTATATATGTTATCATTGGGAGTCAATTATCTGAATTTGTTTTTGAGTCGGAATCGAAAAGTTGCGTTTACTCCATTCGATTTACAATATTTAGGAATTACCAATGAACTTTACGCGCGATCAAGCATGTTGAAAGCGTTGAAATACATTTAAATTATTAACCATGTAATTCATATATGTTAACATAACATTTCTTTTGGGTTAGTGATGTCGAATCAAATCAATTTTCGGCTTCATATGTCAACAAGTTACCGCATTTTGATTTTTAGACAGGAACTATTGGCGGTTCGAGATGACCAACATGGGTTTTAGCTGGCAACAGTCATTTCATTTTTAACAAAATATTCCACAAATCATCCACTTTCATTGACATTATGTACGATCTGCAACCACCAATACATCTATATGAAGTCGAGATGGTGTTCAGAAACGGAGAGCTGATGTAGAAAGACAGATGCGTCGTTTCGAAAATCAGCTACTATAGCATTTGGCTCTAACGAGCCCCTTGCTAAAAACGACGAAATAACAGTTATTTCAAATCCGTTAACTATATGTACCTTTAAACTAGATTGGTATATTCATGATACATCTGGCAAAGTGGAAGTGTAAATTATATACAGAAAGAAAACATGATGTAATTGATTTCAAATTCGATTGGGTAGACCGTTTAATTAAGATAACAGCTGCAGGTCACTGAGGTCAGATGTCGTGTGTTTCTAGGGTAAATGTAAATGTTAAATTGTGTTGAAAAGAAAGTATAATAAATAGAACGAAATGATTCAAAATACAACTCTATATAAGCCACATCTGACGATGTGTTATGTGTTGTACAATCCGTAGCGCGGATCATACGAATGTGAATTGGCGTTAAAATGAATAGGGTTACAGTGAATAGGGTTAAAGTGAATGGGTTACATTTTTTTTTTTTTTTTTTTTTTTTTTTTTTCCAATTACCATTGGTAACCCATTTATTTCCCCGTAAATAAGTATGTTATGGGTCGGGGTCTACCCATCGCACACTGTACAGATTTTACATATTATTTACAATTCTCTCATTCCTTATTCTTTCATACAGTGGGCAACTAATCAATTATCAAGGTTACTTATGGTAGCTGAATCTTTGAAAAACAAAAAATTGAATCTGCTCTCTCCATCAATCAAGGTCACTATTCTTTATAAATTTGGAATAAATATCCAATACATGTATAACACGATCAATTTTTGTCAGGGTTAATAGTTTTGATTCACATTTTTACTTAGATAGCATTTCGTAGAATATTACAATATGGGTTCCATTCTTTTTCAAACATTTCTAGGTTTTCATTGTTTATTGCAAGACTTTCTAGTACTTTATATGTTCTTTTAAGTTTATTTTTTAAATGTATTATTGATAATGGGCCTCAACATGTTTTGTGTTAAAAATATAAAATTTTGTTTCTAATAATATGTATAATTGTACTGATGTTAGTTCATTTCCTATATTAAACAAGAAAGTTTCTTCGGAAATCTCGAAAGGATTTTCGTGAAATAACCAAGTTTTTAACTCATTTAAAATAGATTGTGTCTTGGGGCAGGACCATAGCATATGTGTTATAGTTTCCTCTTGTGAGCAGTAGAGACAAAGTGGACTATCTTTTATTTTTATTTTATGTAAAAAGTGTCTATTTGATAAAATTCTGTGATTTATTCTTATCTGGAACCATTGTAATGTAGTATTTATTGGTTTTTGAAATGGGAATTTGTAGATATTTTTCCAAATTTCCTCACTAAAATTATATTGTAAATTCCATTTTATTTGCGCTGTTGGCAAACTTTTGTTTACGTTAAGAACCTCATACATATCTTTTGAGCCTTTTTTGTGTTTTAAAAGTAATTGTATATTAGCTGGCATTATTGGGTACTGTAGTTTTGATGTTAATTCAAGAATATGATTCTTGTTCAAGTATACTTGGATTGCTTTCTTTATTCCATGGTATTGAAGAAAATTCATTTTGATATTGTAAATTAAGTTGAGTTCTTCACATGTGTACATTTTACCATTTTCATTTATGAAATCGTTTATCAAAAATAGACCATTATCATAGTATCTTTTAAAAAATATATCGTTATGGCCTATCATTATATTTTGGTTAAAATACACTGGGACCTTTAAAATATTTGATGGTAAAGAATGATCAGTTATATTAACTGTACTTTTTAATACCATAACATATGATTTTATTACATCTTTCCAAAAGGGGTTTCTTATTTCTGAGACTAAGGATTCAGAATATTTTATCCCAAGATTAGAAATGTTTTTAATGTTGATCTTATCATTGATTAAGTGTTGCCATTGTCCATCTTTAACAATCAATCTCCTAATCCATGTTGACTTTAATGATGCAATAAGGGCTTTTAGATTAATCATATTAAGCCCGCCATCGCAATATTTTTTTATTATAACTTCATGTTTGATTTTTGATGGCCCCTGCCACACAAATTCAAAAAATAGATTATTAATATGTTTTATAGTATTCTCGCTAGGATTAGGTAGTGTAAGGAAAAGATTATTAAGAATAGGTAAAAGTAATGTTTTGATAACTTTTATTTTTCCCAAAGGTGTAATGTACCTTCTTTTCCATAATTTTATCGAATTTAGTATTTTCGAAATTTTATCTTTGTAGTTTATTTCTTGAATCTTTTTTAAATCTACGTCAAATGTAATACCTAACAGTTTAAATTGCTCACTTCCCCAAGACAGTTTCCATTTGGTTTTGATTGAGTCTGCACTATATTTTTTTGCCCCTATCCAAACTACGTGCGTCTTATCAAAATTTACATTTAATCCTGATATACTAGCATAGAAAGAAAGTTCTTCTAAAGTTTGATTGAGTGATGAAGGGAACCATCTAAAATAACTGATGTGTCATCTGCAAACTGTGACAATTTAAATTCATTATTATTTATGTTAAGACCTTTTATACTTTTATTATTACGTATTTTTATTGCTAGTATCTCTGCACAGAGAATGAAAATGTACGGTGAGAGAGAATCGCCTTGTCTGCAGCCCCTACCTATATAGACAAATTCTGACAAATTACCTCCCTGATTAATGGCAAGGTTTGCATTATTGTATAAAACTTTTACCCAATTTTTAATGCTAACGCCAAAATTAAAAAATGTAAGAACCTTTTGAATGAATGACCAAGATAAAGAGTCAAATGCCTTTTCAAAATCGATTAAAAGTATTAGTCCTGGAATATTGTTATCTTCTGCAGATTGCATAATGTCAAAGATAGTTCTTATATTTTCCCCCATAAAACGCCCTGAAATAAATCCTGTTTGATTATCATGTATAAGTTTATCGAGTACCGATTTTATTCTGTTCGCTATTACTCCCGAAGCTATTTTATAAACACAATTTAAAAGAGATATTGGTCTATAATTTTTTAAAAAACGTCTAGGTTTATTATCTTTTGGTATAAGAGTAATTATTCCCTGTTTTTGAGTAACTGACAATTCACCCTTAATAAAGCCATAATTTAAAGCCCTAACGACCAAGAATCCTATTTTACTCCAAAAAACTTTAAAGAAGTCAGCCCCAAAACCGTCTGAACCTTGCGATTTATTATTTTTCATATTACTAAGTGAAAATGAAGCTTGATCATAAGTAATTAAACCCTCCAATGACAATGACTCTGTGTCTGTTAATTTTGGAATATTTGGACATTCTGTATTTAAATCTACATCTATGAGATGATCATCTTTACTTGTATATACGTTTTCATAGAAGCATTTAGTTTCTTTTAAAATATCATGTTGGTTGGAAATAATACTACCATCAGACAATTCTATTTTTGGTATAATTTTACTAGTGTAATTATAATTTTCTAAGTTACAAACAAATTTAGAAGGTTTTTCTCCTTCTTCAATAAACTGTGCACGTGATCTTATGAAGTGACCCTCCATTTTATTTTTGCGCAATGTTAAAAGTTCTTCTTTTAATATATTCAAATTTATTATATTATTATCAGTATTTAAAGATTGTTCTATTGTATTTATCTCGTTTATAATATTTCTTTCCCTTTTATCAGTTTCTTTTTTCTTATAAGATGAATATGATATTGTTTTACCTCTTATTTCCATTAAAAGTGTGTCTAAAAAAAGTTGATCATTAATACAGAATTGTATATCTTCATTTGAAATATTATCGATATTGTCCAGGTTATAAACGGGCAATGCATATTGGGCTTTTATTTCCTTAATTTTCTCATTTATTATATTAAGATAATCAATATCACAAAGTAGACTATTATTAAGTTTCCATAAAGGTTTACCCTTTACAAACTTGTTAAAATTGCACTTAAGGACTACCATTGAATGGTCTGACCTATAACTGGCCTCAATATTACATTTAGTTATGGATGAAAGAAGTCTTTCGGATATTAAGAAAAAATCTAATCTCGATTGCTGGAGGGGTCTCAATTTTCTCCATGTATAGCGCTTAGTAGATGGGAAGTACTCTCTATATGGGTCAATTAAATTATAAGCGGATTTAATTTCTAAAACTTTTTCTCTAGCATTCTTATTATTAATGCATTTATAGTTGTAGTAGTCTAATTTGGGATCTTGTACCAAATTGAAATCGCCGCAGATAATCATATCATTGTTACTAAATGTGTCTGCTGCAATCATTATATCATTGAAAAAACTGGGACGATCCTTATTAGGGGCATATAGGGATATAAGAGTCAACCTATTATTATCAATTGTTATATCAACAATTATGTAATTACCCTCGGGATCAGATATGTCAGATAGGTTACATTGTTAGTTATAAGAAACATCGAGGTCTAAATGACATACAGACGGACATTGAAGACTCTAATGAGACAGTGCGGTTGCATTAGCTTGCCCGAGTCTTTATTCTACGAAGATGCATTTAAACTCCGAAACGCGGCCCTTGTTTTCATTTCTTTCATTTTGTTTTCATATTAAAGTAGAATACATACAAGTTCATTAATTCAAAAGGTTATCTATTTAGGTAATCACTCCAACTCACTGTGGGTAATATAGGTTACAGTAATCCTTGTCCACGTATGATATCTCTGCAGCAAACGGCTGTGAAACCATCTATCTACACAAACTATAAACAATATTAATAAATGAGTTTGATTATTAAATATATTTTTAAATATTTTGGACAAAATTCGTCTGCTGCATACACGTTAAAAGGCGTCTTCATGTTGGAAAGGGTAAAGCAATTTTGACGAACTATTATGTTATAACGCTTTAATGATTGAAATACACTCAATTATTTCCAGTGATGCGTATACAATGATATGGCGTTCCAGCGCTGTAGGGCACACGAAGGGGCGTTTCACTAAGTGTTACTCGAGCGGCGATCTGCCATATCCACGCAGTCTGATCTTGCTCTACATGCTCGGCAATAAGTCATTGAAGCTTTCAGTAAAGCAGTATATATCATGATATGAAACTTAAAAGACTTATCCATCGTCCTAAGGAGACTTTCTAAGTCAATGTCTAAACACTCTGTCATGGTTCTTTTTTGTATAAGAGGCCTTTGTTAAGTTCTGATGTTTAAGTTCAGCTTTTCCACTAAACCAGGTTCGCAAGGCCTTAAACATTTGGAATATGTTAATCGTAATAAAATGCCTATTTTGTGTCAAAAATATCACTATTTACTATGTATACAAGTTCACTATTTACTATGTATACATAGAATAAACATACACATAACAACAATATACTATTGTTTTTATTGAAACCGCCTGTTGCTAATTGACTAACGCTGTAGTGCCAATTCAGACTACACGGATGCGCTGACTGATCTGGTTCTACATTGGTCGCAGATACCAGAGTGCCGCTCATTTATACATAAACAGTGAAATATGTTGACAAAAATTAAACTTCACCTTTGTGTTTACTAAGGTTCATTTTCTTACGGTAACATATAGAAATACACCAAACTGCTTTATCAAAAACTAATATCCTTATTCATTTCAGGTGGAAAATGGAAAGCAACAACGCTGACGTTGCGTTGACAACTCCACTGAACTCTGAACAGAAAGAAAACAAACAATTCAACGGAAATGGAGATAATGTCGATAGCAAGGGAGACAACTCGTCGTTCCATTGTAATGCCAAATGTGTTACAGATGTACTTTTGTCTTATGTTCCAGTCATTAAGTTTATCCGACGATATAAACTTAAAGAGTACATCGCTGGGGACATTTTGGCCGGCATAACAGTCAGTTTTATGCATCTTCCACAAGCAATGGCATTCGGAGTTCTCTCATCTCTTCGACCATTATACGGTCTGTACACCACCTTCTTTCCCGTACTATTCTATGTAATATTTGGAACTTCGCCGCATATTTCTTTCGGAACAAACGCTGTTCTCGCATTGCTGACGAAAGATACCGTGGAGAGAGAAGCCGACGCGTTTATAGAGAGTTATCGCCCCATGACAAATGGAACCGGAAACGGAACAAGCTTCCTGACGACGCCGAGTGAGGAAGAAATTCTTGCGGTCAAAGTAGGTGCTGCAATGGCGTGTAGTTTCCTTGTAGGTGTAATGTTAACGGTCATGGGCGTGGCCAGGCTTGGTATTATCACAACCTTCCTGTCTACATCGTTTATAGGAGGGTTCACAACAGCCGCGGCTTTCCACATAGCATCAAGTCAAGTCCCCCTTATGTTCGGTATCAAAGTACAGTCATTCTCCGGTGCTGGGAAACTTATACTTATGTACATAGACTTGTTTAAAAAGATCGGTACTACAAAACTGGTTGAGATCATCATAGCAGCTATATGTATTATAGTATTGTTACTGGTTAAAGTGTGCGTGAATGAACGGTTTAAAGATAAAATGAAGATGCCGGTTCCCATAGATTTGGTAGTTGTACTTCTTGCCACCATTATATCCCATTTTGCCAAATTCGAGGACACCATCGGCTGCAAAATTGTAGGCCAAATACCGAGCGGGTTCCAAGCTCCTGCAGTACCGCGTTTTCAAAACATTGGCGGGTTGATATCGGATTCATTTATTATGGCGATTTTAATTCTTGCCATTACTATAACATTAGCCAAGCTCACTGCTAACAAACATGGCATACAAATAGACGATAACCAGGAACTTGTCGCGTATGGAACCGGCAATCTATTATCTAGCTTCTTCGGTTGTTTCCCGGCAGCCACTGCGCCACCAAGAACTATGATGCTGAGTTCACTTGGCGCTAAATCTACGCTAAACGGCATTCCTACCGCAGTCTTCTTTGCCCTCGTCATTCTCGTTATCGGACAATTGTTCGTATCTCTACCGATGGCCGTGTTGGCCGCCATGATCATCGTGTCCATGAAGGATCTGTTGTTACAATACAGAAACCTTCCTCGTATCTGGAGAATCAACAAATATGATTTCATCATTTGGGTATCCACCAACTCGTTCGCCATCTTTCTTGACTTGCCATATGGATTGCTAGTCGGTATCATCATTTCTTTATTGTTGGTCGTGGTTCAGAATCAGCTTACAACCGGGTATCTTTTGAACACGTCTAACGATGATGACGTAGATTTGGCGTCGGGTATCGCGGTGTTTCAGTTTCCAGCCAACATATATTTTGCCACTGCGGAACGATTCAAATCACAGTTATATGAACGCACGATGAATCCACAAACGTACATGAAGCAATTAGCCAAATTACAAAAGGCGAGGAAAGAAAACCGTACATCGGACACCGATAATGTTCTGGTCGGTATAACCGAATCTAACGGAACACGGTCCAATTCGAACAAACCGGAACTCGTTATACTAGATATGTCAATGGTGCGATATGTCGACATGGCTGGTTGTAACGTATTGCAATTGGTTGTGAAAGAATTTCGATCGATTGAGGTCCCCATCTACCTCGCTGTCCTGGACGAAAGCCTGAAGAAAACAATGGATGCTGCCGGGTTTTTCGAAAACTTTAACGAAGACTGCGTGTTCAATTCTGTGAAGGCAGCAATACAAGGTGCTACCCACTCTGTGGAATCGTCGTTTTCTTCATAAACAAGACAATTATATCCTTTAATAACCTACCAGATATACAAGGCTTTTAAACGACGATTGAATACAGCAATCAGTTTGCATAATGAAATATTTAGTGTTAAGTTTATTGTTCGGTCTATAAATAAGCTTTTTAAATTGTTTATCGAAAGCATTTCCGGTAACTGTAAATGTCGTTATATCTAGGACGTCAAAGATTGCTGGTTTTATATGTTGAGCATTTGGAATAGCTAGGTATACATGGTATTCACTTGCATAATTTATCTTAAATGAATTTCAGACAATTAATTAACATCAGGTAGTTTTTCCTCCGATAGACCTATAGGTGATCCCAAAACATTGAGGATTTTACAGACAATACAGATTCAAGTGAGACAGCTCTTAACGATCTGAAAGCAGCATTTTTTGGCTTATAGTTATACAAATATTTCAAAACTATTGTTAAATGAAAAATAGATTCACCCGATTTTGAACATGGAAGAGTCTACTTTTAGAAGTTCATCGCTAAAATAGTTAGCGTATGCTGTTTATACCGCATACGCATGTAATTGTTTATTAAATAGACGCACTTGTAACACGTTTATCTAGCCAACTTATATTTACAGTTGTTGTGTTCCATGATTTAGTTCGTAGATTCTTATCATATTTATGATCACAGCCTTACACTTGCCGTAAGTCTATATGTTTTATACATCACGTTGTTTTTGAACTATCACTTTTAACATTTGTTATTCTGTTTATTATACCCCCAGATACGTAGTATATGGGGGCTATATAGGAATCACGCTTGTCGGTTGGTTTGTCGGTCGGTCAGTCCGTTGGTCTGGACATTTCTTGTGAACACTATTTCTCAGCAACCCTTTGTCAGAATTCAATATAACTTCACAAGAATGATTGATACCAAGCCTAGTTGTGCATATTGTCGGCGTGTTGCGCTGGAATTATTTTTAGCTCGACTATTCGAAGAATATGAGAGCTTTACTACTCGCCCCGGCGTCGGCGTCGGCGTCTCTGTCGGCGTCCGGTTAAAGTTTTAGGGCAAGTTGGCATTTTCATTCATAAGTATTTGTGCTAGGGCTTTAATATTTGGAATATAGTTATATCTTATACCTTTCTTCACATTGAATGTTAAAGGTACTGAGCCGAAGGCTCAAGGTGAGCTATTCTGATCACTTTTTGTCCGTCGTCCGTCGTCCGTCGTCTGTTGTCCGTCCGGCGTTAACTTTTAGCTTTAAACATCATCTCCTCCCAAACTCCAAGGACAATTTCCGTGAAACATCACAGGACTGTTCCTCTGGTTGGCCTCTTTCAAAGTTGTTCAAAGATTTAAATTCCATTGAGAACTTTGGTTGCTGCGGCATCAGAAAGGGGGCAAAATGTCCGAACTTTAAAAATCTTCTCCAGATTCAAATATAATTTGGTAGAAATGTTCCTTGGGTGACCCTCTATAAAAATTGTTCAAGCCATACTGATTGGTCGAAAAACATGGCAGTCAGGCGGCATCAGAAAAGGGGCAAAATGACAAAATTTGAAAATTCCATTTTTATGAAAGTGCTTGTCTGATTTTAAGAAAATATAATACGTATCTTACTTTAATGATCCTCTATTTAATTTGTTTAAGCCGTTTTGATTGGTATCACAATCATAGCAACCAGGCGTCATCACAAAAGGGGTAAATTGAACTTTTAGCTACAAATGACAACCAACACCTGCCATTCCAATAGACCAATTTCCACAAAACATCACAAGAATGATCCTTCGGTGGTCCTCTTTCAAATGTGTTCAAAGATTTAAATTCCATTGAGAATTTTGGTTGCTGCGGCATCAGAAAGGGGACAAAATGTCCAAACTTTAAAATCTTCTCCTCCGAAACTGCCTGTCAGATTCAAATATAATTTGGTAGAAATGTTCCTTGGGTGACCCTCTATAAAAATTGTTCAAGCCATACTGATTGGTCGAAAAACATAGCAGTCAGGCGGCATCAAAAAAGGGGCAAAATGACAAAATTTGAAAATTCCATTTTTATGAAAGTGTTTGTCTGATTTTAAGAAAATATAATACGAATCTTACTGTAATGATCCTCTATTTAATTTGTTTAAGCCGTTTTGATTGGTTACACAATCATATCAACCAGGCGTCATCACAAAAGGGGTAAATTGAACTTTTAGCTACAAATGACAACCAACTCCTACCATTCCAATAGACCAATTTCCACAAAACATCACAGGAATGTTTCTTTGGTGGTCCTTTTTCAAAATTGTTCAAAGATTTAATTTCCTTTGAGAACTTTGGTTGCTGCGGCATCAAAAAGTGAGAAAAATACCCAAATTTTAAAATCCTTTTCCTCCATAATCTGCTTGTGCGATTGCAAGATAATTGGTAGAAATGTTCCTTAAGTGACACTCTAAATAAACTGTTGAAGCCATATTGATTTTGTTGAAAAACAGGGCAGCAAGGCGGCATCAGGAAAGGTGCAAAATGACAAAACTTTATAATTCCATTCTTATTAAAGTTCTTGTTAGATTTCAAGATATAAATGGCCTTTACTAATAAGCTGTTTCTTGAGAAGTGTCCACTCCTTGCAGTTTCATTTGCACTCCTTTATCAAATTTTCCCAGATATTTGCAGTTAAATATTTGCTACTAATTTACTATCAATTAGGTGATCGATTTAGGGCCATTTTGGCCCACTTGTTTTTATTTTTCTCAATAAGTACTTGTGTTAGGGCTTTCATAATTGGAATATAATTACATATAATACTTTTCTTCACATTGTATATTGAAGATGCTGAGTGTGACTTTTTGGGAATAAATAACATGATTTTTGTTTGATTTTAAGAATTTTAGATAAATTCATAATTTTTGGTTACATTCCTTTCTAATTGTGATTATTCATTTATCAAATATAATTCTTCAACATATCAAACGGGCTTTGCATGATGTCAAACATTTGGTAAACCTTTTTTTAAGGTTTTGCTATTTTTGGACTCGGTCAGTTTTAACATTTGCGTTTAGCTCAACGTTAAAGTTTCATAATTCAAATCACTTCATACTTCACACATTTGTTAAGGACCATCGTACAATTAGGTTAGATAACTCAATTGTTTCCTAAATATGGAGTAATGGCCCTTGAATTACTTAGAACAATTTTGCCACAATGTTTTCTAGTTTTTGTCATAGGTTATCCATTCAATTATGGAGATTTTCTATGTTTTGACAAAATATGTTCAAAGTCGTCTGCTGCAGAATTGCCATATGAGGGAAAGGGTTAATAGTACTCAAGTGCAATATAATGAAGTAGTGCTTTATGTGAATAAGCGGCATATAGTCGAGCGCGCTGTCCTCCGACAGCTCTTGTTAAATGAGTTATGGCCCCTTGAATTTCTCATACATAGTTGGTCTGTGGCCATTTCTTGTGAACACTTTTTCTCAGTAACCCTTGGTCAGATTTCAATATAATTTCACAAGAATGATTGATACCAAGCCTTGTTGTGCATATTGTCGTTGTGTTGCACTGGAATTATTTTTAAATGAGTTATGGCCTCTTGAATTTCTCATACATATATGGTCTGTAGCCATTTCTTGTGAACACTATTTCTTAGCAACCCTTGGTCAGAATTCAATATAACTTCACAAGAATGATTGATACCAAGCCTAGTTGTGCATATTGTCGGCGTGTTGCGCTGGAATTATTTTTAAATGAGTTATAGCCCCTTGAATTTCTCATACATATTATGTATATTGTCAGGCACCAGCTGGGGGTATTCATCACATGTATGGATCTGTCATTATATAAAAGGCCGCGTCTGGCGATTTGAAGGCGTTTTATCTCTCCGGTTTTGAATCATCAAACGTTAAATATACTATGACTACAATTTTAGTATGTACATTGAGCTTTATATAAGATATAGGCGGAACGTGATGACCCTGCTAAGTAAATATATTTACACAGGCTCACGTGAGTCTGTTTATGTACACCGGCTCACGAGAGTATGTATATAAGTATGTTTACACAGGCTCAAGTAAGTATTTATGTTTATACAGGCTCACGTGAGTATTGCTGGTACTCGACGGTATAACGTATAGCTGAGTACCTTTGTCCTCACGGAGGGAAGCTACAAAACCGGTTTTGTATACGCACGGGATGTATATGTGCGATAGCTATTTATAGCTTTTAAAGATTTAAAATTAGATATTTCTTGGTTATATAACATGTTAGAATTTTGAAATGGAAATGATATCATTTTTTATATATTATTTGATAAGGGAATAATGTATTTATATTTATTTCTGTTTGGAAATCTTTGTTAGATAGTATTCCTATTTCAGGTATGATTAATAAGTTAAAAGAGAAAACTTAATTTCAATACATATGAGTATACTCATACATTATTAAATGATATCTTAAGGATTAATACTGCAAATGAGGTTCGACATTTCATGGTATGATATTTGACAAATGGACACAGGTTTCCAGAGTTTTTTACTATTAGTTTTATCTCTGGTTGTTCCTGGGCGAGTCAGCCATACGCAGTAACTAATGTCTGAGTACCGGTACAAACATGTATTTCTTTTACATTTCTGTAATGTATTTATTACAAACATATGCCTGTTATATATATGTACATTGTATATATGTGTGTCGACTGCCAATACATGCGTCTCCCTGTACGCACAACATAGAATAGTGTTGTTGTTTTGTTTTGAGCGAACTAAGTAAGGACTGTATATTTACGCATACTCACTTGAGAATGTATATTTACACAGGCTCACGTGAGAATGTATATTTACACAGGTTTACGTAAGTATGTTTATTTACACAGGCTCACATGAGAATGTATATTTACACAGGCTCACGTGAGAATGTATATTTACACAGGCTCACGTGAGAATGTATATTTACACAGGCTCACATGAGAATGTATATTTACACAGGCTCACGTGAGAATGTATATTTACACAGGCTCACGTGAGAATGTATATTTACACAGGCTCACGTGAGAATGTATATTTACACAGGCTCAATTGAGAATATATATTTACACAGGCTCACATGAGAAAGTATATTTACACAGGCTCACGTGAGAAAGTATATTTACACAGGCTCAATTGAGAATGTATATTTACACAGGCTCACATGAGAAAGTATATTTACACAGGCTCACATGAGAATGTATATTTACACAGGCTCAATTGAGAATGTATATTTACACAGGCTCACGTGAGAATGTATATTTACACAGGCTCACATGAGAATGTATATTTACGCAGGCTCACATGAGAATGTATATTTACACAGGCTCACATGAGAATGTATATTTACACAGGCTCACATGAGAATGTATATTTACACAGGCTCACGTGAGAATGTATATTTACACAGGCTCAATTGAGAATGTATATTTACACAGGCTCACGTGAGAATGTATATTTACACAGGCTCACGTGAGAAAGTATATTTACACAGGCTCAATTGAGAATGTATATTTACACAGGCTCACGTGAGAAAGTATATTTACACAGGCTCACGTGAGAAAGTATATTTACACAGGCTCAATTGAGAATGTATATTTACACAGGCTCACGTGAGAAAGTATATTTACACAGGCTCACGTGAGAATGTATATTTACACAGGCTCACGTGAGAATGTATATTTACACAGGCTCACGTGAGAATGTATATTTACACAGGCTCACGTGAGAATGTATATTTACACAGGCTCACGTGAGAATGTATATTTACACAGGCTCACGTGAGAATGTATATTTACACAGGCTCACGTGAGAATGTATATTTACACAGGCTCACGTGCGAATGTATATTTACACAGGCTCACGTGAGAAAGTATATTTACACAGGCTCACATGAGAATGTATATTTACACAGGCTCACGTGAGTAGGTATATATACACAGGCTCAATTGAGAATGTATATTTACACAGGCTCACATGAGAATGTATATTTACACAGGCTCACGTGAGTAGGTATATCTACACAGGCTCACCTGAGAAAGTATATATTTACAGGCTCACTTGAGAATGTATATTTACACAGGCTCACGTGAGTAGGTATATTTACACAGGCTCACGTGAGTAGGTATATTTACACAGGCTCACGTGATTATGTATATTTACACAGGCTCAATTGAGAATGTATATTTACAGGCTCACGTGAGTAGGTATATTTACACAGGCTCACGTGAGTAGGTATATTTACACAGGCTCACGTGAGTAGGTATATTTACACAGGCTCACGTGAGTAGGTATATTTACACAGGCTCACGTGAGTAGGTATATTTACACAGGCTCACGTGAGTAGGTATATTTACACAGGCTCACGTGATTATGTATATTTACACAGGCTCAATTGAGAATGTATATTTACACAGGCTCACGTGAGTAGGTATATTTACACAGGCTCACGTGAGTAGGTATATTTACACAGGCTCACGTGATTATGTATATTTACACAGGCTCAATTGAGAATGTATATTTACACAGGCTCACGTGAGTAGGTATATTTACACAGGCTCAATTGAGAATGTATATCTACACAGGCTCACGTGATTATGTATATTTACACAGGCTCAATTGAGAATGTATATTTACACAGGCTCACGTGATTATGTATATTTACACAGGCTCAATTGAGAATGTATATCTACACAGGCTCACGTGAGAAAGTATATATTTACACGCTCACTTGAGAATGTATATTTACACAGGCTCACGTGAGTAGGTATATTTACACAGGCTGACATGAGTAAGTATATTTACGCAGGCTCACGTGATTGCGAAATATTTACACAGGCTCACATGATTATGGAATATTTAATTAGGCTCACATGAGTCTACGCTGTACCGTACGCAATCTCATTAAAATCAGATCTAAACTCGCATGCTCGTTTATAGTACATAGAATTTTAATGATATTTCGCTGTATGCAGATGCAATTATTTAAGTTGAGATTTTATCCAACGCTAAATAGTTCAATCCATGCGTTACATAAAATACAAAAAAAAACATTAGTGATTAACTCAGTCGCTGATATATTTGTTCCCATACCATGCAGATGTTATCAAGTTCATTAGTACAACTTTCTTGTTAAATTTTTACATTTTTTAACAAACGTATGTTTAATTACAATGTAAAGATAAATAAACAGTTAATGAGAATTGGTTTCTTTCATTGAATCAAAAAGTATACTTTTCCCTGATTCCGAAATCTCTTAACGCTTCTGCAGTAGACGGGAATGTGCCGGCTAGACTGCCTCTATACTGGTGACACAAGCTTCACAGACGACTAGCCTGCCTATATACTGGTGACACAAGCTTCACAGACGACAGGGATGTGTCGGCTAGTCTGCCTCTATACTGGTGACACAAGCTTCACAGCAGACGGGGTGTGCCGTCTAGCCTGCCTCTATACTTGTGACACAAGCTTCACAGAAGACGGGGGTGTGCCGGCTAGACTGCCTCTATACTGGTGACACAAGCTTCACAGACGACTAGCCTGCCTCTATACTGGTGACACAAGCTTCACAGACGACTAGCCTGCCTCTATACTGGTGACACAAGCTTCACAGACGACTAGCCTGCCTCTATACTGGTGCCACAAGCTTCACAGAAGACGGGGGTGTGCTGGCTAGACTGCCTCTATACTGGTGACACAAGCTTCACAGACGACGGGGATGTGCCGGCTAGACTGCCTCTATACTGGTGACACAAGCTTCACAGACGACTAGACTGCCTCTATACTGGTGACACAAGCTTCACAGAAGACGGGGGTGTGCCGGCTAGACTGCCTCTATACTGGTGCCACAAGCTTCACAGAAGACGGGGGTGTGCCGGCTAGACTGCCTCTATACTGGTGACAGAAGCCTCACAGACGACGGGGATGTGCCGGCTAGACTGCCTATATACTGGTGACACAAGCTTCATAGACGACTAGCCTGCCTCTATACTGGTAACACAAGCTTCACAGACGACTAGCCTGCCTCTATACTGGTGACACAAGCTTCACAGAAGACGGGGGTGTGCCGGCTAGACTGCCTCTATACTGGTGACACAAGCTTCACAGCCCACTAGCCTGCCTCTATACTGGTGACACAAGCTTCACAGCCCACTAGCCTGCCTCTATACTGGTGACACAAGCTTCACAGACGACAGGGATGTGCCGTCTAGCCTGCCTCTACACTGGTAACACAAGCCTCACAGAAGACGGGGGGGGGGGGGTGCCGGCTAGACTGCCTCTATACTGGTGACACATGCTTCACAGACGACTAGCCTGTCTCTATACTGGTGACACAAGCTTCACGGACGACTAGCCTGCCTCTATACTGGTGCCACAAGTTTCACAGAAGACGGGGGTGTGCCGGCTAGACTGCCTCTATACAGGTGACACAAGCTTCACAGAAGACGGGGGTGTGCCGGCTAGACTGCCTCTATACTGGTGACACAAGCTTCACAGACGACTAGCCTGCCTCTATACTGGTGACACAAGCTTCACTGACGACTAGCCTGCCTCTATACTGGTGACACAAGCTTCACAGACGACAGGGTGTGCCGGCTAAACTGCCTCTTTACTGGTGATACAAGTTTCATAGACGACGGGTTGTGCCGGCTAGACTGCCTCTTTACTGGTGACACAAGTTTCATAGACGACAGGGTGTGCCGGCTAAACTGCCTCTTTACTGGTGATACAAGTTTCATAGACGACGGGTTGTGCCGGCTAGACTGCCTCTTTACTGGTGACACAAGCTTCATAGACGACGGGGTGTGCCGGCTAAACTGCCTCTATACTGGTGACACAAGCTTCATAGACGACGGGGTGTGCCGGCTAAACTGCCTCTTTACTGGTGACACAAGCTTCATAGACGACGGGGGTGTGCCGGCTAAACTGCCTCTTTACTGGTGACACAAGCTTCATAGACGACGGGGTGTGCCGGCTAGCCTGCCTCTATACTATTGACCCAAGCTTCATAGACGACGGGGTGTGCCGGCTAGACTGCCTCTTTACTGGTGACACAAGCTTCATAGACGACGGGGTGTGCCGGCTAAACTGCCTCTATACTGGTGACACAAGCTTCAAAGACGACGGGTTGTGCCGGCTAGGCTGCCTCTATACTGGTGACCAAGCTTCATAGACGACGGGTTGTGCCGGCTAGACTGCCTCTATACTGGTGACCCAAGCTTCATAGACGACGGGGTGTGCCGGCTAGACTGCCTCTTTACTGGTGACACAATCTTCATAGACGACGGGTTGTGCCGGCTAGACTGCCTCTATTCAGGTGACACAAGCTTCATAGACGACGGGGTGTGCCGGCTAGCCTGCCTCTATACAGGTGACACAAGCTTCATAAACGACGGGGTGTGCCGGCTAGCCTGCCTCTATACAGGTGACACAAGCTTCATAGACGACGGGGATGTGCCGGCTAGCCTGCCTCTATACTGGTAACTCAGGCTGTACAAAATCGGTTTTCAGCAGCCAAAAGATTAAAAGGTATGCCTGCATATCCACGCAGCAGACACATAAGGTCAATGTGCTTCAGATGTTTCTTTGAACCTTCAATGCTTACATTGTCGATCCAGATCAGCCTGTGCGTATTGGAATATGCAATGGTTTAAAACGCCATAAAGTTGGTTTTCGAAGGGCAAGCATTATTCAGTTATTTACGTTTTTACAAACATAAACAAGCCTAAATATGCTACTTGAAAGTTACATTAAGTATTTGTTCCAATAATAATATAGAACACTGTATTTCCAGTCATAGTGGTTTTCGACTCAAGTGTAGACTAAGTTGGTACATAGTGTAGAATTAAAGCAGGCTGTGCATCTATACAGGTTGCTCTGGTTTCACACACCCTAATGCACACTTTGATTGGTTTTGAAGCAGCGCTGACGGCATATCATAACTTACTACGTGTGGAGAGCAAATCCGCGAACCTGTCTCTGTCTCAGACAGTTTATTATTAGTTCAGATCACAAACTTCTATCCGTTTGCTTTATATGATAATTTAAGTGTCGTCTACGTAACCCTTATCCCACAATGTTCGACAGATTTGATCTTTTGACAAAATATTATTTTTAAAAACGGCTGAAAACAGACTGTCATCAGGCAGTAATAAAAAACCTTCAATTTTTTTCATTAAAAAAAATGTTCAATAATTTTTTCTTTGTGAAGAGAGTTCTTAAAACATAATCATACTCATAACTGCTCCAAATATCTGTTTCTGGGGAAATCCAGGGGCGTAGCTCGCTTTAGGCACTGTAGGCACGTGCCTACACATTTGTTTCTCAAAATGCAGCTGCGGCGATAGACATCTGCGTAATGTATCGACCAGATCAGCCTGCACTGTCCGCACAGACTGATCCGGCCGACACATTCCGTCAAAGGGGGAATAGATAGAGTAGTGATTCATGAAACAGAAAATCCACAGGAGGCGTAAAGTGTATATCCACAATGTTGATTTTCTCACGAGACGGCCTACATATTGATTATTGCCAAGCTACGCCGCTGAAATCAATCAGGTTTTAAAACTATAAAAGTTTAAAATGTACTCCGAATTTTTGATTAGTCAGAAGCTAATTCATTCTCGGAATTAGAAAACATTGTGGCAAAAGGAGAAATTGCTCGTTTTGAGCAATTTCTTCTTTTGTCACTATGTTTTCAAAAACGTTTTAAGAGTTTTATAGTTTGGGGCACAGTACTAACGACAAGTATGTCGAAATATTGGCCCGCCTTTACAGGGGTCGCAGCCAGGAGCTTTCGAATACGAAATCGGCGATCTAAATATACGTAACCACTGTCTCCCACAACAATCCATTTGAGTGGTATTCTGCTCAGTCGTTTCATGAGCTGCAGTGGTCCCGAAATCCTCACAGAAGCTATTGTTAAATATGTAATAAGCAGTTAACAATTGGCATAGAGTAGTATGAATGCGCACATCGATCTTTATCTACACTTGTCCGGAATACACTAATGCGCAAATCGATCTTTATCTACACTTGTCTGGAATACACTAATGCGCACATCGATCTGTATCTACACGTGTCCGGAATACACTAATGCGCACATCGATATGTATATACACTTGTCTGAAATACACCAAGGCGCACATCGATCTGTATCTACACTTGTCTGAAATACACTAAGGCGCAAATCGAACTTTATCTACACTTGTCCGGAATACACTAATGCGCACATCGATCGTTATCTACACTTGTCCAGAATACACTAATGCGCGCATCGGTCTTTATCTACACTTGTCTGAAATACACTAATGCGCACATCGATCTTTATCTACACTTGTCCGGAATACACTAATGCGCGCATCGGTCTTATATCTACACTTGTCCGGAATACACTAATGCGCGCATCGGTCTTTATCTACACTTGTCCGGAATTCACTAATGCGCACATCATCTACACTTGTCCGGAATACACTAATGCGCACTGTTAAACGCTTCTACTAGCTGGAGAAGGAATGAGTAGATACACAATAGAGTAAGGACACGTGTGGTTTTATTATTCGGGCGGATACATACAAGAATACCAATCATGACATTAAACGAAATGGTAATACAAATACGAAATGTAATTATACGAAATTATTCAACACGCACATCATCTACACTTGTCCGGAATACACTAATGCGCACATCGGTCTTTATCTACACTTGTCCGGAATACACAAAGGTTGTTTTTTTGTTTTTTATGAGGGACGGCTTATTTGGAAGTGGATGGTTTCCCGTATTCCGAGTTGGTAAGTCGCAGTCGCTGGTTGGATGGTGTACGCAGCACCTTTAATGCCGACCGAACGTCCAGGCGTTGTCGAAATATACTGTGGGGAGTTGTGCACTTGCGACTGCGTTGTAAAAGTTTTGACACCAGCTTCTCTGTGGCAGACTTTAAGGGGTCGTTATCGGCTGCTGATCTATTTAACCTGAAAAGCGAATAAACAGTGAATTAGCCTTGTTTAAACCGTTTCCACATATAGACCCCTGTCGTACGCCTCTGCGTCAGACGACTTTCGAAAACGTGGTAAAAGGCTAAATGGCTAAAAATAAACAATTTCTTCTTTTATTACAATGTTTTCAACTTTATTTATGGAGAGACACCATTGTTTGGCTTACATATTTTCAAATACGTCTGGTGCAGATTTGTTGTACATGTATATTTGAAAGGGTTAACAATCGGAAATTCCATTTTTGTTTGGAAAATACTTTAGCGTGTCGTTTAGTATATTGAGTGTACAATAATAGACCTAGACATAGACATAGTTTATTTCAATAATTTAGGCCATCGGCCCATAATACAATATACAACAATCAAATACAATTAAACAAGAGTGACAGTTAACCTCGTACAGTCATGATAATATAAGGTAACATTTCGAGGAAAGAGATATACCCGACTTTTGAAATTATTGCAGCTGTGGAAATGTGGCGTTCATTTTCCTTCAATGTTTTATGCTCTTTGTTGAAAGTTCCCTCATATTACAGAGGTAAACAGTGCGGCACATCGAAATATGGCTAACACTGAGAAACACTTCCATCCAGATAAGTCATAATATGTATGTAATATATATAGTTGTACAGATGCCTAAATAAGCAAGTAAGATTAACGTGACTTTGTCCCACAAGTACGCTCTTGTTTCACCTGATTCCACGATATCTTTGAGGTATTCAAAAGAATCGTCTCAATGCATTGATTATGGAAGCCATCCCGTTCCAACAACAAAGTGCTTGCACAAGGTTAAGAGCTTTAAAACATGAACTACACTCCTCGGGTATCCCTTTCGCTCATACAAACGCTTTCTTACGCATCTGCATCAGATCAATTAAAAAAAATATTGAGGGAAAGGATAAATTGCCAGTCATGAGCAAATTCTCCGTTTGCCACAATATTTTAAACTCTTCTTAATTAGTTTACTTTCATTTATAGAGATTGTCCATATGTTTACTTAGATGTTTTCGAAGTTGTCTGCTGTTCATGTGTTGTATCTGGTAAAGGGGTATATGTCTGCGTTCCTGTCTGTCATACGTACCAATCTTTCAGAGAGACGAAGATGATCTGTGAGGTCCTATTAAAGCCCAGGTTATCACATACGTACCATACTTTCAGAGAGACGAAGATGATCTGTGAGGTACTATTAAAGCCCAGGTCACACCACATACGTACCCTCCTTTCAGAGAGACGATAATAATCTGTGAGGCCCTATTAAGCCCATGTCATCATATACGTACCATACTTTCAGAGAGACAATGATGATCTGTGAGGCCCTATTTAAGCCCAGGGCACACCACATACGTACCACCCTTTCAGAGAGACGATGATGATCTGTGATACCCTATTAAAGCCCAGGTCATCACATACGTACCATCCTTTCAGAGAGACGATGTTGATCTGTGAGGCCCTATTAAAGCCCAGGTCATCACATACGTACCATACTTTCAGTGAGACGATGTTGATCTGTGAGGCCCTATTAAAGCCCAGGTCATCACATACGTACCACCCTTTCAGAGAGACGATAATAATCTGTGAGGCCTTATTAAAGCCCATGTCATCACATACGTGCACCCCTTTCGGAGAGACGATGATGATCTGTGAGGCCCTATTTAAGCCCTGGTCATCACATACGTACCATACTTTCAGAGAGACGATGATGATCTGTGAGGTACTATTAAAGCCCAGATCACACACATACGTACCCCATTTCAGAGAGACGATGATGATCTGTGAGGCCTTATTAAAGCCCATGTCATCACATACGTGCACCCCTTTCGGAGAGACGATGATGATCTGTGAGGCCCTATTTAAGCCCTGGTCATCACATACGTACCATACTTTCAGAGAGACGATGATGATCTGTGAGGTACTATTAAAGCCCAGATCACACACATACGTACCCCATTTCAGAGAGACGATGATGATCTGTGAGGCCCTATTAAAGTCCAGGTCACACCACATACGTACGATCCTTTCAGAGAGACGATGGTGATCTGTGAGGCCCAATTAAAGCCCAGGACACACCACATACGTACCACCCTTTCAGAGAGACAATGATTATATGCGAGGCCTCATTAAAGCCCAGGTCACCACATACGTACCACCCTTTCAGAGAGACGATGATGATCTGTGAGGCCCTATCAAAGCCCAGGTCATCACACACGGCAATCAGCTCCTCTAGCATCTCTAAAACGTTCACCTTCTTCACTCGATAGAGAGTCAATATCTGAAAAAACATGGCGTTCTATTCAACCCTTTACCACATACAACACATCTTTTTAAAACATATAGGCAAAACAATGAAAATCTTACGAAATGAAAGTATGATCATTAAATAAAATTGATAACATTGAGGCAAAAGGGAGAAATTATTCGTTATGAGCAATTCTCCTTTTATCAAGTCGTCTGCTTCATAGTCTGCATGTGGTAAAGCGTTAATTATTACGTACATTCGACTTTTTTCACGCCGTTTTAACAGTATTTCAGTTATATCAGGGCGGCCGATTCACCTTACATATTTTCCCTTGTTTACTCTCATCTGTTCTCTAGACAACTTTCTTACCAGGCAACTGGCTACTTAAATTATATGTCGAAATGAAATGGACCAATAAATCACATGGAATAATCAAAGAATTCGAGTGATCGCTTGATTAGTAATTATTTATATTTCAGTGTTGTTATTGTTGTTGTTGTTGTTGTTGTTGTTGTTGTTGTGTTTTTTTAATTGAGGCCAGTGGTAAATTCATATCAATAAAAAATAACAAGAGAAAGTTGATGTAACGCATCAATGTCGCCGGATATACATACTGCATTTATGCATAACACTTACATTATAGTAGTTGACAAAAAAATCAGTTATCAACTTCGGGGCATATTGGAACATCAGGGGTGGGGTCAAGTGAAAATGTATCATAACTTGCATTTTTTTGTCAACGAAGTAAATGTCCTTCATTTAAATATAATTAAAGCTTTTCATCGTTTGTGACCAATCTCCATTCTAAGGTAGGTTGACCATACACACAGCCAACTATTTATTGATCATTAAAAGTAACGGAAATGAGTAATCTTGTCAATCATTAGTCTTAGTATGTATAGAGTGCTTTCATTAATGAATAATTATAAGATTTGTGAATTCCAAATACACTTTTCAATATGTTGATCAGAATATTTGAATTTTATTATTTGTCAATAAAACCACAAAACAGACAATTAAGGATTTGCATGCAATAGCACGTCATTTTACCTTTCCCCTGTTAAAGATAACATTGGACACCTTTGCAGTAATCTACTTTTAAAACAATGAGAAAAGGGTTTAATTGCTGAAGACATGAGTTTCTCTTTTTCTCAAAATGATATTAACTTGGCATCCTAGTCATATCATACTTTGACAAATGTTAAAATGTAGTCCAATATATTTACAAAGTAGACCACCCTCGAAATATAATATCAGCTAAACAGTTAAATTTCACTGAAAGTGTTGTATAATTTCAAACTTAATTTCGAACATAAACTGAACCCTATAACATGTTTATTTATTGTAATTGTAACCTTCCTTTTTTATAATGAAAATAACAAGCTACTCATGTTTTAACAATATGCAGAACGCAAGCAATATGCATGTAGGGAATCTAATGACACATTTAAAAGTGTCAACGACGAAATAATTGTGTACGAAAGACCCGATTCGTGAACAATTCTCCTTCGCAGAGTTGTCGTTCTTTACACTCTCTTTATTAGTGTTTTTCTATTAAAACCAGTTTTATCTCAGTTTGTTCTTTTCTTCATTTGTTTCGAACCAAATAAACATCTTAAATCACCTATAATTAACTATTTTAGGACGTGTACAATTAGTTTTTGAGCAACTTTGGAAGTTTTCCCACGTGTGTCAATTTATTTCCTTCGTAACGTAACACAGAGTAGAAACAGAATATACATTTTACTATTACAGACATAAATTCAGAAATATTGTATGAAATCTACACAAATGAAGACATTTTTCTAACCTTAAACGTACATTAATGAAGAATTCCTGTTAAAAAGACAAATCGACGTTATTTTATGGTGATATTATTTTGATACTTGGTCGCAAAAAGTGACGTGTGCAAAACCAGATTTTCATTGGTTATCTCACACCCAGTGATAACAATAGTAAATAGTGAAGTGTGCAAACATTACAAACCTACGCGGTCGGTATTCGCTAGTCACGTGATCAACAGTTTTAGCTTAGAAACAGTTCATATTTTAGATATACATGGATAAACATTATTAAATGAATTCTTCACAAATCAAGGCATCTCTTTGAACATGAAAATAACATTCTGTAAAAAAGAATTATTGTTTAAAGGAGAATTCGACGTGATTACTGTCGGCTGCAAATCTAATAGGGGACTCATTTGTCTTCGTAAATAAGACAAACAAAAAACAAAAATGCGAGTCAAAATAAAGAAACTGCAGATATTGAAAACATTTAAATTTGTTTTTTTCTAATAATAACTCGTCCTCCCATGCCATTTCCGAAAAGCTTTTAAAAATATAAGTCGCCGGCTCCTGCCCGGCGACTAATAATATTATTATACATATATATTTATGTTTGTATAGGTGTTGTATATATACATGTGTGTATATGTCGGTTCTTTGATTATCATCTTGTCAAGTATCATACTTCATTATTTACATCATATTATTTCGATGGCGGGAGATTGATCATTCATTTACGGGTGAAAAACTTTTGTATATGAATGGTGAATTTCATGCCATATTTTCAAATATATGTCTATCAGTGAATCGGTTGAACGATATATTCGAATTATAGCATGCTAAAGTTATCGCGAGTCCATTGTTTATATTTATGGTTTGACCGCCTCATGTCAAAAAGCATTCTTAATTCAGCTGTTTTCAATGACTTCAATGAGTTTTGACATACATAACATATCAGCAGACGTTTCAACATCCTCCCATATTTTAAGTAGCCGAAGATGTAAGTTCTGTTATAAATGACAAAAATTAACCTTCACAAATGTCAATGTATCATTGTTATAAAAGACATCAATTTAATTTCATGTATTTCCAATCCATCTTTATTATAAATGGTATAAATTTACTTTCATTTATTTCCAATGTATCTTTGTTATAAAATACATTAATTTACTTGAATTACGTTCAAGGTTTCATTGTCATAAATGACATCAACTTACCTTCATGAATTTCAATGTTTCATTGTTACAAATGGAATAAATTTCCCTTCATTAATTCCAATGTTTCAATAGAATAAAAGACATATTTAACCTCCGTAAGTTCATGTTTTAAATGACATAAATGTACTTTTAATAAATGGTATAATTGACATAAATTAATCTCCGTAAGTTAAATGGTGGAATGTTATAAATGACATAAATGTACTTTATTTAATTCCAATGTTTCAATGGTATAAATGACATAAACTTACCTCCCTAAGTTCAATTTCTGAATGTTATAAATGACATAAATGTACTTTAGTTAATTTAAATGTTTCAATGGTATATATGAGATATATTAACCTCCGTAAGTTTAATGTTTCATTGTTATAAATGACATAAATGTACCTGCATTAATTTCAATGTATCCTGGTTTAAAATGACATCAATTTTCTTTCATCTCTTTCATTTGTTTCACTGTTATAAGTCACAAAAGTTTACTTTCATCATTGTTTCATTGCTATGAATAACACAAATGTACCTTCAATAATTTGAATGCATCGTTATTATAAATTACATAAATCCACCTTCATTAAGGTCATTGTATCGTTCTTATAATAAGCATAAATTTCATTTTATTTATTTCAATGAAGCATTGTTATGGTTGACATGAATTTGCCTTCATTAATTTTAACGTACATGTATCTTTAAAATAAATGCATGAAATTACCTTCATCAATTTCAATGTATCGTTGCTATAAATGGAATTTTCCTGAATGTCGTAAAATTCCTCATAGGACATTGATAACGCAGTCGTCAAGTGATGTATAAAATGTACTTCCGGTACAAACATAACCAGGAACTCATCCGACATGGGTCGTGGATATTCTGTAAATGGATAACATGTAATTATGTTAAATAAGATTATTTACAGTCACTCTGCATGAAAAAATTAAATATAAAAAAATATACCTCCAAATTTCAAGATGTTGCATGATAAAACCAACCGCATTTTGCTCTGTATGAGAATTAAAAAAGTTAGATTACTACTCAGAAATGTCATCATGATACTCTAAAGAATATATTCCCAAAACGGGTTAGTGCACTTTCCTATCAATTTAATGACGGTACAAGGCTGATTTAGTTTAAACCGATTGAAACACAAGCTTTAAGCTTATATTAATCATGCTCTCGATGTCTGCTTCCTGGAGACTTGACCAGTACTCGCACCGTCTTGAGTGGAAAAATTCCAAAAGGAAGAACTAGCTCATAACCAGTGTCGAACCCATTAGTCAGTTTTTAAATTACTTAGAGTTATCGACGTGTTCGAGTGATGTCTGAATTTATACTAAATCAATTCATGTATTTTCAGCTTCTTTAGTCATTTATGTATAAGTGTTTATCATATCAAAGAATTAAGAAAACACGGTGGAATATATTTTTATTCCATACACTACCTGCTGGTATAAATACATCCGAATCGGCGTACGCAGTCTCTAACCATTTATATAGCGGGTCTTCTACGGCAATCTTTTGATCGTGCCTACAATTAAACAAGGATATTTTTAACAAGTTTTCCAAGATTTTATAGTTTTATAATTGTCAGCTTGTTTTAATAAAAATTACTCCTTTCCATGTAATGAATTAGCGTCCGGGGTCATCCATGTTGAGGTAATAAACGCCCCGCTTCATACCAGTAGATTCACCATGAAAGTAGTTCTAACATTTTATATTATTAGTCGCCGGGCAGAAGCCCGCGACTTCTATTTTTAATAGGTTTTCGGAAATCACATGGGAGGAGGGATTATTATTAGAAAGAAACACATTTAGATGTCTTGAACATATTACAATTGTGTTTGTTTAAAAACACTAAGTAATGACACATCTAAAATGAAATAAATATTCCGATGTTTTAGGTATTTTCAGTTTCTTTATTTTGACTCGCATTTATGTTTTGTTGTTTTATTTACGAAGATAAAACAGTCCCTATTAGCTAGACTGGTATACTTTATTTTTACACTATATACTACATGTACTCAAAAGGCGATAACTACAAACCTTTACGTCGCAGTCTAATTTGTTTACATACGCGCACCTGCTTGAAGCGTGACTCGCGAATACCAACTGCGTAGATCAATCTCCTTTGCAGAGATCCGTCTCTTTACACTCACTTACAAATAGTAAATCGTAGGTGATTTAAAATGTTTATTTGGTTCGAAACAAATTAAGAAAAGAAGAAACCGAGATAAAAACGATTTTTAATAGAAAAATTACTTTGAACGAACACTCTCTGCCTATAAAGAGAGTTTCAAGAACGACACCTCTGCGAATAAGAAAGAATCGGGTCTTTCGTACAGAATTATTTCGTCCTTGACAATTTTAAATGTGTCATTTAATTCCCTAAAAGCATATTGCTTCCGATCTGCATATTGTTATGGATCATTGACACAAGGGCGCTCATCATAATATAATTTTAAAACATGAGTAGTTTTGTTATTTTCATTATAAAAAAGGAAGGAAAGAATTAAAATAAATTAACATGTTGTAGGGCTCAGTTTATGTTCGAAATTAAGTTTAAATTATACAACAATTTCAATGAGATTTAACTGTTTAGTTGATATTATATTTCGAATGTGGTCTAATTTATAAATATTGGACTACATTTCAACATTTGTTAAAGTATGATATAATTAGGATGCCAAGCTAATATCATTTTGAGAAAAAGAGAAAACTCAGCGATTTAACCCTTAACTCATTGTTTTAAAAGTATATTGTTGCAAAGGTGTCCACTGTTGACTTTAATAGAGGAAAGGTAAAATGATGTGCTATTGCATGCAAATCCTAAATTGTCTGTTTTGTGGTTTTATTGAAAAATAATAAAATTCAAATATTCTGACAAACATCTTGAAAAGTGTATGTTGAATTCACAAATCTTATAATTATTCCTTAATGAAAGCACTGTATACATACTAAGACTAATGATTGGCAAGATTTCTCATTTCCATTACTGTTTATGATCAATAATTAGTTGGTTGTGTGTCTAGTCAACCTACTTTGGAATGGAGATTGATCATAAACAATGAAAGGCTTCAATTATCATTCACTTCGTTGACAAAACAATGCAAGTTATGATACATTTTCACTTGACCCCACCCCTGATGTTCCAATATGCCCCTCAGTTGATAACTGTTTATTCAACTACTATAATGTTAGTGTTATGCATAACTGCACTATGGATATCCGGCGACATTGATGCATTGCATCAACTTTCTCTTGTGATATAATCTATTTAAGTAAATGTCCAAGCGGAGGTTGTTTTTTAAGGAGTTTATTACATACAGTTAGGGCCATCAGATGTGTGTTTGTATGGTGTTATAAGCCGCTTTCAACAATGTTCCAGTTATATCTCGGCGTTTCCTGGGTAAGTTTCTATTTATCTGACACAACCGAGTCAGTCCAAATGCTAACCACACAATGCTGAGCACAAAGGATGGACAGCCGTTACTGCCATCAAATGTATGGGCTAAATGTAACATAGACATTCTCAAACTAATCTTTATAAAGATAATATGTCCTAATGACTGTTAAAAAGAAGCACACAACCCCATTGGCATAAACGCGTAACCGTCAATTTAATGTACATGTATAGATAATTAAGTCTCCGAAATTCGTAATTGTGGCATTGGAGCAAACAATATGAGATGACCAAAACTAAATTGTTTACTATTGCAATTTCACGAAAAGAAAACAATATACGATATCCAAAACTGTTCACTATTGAAATTATACGAACAGAATGTGCGATTTTCAAAACTGTACATCGAAATGAAAAAACAATATGTGATATCCAAAACGGTTTACTATTTAATTTAATCGAAAAACAAACAATATGCGATGTTGTTCGAAACTGATAACTTTTAAAATCACACGAAAAGAAAACAGTATGCGATGTCCAAAACTGTTTACTATTGGAATTCCACGAAAAGAAAACCATATGCGATGTTCAAAACTGTTTACCACTGCAACTTTACGAACAGAAAACCATATGCGATGTCCAAAACTGTTTACTATTGAAATTACACGAAAAGAAAACAATATGCGGTGCTCAAAACTGTTTACTATTTAAATTCCACGAGAGGAAAACCATATGTGATATCCAAAAAACTGTTTACTTTTGAAATTACAAGAAAAAAAAAATATGCGATGTCCAAAACTGTTAACTATAGCAATTACACGAAAAGAAAACAATATACGTTGTCCAAAACTGTTCTCTTTTGAAATTACAAGAAAAGAAAACAATATGTGATGTCCAAAACTTTTTACTATTGAAGTTACACGAAAATAAAAAACAATATTGTTCCACCTTACCAAATTTTGAGTCTGCGTTGTACACTGACACTAAGATCCCATTTACCGCCTTTACGTAAAGCGGATAGCAAATTCGGAACCCCTTTGTGGATATGATAGGCATTTTCATCTCTCCATTCTTGTAGCAACTGCAAAAATGAGGTGTGTGGTTAAAGCGCAACTTAAATTGATAAATATCTAAAAATGTTGATATATATCATCTCTTAATTGTTGTTTCCACAATTACATTTTCATTTATCTTAAGAAACTTTCTTCCATGCACTTCTGATGAACTGTGTAAACTTAAATCAGATAGCATAAATGCGTTGGCTAATCTTTATCAACACAAACAACGTAGGTTTGTTTTCTGCAGTAAAGCGTTCATTATTTATAAAATATATACCGTAACGTCACTTATTAATTGTTTTTATTGGATTACGAGAAATACATGTACGAAAATAGCACTCAATTGGAACGTGACGTTACTTCTACCATGTAAAACATGTTGTTATTATATATAATTAATGAGTGGACAATGTAAATTGTATATGTCTTACTAAATATATCTGTATAATTATAATAGTGTTTGGATGACAACAACCAAGTTATCATTTAAACGTCAGATAACTGTTTTTAAACGGTGCTCCAAAAAAAAGGAAACTCAGAGTAATAAATACACATGTATGTAAACAAATATCCGCTGGCGCCTTATTGCTATCGAATCCTTGAAACCTTTAAGACTTATAAGGGACCAATGTAAAGCCAGAGTGCGCGGATGTGCATGTTGATCTGATTCTACAATGAGAATAAAACGTCTTATGATTGGATTTCGATGAGCACAGTTAAATTTTCATTGAATTTGTTGTTGTTGTTGTTGTTGTTGTTGTTGTTGTTCAACTGATATCTTTAAAGTATCGGTTTTCCTTTTGACTTATAAATGCTCTCTCCTTAACATGAATCAAAACCACAACTATTCCTCCTGTATATTGAACTATTGCTGTCACATGAGTATTAGGTCAGTAAACAGTACTTGTTTATGTGTGAGCTGACTTCGTAACGACAGTTCAGTATGCAGGAGGAATACCTACCTTTAATAATATTTCGTGAAGGGGGAGTTTCCCATGCCACTCAAGCAATCTGTTATCTATGACGTCAAACGGGATTCCCATTAGTACAAAAATAACTAGCCAATTTCCGCCAATGTCGTCCAAAATTACCGTTATGTAGGCAGCCGAGAAAAACGTCTCTTCCACTGAAATCAAAATAGAATTAACCCTACCCGCCTGTAGAAGCGTTCTGACGCATCTGCAGCAGATTGCTTTTGAAACGTTGAGGCAAAAGAATAAATTGATCATGATGCGCAACTTTCTTATTTTTGTCACAATGTGTTCAATTATATTCAATGGTAATACTTTTATTTCTTTAAATATTATTTTTTTTTTTTTGCCTGGATATTTTCAAAGTCGTCTGCTGATGATTTTATATATGTGGGGAAGGGTCAATGCATACTTGTTTCACAGTAGATTAATCATGTGTAATCAAAGATTTCATCGTTTTGCCAAGCATTTCACCAACTAGAATGATATTAAAACGGGATACAACAATGCCTCTTATTTCTTTAAAAGGAAGTATAATTAAATTCAATTAACTTGTTAGTTTTCAATGATAGTATCGATGCCTTCATAGCTCGAGATAAGAAAAGAAGTTCACATCCCAAATCCTTATATGAGATGATTCCTTTGAGAAACCACAACATAATGGTTTAGTTGAGTCATAAGATAGAAATTGTTGGGAAAAGTTAACTCGTCCTTATATCTAGTCTTTTGTCAATGAAAGACAAATTACAGCCAATTTTGATATAACGAACATCGCACATCAAATATATGTAACTATATAGATATACCTGGTAAGTTGACGGCAGGATTTTCCAGCAAAACTGACCTGGTTGTCACCGGTCTGCTAGATGTCATAACACTGTCTTCTTCCATGGCATGGATGCTAGTATCATTTGTTTCAAGTATTACAATCGCTGGTAATGACTTGTCAGACTTGTCTGTCGACTTCCCGTTCCCTCTTGCTGTCTCCTCAACGTCTAAACTTGTAAGAGACATCGTTAAGGTTTCAGATGAAATGTTTGTCATTTCCTTGTGTTTAGGTTCTTTGTTCGCAGTATTGTTTGTCTCTTCTTTGTTTTCTCGTACAATGATACTACTGGTTTTGTTTTCAGCAAGGTCGTTTTGTGAAGGTGTGTCTCGAGTTTGCTTATTTGGCTCTTGGTCTAGGTTTGCTTTCATTTCTTTGGTATTTTCACGAGAAAACTTCCTTATTAAGCCTTTCTTTTTCTTCTTCTTTGGTTTAATTGACTTGTTTGATATATTCGAAGTTTCTCTATCAAGTTCAGAGAGATCATTTTCTCTTGATTTCCCTACGTCTTCAAGAATAAGTGTGTTTGTTTTCCTAATATAAACATTTTTCTTGATGGGTATTGAATGATTGATGACCGGTTTTATATTCGAGTATATTGGTCGAATATCCACGTTAGTTAGATTCACGTTAGACAAAATATCGTTCGACATAACTTCAAAAATTGCATAATTTCTTCTTCTCGGATGAAACTGTAACTTTTCGGTTTCAAACCCATTACAAAAAACCATGGAACCACTTAAGGTAATCGAGAACACTTCACCCGAAGTAGCTTTATATGTGTCAGTGCACCATTGCATATGGAAGCCATCGCGTTCCCAAAATGCTACAGTTTTATCAACTTCCTCTTCCGGCGAACATGTGACAATAACTTTACAACGTTTTTGTTGATTGCGTCCTTGTTTGGATCCTATTTGAAACTGTAGAGATGTCTCCTTGTTCACAACATTTCTCAATGCCAACTTTACTTTTTCTTTTGAAGCATTTGTGTCAGATTCACTAGTTTCAACAGCCACCAACCTGTAACATATTAAAAAGGATGTCTTCTAAAAAAACAAATAGAAAACACGAAATCGTACTGATGTAGAACAATGTCATTAAGTGTCGGGTATGTTTGATTTCTGAGTCTGCATAGTGGATTCGCGATAACTGGTACATGTAAAAATTGTAATAAAGTGTTTAACTCGAAACAATTCATGGAACGGATCTGTCTTTTGTTAACAGAGTAGCAACAGTTTCATTGTATACTTTAACATTAGCTATCTTTTCATGATAAGCGCTTTAGTACAAATGAATTACGGAGCAAGCAATACAATGAATTGAGCATAAATCCAGCAATCACTCGAACACGTCGATAACTCAAAGTAATTAATGCGTCGGTTTTGAATAATGGTTATCTCGAAGTCTACTGATATTTGTTGCATTTATTGACATGCAAACAAATCGAGCCTATAAGTTCCTGTGATTGACACTTGCTATTGCCGAACGTTTCATTTAGATAACTATAATTATACCCGTTAAAAGGGGTGACAGGATTTGTACAAGCATGAGCCATACCATGTTCCGCTGATGTAAAAAACGGATATTCCAGACGAATATGCATGATAATATACATATATATTCACTCAATTCGTGTAAAGATAAACCACCGATATTAGAAAGAATGTGTTGATGTTCTACTTGCCATCCTCGTGGTGAGTTAGACACTGTCAATGATCGACCACTTCCATTCGTGTCACATGTTAACACTGTCACATCGCTGTCATCATCAAATGACTGTAAACTGAACACTCTAGTGTCGTCAGGGTCGTTATTAGTATCTGACAAAGGTAGTGATATCAAAACATCTTTTGAAAGTTCAACGTCGTTGGTGTCAAGCTTTATAATTCCAGTTGACCTCAGGACGCCCGCCTCATGGAAGAGATGGGCAACATCAGTTGATTTATAGATCTGAAATAAGATTAGAAAATGTCTTAAATTATCTTGCATGTATACATACGTATATAAAGCTTTCCATGTAACTTGCTTGCTTTTGTTCCATGCCAATGTCGTGGTAGTTCAGGCACGGCGATGAAACACGTATTCATGATCGCTTTGTTACAAACAGGAAACTAGACTAAGAAATGTGCATTTTCAAGAGCATTCCGTCATAACCGCCGCGAGTATGAATCGAACTCCGAACACTCCAGTCCTAAGTCCCTGACGATATCCACTCGTTCTGCCTTGGCTTTCCAAATTAATAAACATATTGGTATAGGACAGCTTCATAATAAAACCTTCAAATGTTGCGTTGCCAATCAAAAACAAATTATATTTGATAATCCGTAAAGTGTATACCATATGGAAATGTTACCAACTGTACAGTGTGCAGTGTGGTAAGTATTAACAATCTTGTAACGGGTAATCTATCAATTAGTTTCTCGATGCCCCTTTCTGTTCAGTTTTAGACAGTTCAGTTGATAGCCCTGAACAGACGGGTGAGGAAAGATTGTGTTGCTTCCCTGCATGCCAGCCAGGCATAATTGGCAGTAAGAAATAAAAGTGTTAGAAAAATAATCCATGAACAAAATGTATATACATACCTGTAATCGAAGTTGGCCAGTTGAAATAACAGAATGTTCGGTGATTTCAATTTTCAAGTGTGTGTCTAGTTGAGATTCAAGCAGAACTGTGTCCACGCCAACGTCGAACACTTCCGTCTTCTGTCGACACACAGCCACCAGGGACAGTACAGGGGGCATGTCGACAGTGCCTTTACAGTATGACACCTGGAAATGACGAACGCAAAGGCATTTACATTTGCCTTGTAAAGAATTGAGGGGAATTTATCTATTAAACAGTGATAGTGCATAAGTTATGACAAATGATGTAAAGATATAATCTACGGGAGCCTTGTCTTCATCGAACAATTATAAAATGAAGCATAAAATAACACAAATATATCATAAGCTGTACTGGAAACATGTTGTAATTGTACCGCGAATGGGGTATAGGTACAAATACAACTTGTTAAGCCTTGCCGTAGGAGCTGGCTATTATAGCGACGTTGGTAAACTGGTTGGCTTTTCACAAAGTTAAATAACATCCATCGCGATTTGTGCCTGACTAGCAGAGGTTTAACTCCGTGAAGGACCCGGTACACGTTACAATTGGTGGCAGGGATGTTGTGGTGACATCACCATTATCCCCGGAACCTGTAGGTTTTCAGTGATGTTACATTGGCTCCGCTCTGGTGTACTAGCAGTGTGCAGTTCTGTGACTTCGGGTCGAAGTCAGCAGAAAAGAGGGAGAAATGTAACGGGAATGGAGAATAGGTACAAATACCGCTTATGCAGCCTTGCCGTAGAAGCCGGCTTTTCTAGCGACGTTGGTAGTGTGATTAGCTTTTTTCCCCACAAAGATCGCGGTAGGTGCCTGAATGGATGTCCCGCGGTGGCTTAACTCCGCGAAGGACCCCGTACGCCAAACATAAGTGTAAAAAGACCTGCAACAAAGTCACCAGAATTTTAATCTGCAAGTTATGACACTCCTGAAGAATTGCATTATACTACTCATCTTTTATTTAACGTGTATTTCACTAGACTGAATTGCATTTACATCTCTCTTTTTTTATATATCGCACTCCAGGAGGAATGTACCTGTCTGAACACATTCTCATTCACAAGAATTTGCAGCAGAAGACTTTGATACATGAGCCGTTCCACAAGAAAACCAACATTATGGAATCTGCGTAATGTATCGACCCTGATAAGCCTGCGCACTCCACGCAGGCTAATTCGGGCAGACACATTCCGTCTCAGGGGATAGAGGTATAGAGTAATGATTCCTGAAACAGAAAAGTATATGTCCAGGTTGGCCTGCGCGGCATGCTTAGGCTGAGCCAGGTCTATACTTTACGCCGAGTCCACAATGTTAGTTTTCTCCTGGAACGGCTCATATTTTGGCAACAACGTTAAACTCTCTATAAATGGAAATGTACTATCATTGAAGACAGTTGAACATAAAGTAGCCGAGCAAAAGTTGAAATTGAGTAATATGGGCAATTTCTCCTTTAGCAACAATGTTGTTGAAAGTCGTCTGCTACACATGTGTCACATTTAACCTGCATGCGGGAAAGGATTTTAGAGTATAATGTACAGGAGTCATGTTGACCTACCCGTTTCCTGTCGTACACGATAACGTTCTTGACCGTCAGATTCATGTTGGTCTTAATGACGATTTCTTCCGTTGACGTTGGTAAGTTATAAATCGGTATCTCAACCTCACAACTCTCCACAGAGTTAGCCCTGTCTGTGGAAAGTATGTACACGTCACTGCAAGTCGTGTCTATCGCATCGAGATACCGCCATCCTACTTCTTCCAGTCGAACAGATCGACACCGCAACGACACGTTCTCGTTTTCAGTAAGATTAGAACACGAAACAGTCACGTGATGTGACACAAATGTGAGTTCAGTGTCGTACGAAATAGAAGCAACCTCTTCATTGACCTTTCTGCAATGTTTAAATATATTAATTGTTTAAAAAAGTTCAATTTAATTGGCACCGAAACATAGCTGCTCTTGAGCAAAGGATTTTTATGGTGGCATAATTCCGCCGTAAGATATCTTGTAAACGTTTTGTACAACATTAACAGGTTATATAGTTAAGGTTTGCGAATTCACTTAATTAGTAACATAATAACTGGTTAACTAGATAAGAATCGTGTTAGCACTTATTTAATACTCTCGATACGATTCGTGTTACCACTTAGTTAATTTCCACGCAACGTAAGACTAAATCAAAGCGCCGATGGCACAGTAGTTGCGATCGTGTAGAAAATCCTGCAAAGCAACAAGCAGTATCTCGGTGTAGGCCTTGCGATTTTCAATATATATAGGCATATACGATAAAGCTCGATCTCCAACTCAATTCGGCTACACTTTCAGCACTGGTTGCTAATTGACGCTAGAACGTACAGACGTGTCTAACTTGTACACTGCATGACATCGAGTCATTTTAACCTTTATAAACCAGTCTTATTATCTAGACGCTTTTATATATTGTCAACAACTACAAAATAAATCGTTTATAATATTGAGATTTAAGAACAATCGATAACCATTCTTGCGAGCTATTTATATCCAGACGCCTTGTACTGCGTCACTGAGGTGTTTTGAGTATCATGAAAGTTACAAGAGAAAGTTGATGCAACGCATCAATGTCGCCGGAAATCCATACTGCAGTTATGCATAACACTAACATTATAGTAGTTGAATAAACAGTTATCAACTGAGGGGCATATTGGAACATCAGGGATGGGGTCAAGTGAAAATGTATCATAACTTTTTTTTGTCAACGAAGTGAATGTCCTTCATTTAAATATAATTGAAGCCTTTCATTGTTTATGATCATCATTAGTCTTAGTATGTATACAGTGGTTTCATTAAGGAATAATTATAAGATTTGTCAATTCCACATACACTTTTCAAGATGTTTGTCAGAATATTTGAATTTTATTATTTATCAATAAAACCAAAAACAGACCATTTAGGATTTGCATGCAATAGCACGTCATTTTACCTTTCCCCTATTAAAGTACACCTTTGCAGCAATCTACTTTTAAAACAATGAGATAAGGGTTAAATCGCTGAAAACATGAGTTTTCTCTTTTTCTCAAAATGATATTAGCTTGGCATCCTAATTAATTCATACTTTAACAAATGTTAAAATGTTATCCAATATTTATAAATTAGACCACCTTCGAAATATAATATCAACTAAACAGTTAAATTTCATTGAAATTGTTGTATAATTTAAACTTAATTTCGAACATAAACTGAACCCTACAACATGTTAATTTATTGTAATTCTTTCCTTCCCTTTTTATAATGAAAATAACAAACTACTCATGTTTTAAAATTATATTATGATGAGCGCTCATGTGTCAATGATGCATAACAATATGCAGATCGGAAGCAAAATTCCTTTAGGGAATCTAATGACACATTTAAAATTGTCAAGAACGAAATAATTGTGTACGAAAGACCCGATTCGTGACCCACATTCTCCTTCGCAAAGGTGTCGTTCTTGAAACTCTCTTTATAGGCAGAGAGTGTTCGTTCAAAGTCATTTTTCTATTAAAACCAGTTTTATCTCGGTTTGTTCTTTTCTTCATTTGTTTCGAACCAAATAAACCTTTCAACTCGCCTATGATTTACTATTTGTAAGTGAGTGTAAAGAGAGGTACTCTGCAAAGGAGATTGATCTACGCGGTTGGTATTCGCGAGTCACGCGATCAACAGGTTTAGCTTAGAAACAGTTCATATTTTAGATATATACATGGATAAACATTATAAAATGCATTCTTCACAAATCAAGACATCTCTTTGAACATGAAAATAACATTCAGTAAGTTAAAATTACTATTTTAAAGGAGAATTTGACGTGATTTTTATCTCGATATTGGCATATAACAGTCTGCTGCAGGGACTGTTTTGTCTTCGTAAAAAACACCAAAAAAACAGAAACGCAAGTCAAAATAAAGAAACTGCAAATACTTAAAACATCGGAATATTCATTTCATTTTAGATGTGTCATAACTTGTCATTTCCGATAAGCTATTAAAAATAGAAGTTGCGGGCTTCTGCCCGGCGACTAATAAAACGCGCAATGATATTCATTATCTGCCCAAACACGAAGAAAGATAATATTTACATAATTTAACTGTATGTAGATATTATCTCAATACATTTCAAATCTTAGTATTAATCCGGTACCAAAGTTGCACTGACATGATTATTATTAATCGTTTCTCTGCATCACTGATGGAACTATATATTTTGCGGTGAATATTGACTAAGTGGTAACACGAGTTTTATCTAGCTAACCAGATATGATGTTACTTATTAAGTGGAATTCGCAAACCTTTACTAGATAGCCTGTTAATATGGTACATTATTTTATCTAAAACGTTAACAGGTTATCTTACGGCAGTAATATGCCACCATAGATTGTAGTTATTTAATGTTAAGCGTAAGCTTAGTGAGCTTAGGGGAATCTTCTTTTCAGATTTAATATTTTTTCCGTGATCTGTATGTTGATGCCTTCTTCATTGTAACATTTATTTTCTGTGATCATGCAATGCTCTTATAATCTGCTGCAGCGGTTAAAGTGTGGTCAGTTCATGTAAACCTGGCTCTATGAGTTAAATATGTACACTAGATGTTTGCAAAAAATAAATGTACAACAACAGAGTCAGTGCATGCCATTGACACTGTCCGATTGAAAGCTGGCAATTCTTTGACACACGGAAAAAACAACTATGACTCAATGGTGATAAAAAGATTTGCACTTGAAAAAAGAAGTGTAATAAAATATTGGAAATTAACATGGTGATAAGTACGAAGATATATTTACCCATAGTCTTCACGAAGTGTGAGTCGTTTAGTCTGTTTTAGGAATGACTTCATATCGTCATCTCGACAAATATCGGAAACCTTGTAACCTTCCTGTTTATACATTAATATAAAGCATTCTTATTGAGGACGATAATAAATAACAATATCGTAATGGCAAGACCAGATAATACTTTTAGCGTTCTTATACACAAAATAAATTCCTTCTTTGTTTCCACGTAAATCACCAGTTTCAGTCCTCAATTGTCACATTTTCTAAGTTGAAAAGAGTTACCTCTAAGCTTTATAACAATCCAAAGAAAGTGGGGGAGGGGGTCATGCGTTATGCAAGAAACAATTCACCAGGCGAAATGGTATCCGTTATTTGGGCCAAATCAGGCACGCGGACAAAATCGGTGTTTAGCATTTACTACTTTCAGTTTCAAACAAGGTAAAAATACTAAAAGTGATCAAATCAGTCATTTCCAGTGCATCCTATACACATTTACAGATTTACAATGAATTTAAACTCAATGTCATATATTTAATGCATTTTAATGATGGTTAACACTCATTTCTACGCAAACAAAGTTTTTGGGGACTATTTGGCTTTTTTAGATCAGCAAGACCGCGGATGAATGGTCGGTTGATATAATGAGCGAGGAGATTTGAATCCCTGCGCCATACACCTTGCATGTTCAAATAACTGATTAGTGCCCTGTTTGTTCAATTCAATAACAACACAATAGATTGGCAGTCTCATGGTTAACAAGATAACAATTGAACTTTAAGTGTCTTATATGTAAAATTAACCATTTCCCACATGCAACAAATCTGCAGCAGACGAGCTCGAAAACATCTGGTTACAAATATTGTAAACGTCTATAAATGAATAGAGTTGAATACATTGTGGCAAAAGTCATCTGATGCAAGGGCGTCGGAAAGCGTCTGTATTTGGTGAAAATGTGAAACAACAACTCAAACAGAGGGACGGTCTTTACGTATTTGTAACATAATTTTGAATGTGAAACAACAACTCTAACAGAGGGACGGTCTTTACGTATTTGTAACATAATTTTGAATGTGAAACAACAACTCTAACAGAGGGACGGTCTTTACGTATTTGTAACATAATTTTGAATGTGAAACAACAACTCAAACAGATGGACGGTCTTTACATATTTGTAACATCATTTTGAATGTGAAACAACAACTCAAACAGAGGGACGGTCTTTACATATTTGTAACATAATTTTGAATGTGAAACAACAACTCTAACAGAGGGACAGTCTTTACGTATTTGTAACATCATTTTGAATGTGAAACAACAACTCAAACAGAGGGACGGTCTTTACGTATTTGTAACATAATTTTGAATGTGAAACAACAACTCAAACAGAGGGACGGTCTTTACATATTTGTAACATAATTTTGAATGTGAAACTACAACTCTAACAGAGGGACGGACGGTCTTTACATATTTGTAACATAATTTTGAATGTGAAACTACAACTTTAACAGAGGGACGGTCTTTACATATTTGTTACATAATGTTGAATGTGAAACAACAACTCAAACAGAGGGACGGTCTTTACGTATTTGTAACATAATTTTGAATGTGAAACTACAACTCTAACAGAGGGACGGTCTTTACATATTTGTAACATACTTTTGAATGTGAAACTACAACTCAAACAGAGGGACGGTCTTTACATATGTGTAACATAATTTTGAATGTGAAACTACAACTCTAACAGAGGGACGGTCTTTACATATGTGTAACATAATTTTGAATGTGAAACTACAACTCTAACAGAGGGACGGTCTTTACATATGTGTAACATAATTTTGAATGTGAAACTACAACTCTAACAGAGGGACAGTCTTGACATATTTGTAACATCATTTTGAATGTGAAACTACAACTCACACAGAGGGACGGTCTTTACGTATGTGTAACATAATTTTGAATGTGAAAATACAACTCAAACAGAGGGACGGTCTTTACATATGTGTAACATAATTTTGAATGTGAAACTACAACTCAAACAGAGGGACGGTCTTTACATATGTGTAACATAATTTTGAATGTGAAAATACAACTCAAACAGAGGGACGGTCTTTACATATGTGTAACATAATTTTGAATGTGAAAATACAACTCTAACAGGGGGACGGTCTTTACATATTTGTAGCATAATTTTGAATGTGAAAATACAACTCAAACAGAGGGACGGTCTTTACATATGTGTAACATAATTTTGAATGTGAAAATACAACTCTAACAGAGGGACGATCTTTACATATTTGTAACATAATTTTGAATGTGAAACTACAACTCAAACAGATGGACGGTCTTTACATATTTGTAACATCATTTTGAATGTGAAACAACAACTCAAACAGAGGGACGGTCTTTACATATTTGTAACATCATTTTGAATGTGAAACAACAACTCAAACAGAGGGACGGTCTTTACATATTTGTAACATAATTTTGAATGTGAAACTACAACTTTAACAGAGGGACGGTCTTTACGTATTTGTAACATAATTTTGAATGTGAAACTACAACTCTAACAGAGGGACGGTCTTTACATATTTGTAACATAATTTTGAATGTGAAACTACAACTCAAACAGAGGGACGGTCTTTACATATGTGTAACATAATTTTGAATGTGAAAATACAACTCTAACAGAGGGACGGTCTTTACATATTTGTAACATAATTTTGAATGTGAAACTACAACTCAAACAGATGGACGGTCTTTACATATTTGTAACATCATTTTGAATGTGAAACAACAACTCAAACAGAGGGACGGTCTTTACATATTTGTAACATAATTTTGAATGTGAAACAACAACTCTAACAGAGGGACGGTCTATACATATTTGTAACATAATTTTGAATGTGAAACAACAACTCAAACAGAGGGACGGTCTTTACATATTTGTAACATAATTTTGAATGTGAAACAACAACTCTAACAGAGGGACGGTCTTTACATATTTGTAACATCATTTTGAATGTGAAACAACAACTCTAACAGAGGGACGGTCTATACATATTTGTAACATAATTTTGAATGTGAAACAACAACTCAAACAGAGGGACGGTCTTTACATATTTGTAACATAATTTTGAATGTGAAACAACAACTCTAACAGATGGACGGTCTTTACATATTTGTAACATAATTTTGAATGTCCATATTTACCTTATTCTTGATATCTGGGTCCGCACCCAAGAAGATGAGATATGAAATGACGTCATATAAATTGAACATTGCGGCTTGGTGTAGGGCATGGTTTCCACTCTGAAATGAAGAATGAAGCACAAACATAACATGGCATTGCGTTTATTACATATATGACAGTCACATTTAGGACTTTATCAGTCATGAATAGCTAGTACCATGCCAAACAGGTTCCTTTTAGTATTTTCTATTTACCTTTGGGTTAACAAAATCGAACCATTGACCATTTTCAGATCAATCCACATACCAAACTAATCGTTCTTACCAATATTATTAACTTAAAGATATATCGACGAATAGACGGAAGGAAAACACAAAGAGGAGCAGACATTAATTTTAAATACATTACATCATCTTGTTGGTTGATATCCTCGCCATTACGAAGAGCTGTTTCTATCAGTTCTATACTGTTATTCCGGGCTGCTTCAAGAAGATTGGTGAATCGCGGCGTTGTTGAATTTCTTCTCTACAATAGATAAAATCATGAGCCAAATTACGAGAAACCCAACATTGGTAAAGTATCGACCCTAATAAGCCTAATCATGCCGCGCAGGCTAACCCGGACTGACACTTTTCGCCTCGTGTGGATTTTCTGTTTCAGGAATCATTACTCTATGCCTCTATTCCCCTAGGCGGAATGTGTCGGCCCGGATCAGTCTGCGCGGACTGCACAGGCTGATCTCGTTCGATACATTACGCAGATACTATACTGCTGGTTTTCTCGAGGAACGGCTCATATATTAGATTGGCTATATAATGATTAAATTGTTCTTCTTCTCAAACAGGACGAAAATCAAGCGTTGCTGTGATAGTACCATTGGTTTCCTTTGAAAAGAAATGAGGACAGAATATTATCCTAAGGTAAACAGGAGTGTATTTGATTTGAAGTGTCTTTCTTACATCCGATTTTCTAAAACAATGCGGAACAAGGAGACATTGTTATTTTTTCTTGAACATTCGTACACTCTGGCCTTCGCTGTCCGCCTTTCGATCACATAGTATTAAGCACATGCATACATAGTATACACTAGCTCACAAACAAACGCATTTTGCATATGCGCAAGGCGACTATTACCAAAAATAAACCTTCAAAATGTTGCCTTGCTGTTTCCAAAGTCGCCGGATGCAGATGTGTTGCACTCGCACATGTATATTGGAAGGGTATAGAGATACCTAGCAGACAAGTCAAAGAACTCTAAATATATATTTATTATTTGGTATTTTTTACCCTCGCCGTTCAGAATTAACTATTTGGCGAGCAACTCTAAATATTTCGCCTTTTGCGGCTCATATATGAGCCGTTCCATGAGAAATCCAGCATTATGGACGCTGCGTAATGTATCGACCCAGATAAGCCTGCGCAGTCCACGCAAGCTAATCCGGACCGACACATTCCGTCTCAGGGCGATGGAGGTATATAGTAATGATTCCTGAATCGGATGCGAAAAGTGTCTGGGTTAGCTGTGCGGCATGCTAACGCTGATCCGGTCGATACTTTACGCAGAGTCCATAATGTTGGTTTTCTCGTGGAACGGCTCAATTATATTTCATTTATCAGTGCTGTAAAACTTTATAAGTGTGCATCCGAATTTGTGACTCTAAGAATTAATCAAAGTACTGAAAGTACTAAAATGCGGGGGATTTTGACTCTAGTGTGTTAACAAGATTTTCCTTCAATTTGACCTAGTGACCTACTTTTTTACCCAACATCGTGAAATGAATGACTCATTGTTTAAGAAAATATACATCGTGAAATGAATGACTAATTATTCATGAAAATATACTTCGTGAAATAAATGAATCATTGTTTATGAGAATATACATGTGAAATGAATGACTCATTGTTGATGAAAATATACATCGTGAAATAATTGACTCATTGTTTAAGAAAATATACATCGTAAACAAATCACTTATCGTTTATGAAAAAATATATATCGTGAAGAGAATGGCATTATTTATGAAAATCAAAGTGAAATAAAAGACACATTGTTTAAAATTGATGAAATCCATATATACGTAAAATATAATGATATAGAAGAAGATAGTGTGTACAAAGGTCAGATAGGATTAGTTAATAGCATCAAGTTATACTACAATGGAAATGCAACTAAATATTATTTTCTATAATAAAATACTAACTGTTCTCTATAAACGGCTCTTTAGTGATTCATGATATTGCTTCAATTCAGACTGCAGAGATTAAAATAATATGTCATTAATGGAAAGTATTAAATATTATAGGGAAAGCTAGACATTATGAATAACGTTCTAATCTCAATTTAAGTTTATTTTTCCATTCTCAGTTCATGTATACACTTTGAGAAATATAACAAAATAACATATGTCAAGTACAGTACATAAATTCAAATTCAAAATCCAAATAGCAATATTTAAGTCAACGAATAAAATATTAGGATCAAGCGTTATTCATGATACATACCATTTAATGAAGTCTCAACGATAGACAACCTCTTGAATTATATTGGGAAGCAGCGGCATTAATTATTTCGAGCAACTCCTCCCTTTCCAACATTTGTATTCTCCTTTATTTAACACTTTCCCACATGTAGACACTTTCTGACGCTTTTGCAGCAGACGACTTTTGAAAACATTTTAACAATGTTTTTGCCACAATGTTTTCAACTTTTTCAGTAATTTGACCTACAATTATAAAGATTTCCCAAATTTTTTAGTAGACATTTTCAAAGTCGTCTAGTGCTGATTTGTTGTATGTGGGAAAGGGTTAAACAGTATTTTCCCATTGGTCCATTAGTTCGGCCTATTTCTGCAAACAAGCTGCGTCAATTTGTGATCGTAATACATCTGCGTACAGTGAAGACTCATGTGTATCTGTCCGACCACACAGCCTTTCTCACCAGAGTTGCCGTTTTGTTGGTTGGGGCTTTACTCAATTTTCAGCAATTTGTCAGTCATATCACGGCGGCCAGTTCACATACTGATGTGTTTCCTAGCTTTCTCACACCAGTACTACACACAACATACTTTCCAAGCAACCGGCTGCTTTTCAACCTAGACTGTCAGCCCATTGGTGTAAGACGAATGACGCTTGTCACAGTGTATTTTGCCGAGCTGGGATTCGAACTCAAAAAGCATTGATTGACAGCCCGCGTCTCTACTGACTGAACTACGGGGGCTCGGCTCTCATAAGAGACATCAGTTTCTACCTACCAAAAACAAAGAATTGTAGCTACATTAATTTTACGCATATTTATCGTAACTTTTGCAGCGTCAATGGCAATAATGAGATGTGTGCAAACAATACAGCTTCTGGTGAGTCAGCTTGTAACGAGCGTTCTCACCTGGTATCAGCATTGTTTGCATTTTAGTACAGAAAATACAGTCGCCCAATTTTGGACGAGTCTACTATAGGAAATTAGGCGCTGAAAGAGTTAATATGATCCCTTTACGGAGAGTCAGTAAAATCTGAAATTGCATGCGCCGCTCAACTGTTATATTATATAACATATAGGGTTATAGAATAATCAAAATTTACCACTGGAAGCGTTTTATCCTGTACAATATTTCGTCTGTTCATTTTCGTTTATTAACATGAATCACGTGATCACGATTTAAAACCATCAGAGTTTAGTAAGTTAACTGCAATTTCTCACGGTAAACGATATAATCCTTTCAACACTCAAGTTTAAAAAAAAAAACAGGTCAAAAACAAAACCCCTGTTTAAAATAGCACCGTTATATGTTTACCCTAATTTATTCTACAACGTTCTAAAATTTCTGTGACAAACATCTGGTTAACTCTTTCCCACATACAAGAAATCTGCAGCAGACGACTTTGATCATATTTAAAAAAAAAAAAAAAAAGGAAAAACTCTTTAATTGAATGGATAACCTCTACTAAAAGAGAAAAACATTGTGGCAAAAGGAGAAATTGCTCATCATGAGCAATTTCTTCTTTTGTCCCAATGTTTTCAAAAGTCGTCTGCTTCAGAGTTTTCAGAAAGCTTCTGTATAAGGGAAAGGGTAAACAGGTTTATACCATCTACTGCTAGAAAAGGGAATTATATGTAGTTTATAAATTGTTAAATGAAAGCAGAAAAAGAACCATGTAAAAGCTACGAATAATTGTCATTGTTATTTTAACGCTTCCCCTCATATAGACGCTTTCTGACGCCTCTGCAGCAGACAGATTTTTAGAAAACATGGCGACAAAAGAAGAAATTAATCAAAACGACCAATTTCACCTTTTGTCAACCTGTGTTCAACTATATTCAATGATTGTACTTTCATTTAAATGGATTTTCCACGTTGTTTCGGGTATGTTTTCAAAGTCGTCTGCTGTAGAGATATCGTATGTGGGAAAGGGTTAACCATTCACCTGACCTAATCTTAACGAGTCATCAACTCTGAAAAATATCAACATAATGTAGGGTTTAACCCTTTCCTTATCTAATAACGCATTTTGAGGAATCTGCAGCAGACGACTTTAAAAATCAGTGTGACAAAAGGGGAAATTGCACTTAATGAGCGCGATTTCTCCTTTAGCTATAATGGGTTACATTCTATTTAACATTTTGACTTTCTATTATACTTCACTTATACTTCATACTTTTCACCAAGCGTTTTTTATAGTCCTCTGTTATAGTTGGGTTGTATACGTTACAGCATTAATGCATTTTTTTTTAAAATTGAATAAAAGTTTTTTTTAGAGAGAAGGATTAAATAAATCCTTTCTCACAAAGACGGACACCTCCTGTTTTTGCTTCATAGATAACAATGAATGCATTTTATAAAAAGTTGCAGTTTTTGATTTCTGTATCTAAATATTTTATGTTCAAACTAAATGAAATTAATATTCGTTCCTATAATAATTTTCTGTTTAAATATTTATGCTAAAATTGGTGTTTTGAGAAATCCAGTATTAAGTTAAAGAGGTGTCTTAAAGCTAATTTTACTTACACCTATTGAGTTTCATAATTACCCTCAAATGACCGCTTAACAAAGTCTTGTACTAATTGCCATTGTGTAGATTTCACATGAACAAATATAGGTATATATCCTCTATTATTATAGCTTTAAAAACTATTAACATTTGCTCTCTAATCACCATGTACAATAGCAGAGATATATACTATACATATGAGCCGTTCCACAAGAAAACCAACAGTATGGACTCTGCGTAATATATCAATCCGCAGTCCGCGCAAGCTAATCCGTGCCGACACATTCCGTCTCAGGTGGATAGAGGTATAGAGTAACGAGTCCTGAAACAGAAAATCCGCAGTTGTCCGGTTAAGCCTTCGCGGAATTCTTAGGCTGATCCGGGTCGATAGCCTACTTTAAGCAGAGTCCACGGCTCATATACATTTTATAATATTCTTTCTGTTTACTACATAAACGATAAATGTCGTTTCTCTTGAGGAGGTATCGGTTTTACTGTAGCTGCATTCACTTCGAGGGTTTCTTTTCTTCTGTACTTGGTATTTTCAAATTAAAAGAAGTAAATCTGAATTAATTGGGAAAGGGATTAAAACTAAAGTTAATCTACAAGGTCAAAACTTTCTTTAAAACAAATTGAATCACGCTCTAACGATTCCAAAAAGGTAAAAACAATTATAAGAAAATCAAACAGATCCGCCATGATAAAAAGTGTAAGTTTATAGATTTCCCTTTGCTTTGCAACTCAATCACGGACAAATGTGCCAATGCCAGGCAAAATGAGATTATAATTGACACTGACGTCACTGACGTCACTGACGTCACTGACGATGAGAATGAAAGTGTTGACTGACAGTTCGGTCGGTTTCTTAATTGTGTTTACCCTCGCCATGCAGAATTAACTAGTTGAATAAGACGCACTCCCTTTCCAAATATAATTTATCATGAGCAAACGCCGTATCCGGCATGCTCAAGCCAACCTTAAGAGAAAGTAAATTAAAGTTGGCGGTGATCCAGAAAATCAAACCCAAACCTACATGCGATCGCGACCCTTATTGATCAAGATCAACCTGCGTACTACAAACTTCGATCTGGCGCTGCACTGTTTCTAATTTTCTGACAAGTATTTTTCTTTTGGATCCGATTACCTGGATACCAAAGAAGATAATCATGTACAATAGGTATTTTTTTTTACCAGCGTACGGATTAGTAAGTGGTGAATCAGGTCACATTGCATACCTGTACAGTTTTCCCAGCGTACGGATCAGTTAGTGGTGAATCAGGTCACATTGCATACCTGTACAGTTTTCACAGCGTACGGATCAGTTAGTGGTGAATCCGGTCACATTGCATACCTGTACAGTTTTCCTATCGTACGAATCAGTTAGTGGTGAATCAGGTCACAGTGCATACCTGTACAGTGTTCCCATCGTACGAATCAGTTAGTGGTGAATCAGGTCACAGTGCATACCTGTACAGTTTTCCCAGCGTACGGATCAGTTAGTGGTGAATCCGGTCACATTGCATACCTGTACAGTTTTCCTAGCGTACGGATCAGTTAGTGGTGAATCAGGTCACAGTGCATACCTGTACAGTTTTCCTAGCGTACGGATGAGTTAGTGGTGAATCAGGTCACATTGCATACCTGTACAGTTTTCCTATCGTACGAATCAGTTAGTGGTGAATCAGGACACATTGCATACCTGTACAGTTTTATTATCGTACGGATCAGTTAGTGGTGAATCAGAACACAATGCATACCTGTACAGTTTTCCCGGCGTACGGATCAGTTAGTGGTGAATCAGGTCACATTGCATACCTGTACAGTTTTCCCAGCGTACGGATCAGTTAGTGGTGAATCAGGTCACAATGCATACCTGTACAGTTTTCCTAGCGTACGGATCAGTTAGTGGTGAATCAGGTCACAATGCATACCTGTACAGTTTTCCTAGCGTACGGATCTGTTAGTGCTGAATCAGGTCACAATGCATACCTGTACAGTTTTCCTAGCGTACGGATCTGTTAGTGGTGAATCAGGTCACAATGCATACCTGTACAGTTTTCCCGGCGTACGGATCAGTTAGTGGTGAATCAGGTCACAGTGCATACCTGTACAGTTTTCCCAGCGTACGGATCAGTTAGTGGTGAATCAGGTCACATTGCATACCTGTACAGTTTTCTTATCGTACGTATCTGTTAGTGATGAATCAGGTCACATTGCATACCTGTACAGTTTTCCTATCGTACGAATCAGTTAGTGGTGAATCAGGTCACATTGCATACCTGTACAGTTTTATTATCGTACGGATCAGTTAGTGGTGAATCAGGTCACAATGCATACCTGTACAGTTTTCACAGCGTACGGATCAGTTAGTGGTGAATCAGGTCACAGTGCATACCTGTACAGTTTTCCCAGCGTACGGATCAGTTAGTGGTGAATCAGGTCACATTGCATACCTGTACAGTTTTCTTATCGTACGTATCTGTTAGTGGTGAATCAGGTCACATTGCATACCTGTACAGTTTTCTTAGCGTACGGATCAGTTAGTGGTGAATCAGGTCACAGTGCATACCTGTACAGTTTTCCTATCGTACGGGTCTGTTAGTGGTGAATCAGGTCGCATTGCATACCTGTACAGTTTTCCTGTCACCATAAAACGTCTGCTTCTAAGCTAGCAGTATGATATTATATCCTGATTGCGAGACGTTATTATCCAGATAACACAGCGCGGATTAGCATTGGTTGGTTGATTGGAGTTTTTAATAGTATTTACTCTATATCATGGGCACCAACTTCGTGAGTATTCCGAGATTTCTCGATTCAGTAGAAACTTACTCGAATTATTCCGAGGCAAATACAAGGGTGGAAATCAGATGATAATGGTCATAATGACTTCGGTGATAGATAAGGAAAAATATCGGGGCTTTAACTCACTACCCCCTGGTCGACAGCCTGTGTCGTTGCCAGCTGGGTTATAGCAGATCGAGGAGGCTTCTCCTGAATATCACTTTTCGTGTCACATGGAATTTGTCTTACCAAAACGGCTTGAAAATACTTATCGTGGTAATATAGGCTATTATTGAACCATAGAAAGGGGATGTAACATCAGAGAAGATATGATGTACATCCGACTATTCTGTTCAGATCTTAACTTAATGTCTGACAAACGATATTTTTGTATGCGATATCCTCCAGCTTCTTTCGAGAGTGAAGATTTTCCCCAACTTTATGATGCACATTTAAAGCGCATTAAAACGTGTGTAGATCTATAGGCCTATCATATAATGAGAATAATTTACACACACATATCACGGCGTTAATAAACTGCAACTACTTTGATTAATGGTAGGCCTACAAAACTACGTAAAATATAATAACAAACACGTTAATAGTGACGTCATATTCCGTGAACGTTCATATATCACGTGATTGTGATAAAAATGTACACGTCATAGATACGACGTCTCTAAGGAAGATGGCTGAAGGGAGGGAAGAGCAGAACTTTGGCTGTACCGCCTGGTTAGAGGTGATCAGAGGAACAGTCAATGAAAGAGTACGTCTGGATTATTTATTTCTTAATTTTATTTCGCTTTGCTATTTATTTATAAACTCTGTTTTGCTCAAAATACGCAAGAATAAAACATTTGCAAGTTAAATTACCAACTATTTCAACGACAGTATCTCCTAATTTCAATACGTATAACTTGAGGACTTAATAAGTGGATTATATGAATACTGGGATACAAATTATCCACGGGTAAAAAATGAACGACGTTTGGTATTTTGATAAAAATGAAGTTTTAAAACCTTCCAACCGATAGAACTAATTAAAGGAAAACGGAGGTAAATGATTAAATACAAATATAAGCACACAATAATTTAATTTATGTCCGCCTGATTTTGTGATAGAAAATGTTTGTAACACCTGGGCAGAAGTTATGACTTAATTCATTCCCTGCAAGATGCATACATAGCTGGAACAGTTTACCAGAAGAAATTGTGTGTTGTGATATGTAGCCTACAGTTATTAGTTTTAAAACTGCTTTAGACAAATGTTGGAACGACAAACGTCTCGACTTATAAATATAACATGTAGGCTTTACATCCAAACAATGTCACCAGAGACATGACTGTCTGTCTAAATGTACATGTAAGATTAACAACCAATTTTGAAAAAGAAAAGATATATTGGCATGTTTGAAAATAAAATGAGCGTAGAATTTCATTAGAAAAAATATCCATGGGTGTGCTTACTTTTTTACTGTAATATAAATTTCGATGTCGAGTGTAAGAACGTTTAATCCTGGCTACGTCATTCACATTCCTGTCCATGGAAGGAATTAGTGGCAGAATGTTTTTATGCTGTGGAACTTTATTTACATTCTCTTTGCAAGCCTTTAGCCCATTCCTATGTAGAACGCATGTGAGAGTATCTAAATCGAGTCCCGAATGATCCTATAAGATGATATATCGTTGTTAAAGCTGTAGAGACCAGAAACGTGTTTAACTGATAAGCTTGTAGCTTTTATAAGATGAGCCCCGGTAGCTCAGTCGGTAGCGACGCGGGCTGTCAATCCAGGGATTGAGAGTTCGAACCCTAGCTCGGCCAACATTCTTTCTGACGTTTGACAAAAGTCATTGTGACCAGCGGCATTCGTCTTCCACCAATGGAATAACAGTCTATTTGGAAAAGCAGCCAGTTGCTTGGAAAGTGTGTTGTGTGGAGTACTGGTGTGAGAAAGCCTGGAAACAGATTAATAGGTGAACTGGCCGCCGTGATATGACTGAACAATTGTTGAAAGCGGCGTTAAATCAATCAACAGCTTATATTAACCTTTTTGTTCTTGAGTTCACCATTAGTATTCCCATTTTGCTTAAGAAATTATATGCTCATTCTGTTTTTCAGACACTATTTAAAAATCACTTTTATATTGCCGATATTTTCAGAGCTCTAGATAAGCCGCGTTTTGCATGTTCTCAAATCGTTATTTGACCCTTAAACCCTCTGGTGTAGGTACTCAAAAGAATCGTCTCAGTGAGACGATTTTTTTTAGTACCCACATCATAGGGATAAGTTTCCATAATAAGAGAGATATTGTGGGGAAAAGAGCTGAATATCCCTCTCTAACTGGAACTCTGTATTTTTCACGTTTTCCTTGCTCCCCTCTCAGTCCTCGGTATATTTTCCATAAGCAACGATTTCTTTTTGGTGTCCAAATAACCGTTACATATTCCAAGTGTGATCTTACTAAGGATTTGTATACATTTAGAAAACATTTCTATGGAAACCATATTTGTTAACCGTTTGCATGTAATGAATGCCTTAATTTCTATCTGCCAAATAAACTTCAGTTTGAATATGGTTTATAATAACAAAACTTAATTTGTTTAATTTTCCACCTTTTCTTAAGCATGCAATCTCCCATGTGGTATTGGTTTGCTAGCTTTTTACCTATATCCATTGTTTTACATTATTTCACATAAAAAGTAATTTGCCACTTGTTAGCCCAGTTATAGGCGATATTTTTTTTAAGTCATCATGACGTTTAACTTTATGAAAAACAATATATGTGAATATACTGGTGCCTATGTGTATATTTGAAAGTTGAACTCTTTATTTGGAAAAACAAATTGTTGTAGTTGGCAAAGGCTCGAAACTCGCTCCACAGAAGAAGACATTCAGAAAACAAGAATTCTTTGATTCCACTCATACAAATGACAGGGGCGGGCTCAGGTGACCTAGTTATTGCTAGGAAAAAGACGTTTATTCCGAGACCTGCCACCATCGATATGAAAGAAGACATAATTTCTCTGCGTGCCATGATTTGTAAGTTTTTAATAAAGTGATATTTTGCAAGGCAAAATATTTTGAGTTGTGTCTGGCGATTTGAGGTCTGCTTACATCTTCGTACAGTGCAATCGTTTTCAAACCTGACCTAAGCTTCGCTGCAGTAGCAAACGCTTGTAAAGGCACACCACAGCAAAATATTTTGGTCTGATTTCAATGAGATTTACAAGAGAAAGTTGATGCAACGCATCAATGTCGCCGGATATCCATAGTGCAGTTATGCATAACACTAACATTATAGTAGTTGAATAAACAGTTATCAACTGAGGGGAATATTGGAACATCAGGGGTGGGGTCAAGTGAAAATGTATCATAACTTGCATTATTTTGTCAACGAAGTGAATGATAATTGAAGCCTTTCATTGTTTATGACCAATCTCCACTCCAAAGTAGGTTGACCATACACACAACCAACTAATTATTGATCATAAACAGTAATGGAAATGAGTAATCTTGTCAATCATTAGTCTTAGTATGTATACAGTGCTTTCATTAAAGAATAATTATAAGATTTGTGAATTCCACATACACTTTTCAAGATGTTTGTCAGAATATTTGAATTTTATTATTTTTCAATAAAACCACAAAACAGACAATTTAGGATTTGCATGCAATAGCACGTCATTTTACCTTTCCTCTTTTAAAGTCAACAGTGGACACCTTTGCAGCAATCTACTTTTAAAACAATGAGATAAGGGTTAAATCGCTGAAGACATGAGTTTTCTCTTTTTTTCAAAATGATATTAGCTTAGCATCCTAATTATATCATACTTTAACAAATGTTGAAATGTAGTCCAATATTTATAAATTAGACCACCTTCGAAATATAATATCAACTAAACAGTTAAATCTCATTGAAATTGTTGTATAATTTAAACTTAAAGGGACTGAATCCCATATGAGAAAAAAGCGGGGAAAAAAAGAAAATTGTTAAAAATTGCTGTTACCTTGATGTTTTTGCATGTAAGGCATTGAGATTTGCTGACTGATGTACTACAATATATGCAAACTATTAATATTGCGGAGATTTTTCGTTATTTTGCATTGTAAAATCTACTGGGTTAGTAACCCATTAAATCTAAAAATATCGCTGTATATATATCACGTGATCACTACAACCGAATTGACAATCTCCTTTACAGAGTTGTCGTTCCTAACACTCACGCATACATAAATGTAATGAGTCGATAGTGTTAGAGAATGCCGAATTGAATTCACAAATTCAAATGAGCAAGAGGAAATTCCACGGTATTTTTAAACGGGAAAACATGGAGCGGACGTTTTTTTTAACTGCTTATTTCCTATGAAATAATGAAAAACAAGACTTGTACGACCTTCTACAACATTCCGTTATATATATACCGACGTATTTTGGATTAATTAGAATAAGTATAAAATATAACGATTTTGGACCATTATGGTGTTCAGTCCCTTTAATTTCGAACATAAACTTAGCCCTACAACATGTTAATTTATTTTAATTCTTTCCTTCCTTTTTTATAATGAAAACAACAAACTACTCATGTTTTAAAATTATGTTATGATGAGCGCCCTTGTGTCAATGATGCATAACAATATGCAGATCGGAAGCAATATGCCTTTAGGGAATTAAATGACACTTTTAAAATTGTCAAGGACGAAGTAATTTTGTACGAAAGACCCGATTCTTTCTTATTCGCAGAGGTGTCGTTCTTGAAACTCTCTTTCAAAGTCATTTTTCCATTAAAACCAGTTTTATCTCGGTTTGTACTTTTCTTCATTTGTTTCGAACCAAATAAACATTTTAAATCATCTATAATTTACTATTTGTAAGTGAGTGTAAAGAGCGGCTCTCTGCAAAGGAGATTGATCTACGCAGTTGGTATTCGCGAGTCACGCAGGTGCGCGTAAGTAAACAAATTAGACTGCGACGTAAAGGTTTGTAGTTATCGACTTTTGATTACATGTAGTATATAGTGTAAAATAAAGTATACCAGTCTAGCTAATAGGGACTGTTTTGTCTTCGTAAAAAAAACAAAAAAACATAAATGCGAGTCAAAATAAAGAAACTGAAAATACCTAAAACATCGGAATATTTATTTCATTTTAAATGTGTCATTACTTAGTGTTTTTAAATAAACACAATTGTAATATGTTCAAGATATCTAAATGTGTTTCTTTCTAATAATAATCCCCCCTCCCATATGATTTCAGAAAACCTATTAAAAATAGAAGTCGCGGGCTTCTACCCGGCGACTAATTACAGTGAATACTTAAATTAGCCACACAGTCTCAACATAAAGTCTGTACTGTCAGATTATATATTAATAAGACATCACCTTTTTTTTTTTTGACAAAATGCTATAATTGTAGTCCCACTTATTGTACGTCATGGTAACTTCAAATGATAGCCAAGCGGAGATTAAATAAAAACCCAAAGTGTCAGACGCAGCTCATCTATGTTTGATAAGAAGAGAAGCCAGTGGCGATCAAGTTATGTTGTTCATCAGAATTTGATTTCGCGTTTCATCTACGTGAAGAAGGACAGTGAAGATTACGATGATGCTGTGCATATCGTTTTGCCTGTCAGAGTGTTTTATTACAGCTGCTTACAGTGAAGACTCATGTGAGCCTCCCCAGGCCCTTCACCGTCCACCTTTTTCTTATTCTGACAAAAGAAAACGAAATGTTTAGCCCCACAAATGTGAGGTTTTTTCATTTGAAAAACAATTGCTGTTAGCACCAAACACGCACGAGAAACTGCGCGAGAAAAATAGTTCATTATGGATTCAACAAAACTGCATTTAAAAGGTTAGGATCTCCCCCATAGATATCATTTTAATGTTGTTGGTACATCAGTGAAAGACTTTTAAAGGCGTGAGTACTCCAATATAAGTCTAAGAAATTCTTTAATGCGCCGAGAGGTCAAATATGGACGCTTGTTAACATTATTAACATTCGCGAAGAGGAACGAAAAAAAAGAAAGAAGTCACGTGAAATATACAGTGGGGGATTAACCGGGGGACGTAGGGCCCGTGCGTCGAAAAATTAATGGTAAACAAAGAAAAGGCGTGGCAAATGTAGTGGCGGATTTAGCGGGGGCCCATAGGACCCGTGTCCGACTCCCCCCCCCCCCCCCCCCCCCCACCCAACGAAAGAAGTCACGTGAAATATACAGTGGTGGATTAACTGGGGGCCGTAGGGCCCGTGCGTCGAAAATCTAACCTTCCAGCAGCCCCCAGGCCGTCAGCACTGCAGTGCTTTTATTTAAATTTTATCCTAGTTATCTATTTAAATTTAATTTATTTATTTACTTATTCATTTTTTTATTAATATTTTTCGTTTAATAATAGTATTTAGTTCATTTATTTATTTCCTCATATAATTGTATTTCTATTCTTTTTTTATTCAAGTATCTATTATATAACTTATTTATTTGTTTGTTGTTATTACAGCGTCTTTGGACACCGCCGATAAGCGATATGCTGATGTTCCGCTCACTGAGATTGATGGTAAGAAAGTACTGAATACTGAATTGAGTCGCAACAAGCGATTTGGCGTCTTAACCCATCCCAACATACAGATGCTTTTTGACGTCTCTATAGCAGACGACTTTTGAAAACATTGTGACTAAAGGAGACATTGCTCATCAACCATGAGCAATTTCTTAGTTTATTCAATAAGTATATTTTCATTTATAGAGTGTTTCCATATTAATGTCTAGATGAGTTAACACTTTCCCACATACAACAATCCTGCAGCAGACGACATTGAAAACAATCATGCACAAATATGAAAAGTCTCTTTAACCCTTTCCCTCATACGACAATTCTGCAGCAGACGACTTTGAACGTATTTTGTCAAAACATAGAAAATCTCTATAATTGAATGGATAACCTATGACAAAAAGTGGAAAACATTGTAGCAAAAGGAGAAATTGCACGTTTTGTGCAATTTCTTCTTTTGTCACTATGTTTTCAAAAAGCCGTCTGCTGCAGAGGCGTCAGAAAGCGTCTATATGAGGGAAAGAGTTAAATGAAAGTATAATAACTTAACAAAAATGAAAACATTGTGGCAACTTCGTTTTGAGCAATTTCTCCATTTGTAACAATGTTTTCAAAAGTCACCTGCTGCAGATGCGTCAAATGCGTTTATAAGTGGGAAAAAGTTAAAAGTCGTTTGTTGCTTATTTGTTGCATGTGATCAAGGGGTTTATATATCTGCTTACGGTGAAGACTTACACCATTAGCATGTGTATACGCACAGTCTCGCCGCATACATTTCTGCCTATGTGTTATTTAAACCTAAATGCTAATTTTCTGATAAAATCTAGAAGCGTAGCCCAAGGAGTTGTACGGTAATAAAACTTAAATTAATGCCAAATCGGAGAGTCCGCGCAGGCTAATCCGGGCCGACACATTCCTTCTCAGGGGGATAGAGGTATAGAGTAAAGATTCTTGAAACAGAAAATCCGCAGGAGGCGAAAAGTGTCTATCCGGGTTAGACTGTCTGGCATGCTTAGGAAGATCCTGGTCGATTCCTTTCACAACGTTGGTTTTCTCATGGAACGACTCAAACGTTCCTTGCGTTAAAGCATTGTATTGCCTACATAAAATGGGTGTCCTGTCGATGGTAGGTTGTGTTTGTCGCCTCGTGGATTTTCCTTGAATTTTGTGGGTTGATGCCATTATTAATTAAGAATCTGCCGTGGTCGAGTGGTTATCGTCGGGAATTTGAAACCGGTCGTCCCGGATTCCATCTTTAGTCGCGGCACGACGGTCATGGTGAAGTGCCATTGGGCAAGGCACATTTCCTAGCCTATTACTGGTTTGTTTACGTTGGGATCATGAATTAGTGAACTGTCACCGTGATCTAACTGAAATAATGTTGATACCGGCGTAAAACCGTTTTCATTCATTTTCTATACTATAATCATTTCGACTGTACTTATTTCAGTTGACAGTGTCGTTGACGACATGTTGCGAAGGGTTAGTGAAGAGTTCCTGGTTGAACTCCAAAGTTCCACATGCTGTGTGGTCGGCAGTCCTCTGTTTACACCATCATGTACGTCCTTAGGGGACAGTCCCTCAGTCACCTCCAGTCAGATCAGTGGTAAGTACCTTACGATAGTTATCTGCCCTTTCCCACCATCCCGTACTTCCTTAGTGGACAGTCCCTCAGTCACCTCCAGTCAGATCAGTGGTAAGTACCTTACGGTAGTTATCTCCCCTTTCCTACCATCCCGTACGTCCTTAGTGAACAGTCCCTCAGCCACCTCCAGTCAGATCAGTGGTTAGTACCTTACGATAGTTATCTCCCCTTTCCCAACATCCCGTACGTCCTTAGTGGACAGTTCCTCAGTCACCTACAGTAAGATCAGTGGTAAGTACCTTACGATAGTTATCTCCCCTTTCGCACCATCCCGTACGTCCTTAGTGGACAGTTCCTCAATCACCTCCAGTCAGATCAGTGGTAAGTACCTTACGATAGTTATCTCCCCTTTCCCACCATCCCGTACGTCCTTAGTGGACAGTTCCTCAGTCACCTACAGTCAGATCAGTGGTAAGTACTTTACGATAGTTATCTCCCCTTTCCCACCATCCCGTACGTCCTTAGTGGACAGTCCCTCAGTCACCTACAGTCAGATCAGTGGTAAGTACCTTACGATAGTTATCTCCCATTTCCCAACATCCCGTACGTCCTTATTGGACAGTCCCTCAGTCACCTCCAGTCAGATCAGTGGTAAGTACCTTACGATAGTTATCTCCCCTTTCGCACCATCCCGTACGTCCTTAGTGGACAGTTCCTCAGTCACCTCCCAGTCAGATCAGTGGTAAGTACCTTACGATAGTTATCTCCCCTTTCGCACCATCCCGTACGTCCTTAGTGGACAGTTCCTCAGTCACCTACAGTCAGATCAGTGGTAAGTACCTTACGATAGTTATCTCTCCTTTCCCACCATCCCGTACGTCCTTAGTGGACAGTTCCTCAGTCACCTCCAGTCAGATCAGTGGTTAGTACCTTACGATAGTTATCTCCCCTTTCCCAACATCCCGTACGTCCTTAGTGGACAGTTCCTCAGTCACCTACAGTCAGATCAGTGGTTAGTACCTTACGATAGTTATCTCCCCTTTCCCAACATCCCGTACGTCCTTAGTGGACAGTTCCTCAGTCACCTACAGTCAGATCAGTGTTTAGTACCTTACGATAGTTATCTCCCCTTTCCCAACATCCCGTACGTCCTTAGTGGACAGTTCCTCAGTCACCTACAGTCAGATCAGTGGTAAGTACCTTACGATAGTTATCTGCCCTTTCCCACCATCCCGTACGTCCTTAGTGGACAGTTCCTCAGTCACCTCCAGTCAGATCAGTGGTAAGTACCTTACGATAGTTATCTCCCCTTTCCCACCATCCCGTACGTCCTTAGTGGACAGTTCCTCAGTCACCTACAGTCAGATCAGTGGTAAGTACCTTACGATAGTTATCTGCCCTTTCCCACCATCCCGTACGTCCTTAGTGGACAGTTCCTCAGTCACCTCCAGTCAGATCAGTGGTTAGTACCTTACGGTAGTTATCTCCCCTTTCCCACCATCCCGTACGTCCTTAGTGGACAGTTCCTCAGTCACCTACAGTCAGATCAGTGGTAAGTACCTTACGATAGTTATCTCTCCTTTCCCACCATCCCGTACGTCCTTAGTGGACAGTTCCTCAGTCACCTCCAGTCAGATCAGTGGTTAGTACCTTACGGTAGTTATCTCCCCTTTCCCACCATCCCGTACGTCCTTAGTGGACAGTTCCTCAGTCACCTCCAGTCAGATCAGTGGTTAGTACCTTACGATAGTTATCTCCCCTTTCCCACCATCCCGTACGTCCTTAGTGGACAGTTCCTCAGTCACCTCCAGTCAGATCAGTGGTAAGTACCTTACGATAGTTATCTGCCCTTTCCCACCATCCCGTACGTCCTTAGTGGACAGTTCCTCAGTCACCTCCAGTCAGATCAGTGGTAAGTACCTTACGATAGTTATCTCCCCTTTCCCACCATCCCGTACGTCCTTAGTGGACAGTTCCTCAGTCACCTCCAGTCAGATCAGTGGTAAGTACCTTACGATAGTTATCTCCCCTTTCCCACCATCCCGTACGTCCTTAGTGGACAGTTCCTCAGTCACCTACAGTCAGATCAGTGGTAAGTACCTTACGATAGTTATCTCCCCTTTCCCACCATCCCGTACGTCCTTAGGGGACAGTTCCTCAGTCACCTCCAGTCAGATCAGTGATAAGTACATTACGATAGTTATCTCCCCTTTCCCATCATCCCGTACGTCCTTAGTGGACAGTTCCTCAATCACCTCCAGTCAGATCAGTGGTTAGTACCTTACGATAGTTATCTCCCCTTTCCCACCATCCCGTACGTCCTTAGGGGACAGTTCCTCAGTCACCTACAGTCAGATCAGTGGTAAGTACCTTACGATAGTTATCTCTCCTTTCCCACCATCCCGTACGTCCTTAGTGGACAGTTCCTCAATCACCTCCAGTCAGATCAGTGGTTAGTACCTTACGATAGTTATCTCCCCTTTCCCATCCATCCCGTACGTCCTTAGTGGACAGTTCCTCAGTCACCTACAGTCAGATCAGTGTTTAGTACCTTACGATAGTTATCTCCCCTTTCCCATCATCCCGTACGTCCTTAGTGGACAGTTCCTCAGTCACCTCCAGTCAGATCAGTGGTTAGTACCTTACGATAGTTATCTCCCCTTTCCCATCATCCCGTACGTCCTTAGTGGACAGTTCCTCAGTCACCTACAGTCAGATCAGTGGTAAGTACCTTACGATAGTTATCTCCCCTTTCCCATCATCCCGTACGTTAGTGGACAGTTCCTCAGTCACCTACAGTCAGATCAGTGATAAGTACCTTACGATAGTTATCTGCCCTTTCCCATCATCCCGTACGTCCTTAGTGGACAGTTCCTCAGTCACCTACAGTCAGATCAGTGATAAGTACCTTACGATAGTTATCTCCCCTTTCCCACGTTGAACAAATAAAAAATATAATGACAAAAGAAGAATTTCTCATTATCCCACAATGTATTTAAAAACCGTCTGTAATGCTACTTTTCCACACAGACCACGAATCCCACGAATTGCCACGAATTGTAAAGTTCAGGATTCGTGAGGATTCGTGGAATTTTGCAAATGTTCTAGTCCAATTCGTGACGCTCTACGATCCAGTTACGAAGTTACGATAGAGTTACGAATATTCGTAGGTTCGCACGAATATTGTCAAGAATTCACTACGATTTACAAGAATATATTACGAATACTGCACGAACGTTAGGAATCAGTTACGAATCAGTTAAGAATACGCTGAATGCATGTACGAATCAGGTATGAATACGCCGAATGCATGTACGACTATTCTTGACAATTCTTGGGATTTTCCCTCAAGATAGGTATAAAAAGGCCCTCACCTGCTTCGGCGTGTATTCGTGTTATTCGTGAGAGATTCGGAGCCGTAAAACTTATCAATTCGTGGGAATCGTGGTCTGTGTAGAATAGTGACATGACAGATATAAATAAGTTTAGACTCATACCTGAGATACTGATGCCAAAACTTTATACACTCGGCGATGTTCTATTTAGCACTTTTGCTCCCATGGGCAATAAAAGGCTTTTGCAAACAATGCAGATTCATTGAGCTGTCATAATGAACTGTTTCTAAATTGCCACTTAGACATAAAATTGTATCAAATTTTCTGTTGGACGAAAAATGGATTGGTCCAATTTCCAACATGGAAGAATCGGTTGACTCTTGATTGATGTCCTTTTGTAATCCTACTTAATTGTTTTAGACATTAGAAATCAATCTGTTCGTAAATGTACTGACGAAGGAATCAGACAAAATGTTGTGTTTTTATTTAATTCGCAGACTATGCCGAGACAATTGTAAAACAGTCTTTGACAAGAATTGTGTCCCAATCAGAGGTTCAATTGGGTGTAGATATGACATTGGACTGCAAACAGATTGGAAACGAACTCAATCTTGGAGCAGTGTGTTGTGAACTTGTAGGTAAGCGTGCCAGGTGTTTTTTTAACATCCCTTTCAACAGTAATTCAGTTATTTTACATAACTGGCTACATCTATCCATTTATCTAGTTCCACGAATAGGTTAGTGTCGGCGATATAAACCTGTCTGGATTACGATGACGTTCATTTGTCTAACTTGAATCTTTCACACATGCAACTGAAGCAGACGACTTTTAAAAACAATTAGGCAAAAGGTGAAATTACTCATAATGAAAGAGTTTCATTTTGCCATAATGTGTTCAACTCTATGAACTTTTTGCATTTTCATTCAAAGAGAGTTGGCATATATATGTATAGATTATTGAAGTCGTTTGCTGCAGATTTATTCAATATGGGAAAGAGGGGAGAGGGGTGGGGGTGGGGGTGGGGGGGGGGGGGGGGGGGGGGGGGGGGGGTTAACATTGCTTTCAACAACAGTTCAGTTTGGAATGTCGGCCTTTCTTGGAAGTCAAAGGATATCGGAACGTAAGTTTATCCGGATATATCAAAGCCTCGTTTGCTATATATATATATATAGCTAACTGTTTATCGTATTGAAATATAATATCCATCATGTTCATTAATCTGTCCAAATTTGAAACGAAACGATGTCCCTTCGTAATCCGAACGTTTTCCCTCTGTGTTCACAATGAGAACCCAGAAATCCAAACGCAGTCCCTTCGTGTTTACAATAATAATTGTAACCAACCATGCAATCCAATGAGTTTTCCCTCAGTGTTCACAATGAGAACTTTTACCAACTTACAATCCGAACTATTTCCCTCCGTGTTTACAATGGGAACTTTTACCAATCCAGCAATTCAAACTCTTTCCCTCCGTGTTCACAATGGGAACTTTTACCAATCCAAATTCTTTCCCTGCGTGATCACAATGAGAACAGTAACCAACCCAGCATCCTAACGTTTTCCCTCCGTGTTCACAATAAGAATAGTAACCAACCCAGCAGCCAAACATTTTCCCTCCGTGTTCACAAAGAGAACAGTAACCAACCCAGCATCCTGATGTTTTCCCTCCGTGTTCACAATGAGAACAGTAACCAACCCAGCATACAAACATTTTCCCTCCGTGTTCACAATGAGAACAGTAACCAACCCAGCAGCCAAACATTTTCCCTCCGTGTTCACAAAGAGAACAGTAACCAACCCAGCATCCAAACATTTTCCCTCCGTGTTCACAATGAGAACAGTTACCAACCCAGTATCCAAACATTTTCCCTCCGTGTTCACAATGAGAACAGTAACCAACCCAGCATCCTAACGTTTTCCCTCCGTGTTCACAATGAGAACAGTAACCAACCCAGCAGCCAAACATTTTCCCTCCGTGTTCACGATGAGAACAGTAACCAACCCAGTATCCAAACATTTTCCCTCCGTGTTCACAATGAGAACAGTAACCAACCCAGTATCCTAACGTTTTCCCTCCGTGTTCACAATGAGAACAGTAACCAACCCAGCAGCCAAACATTTTCCCACCGTGTTCACAAAGAGAACAGTAACCAACCCAGCATCCAAACATTTTCCCTCCGTGTTCACAATGAGAAGAGTAACCAACCCAGCATACAAACATTTTCCCTCCGTGTTCACAATGAGAACAGTAACCAAACCCAGCATCTAAACATTTTCCCTCTGTTATCACAATGAGAACAGTAACCAACCAAGTATCCTAACGTTTTCCCTCTGTGTTCACAATGAGAACAGTAACCAACCCAGCATCCTAACGTTTTCCCTCCGTGTTCACAATGAGAACAGTAACCAACCCAGCATACAAACGTTTTCCCTCCGTGGTAACAATGAGAACTCGTTTTAATCAATTTCTTCTTTTGATGGAACGTTTTCAAAAGTCGTCTGCTGCAGAGGCGTCAGAAAGCGTCTATATGTGGGAAAGGGTTAAAAGACATCACAGACATATCGGTATTGTCAATGGAAGAATTCGGATAAAGTAAAAAAGATATCACAGACATATCAGTATTGTCAATGGAAGAGTTCGAGTAAAGTAAATAAGATATCACAGACATATCGGTATTGTCAATGGAATAATTCGGGTAAAGTAAAAAAGATATCACAGACATATTGGTATTGTCAATGGAAGAGTTCGGGTAAAGTAAAACATATATCACAAACTTTTAGCATATCGGTATTGTCAATTGAAGAAATCGGGTAAAGTAAAAAATATATCACAAACATATCGGTATTGTCAATTGAAGAAATCGGGTAAAGTAAAAAATATATCACAAACATATCGGTATTGTCAGTGGAAGAAATCGGGTAAAGTAAAAAAGATATCACAAACATATCGGTATTGTCAATGGAAGAGTTCGGGTAAAGTAAAAAAGTATCATACTGTAGATTGATTATTGAAGGTTTATTTTAAAATTCCTTTTTTTTTTTACAGCAGTTGCAGAATAAATGCCAGGGAGTTTCGTTATTTTATTTGAAGAAAAAAACCACCACCAATTGCGTGTCTTTAAATTTGTTGTGACTTTTTTTCTCTTTTTATTTTATTTGAAGAATAATACAGATTTGATTTATATATATATATAAAAAAGTTTTTTTTACTTTTGTCAAAAAGTCCCTTTTTTAAGTTGCAAGACCTGATTAATATTCAAGAAATATAGAACGGAATGGAGTCCAGTTAACATTCAAAGTTTCGTTCTATAATAAATGTTTTACCAGTCTGCTACACAAGCTAGCTCTAGCGAAATGCAAAATTAGCAATTCATTACGCAATTCCCTTGTTGTAAATGACTTCCGATTACATTTTGTATTCCGTCTGCAGGTTGGTACAATAGATAAATTTTGAAAAACATTCTAAAAAAAAGTATTTGCACTACTTATATTTTCATTTCTAGAGGTTTTCATATTTCTCTGAACTACCACAGTCACACACTTATGATGTAAGCAGAATAAATTAGCCGTTCCACGAGAAAACCAACATCATGGACTCTGCTTTATGTATCGACCCAGATCAACCTGCGAATGCTAATCCGAGCCGACAGATTCCGTCTTAGGGCGATAGAGGTATAGAGTAATGATTCACGAAACAGAAAATCCACAGGAGGCGAAGAGTGTCTGTACGGGTTAGATTGTGCTGCATGCTTTTGCTGATCTGGGTCGATACTTTACGTAGAGTCCACAATGTTAGTTTTCTCGTGGGACGGCTCATATACAACATACAGGCCCATGGTGCAAGTCTTCTTACTCTCAAATTGAAGACCACCGATTTTATTGTATACTCTTTGAATGTTGTGACCGATTTTGTGAAGCCTCTGCCACCAGTTTAGAGCCAGGTCAACCAGTGCATCTTCCACCAGTATAAGATGCAGGTCAGCCGGTGCATCTGCCACAAGTATATAATATGAGGGTGAACCGGTGCAACTGCCACCAGTATAGATGCGGGTCAACCGCTGCTTCTTCCTGCTATATGCAAGTCAACCGGTAAATATGCCACCTGCATACAGCCAGGTCAACCGGTGCATCTGCCACCAGTATAAATGCGGGTCAACTGGTGCATCTGCTACCAGTATAAAACCAGGTTAACCAGTGCATCTGCCACCAGTATAGAACCAGGTTAACCAGTGCATCTGCCACCAGTATAGAGCCGGGTCATCCGGTAAATCTGCCACCAGTATAGATGCAGGTCAACAAGTGCTTCTGCCTGATATATATGTGAGTCAACCGGTAAATATGCCACCTGTATAGAGCCAGGTCAACCGGTGCTTCTACCTGATATATATGTGAGTCAACTGGTAAATATGCCACCCGTATAGAGCCAGGTCAACTGGTGCATCTGCAACCAGTAAAGATGCGGGTCAACCGGTGCTTCTACCTGATATATGCAAGTCAACCAGTAAATATGCCAGCCGTATAGAGCCAGGTCAACCGGTGCATCTGCAACCAGTATAGATGCGGGTCAATGGTGCTTCTACCTGATATATGCGAGTCAACCGGTAAATATGCCACCCGTATAGAGCCAGGTCAACCACGGCATCTGCAACCAGTATAGATGTGAGTGAACCGGTAAATATGCCACCCGTATAGAGCCAGGTCAATTGTGCATCTGCCATCAGTATAGATGCGGGTCAACCGGTGCTTCTACCTGATATATATATGCGAGTCAACCAGTAAATAAGCCACCCATATAGAGCCAGGTCAACCAGTGCATCTGCAACCAGTATAGAGCTGGATCAACTGGTGCATCTACCACCAGTATAGATCCGGGTCAACCAGTGCATCTGCCACCAGTATAGAGCCGGGTCAACTGGTGCATCTGCCAGCAGTATAGAGCCAGGTCAACCAGTGCATCTGCCACCAGTATAGATGCAGGTCAACCGGTGCATCTGCCACCAGTATAGAGCCGGGTCAACTGGTGCATCTGCCACCAGTATAGAGCCAGGTCAACTGGTGCATCTGCCACCAGGATAGATGCGGGTCAACCAGTGCATCTGCCTTCAGTATAGAGCTGGGTCAACCGGTGCATCTGCCACCAGTATAGATGCGGGTCAACCAGTGCATCTGCCTTCAGTATAGAGCTGGGTCAACCGGTACATCTGCCACCAGTATAGACGCGGGTCAACCAGTGCATCTGCCTTCAGTATAGAACTGGGTCAACTGGTGCATCTGCCACCAGTATAGAGCTGGGTCAACTGGTGCATCTGCCACCAGTATAGACGCGGGTCAACCAGTGCATCTGCCTTCAGTATAGAGCTGGGTCAACCGGTGCATCTGCCACCAGTATAGATGCGGGTCAATCGGTAAATCTGCCACCAGTATAGATGCAGGTCAACCAGTACATGATCTGCCACCAGTATAGCTGTGGGTCAACAAGTGCATCTGCCTCTAGTATAAATGCGATTCTACCGGTGCATCTGCAACCAGTGCAATTATATGGGTGCAACTGCCACTAGTATAGATCCGGGTCAACCGGCCCATCTGCCACCAGTATAAATGTGGGTCAACCGGTGCATCTGCCACCGTTATATATGCGGGTCAACTGGTGCATCTGCCACCAGTTTAGAGCCAGGTCAACCGGTGCATCTGCAACTTGCCATCTAACACTTCCCTGTGGTGGTTAACATATTCATCGAATCCATCCAACCATGCCTTAGATATGGCTCGGGATGGACGGTAAACGCCAAAACCAACCTTTCATCCGCCTTCGGCATGGGGTAAAAGCCTGTACATTCATAGTAAGATCCAGATGGACAATGTTTTTCCGAGGTTTTACTAGACCTGTGACTATTCGGCGACCAGTGCATAGCCAGATCAAGATGTACAGGTTGTTTGGATCTACAGTGCTCTCAAATGGCCTAAACATCTCAGAACACCTCTAAAATACACACCTGATATAGTCATAACACTATACAAACCGGACAATGAGAAAACACGTGGTCCAAGCAATATCTCATAACCATTTAATATTTTTATCTTTTATTTGTCTTCTGTTATGCCATTTTTCCCAAATGAAATAATCTAAAAACCTCACATCAAGCTAAAGCTAATTTCCCTAATTTGCTTTGCTTGAGGAAACCACAGGGTGGTCTAACTAGCTCACCTTTGCCGATGATGTACATACACAGGTGAGTTAAAAATAACAAATAAAAGAAAAACAGTTTTCATAATATGAATGTAATTTAATCACAATTTAAAAAGTACCAATATTTAACAACCTTCAGATTATACAATACATGCGTAACGGCAGAGCTATTGAAATGACAACAAACAAATTCAGTTCTCTCCTTAACAAGTTTTATCAGTGGAGGTTCTTTGATGTCTTCAATATACAAGAGTAACAATAAATGCGTGATGGTAGAACTATTGAAATGACAACAAACAAATTCAGTTCTTTGATGTCTTCAATATACAAGAGTAACAATAAATGCGTAATGGCAGAACTATTGAAATGACAACAAACTAATTCAGTTCTCTCCTCCACACGGTTTATCAGTGGAGGTTCTTTGATGTCTTCAATATACAAGAGTAACAATAAATGCGTGATGGTAGAACTATTGAAATGACAACAAACAAATTCAGTTCTTTGATGTCTTCAATATACAAGAGTAACAATAAATGCGTAATGGCAGAACTATTGAAATGACAACAAACTAATTCAGTTCTCTCCTCCACACGGTTTATCAGTGGAGGTTCTTTGATGTCTTCAATATACAAGAGTAACAATAAATGCGTGATGGTAGAACTATTGAAATGACAACAAACTAATTCAGTTCTCTCCTCCACACGGTTTATCAGTGGAGGTTCTTTGATGTCTTCAATATACAAGAGTAACAATAAATGCGTGATGGTAGAACTATTGAAATGACAACAAACTAATTCAGTTCTCTCCTCCACACGGTTTATCAGTGGAGGTTCTTTGATGTCTTCAATATACAAGAGTGGTTCACGGAACACCTGTGTCCACTGCTAATGATAGATAATAAGTGAACAAGATTTGTTTGTTTTGAATTTCAGATTTTACGCCACTTTCAACAGTTAACCCTTTCCCTCATACGACAATTCTGCAGCAGACGACTTTAAACATATTTTGTCAAAAAATGGAAAATCTCTCTAGTTGAATGGATAACCTACGACTAAAAGGGGAAAACATTGTGTCAAAAGGAGAAATTGCACGTTTTGTGCAATTCCTTCTTTTGTCACTATGTTTTCAAAAAGCCGTCTGCTGCAGAGGCGTCAGAAAGCGTCTATATGAGGGAAAGGGTTAAGGTTGTATCATGGTGGATAGGAAAGATAATATTGATCAAACATCTTATATTTATATGGCGATGAAAATATGTAAGATATGAAACCAATATCATCATACCACAGCTTTGTCATTAATGAGCCGAATTATGAAAAAACAAACATTACGATGAACTCTGCTGTACAGGACACGTTCCGCCTCAGGGGGATAGAGGTATAGAGTAATGATTGCTGAAACAGAAATCCACAAGAGGCAAAAGGTTTTCTGTCCCGGTTAACCTGCGCGGCATGCTTAGGCTGATCCGGGTTGATACTTCACGCAGAGACCACAATGTTGATTTTCTCGCGAAACTGAGCATTTGTATCAGGGAAAAGGTTGACATGACCTAACAATGCTTAACATGTACATTTATCCTGAATTGGTTCCTTCAATGAAAACTGAATGCATACACTGTCATTTTAGAACCCTTTCCACTATACTTGATTGTTTTTTTAAATATTGTCAGGAAAGGAAAATAGCTCATTCCTTTTCCCACACTAATTTAACTATACAATCCTATTACAGGTCTATTTCAATGCTTCCTTTTTTCTATGGATGACTGATTATCAAAATCACATCACAAAATGGAAATAATCAATCAATGAGGCTTTATAAATTAATTTTAAACACAATCATTAAAATTAATTTTTCAAGAAAAGAGTGTGTCAAGATATCTGCAAAAGCAGACGAGTAATTATTGAAAACTCTTTAAATGAAAGTGTCATTGCTGAAAAGAGTTGAATAATGGGCTTTTTCTCCTTTTGCCAAAATGTATTCAAAATGCATCTGCTGTAGATGAACCAAAAGTTGAAATGGCTTTTTGAAAACATAGTGACAAAAGAAGAAATTGCTCAAAACAAGCAATTTCTCCTTTTGCCACAATGTTTTCCACTTTTAGTCATAGGCTATCCATCCAATTATAGAGATTTTCTATTTTTTGACAAATAATGTTCAAAGTCCTCTGCTGCAGAATTGTTGTATGAGGGAAAGGGTTAAAAGAAATACAAAAAGAGTAACATTTTTAACCCTTTATCAAAAAGAAATACTCTTCAGCAGACATATCTAGGCAAGAATATAAAAAATTGCCCATTGTGTAAAAGTTCTCCTTTTGTAAGTGTTCAAATTGCTAAATAAGGCCATATATCACTCACCTGATCTGGGTATTTTTGCTGAGATTATCAGTGGACATTCTTTAAACATAATCAACTAGCTACCATGCTTGACCAATCTATAAGGCTCGAAAATCATGGGAAATGGTCAGTTATAGAACACTTCTTTAAAATCTGATCAAGTTTTGACTATAGCCATATTAGGCAAGACAGCCCCAGCCCCTGGTGGCCGTGCTTTTCAAGCAACATGGCTTGAAGGAATCTTGTAGATGATCACCAAAAGATTATTTCTAAATAAACAATTGTAAATCGGCAACATCCTTTTGAAGGAGAAGATTTCACTTTAGCCATTCAGGCAAAACAGCCCTACCCCCTGGTGGCCATGCTTTTTCGACCAATCAAATAGCTTGAAGGGTTTTAATAAAGCGTCACACAAGGAACATTTCTAAAAATCTATTTGGCCACACACTTGCGGAGTAGAAGACTTTTAAAGTTTTCACTATAGCCATATAAAGTAAAATAGCCCCGCAGCCATGCTGCCATGTTCTAATAGAGGGTCATCCAAGGAACGTTTCTACAAAATTAAAAGAAAAATTCTGCTGTGATCAATTTAATTTGAAAGTCTTTTGGTAAGGGCATTGAGAGGATAATTGATGTGAAGTTTCATCATCACAATTTACCAACTGGTTACAGAGGAGAAGATGTTGACGGATGGATGATTCACAATAAATCACTTAGAGCACTTTCTGCTCAAGTGAGATAAAAATGTAACAAATAACAATACATCAAATTCTTATAAAAGAGGGATTTGTTCCACATATAACAAATCTACACCAGATGACTTTGAAAACATGTAAGCAGAAGTATGAAAAATCTCTATAAATAAAAGTACTGTATATTTATTGAAACAGATGATTTTCTGTACTTTTCCCCTAGATTATATAGATTATATCAAAATCATCCGCTGCAGATTTGCTGTATGTAGGAAAGGGGTGTTAAGGCCAGCAAGCAATCTGACTTAACACTTTCACTCATAAAGACACTTTATGACACCTCTGCAGCAGACGGTTTTTTGAAAACATAGTGACAAAAGAAGAAATTGCTCAAAACGAGCAATTTCTCCTTTTGCCACAATGTTTTTCACTTTAAGTCATAGGTTATCCATTCAATTATAGAGATTTTCTATTTTTTGACAAAAAATGTTCCAAGTCGTCTGCTGCAGAATTGGCGTATGAGGGAAAGGGGTTAAGCATTGACAGTCAGCAGTCAGCCTAAATTTAGAAGTCACAGATGCAACTGTTCACAACTAAATAGAAATGTTGTCCATCTGGTTTCACTCCAGTAACCCCATTTGTTTTACCAAGACAGGCGAGCAACAAGATCCCTTCGGACTGAAAGTTCTAATAAATATGGCAAGAGTATGTGCTAACCACTATCTGGACATTCAGCTTTTAAACAACCAAACAAATAGTGCAACTATGATATAGATCAAGGTTTAATGATCTTTTACAATTTATACACATTTCTAAAAATAAAATGTAAAAGAAGCCTGTCATACTATTATCCTCTATTTCATAAAAAAACTTGCATTTGCAGATGGCCACTTTTGAAAACAGCACAGGAGCAGTTTGAAATTTCTCATTATTTTTTAATTCGTTCTCACAAATTTGTGAACTCTGTCTCAAAATCCATATGTTTGACCCCAAAAAGATCCAAGACTTTCTTCAGCTCAAATAAATTGGAATCTAAAATTTACAATATCAGGTAGTGATTTAACCCATTATTTCACACAGACGTTTGACACCTGCCATTGAACATGACTTTTGAAAACATTGCAATAAAAGATGAAATTGCTCAAAACAAGCAATTTCATCTTTTATTGCAATATGTTCAACGCTATAACAATATAAATCTTTCAGTTTTCTAGATTGTTGAAATAGTTTGTTTGATGATTGTACAGTAGATGACCTTTGAAAAGTCATGTGAAGTGATGGATTAACATTCTTAAGTACCTTCATTTTACAAAAGGGTATTAACACAAGAACTGTTCAAGAGCTCACATGCAGGGATAACCATGCCCTTTTAACCCTTTCCCAAATACAACAAATCTGCTGAAGATGACTTTGAAAACATCTAGGCAATAACACAGAAATTCTTTATAAATGAGGGTATGACCACTAAAACAACATTGTAAACATTGTGGCAAAAGCTGAAATTGTTGGTTTTGAGCAATTTCTCCTTTTGTCACAATTTTTTTTCAAAAAAAGTTTTCTGCTGCAGAGGCGTCAAAATGTGGGAAAGAGTTAACCATTTACCACAAACAGATACCTCTGCAGCAGACGACTTTTGAAAACATTGTGACTCAAAATTAACAATTCCTCCCCTTGCCATAATGATTTCATTTTTTTCAGTATACCATCATTTAAAGTTTTCCATGGTTTTAACAAAGTCATCTGCTGAAGCCTTGCTGTATGAGTGAAGGTCATAGCATGATAGATAGTCGATGAAGAAGTAATCTCCATTTGAGAAGTTTCTCCTTTTCCAAATTAGTCTGCTGCAGTGGCATCAAAAGTGGTTGAGTTGACAAGGCTTTACCCTTAACAAGTGGACTCTTTCCGACGTCACTGCAGCAGACGAATTTTGAATACATTGTGTCAAAAGAAGAAATTGCTGCAAACCTACGATCTATACTATAATAATAAGAAATATACAGATAAGTCTGATAACTACAATAACTAAATGTAACATTATTATTCAATGGTTCTGATGGAAATGGTTAAAGAGAAAAGGAACGTGCATGTACAGATAAATTGAATATTTGTAGACTGGACAAGAAATAAACCAAGAAATAATTGGAACATATATAAATAATAATAATAAAAAGATATTTACAAATGACCAGACAAATAATGTATTGGTATTTAAACTTTCTGTTGTGTTTGATATTATCTACACCCTAAACAGATGAAACAATGTAAAAGAGTATAATCACTAGAAACGAAAATATACATGGTAACCCTTTCCCACATATAGACGCATTTTGAGGCATCTCCAGCAGATAACTTTTGAAAACATAGTGTTAAAACGAGTAATTTCCTCTTTTGCCACAATGTTTTCAACTTTTTTTCAGTAATTATTTTATAGAGATTTTCTGTGATTCTGATTACATGTTTTCAAAGTCGTCTGTTGTGGATTTGCTGTATGTGGGAAAGGGTAAATAGAACAGATCTAGCAAACCTTGTTCGAAAACAACTGCTTTTTAAAGTCTAGCGATTATTTCTTCATACACCATGTTTTCGCTATTTGCAGAGTCAATATAAATTTTTGTTTGTTTGTTTTGGGTTTTTAAGTGCTTTCAACAGCTACGGTCATATCACCCTGGACAGAAAAGATAAATATTGGTCAGGCACATTAAATTTACATTGAGATAAAGATATATAACGAGGGCTTAGCGTGAAACGGTTGTAACTAAAATTGGTATTTTTACCAAGGTTAATAACCTTGCCATAAAGTCTTTATAAGCGTTAAATCATTTTTCTTGGTAAACAATGGGAATTTAGAAGCCATTGCTCATTCTGAGCAATGGCACCTAAATTTGCATTGTTTTCAAAGGGGTCAAAATTGCCCCTAAACCAAGGTTTTCAAAATAGGTTTTTAGTTACAACTGTTTCACGCCAAGCCCTCGATAAGGTATGCAACTAATACCACCATATACCTCCTGGAGCTTAATAGTTGCATTGACTCCTAGTGTTCAGACCCATTTAGCTGGTTCTTATGGTTCAAGCAGGGTTCAGACTGGGGCTGTCATTCTTATTGAGCATCCCAAAGCCACAGGGGCAGTCAAAATAAATACTTGTAGTAAAAACACAATAAAGGGTTAATATGCACAGTAGAATTCAACTCTTTGCACCATGTTATTTTTTCGTCTGCATCCTTTTAGAGTTTTGCTTTTTCCCCAAAACATTTGCTGGGGCATGATCTGGACCCTATGTTTACATAGGGTTATCAATGTTGGCAAAATCTGCTGATAGCGTTCAATGAGTCAATTCATTGATGTTTAATGCTGTTTAATTATCACTTATGATATTCTATAAATTAATTATTTAATCAATAATTCAAGATTGTATCAGATTTATAGAATTCTTAAAATGTTGGTATAACTATCAAGAGCTGTCCATCCGACAGTGCGCTGGACTATTCCACAGCAAATTAGTTACCGAGATATGGACTATAATGTAGTGCCATTACTTGCATTAAATGTAGGATAGATTTTTTAAACTCGATTATTTACATAGGTACTATGATAGTTGGGAAGCATTGTAGAAAGTTTCAATGCAATACATCTTGTAGTTACTGAGATATGGTGAGATATATGTACTGCAAAACCTTAACCAAGGTGTGACGCAGACGCCGATGCCAGGATGAGTAGAATCTAGCTCTCATATTCTCTGAATAGTCGAGCTAAAAAGACATATCATAAGGAAAACACAACATACTTTATCCTTTCCCACATGGAGATGCATTCTCACACCTATGAAGCAAATACATTTTGAAATCATTGTGGCAAAAGAAGAAATTGCTCATAACAAGCGATTTATCCTTTATTATTTATACTCAATAATCATACTTTCATTTTAATAAATTTTACATATTTTTGTCTAGGTTTCTTCAAAGTCAACCATTGCAGATTTTCTGTAAGTGGTAAAGGGTTTATATGAAAGTCTGATTTCTGACGAGTCAAAATATATAAGGACAAATTTTGAAAGTAGATCAACGGTCAATGTCATGGCACACCATCAGCTATTTATATTGGTATACCTGGAGAGTACTTGTCACAAGTATAAAACTCCTATCTTTAACCCTTTCCCTCATACGACAATTCTGCAGCAGATGACTTTGAACGTATTTTGTCAAAAAATAGAAAATCTCCATAATTGAATGGATAACCTATGACAAAAAGTGGAAAACATTGTGGCAAAAGGAGAAATTGCACGTTTTGTGCAATTTCTTCTTTTGTCACTATGTTTTCAAAAAGCCGTCTGCTGCAGAGGCGTCAGAAAGCGTCTTTATGAGGGAAAGGGTTAAAGGTCTAACAGTTCTTGCCACAGACAGATTACTATATGAGCCAGTGTGTGAGAAAAGTTATAAATAGGGCATTCATGAACAGTGTAGGTTAACACTTTCCCTCATACAGAAGCAAACGACTTTAGAAAACATTGTGGCAAAAGAAGAAATTGCTGATGATGAGCAATTTCTCCTTTTTCCACAATATTTTCCACTTTTAGTCATTGGTTATCCATTCAATCATTGGGATTTTCCATTTTTTGACAAAATATGTTCAAAGTCGTCTGCTGCAGATTTGTTGGAGGTGGGAAATGGTTAAGATCATCTTGTCCACCTGCTTAGTCTTATCAGAATTTAAACAGGACAGCAGCTTTAACAGGCTTGTGTAAGTAATATGTGAACAGTATAGTTCCGGACAGTATAAGCCAACTTGTACCTTTTCTCATGCACTGGTTCAAATTTATGTCCCTAAATCTTCAATTTAAATAACAATAACCTAATGAAAAAGAGACAGTATTTAAACAGTCTGTATGTTGTGTGTTTGATTCAAAATCTCTAACTGTGAATGATTTTCCAACTCTGTCGCCATCTGTTGTAAATCTTCCAAGTCACGATACGACTTTTCGTACTTGTGATTAATCAATCGTCTGTAGAAAAACACTGCAAAAAACAGAAATATGACACACACTGGTACCACTATCACAGTCGAGGCTATGGCTGCCGTCTTGTTTACCGTAATAAACTGTAGCCAGCAAATGATGGTGATTTCCGCAAGAAACAAAATGATTCCAAGTCCTGTAGAAAATCCCCATGCCATCTGAATGAATATTTCCATTTGTTCATGCGGGGATTCTTTGACAGCATTTACATTGTGAACATTAGACACCTGAAAGAATATAGAGCGGAAAAGAATATAGCCTAGGAATAACACAGTTTCAATATTAGTCCCTAGTCGGATGTATTAACCCATATACAACAAGTCTGCAGCAGGCTACTTTGAAAACATCTCTGGAAAATTGGAGAATATATCTTCAAAAGGAAGTATATTTGTTGAATCAAGTATGAGCAATATGAGGAAATTCTCCTTTTGCCAAAGTGTTTTCAAAATCACCTACTGCATAGGTGCATGTGGGAAAAGGGGAATAAAAAGGATAGGAATGGAAAAAAGAAATCAAGATGTAAAGATTTAGATATAGCCTTATCAATCACACAACTTGTAGCAGACTTTTGAAAACAATGTAAGAAAAGAAGAAATGGCTTGAAATAAGCATATTTGTTAACCCTCTGCAGCACACCTCTTCAAAATAAGCAATTTCTCCTTTTGCCAAAATGTTTTCCACTTTGAGTCATAGGTTATCCATTCAATTATAGAGATTTTCTATTTTTGGACAAAATATGTTCAAAGTCGTTTGCTGTAGAATTGTCGTATGAGGGAATTCCCACAAGAATTTAAGCTCTGTATCTTATTGAATTTGAACGTTTTGCTACACTTTATTTGCAAACATATATTCAAAGCAGATTGCACATTCATTTTAAATGCAATAATCAGGTTAGCAGTAAAAAGAGAATTTTCCTGCTCGAACACAAGGTTTTTTTTTTGGAAGAAATCTATTGCTTCTATAGTCCTTTGTCAAATAATGAGATAAGAGGATGAAAAACATATCCCATTATACATATTGAGATTACTTCTTTAGCTAAATTCCAGTGTTGTTATGCTCAACACACAACAAGTAAAGCACCAGTAGATCAGTAAGTAGCCATGCAGGCTGTCAATCCAGGGCTAGTGAGAATGTATGAATTACACCTCAGCCAAGATTCTTTCAGAGGTTTGGCAAAAGTCACTGTGACTAGATTCATCTTCCACCAATGGGCTTTCAGTCTATATGGAAAAAAAACATCCAGTTGCTTTGAAAGTATGTTGAGTGGAGTACCAGTGTGAGAAAGCAAGGAAACACATGAGTAGGTGAACTGGCCGCAGTAAAATGACTGAAAAATTGTTCAAAACGGCATTAATCAATCAACATACAACATAGGATTTATAGCCTAATATGGGGAAAAGACCTTTGATGCCTCTGTCATCTGGGTTTTCTTGCGGTGGTTGGGGGGCCAGGGGAGAAATGTGCTCCATTTTCCACGGGTTAACCTTTCTACCTCAGATATTGTCAAAGCACAGGAGTTTAACCCTTTCCCATTTACAGATGTCTTCTAAACTTATTGTGGCAAAAGGAGAAATTGCTCATATTGAGCTACTTATCCTTTTGCCACAATATTTTCAATTTTATACACTAAGTATACTTTAATTTTTAGAGATTTTCCATTTTTTTGCCCCGAAGTTTTCAGTCGTCTGCTTCAGATTTGTTGTATGTTGGAAAGGGTTAAGAAATCTCCCCCAATCCCAAAGAAAATATACTAAATATAATCAATCTTCTTACGGCCTCTATATGTGGGAGTATACAGGTACTGATCATCAATGCTAGAAGATGGACTGACACCAGGAGTGTTGTGACAATACTAAACAGAATGAGGAGGAAGGACGGGACATCTTTACTGATAGAAATCTCTACTAACGCCACCTGAAATGATAAAGGAATTTCTGAGACCTTTCATTTTCTTTTTTTGACACATATGCTGCAGATGACTTTTGGAAATGATGTGGCAATAGGAGAAATTACACAATATGAGCATATTATCTCCTTTTGCCATAATATGTCAACTCCATTCAATGATTAAAACTTTCATTTAGATAGATTTTCAATATTTGGCCTAATTGTATTCAAAATCATTTACAGCAGATTCTTTGTATGTGGGAAAGTGTAAATCTTTTCGCACTGTAAGAAATGAGAAACAGCATGAAACGCTTAAGTTTAAACATTAAAGTTGTAAATTTTCAAAACACCACCCTTTTTCCATTTGATTGGAAACATGTACAACTTTTCAATACAAGTTGGGGGAACACTGCAAAGTTGTAAGTTAGTGAGAGCCTGATGGATAGATGACAGGGAATTGAGCCTGATGCTTCTTCCTGCTAAGGTTGGAGGACTAATTGCCCTCAATTTCTAATCATTTTCTCAGTACAACAATTGTGGTAGGGTTATTATTTTAACAGAAATGGCCCTTGTCCCCATTTGCAGTCCATTGGCATCTCAAGATACAAATTTTGAAAATAATTCACTGAAGCCAATTTTGGTCTTAGTCCAATGCATAATTATAATTTTTGCAATGTATTTGAAATACGGTGAGCGTCTGGTTGAGTGTGATGGTCATACACCTTTCCTTTGTGTAGACGCATCTGCAGCAATGGACTTTTGAAAACATTATGGCTTAAGGAGAAATTATTTATCATAAGAAATTTCTTCTTTTGCCACATTGTTTTCAACTTTTCAATAACTGTAATTTTGATTATAAAGATTTTTCATATATTTGCCTAAAGTTTTCAAAGTCATCTGATGCAGATTTTTTGTATATGGGAAAGAATAGTTCAGCTTAATAGATTAATCATTCAATGTAAACATAGATTAGCCTATCAGAGATAATACTTTTTAATAATAGTCATTCCAGCGCAGTATTAACCACTGCTTATAGTTTGATGAAATATCTGAGCAAATATGCTTTTGGTGTTATTCTGACTGGCCTTTCACCAAGGTTTGGACTGGTTAACCCTTCCCCTCATACAACAATTCTGCAGCAGACGACTTTGAATAGATTTTGTCAAAAATAAGAAAATCTCTAAAATTGATGGATAACCTATGACTGAAAGTGGAAAGCATTGTTGCAAAAGGAGAAATGGCTTGTTTTGAGCAATTTCTTCTTTTGTCACTTTGTTTTCAAAAAGCCCTCTGCAGAGGCATCAGAAAGTTTCTATATGAGGGAAAGGGCTAATTCATCAGTCAAAAGCAATTCTGATGTGCCGGTTTATCTCAATCAAAATTAATGACATAATTCTCTACCCACTCTTTCTTTCAGTAACATGCAAACTCATTTAAATAAGACCAAATTAATTTGCTGTATGTATAACAATATTGGTGTGTCTATTCCACAGAAAGGGTCGTCTTAAATTGACCGTATACACTTAAAACTCTTTTGAGCATGTGCTTGGTAAAGTCGGTTAATTTTAATGTTCAATGAAATTGCACAATACAAAAAAACGCTAATGCTATACAATCAGAGTACTTGATAATCATCTTATTTCTTTTATACAGAAGGATATGGCAAGCAACAATTTGATTGGCTGACACAACATTCAATCCGAGACAACCTGTATGGGACAGTCATTAGAATTATATACTACCTTGCTATAGAGCTAGCTTTAATAGCAAGTGGTCGAGTTTTCGCTTACAGGACAAGAGGTCCAGAGTTTGAGCTCTGGTCAGGTTGGACTCTTTCAGCTGGGTTACATTGGCGCCCAATTTAAATAACCCGCAGACAGTGATGTGAGATAGAGTAGTAGGTGTAGAAAATTGAATGACTCAAGGATGAATATTCATATAGAGGGGGAGTATATAGATAGACAATAATTCTGTAGCTATGTGTTTGTATAAGAGGATACTTATTCTACCTTGCTATAGACCTAGCTTTTATAGCGATGTGGTAGAGTGTTCGCATACAGGACAAGAGGTCCAGAGTTCGAGTCCTGTTCGAGTCAGACTCTTTCAGGTGGGTTACATACCCACATCATAGGGTTTTTTAGATGATAAAGATATATAATATGGGGAAAAGAGGTGTATATTACGCCTTATCTGGACCGCTGGGTGTATTCTGTAATTCATATTGCATACTAACAGTGAAACTATAAAATAGCATTCCGAGTAATGAACTTTTTTGTTGGTGCCTGTGACCAGTCCAGGATGTCTCGATTACGGGGCGAGTGCACTTAATATTGATATAGGTACCAGGATCACGTAAGCATGTGAAAGTTCGCGAACCACGACAAAGACGTCAACAGTCAGCACTCACCATTGCAAAGCCGGATAAGAGAGCAGATGTGCGGCTCGATGCTTTCAGTTTCGCTCGACTCAAATACAATTTTCGCCACGACAGCGCCGTGGTCGTGTGTTGACTGGACATCTGATTGACGTACGACCTAAAAAGCCACTCTTCGTATGGTGTTTCTTTGGCCGCTGGCATTCGATCAATTCTTCAAGCATGTAAAAACGAACAAACAGAGCGTTTTACATTTTGTCAATCTGTCAACTCAATTTGTTTTTCTTTTTTTGCCGACATTGATGATCATAAACTTTAGCAACAGGTCACTAAAATTTTGGCGAAATATTTTACTACTTCTTTTTCAAAAAACTATATAAATCATGTTTTTGATTTAATAGTGCAATGGTTGGTAATACAAAGATACAGTTTAATTTTAAATTGATATCATTAATCTTAACTTTTCCCAACAATTTCTCATATATTGTAAATGTTCCAAAAATAATTATATTAATTTCGTCTAAAAACAGTTTTGTATTTCTTACTTCACATAGAATAGTCACGTGATCCGGTCCCAAATCTATTTTTAACTTGCTTGTGAACTCAATGGCTTGCTTGTAACTATTTATTGCTTAATAAACATTCAAATTTATGGTGCTTCTGGTTTAATTTCTTTAAGAATGAATGAGACAAATGACGGTGGCCGGAAATTGGTACGTAAAGCCTATATAGATACTAATTTACCAATATAACCCATACCCTTCATTGTTTATGTGTGAGCGGCCATTTTGGTGCAAATCTATGATTTTGCACGTAATATGGAAATTGAGATACTTGATTTTTATACATCCTTTTGATGCAGCGAAAAATGTCGGAATTTAAAAGAGCAAACATTTCCCCAGCTTTTGCAAGTTGTTTTAACCATTTTGGTTGTATACTAAGAAAGATATCATTGTTAGAAAGTGTGATATCTGTAGTATTATTACATGCTTTGCTAGTATTCATAGAATTACGCAATCATTTTTCACTAATACATGTATCTGGTAACTTATTAAAGTAAAATACGTAAGGTAAAAGTTATGTTCAGTTATAAGCTACAAGTTACAGCTACAACATCGAAGAAAATATGTCATATTCCTAATATGCAATTAAAATTTCTTACTGAAATTGTTGTTTGCCTTTCATGAACTGCACATATCTATCTTTATTAATAATACCTTAGTATAAACTTAAACCAGATGCGCGGTCTTCTTTCGGCTTTCTAGTAAATGTGATATTTTGCATTTAGGAAATGGTTTATCTTTAACAGTTATTACTGTGTGAATTTCAGAAATGTATAATATGTAGGTAATATGAGAATGGATTATCGTTTATATTTACATCATGGATTATTCCAATTTCCGCTTAAAAAACACACCTGAAGCTGACGACTTTGTAAACATACCCTATTTTTTTTTTGTTGGAAACTCCCTTTATATGAAAAGGAGAAAGTGTCGTTTTGAGCAATATCTTCTTTTGTTTCCGTGTTTTTAAAAAGCCGTCTGCTGCAGAGGCGTCAGAAAGCGTCTATATGAGGGAAAGAGTTAACTGGTATATAATCCGTAGATATGATACTACTATTGTCTCAGTTTATAGATTCTACTTTAAAGATTTAATGTAAGTTTTAACAAACATTTCAGAAAGTATTAACAACGCTTTAAAGAGCACTTATTACTTATTTACTTATAAGCCCCATTATTCTGAAATTTGAAATGCTTCAGTTTGTTTTTTTAATGAAAATATCGAAATTTGGACTTACAAAATATTGATAATAGGCTTATATGTAATTATATGAGAAATGTTGAGAAGAAAATATATTTTAATAAAATGTTGATCACGTTTTTATCAATCACACATTTTGATCGTTGCTCATGCAGCTGAATAAAAGAATAAATGGAAAATCAACATACTTGACCGTTTTCCCCACCAACAACATGGTAGGCGAAATGGATATTCGAAATTGACAGAATGCTCAATAGTGTATCGTCTGTGGATAGAATTTTCCTTTTACTTGACGAATTAAACAAATGATGTCAGTAAATTGCTTCAATGTGTATGGGATTCGTGATCTGTTCTAAATCCCATGTTTTTATTCTTGAAAACATCTGAGTGTAAAAAGTCGTCTGTTGTAGTCTAAAATGTCATGTAAAACGGATTTTTTTCAACGATAAAACATTCAAAACCGAACTTGTGCATTGTCCGACATGACAGGTTCATTCGAACACGGGCTGTAAAACCCGTACAGCCTATTTCAGTTCTAGACATTCATTCGGACGATTGTCAAAAGTCAATGTGACAAGCGTCATTTGTCTTCAACCAATGGTAAAGTGTGGAAAAGCACCCAGTTGCTTGGAAAGAATGTTGTGTGTTATACTGGTGTGAGAAACCGGGAAACACATTAGTAGGTGAACTGGTCGCCGTGATCTATGACCGAAATATTGTTGACAACGGCATTTCACCCCAATCAATCAATCTGTTCTAAACCTATTTCAATTTGATACAGCCGAATGCATGTAACTCAATAAGGATAACATGTTAATTAACGCAAACATATTGCAATTACTGGTCGAGAGAGATATATACAATAAATGTACAAAGTATAGTGTATACATGTATACGTATATGCATTATGATGAAAAACTATGTATAGTTTAAGTCAATAAAATACATCTATCTATCATATATCTCTACCTGGTCTAACACTTAAAAAGCATAACAATGCAATACAACAACAGCGCGGATAAACGATGGAATACAATAAATACTCATTATAAAGAATATTGAAACTTGGTCTGTAAAAGACATACAAAACAATAATATGAACGAATGAAACAGGGACTACTAATACGTATTATTAGTCCCTGAATGAAGTTACCATTTATCTTTGTGCGAACATTTTGTTTCGATGCTATATTTGATTAATTTGTTAAATCAAATCTGGGCGGTATTCCATGTACTGAAATGAATGTTACGTTCAACCAGGGACGTAGATCTCATCTACGTTCAACCAGGGACGTATATCTCATCTACGTTCAACAAGGGACGTAAATCTCATCTACGTTCAACCAGGGAGTAGATCTCATCTACGTTACTGGTTCAACCACAAGCACACTGTAATGTTAATCGAATCCTACACTCAAACGTAAACGAAACTCTTTTCCCGATGCACTCATTTAATCCTATACATCTGCTCCAGACGGCTTTGACAATATTTTGGGAAAAATATGAAAGAAAGAGATGATAATCATACAATGTTGCAAACGAGGAAATTGTTCACAGTGAGCAATTTCTCAATTTACCACATTTTTTTTAGTCATCTGCTACAGATACCCCAAAATGTACATGTATGTGAAATTATCCATGCATGTAATTGCGTCCGTTGTAGGCCTAGTGTCGGGCTACTCGTAATAGTAAACACGTGAGAGCCATAGGACTACAAATATAGCAAACTTTGTCCGTACGTGTTATTCCATACATGTTATTTTCTTAAAACTTGTTATAATAGAGCCGTTCCAGTAGAAAACCAACATTATGGACTCTACGTAATGTATCGACCCAGATCAGCCTGCACAGTCCGCGCAGGTAATCCGTGCCGACACATTCCGTAGAGATATAGAGTAATGATTTACGAAACAGAAAATCCATAGGGGGCAAAATGTGTATGTCCGGATTAGCCTGCGCAGCATGGCATGCTTAGGCGGATCCGAGTCCACATTATTATTAGAAAGAAACACATTTAGTTTTTTTGAACATATTACAATTGTGTTTGTTTAAAAACACTAAGTAATGACACATCTTAAATGAAATAAATATTCTGATGTTTTAGGTATTTTCAGTTTCTTTATTTTGACTCGCATTTATGTTTTTTTGTTTTATTTACGAAGACAAAACAGTCCCTATTAGCTAGACTGGGATACTTTATTTTACACTATATACTACATGTAATCAAAAGGCGATAACTACAAACCTTTACGTCGCACAGTCTAATTTGTTTATATACGCGCACCTGCTTGCAGGAGAATGTTATGTGTAAATATCGAGATGAAAATGACGTCGAATATTCTCCTTTTAATGGCAATTTCAACTTGCTGAATGTTATTTTCATGTTCAAAGAGATGTCTTGATTTGTGAAGAAGGCATTTTATAATGTTTATCCATGTATATCTAAAATATGAACTGTTTCTAAGCTAAAACTGTTGATCGCGTGACTCGCGAATACCAACTGCGTAGATCAATCTCCTTTGCAGAGAGCCGCTCTTTACACTCACTAACAAATAGTATATCATAGGTGATTTAAAATGTTTATTTGGTTCGAAACAAATGAAGAAAAGAACAAACCGAGATAAAACTGGTATTAATAGAAAAAATACTTGAACGAACACTCTCTGCCTATAAAGAGAGTTTCAAGAACGACATCTCAGCGAATAAGAACGAATCGGGTCTTTCATACAACATTATTTCGTCCTTGACAGTTTTAAATGTGTCATTTAATTCCCTAAAGGCATATTGCTTCCGATCTACATATTGTTATGCATCATTGACACAAGGCGCTCATCATAATATAATTTTAAAACATGAGTAGTTTGTTATTTTCATTATAAAAAAGGAAGGAAAGAATTAAAATAAATTAACATGTTGTTGGGCTCTGTTTATGTTCGAAATTAAGTTTAAATTATACAACAATTTCAATGAGATTTAACTGTTTAGTTGATATTATATTTCGAAGGTGGTCTAATTTATAAATATTGGACTACATTTCAACATTTGTTAAAGTATGATATAATTAGGTTAGGATGCCAAGCTAACATCATTTTGAGAAAAAGAGAAAACTCATGTCTTCAGCGATTTAACCCTTATCTCATTGTTTTAAAAGTAGATTGCTGCAAAGGTGTCCACTGTTGAGTTTAATAGAGAAAAGGTAAAATGACGTGCTATTGCATGCAAATCCTAAATTGTCTGTTTTGTGGTTGTATTGAAAAATAATAAAATTCAAATATTCTGACAAACATCTTGAAAAGTGTATGTGGAATTCACAAATCTTATAATTATTCCTTAATGAAAGCACTGTATACATACTAAGATTAATGATTGGCAAGATTACTCATTTCCATTACTGTTTATGATCAATAATTAGTTGGTTGTGTGTATGGTCAACCTACTTTGGAATGGAGATTGATCATAAACAAAGAAAGGCTTCAATTATCATTCACTTCGTTGACAAAACAATGCAAGTTATGATACATTTTCACTTGACCCCACCCCTGATGTTCCAATATGCCCCTCAGTTGATAACTGTTTATTCAACTACTATAATGTTAGTGTTATGCATAACTGCAGAATGGATATCCGGCGACATTGATGCGTTGCATCAACTTTTGCATCAACTTTCTCTTGTAGATGCATAAAGAACAGTCCCGACTAACTAACATGTTGACGGACAGTGAAACCTCTAGAGATCCATTTTTGGACATTTCGATAACATAAGTTTTTATTCTTTTGGATTCCAATGCTGTATTGCAGTGAAGTACAATCTTCCATAGAAAATTTGACTTTCATCTGTCTTTCATATCTTCTGTGGAAACAGTGGCTCAGAGTAAGGCCCCCAATCAAAAGGACCACGGTGAATACTTTTCTCACATATTCGGCCCAAGTGGGCTGCTTTTTAAGCCTCAACCAGAAGTACTTTGGTGACGTTATTGCTTTTAGTTATCTGTTCGTATTTTCAGTCATTGATTGGACCATTCAGTAAAAAATCGATGGTTTAATGTTCGGTTTCCGGTTTGCCCGAGTGGGTGACTATATATAATATAAATTATTTAAACTCTTGGAAGAGCCGTTTTCATATTTTCTGACTTTACTATCAATTGTTTGAACTTCTGGAAATCTCCGTTTTCGTCCTGCCTAAAAATCATATATAAATTGTTTAAACTTATGGGAAGTTCCGTTTTCGTTTTGCCTGACCGTACTATGAATTGTTTAAACTCACGGACGTTCCGTTTTCGTTTTGCCTGGCTGAAACTGAAACAACTATTGTTTATTTAACTCTGTAAGTTCGATTTTCATTTTGCCTGACTGTCATTTCATTATGTTAATTCCTGGAAGTTCGGTGTTCGTATTGCCCGACTTAAATGTCAGTTAGGTCTCGTCATATGAACATCGACATTTGGAAGTTTCTCATCACCGTTGGTGCAGATCAGCCTGATCAGACCATCACTGTTCTCCATTTAGTCCTACATAAAACTATTGAAATCGATGTGCATGTCTAACTGGGGTAAGTACAATTTTAGTCAAATAGTAGCTTCAGTACATATTCTTTACATGGAATATAAAGTTGAATGGCCATAGAACATTTGTGAGGGTAAAATCAATTGGTATTTCGACAAAGTCCTCCTAATTATATTGCCACAATAAGCGCGGTAACTTAATGTATATTTATTACATTGCCACAATAAGCGCGGTAACTTAATGTGTATATATTATATTGCCACAATAAGCGCGGTAACTTAATGTGTTTATATTATATTGCCACAATAAGCGCGGTCACTTAATGTGTATATATTATATTGCCACAATAAGCGCGGTAACTTGATGTGTATATATTATACTCGGTGGTTTCAAGGACAACAATAACACTGAATAATCGGCTTCAACTATGCTCGACCCGATTAAAGCCGTGATACCACCCTGGAATATGAGGCGCCGTTTTACTATTTATTCCTTATTTTTTGATATCAGGAATTCGATTTTTTGATATCAGAAAATACTCTTTCAGTATTTTTTGATATCAAAAATTCGATTTCTTGATATCAGAAAATCATTTTCTGATGTCAAGAAATCCATTTTCTGATATCAAAAAATACTGACGATTTTCTGATATCAAGAAATACATTTTCTGATATCAAATATTCATTTTCTGCTATCAGGAATTCGAATTCTTGATATCAGAAAATCATCTGATAAGGAAAAATAGAGCATATTTCTTGATATTTTTTGATATCAGGAATTCGATTTTTTTATATCAGAAAATATTTTTTTGATATCAGGAAATCAATTTCTTGATATCAGAAATTAATGAATATTTTCTGATATCTAAAATTCGAATTCCTGATATCAAAAAATAGATTTTCTGATATCAGAAAATCTATTTTTGATATCAGAAAATACTCTTTATTTCTTGATATCAAGAAATCCATTTTCTGATATCAAAAAATAAGGAATAAATAGTAAAACGGCGCCTCATACTGGAATACTGTTCAAAAGCCGAGTTGAACACCAAAATAACAAAATGAAAGTTGATACTTATACATGTATATGAACCGTTCCACAAGAAAACCAACATTATGGACTCTACGTAATATATCGAATCAGATCAGCCTGTACAGTCCGCGCATGCTAATCCGAGCCGACACATTCCGTCTATGGGGGATAGAGGTATAAAGTAATGATTCCTGAAACATAAAATCAACAGTAGGCGAACAGTGTCTGTGTAGGTTAGCCTGCGCGGCATGCTTAGGCTGATCCGTGTCGATACTTAATGCAGAGTCCACAATGTTGGTTTTCTCGTGGGACGGCTCATATATATATATATAAATTGAGCGGTCCTCTTGGAAAACCAACCTAACACTAAACCTAGGTACATGTTGAAAAACAAATACCTGCGCATCTATGCTAACTTGCTAAGGATCCAAATGGCTTACACTTTAGAAACATTCTTTATCCTTATATAACTCCGTTTCGAACAGTGCAGAGCCATAAGAGTGTGATGCCTAACGGTTGGGTTTCGCAGAACGCCGATCGTATACGCAATGCCGCTGAGCAAGCACCAATATATGATCAGATATTTTAATGTGGAAGATAGTGGTGCAGTGGTTTAGCATCTCCCTCGCGTACTTAAGGGCCCGGGTCCGAATCCTATGATAAGCGGGTTCTGCCTTCGAGATTTTTCTACACAAACGGCGCGAGTACTGGTTAAGTATCCAGGAAGAAGACATCGAGTTCGGTTATTATAAGGTTAAAGCTTGTTTCGTAATCGATGTAAAACATAAATTTAAATTAACCTAAGATGTTTTAAAAGATGGAGGAATCCGCCGTGGTCGAGTGGTAAGCGTCAGGGATTCGAAACCGGGCGTGCCGGGTTCGATCCCCAGTCGCGGCGCTGTGGTCATGGTGTAGTGCTCTTGGGCAAGACACATTTCCTAGTCTAGTACTGGTTTGTTTACCAAGGGATCATGAATATGTGAACTGTCGCCGCGATATAACTGAAATAATGTTGAAAGTGGCGTAAACTCCCAATAAAATTAAAATTTAAAAGATGGAATCTCACAACACACATTCCAGGATTGAGTCTCATGTGCACCCATTGAGACTCGTGCGCATGTGCAGTTTGTTCCTTTAGATATTACCTAAGCTAACGACAGCGAACCCACCAATCGAATGACTGCTTCATTGTAGCTCATATTCCATCGAGTATGGTGTTTCCGTTAATTAAACGCACTTCTGTTGCGGTAAAATAAACTCTACGGAACTCGTGTGTCACCACTTACTAGAAGTAACAGCCAATCTATTACTGAATAAGCTGATTACTCACACTTTACAGTCGTACATACACTAAATACCATAATTTCTTTCATTTGACGCATCTGCCGTAGACGACTTTCCTAATGTTTAGAAATATGGCGGCAGTTTCTTTACTGAAACGAGGCAGATTCCTCACAATGTATTTGCTTTCAACTCCCGTCAATATAGAATGATGATGAATGTCATATCAGGTAACTGGTAAAATAGTTATGTTGTTTGCACGAAACCTTCAAGTAAACACGTGTACATTTATATCAATATTCACATAAGGACCAGCTTATTGCAGATCCCCGGTCTCGTCATATAAAAGACTCTAAACATGGTAGTGGTGTAAATAATGTCTTCTTCTCCCTCAATGTTTACGTCTTTATCAAGGTAAGTACACAACCGTGCTAGTGCAATTTCGAAATGATGCTAATACCCTAACAACTGTTTAGTTTATTTCTTGAAAACATGTTGCCGACAATGGCTAGACACGTCACAGGTTGATGTAGTACAGGCTGGTTTTTTCTAGGACTTTGTTTGTCTTCACAACAAAATAGACTTGTCCGTGTGTATCAGAGCTTACTCTTGTCTCCACGTTTATATTTAATTCCGCTACACTGGCATTGATTGTTAAGTAATGCGAACTCCAATTTGAAATGACTTTGTAAATTTACAAATAAGAACAATATATTATCCATTTACAGTAAACTAAATACAAAAAAAATCATCTCCAGGTTTCCACGCTATCATCTTCGTATATGGGACTTTTAAATTTTAATAAAACAAACACATTTAAACCGTGTATTTTATGGCGAATACAATACATAGCGGAGCAGCCAGTAATTGGTTCGACGGGGCAAAGGTACCTCGAAGTCTTTTAAGGCTTTGTTGAAGCCAAGATTTCTCTCAACTTCCTCACACCATGTGCAATCACTTCATAAAAATAGAACTTGTCCATGCACTTATAACACCGAATATTGCTTTCCGAACTTGAGGCCATAGACGAGTCGCTGAGCTCGAGCGCTTTCCTCGTACTCAAAAGTAACCTTGATCAAATCCATACATTTGACGTAAGTATTGGAAGGGTATTAACGCATAAATTGCATCTTTCCTTCGTACATTACAACTTGCATTCGTACATTTACATCTTGCTTTCGTACATTCACATCTTGCTTTGTGACATTCACATCTTGCTTTGTGACTTGCACATCATGCTTTGTACATCTTGCGTTGTGACATGCACATCTTGCTTTGTACATCTTGCGTTGTGACATGCACATCTTGATTCGTACATTCACATCTTGCATTCGTACATTCACATCTTGCTTTGTGACATTCCCATCTTGCTTTGTGACTTGCACATCTTGCTTTGTGAATTGCACATCATGCTTTGTACATCTTGCGTTGTGACATGCACATCTTGCTTCCGTACATTTACATTTTGCGTTCATACATTCAATATTACATTCGATTATCTGACATTAGGATCGTCCTTGAACATTTTGCTTGATGGCATGATGCATTTTTTTATTTAATGTTTTAGCCTTATTTCAAATTCTTCGCTAGATCGGCGATTCACAACTGTTGTGGGTAGCCTGTAAAGCCAGTCTAATGAGTATGTAAAACAGAAAGGGTTAAAGTTTATGTTGTGGGTAGCCTGTAAAGCCAGTCTAATGGGTATGTACAACAGAAAGGGTTACAGTTTATGTTGTGGGTAGCCTGTAAAGCCAGTCTAATGAGTATGTACAACAGAAAGGGTTAAAGTTTATGTTGTGGGCAGCCTGTGAAGGCAGTCTAATGGGTGTACAACAGAAAGGGTTAAAGTTTATGTTGTGGTTAGCCTGTGAAGCCAGTCTAATGAGTATGTACAACAGAAAGGGTTAAAGTTTATGTTGTGGGTAGCCTGTGAAGGCAGTCTAATGGGTGTACAACAGAAAGGGTTAAAGTTAATATTGTGGGTAGCCTGTGAAGCCAGTATAATGGGTATGTACAACAGAAAGGGTTAATGTTGTGTGTAGCCTGTGAAGCCTGTCTAATGGGTATGTACAACATAAAGGGTTTAAGTTAATGTTGTGGGTAGCCTGTGAAGCCAGTCTAATGGGTATGTACAACGTACAGAAAGGGTTAAAGTTACTGTTGTGGGTAGCCTGTAAAGCCAGTCCAATGAGTATGTACAACAGAACGGGTTAAAGTTAATGTTGTGGGTAGCCTGTGAAGCCAGTCTAATGGGTATGTACAACAGAACTTTAACCCTTTCTGTTGTACATACTCATTATACTGGCTTTACAGGCTAACCACAACAGTAACTTTAACCCTTTCTGTACGTTGTACATACCCATTAGACTGGCTTCACAGGCTACCCACAACATTAACTTTAACCCTTTCTGTTGTACATACTCATTATACTGGCTTTACAGGCTACCCACAACATAAACTTTAACCCTTTATGTTGTACATACTCATTGGACTGGCTTTACAGGCTACCCAAAACATAAACGTTAACCCTTTCCAAACTAAAAATCACAGTAAAACTATGGACAATTTCTATCTATTAATAAAAGCCTATAATCTCTGAATATAATGTCAGATAACCGAATGTAATATTGAATGTATGAATGCAAAATGTAAATGTACGGAAGCAAGATGTGCATGTCACAACGCAAGATGTACAAAGCATGATGTGCAAGTCACAAAGCAAGAAGTGAATGTCACAAAGCAAGATGTGAATGTACGAAAGCAAGATGTAAATGTACGAATGCAAGTTGTAATGTACGAAGGAAAGATGCAATTTATGCGTTAATACCCTTCCATAATTTTCCAGTAAGAAGACATTGGTATATAATAATGAAATGCGTAAAAACTAGTAAACGACGATTTGACAACAACCAATTCCTTACTTCTCAATACGCTCTTGGCGCTCTGTGGTAAATATCACACGTTTGTTAAAAAAACGATTACGTCAGAAACCACAAAAAAAGAAATCTGTAAATCAGACTTTTATTTCGGAAACCTGACTCCAAAATGCAACTGGTAAGGGGATTTGTCGAGAAATCGAAGTACAAAAATGAGTTTAAAAATGTGAATATACAATGCAGGAGAAATGTGTTATGAAAAATCTTTGCTTTTTACACGAGGTGTTTTGCAAAAATCGGAATCTATTACATTCGTCTGCAAATTCGAAAAATAGGTGTCGGCACTCAAATTTTGACCAGATTTTACGACGTCAATAGCACAGTTCGCTAACAAAAATGAAAATATCAAGAAAAATGTATAACACCTGGAATCGTAATCCGAAACTTCTCTGACCGTAAAAGCCTTTTTTTTTTTTTTTTTTGCGGCTTAGGATCTACACAGCAAGATGAAATATCAAAACTGTAAAAAGGGCTGTTTAGGGTCGGAGAAGGCTAGGATTACTGGAATCGGTATGATAAAGATAAAGACATTGCGTAAAAAATAACATATTATTAATGTTTGAGCTATCTACGCAATGTTTTCAAAAATCATCTGCTGTTGGTACATATATGTCGTCTATGTCGGGTTAACCCTTTCCAACATAGAACAATCTGTAAATGAAGGTATACTAACTGAAAAAAACTTGAAAACATTATGTCAAGAGGATAAATTGCTAGTTTTTATCAATTTTTCTTTTGTCACAATGATTTTAAAGTTTGTCTGATGCATCAGTCTATAATGGGAAAGGGTTAACCCTTTCCCTCATACAACAATTCTGAACATATTTTGTCAAAAAATAGAAAATCTCCATAATTGAATGGATAACATATGACAAAGAGTGGAAAACATTGTGGCAAAAGGAGAAATTGCACGTTTTGTGCAATTTCTTCTTTTGTCACTATGTTTTCAAAAAGCCGTCTGCTGAGGGAAAGGGTTAAAGCATACATTTCCATTCATAAAATGGATATCATGATCTGGGGAAAAACAATTATAAACAGTTTTGTTGAGATAAGTTTCTGAAGAAATATTTTTTGACACATTTCGACATGCCTCTGTTTTCAGGTACTTCTCTGTTAAATGTTGTTTTGACTTTTCTGAATTTAGCAAAATGTATTTTTGTCTTTTCACTGACTAGGTCATTAGGTAATTCTATTTGATGTTGATGTTGACTAAACCATTAACCTGGTATTCTTGTAGTAAGAAAACACATGAAGAAAACACATGCACAGGGGGAACCATACAAATGGAAACTAAATATTTTAAACAAAGTTTAAAACAACCTTTGAATAAAAATAAGTTGCTCAAAAGTTGTCTACAGAAGCATTTGAAAATTTCTTTATCTGGAAGTGATTTAATTATATATATATGCTTTGAAAATGGTTTTCTCCAGTGAGTAAAGGGCTATATTGCCATGATTGTAGAAACACGAGCTTTCTCTGGGGAAAAAAAATTCACAGGCTACGTCTTGAGCTATTTTTAGAATTCCAATAGAAATTTATTTTTAGAACTGGAAGCTATAAAAAAGAAAATGAGTTTAGTTTGAGGATGGAAATACACACAACACAGGAAAGATCTATTGACATTGATTATCTTTATTTAATTCATTATTTCAAAACTTTAATTGAAATTATTGAACAAACACAAAATGATTTAAATCTTAAAATGATAGTCATTTTGTAACGCTTCTATTATTTAAATTGATTTAGTTGAAATTATTAAAACACATTTTAACTGTAAACACTTTAATTTACATATTGAACTATTTCGCTCAATTTGACACATTTAACCTTCTGCAGCAGACAATATTTGAAAACATTAAGGCATTTTGCCACAGTGGTTTCAACTTGATTTAATAATAATTCTTTAATTTATAGAGATTGTTCCTTATTTTTGCTTAGATGCTTTCGAAGTCCTCTGCTAAAGATTTGTTATATAGGAGAGAAGGTTAATCCTTTTCCTCATACGATAATTCTGCAGCAGATGACTTTGAAGATATCTTGTAAAAAATTAGAAAATCTCTATAATTGAATGGATAACTTATTTAAAGTGGAAAACATTGTGGCAAAAGGAGAAATTGCTCGTTTTGAGCAATTTCTTCTTTTATCAATATGTTTTCAAAAAGCCGTCTGCTGCAGAAGCGTCAGAAAGCGTCTATATGAGGGAAAGGGTTATTGAAATTATGAAAACAATATTTTATAAATATGTACATTAACGATTGTAAAATCAAATGTTGATGCAGAGTTGTAATTGTTTATTCCAGTAAAAAAAACCGACCACTTTAGAGGCCTCTGCAGTACACAACTTTAGAAAACAACATTGTGAGAAAAACTGAAATTATCAATTTGAGCAATATCTGCTTTCCCAACATTATTTTAAATATATTGTTCAAGTTTTCATTATCACAACTATTTACTTGTAATGGCAGAAGACACTTTATAATAGCATATCAGGTACCCAGTTTAAGAAAGCTCGTATTTATTTTGTTTTTGTATATTTACAGAGAGTGAAGGAGAGGAAGACGTATATAGACCAGGATCTTGACGATGACGACATTGACGGTAAAAGGTCGTACAAGGTTGAAGATAAACTCCTGTCTGACAAATATGATCAGGATTACGTCATACAGAATCTCAAAGGGGAAGGTGAGTACACACTTTATACCAGAGGACTAGATAAGCGGGAGTGAACTGGTCTTTTCCCCCGCAATATCTCTCTTATTACCCAACCAAATCCTATGTTGTGGGTACTCAAAAGAATCGTATCACTGAGACGTTTCTTTTGAGTACACACAACATAGGGTTTGAATGTCAAATAAAGATTTTGGAACATGAAAAAATCACATTATCTAGAGCTCTGCTTCATACTTCAAATTTATTGGACACTTTTGCTAGTATTTACTCAATCCCCTAATATCTGTTATTTTAGAGTTGTCTGCTTTGAAAATAGCTGAACAAAATTGAAAAAATGAGGAAATTTGGAAAGTTGGATGTGCATTATTTTGAAAATGGTGCATATTGAAGGAAAATCTTGTGAAAACTCGGCAGGCTGCATTTTTAACTGGAGCATGCTGAAACTTTGTCAGAATAACAGAACTGTCTTGATGATAGCTAGGCTAAATTGAAATATAGGTCCAATTTGAAGAAAAATCTTGTTAACACTCTTGAGACTGCTTCAACAGCTTGAAACATTGTCAGAATATTTGTCTTGATGATATCTAGGCCAAGTTGGAATATTAGTAGGTCATTTTAGGTAAAAAGCTAGGTCACAAGGCCACATTTATGGAAACACTTGATAATACTTTAGAAGCCGTATTTTTAACTTGAGCATGATGAATAGGTGTTTTGATGATATCTAGGCTGTGTTTGAATATGGGTCATGGCCTGTCAAAAACTAGTCTTGTCAACACTCTTGAAGCCATATTTTTAAGTTGAGAGTATTGAAATTTAGTCAGAATGGTTGTCTTGATGATATCTGTCTGGGCCAAATTTGAATATGGATCATGTTGGGTCAAAAACAAGGTCACTAGGCATATGAAGAGTAATCTTGTAAACACTAATATCCGCTTATATGACCGCAAAATGAGTTGTAATTTACTATGTTATTGGCAATCCAGGACCATCATGGCCCTCTTGTTTTCTATTAGATACAGGTCTCACTGTAGAATAAGAGTACCACAACAAAGGATTTCGCAAGGTAATCAGAAAAGGCATGTCTTGAGAAAAAGGCCGGTTTTCATCCACTTATCAGTATCTATGCATTTTATTGAAGACAGGATGAAAAGGAAGAAAATTAGAAGACTTGGCTTTTATCAGTTAAAGGGACCAACCATGTGTGCCCTTCTAAATCCACAAAGAGACATTTTCTGATGCTGCTGCAGCAGAGGCCTTCTGAAAATTTTGTGACAAATGGAAAAATTGCTTATAATGAGCTTTTTTCCCCTTTTGCCACAATGTTTTCCACACTTTAATTATCATACATTTACTTGTATTTACAAAGATTTTTCATGCTTTTTGCCAAGATGTTTTCAAAGTCGTCTGCTGAAGATTTGATGTATGTGCAAAAAGTGTTCTTATTTTTGTGTGACGTTTCTTTCAGATTTCAATTTCAAATTCCTACAAGAAAATGGGTTGAAGTGTCCCATACTATTTAAAGAGAAAAGCGGTTTAGGGCTGAGGTAAACCTGGTTTATGTATTCTGTATCTATATGTGTGAATTAATTGAGAGTGCTCTAGTTAACCCTTTCCCACATACAACAAATCTGCACCAGATGACTTGGAAACATCTTCGAAAAAGTATGGAATATCTATATAAATGAAAGTATAATCACTTAAGAAGTTGAAAACATTGTGGCAAAAGACGAATTGATTGTTTCGAGCAATTTCTCCTTTTGTCACAATGTTTTCCAAAAGTTGTTTGCTGCAGAAGCATCAGGAAGCATCTATATGTGGTAAAGGGTTAACTCAAATATATGTTCATGTAGAAATTAACAGTCCTTTAGGACAATGCTGACAAAATTATTCTAATTTAGAATTGATTTACAATGGTTCTTTTTAAAATTGTTTTAAGATTAAGTTTTCGCGTTGTAATTTCAAGCGCTTTTGTTTGTTTTCAGAGTTCCAAGTGACAATTTTAAAGTCAATGATGTGAAGGCATGTGTGGGTGAGTGACTTTATATATTTTACTATTTTACTATCAAGACAATTTATCCTTTGCTAATAAGGTTTTTATATGTATTCTGTTGCAAAGATATCAAATGTTGTCTGTTTCGAGGAATTGTTGAATATAAGAAGATAATCATTTTTGTATTCTTTATAAATTAATGTTATCAATCAATTTATTGTTTGTTTATTGACTGTTGCGAAATTGTTAAACATTTACATATGTTGCATTTTTGAAACCATCCCCGTCCCCCCCCCCCAAAAAAGAAAATACTATAGGCAGTAGCAAGCATTAGTTTAGCTCACCTGAGCACCTCAAGATGAGTCATTATACCCCCTTCAAAGAAGAGGGGGTATATAGGAGTCACTGTGTCGGGCAGTCTGTCTGTCGGCCGGTTGGAAGTCATATTTTGTCCGGCCTATTTCTTACAAACCACTGGGTGGAATTCAATAAAAATTTACATGAAGCTTCTATACCAAGAGGAGATGTGCATATCCTGAAGTGGTTACAATTGCATGATATTTTACAGAGTGATGGCCCTTTTACTTATTAGTCCCCTACCGGCGTGCCGAAGGGGACTATTAGGTTTGCACTCCGTCCGTCAGTCCGTCAGTCCGTCAGTCCGTCAGTCCGTCCGTCAGTCCGTCCGTCCGTCAGTCAGTCCATCTGTCAGTCAGTCAGTCAGTTCGGCAAATCAGTTTTCCGCACTTTTTTTCTACATGCTTTGAGGTATTGAGCTGAAATTTTGTATATGCCTTTGTAATCATGTGTCACAGATCAAGTTCGCGTTTCCTGGGATTTCGTCAATTTTTTAATGAGTTATGCCCCTTTTTGGACTTAGAATATTCGTTTTCCGCATTTTTTTTCTACATGCTTTGAGGTATTGAGCTGAAATTTTGTATATGCCTCTGTAATCATGTGTCACAGATCAAGTTCGCGTTTCATGGGATTTCGTCAATTTTTTTATGAGTTATGCCCCTTTTTGGACTTAGAATATTCGTTTTCCGCATTTTTTTTCTACATGCTTTGAGGTATTGAGCTGAAATTTTGTATATGCCTCTGTAATCATGTGTCACAGATCAAGTTCGCGTTTCATGGGATTTCGTCAATTTTTTTATGAGTTATGCCCCTTTTTGGACTTAGAATATTAATAAGTCAAAACGTGCAAACCGGTAGGGGATTATGGTATTGCTTGCAATCCTACAGTTACTTGTTAAGTTATGGTGTAGGTCAAGGTGCTGTTTAGGGGGTATTTATCATCTTCAGTGATAGTTCTAGTTGTGATTGCCCCCATGCTGATCAGTTTCTCCTTTGCTACAAAGTTTCCAAAAATTATCCTCCATATATGTCAACATCCATCTGCAAGATGGTAAGTGTTAACCCTTTCCCTCATACAGACGCCTTTCTGACGCCTTTCTGACGCCTCTGCAGCAGACGGTTTTTAAAAACATAGTGACAAAAGAAGAAATTGCACAGAACGCGAAATTTCTCCTTTTGCCACAATGTTTTCCACTTTTAGTCATAGGTTATCCAATGTTTAATGGAGATTTTCTATTTTTTGTCAAAATATGTTCAAAGTCCTCTGCTGCAGAATTGTTGTATGAGGGAAAGGGTTAAAGAGTTCTGTAACTGAGCAAGATGAACTCTGAAATTGAGAAAACATTCATTTATTTCATGCCGTAGGTTCTCGTCGAGTTCTGGACGTCATGGATGTTAACACGCAGAAGGGTATCGAGATGACCATGAAAGAGTGGGTGAAATATTACGAGAATTTGGAAAGGGACAGATTACTCAATGTGATCAGTTTAGAATTCAGTCATACTAGACTAGAAAACTATGTTGAATCACCAAATATTGTAAGTGTTTTATTTATCATGTTTGTTTCTTTTAACAAAGTTCTGAGAGGCTTCTAATATTTCCCACATATACAATAAATATGCAGCAGACGACTTTGAAAACATCTAGGCAAAAATACTGAAAAGCTCTATAAATGTTGGTATAATTACTGAAAAGAGTTGAAAACATTGTAACAAAAGAAGAAATTGCTTGTTTTGAGCAATTTCTCCTTTTGTCACTATGTTTTCAAAGGTCGTCTGCTGCAGAGGCATCAGAAAGTATCTGTATGTGAGAAAGGGTTAATATGCAGTTACACATACTGGTAGATAAGTTGTCTGCTTTGAGAACATTAGAGGAAAAGGTTGTAACATCTTGAAATTTAATTTCAAAATTGAAAGTATTTTGAGGTTCCTTTTCCCACAATATTTTCCAAAAGTCGTCTATTGTATAGGGCTTGAAATTGCCTGTTTCAGGTAAGGGGTTAACCCTTTCCCACCTATAGATGCATAGATGCATACCACACATCTGCAGCAAACAACATTGAAAACATCTACTCCAGATATGGAAAATCTCTAAAAATATAGGTATAATTACCAAAAAAAAAAGTTGAAAACATTGTGTCAAAAGGAGATATTGCTTGTTTTGAGCAATTTCTCCTTTTGTCAAAATGGTTTCAAAAGTCGTATCTTGCAGATGCGTCAAAATGCGTCTATAGATGGGAAAGGGTTAATGGTAGTAAATGGCTGCTTTTCTAGTGCCTTGCTAAAATGGATAGGATTTTGAAAATAAATATGTTTAAGAGTATTTTATCAGATCGAAATAACGGGCAGACGCTATGATAAACACATATTTTACATCAATTTCCAGGTGAGAGAGGTAGATTGGGTGGACACAGCCTGGCCACAGCATCTGAAAGATTGTCAAACAGAGGCAACTAATGCCATAGATAAAATGAAATATCCAAAAGTACAAAAGTATGTGGAATTTATGTAATAGTTTTCCTATTTGTTAAATTGTATGTCATAAATGCCATAGATAAAATGAAATATTTCCAAAAATACAAATTTAATAATTATTCAATAATGGCCCCTTTCCGACTTTATAGAAAATTGCAGACGAGCTTTGGCGTTCACTTGTGGGGCTCTTGTTTGTGGTTATATTGCCACAAACAACATTTTTAAAAAATAAAATTTCCTAAAATACAAAGAGTGGAATTTAGAAAATATTCAACCTTTATGTTTAAATGTTGTTGTTTATCACAAATGACGCTACACAAATCAGGAAATAAATTCATAATTGTTTTAATTTGATTCTGTTAATTGTATTTTTCTAGAGTACTGTCAAACCTGTGTTTAAAGACCACCGATTGGAAGTGAACAATCTGGTCTTCGTTCACATTTGGGCTTTAATTGCAGTGTCATGCATACAGAAAACGAGTATTTTGGAAACTAAAAGTATGGTCGCTATAGACAGGGAATTGCTATTCCAAGGTGGTCTTAACCCTTTCCCTCATATAGACGCTTTCTGACGCCTCTGCAGCAGACGGCTTTATGAAAACATAGTGACAAAAGAAGAAATTGCACAAAACGTGCAATTTCTCCTTTTGCCACAATGTTTTCCACTTTTTGTCATAGGTTATCCATTCAATTATGGATATTTCCTATTTTTTGACAAAATATGTTTAAAGTCGTCTGCTGCAGAATTGTCGTATGAGGGAAAGGGTATATGCCTCTGAAGCAGACGGCTTTTTGAAAACATAGTGACAAAAGAAGAAATTGCACAAAACGTGCAATTTCTCCTTTTGCCACAATGTTTTCCACTTTTTGTCATAGGTTCACAGCTTCAATTGTTTATCAGTTTTATCACTGTGATAGTCTAACTCGGTGTCTAACCGGCTCCATACTGGGAAATGTGTCTTCCACAAGGGCTCTCAAGCATGACTACTGTGTTCTGTGATTCAGGTTTGATCCCTGGATGTTTGGTGATACCACAAGCCAGTAAAACATTATATTGATATTAAATTTACAGATATTGTCTGATGAGTGTACAGGGCTGTTATACAGACTTTCACATTGATTTTGGTGGAACCTCAGTTTGGTATCATATACTACATGGAGAAAAGGTAAACAAAACAATTTTCTTTAATAAGAATAACATATTAATTTGTTGGTGGAACATCAGTTCTCAATCTCATACTACTAGGAGAAACAATAAATACAACGCTTCTTTTTTATCACCACAATTCAACAGTTTATGTTGGTGGAACCACAGAATGGTTTAATAAACTACTAGGAGAAAAGGTAAACACAACATTATTCCTCAATCAGATTTCCACAATGATTTGGGTTGATCCTCTGTTTGATATCTTAGCCCATTACTTCACATGACTTTTCATATGTCGTCTGCTTTACAATCATCAGACGAACAATTTCACCAATCTAGACAACTGAAATATTTATATTGGTTATGAGTTGGAAATATTGAAATAAAAGGTGAAATTGCTTGTCTTGAGCAATTTCACATTTTATTGCAATATTTTCAAAGGTCGTCTGCAAAAGTGGGCATCACATGTCGTCTGTGTGAAGTAATGCGTTATACTACATGGAAAAAAGGTAAGGACAACACATCCGTAATCAGACTTTTACTTGATTTTTATGGAACCTCAGTTTGGTATATTATAATACAAGGAGAAAAGGTAAGTAAACACAACATTTTTCTTTCATAAAAACCGGTAAAACTGCAAAAGTCACTCCAGTCCAATGCTGCCTTCAGATCGACCAGAGGCCTAGGGTCCTTTGTGTTTGCCTATATTTATACATGCACTAACCCTCTCCCACATACAACAAATCTGCAGCAGACGACTCAACATATTTTGTCAAAAAATAGAAAATCTTTATAATTGAATGGAAAACATTGTGGCAAAAGGAGAAATTGCTTGTTTTGAGCAATTTCTTTTTTTGTCACTATGTTTTCAAAAAGCTGTCTGCTGCAAAGGCGTCAGAAAGTGTCTATATGAGGGAAAGGGTTAACACTGCGGCAAGAAGTATCTGGAGAATGCTTAACGCTTTCCCAACAAATCTGAAGCAGACGACTTTGAAGAAATTTAGACAAAGAACGGAAATTCTCTATATTAAAATAAGGGTATAACCACTAAAACAATGTTTTCAAAAAGTCGTCTGCTGCAGAGGCGTCAGATTGCGTATGTATGAGGAAAAGGGTTAACAGAAGATTCTAACAAGCTTGTGTATGGAGTATGTGGACCGTTTATATGTTGATCAGACTGTGATGTTGTACAGGCTGACTACTATCTACACTGATTTAACAAATACCAATATTGATCAGACTGTGATGATGAACAGGCTGATTACTATCTACACTGATTTACCAAATACCAACTTGCTCAAGTATGCTATATAAGTTGCCATTCATTTCATTCCTTTCCCTCCTGATATTGAAGACTTTTGAGTCTCTGATACTGTGAACTTTTGAATACAGTGTAGAAAAATAGATGATTTTTAGCTCCACTGGCTGAAAGCCAGTCGAGCTTATGTCATGGCGAATTGTCCGTCGTGCGTCCGTGCGTGCGTGCGTGCGTGCGTTAACTTTTTCCTTTAAACGACTTCTTCTCCCTAACCACTTGGCCAATTTGGTTGAAACTTCATGGGAAGCATCCTCTCAATGTCCTCTACTAAATTCCTTCAAATTTTTTTGATCCATTCAAAATTCTGGTTTCCATGGCAACCGAAAGAAAAAAATAGTGAGAACTTAAAAAATCTTCTTCTCCGAAAGTGTCAGGCCGATTTTCAAATAATTTTGTAGAAATGTTCCTTGGGTGACCCTTTATTAGATTCCTTCAAGAAATTTTGATTGGGCGAAAAACATGGCCGCCAGGGGGCGGGGCTTTTTTGCCTTATATAGCTATAGTGAAAACTTAAATAATCTTCTTCTCAAAAAGTGTTCAGCAGATTTTCAAATAATTATGTAGAAATGTTCCGTGGGTGACACTCTATCAGATTCCTTCAAGCCATGTTCATTGGTAAAAAAACATGGCCGTCACAGGGCGGGGCTATTTTGCCTATATGGCTAAAGAGCAAACTTAAAAAATCTTCTCCTCCAAAAGTGTCAGGCCGATTTTCAAATAATTTTGTAGAAATGTTCCTTGTGTGAACCTTAATTAGATTCCTTCAAGAAATGTTGATTGGGCGAAAAACATGGCCGCCAGGGGGCGGGGCTTTTTTGCGTTATATAGCTATAGTGAAAACTTAAAACATCTTCTTCTCCGAAAGTGTTCAGCCGATTTTCAAATAATTTTGTAGAAATGTTCATTGGGTGACCCTCTATCAGATTCCTTCAAGCCATGTTGATTGGTCGAAAAACATGGCCGCCAGAGGGCGGGGCTATTTTGACTTATATGACCATAGTGAAAACTTAAAAAATCTTCTCCTCCGAAAGTGTCAGGCATATTTTCAAATAATTTTGCAGAAACATTCCTTTGGTGACACTCTACAAGATTCCTTTAAGCCATGGTGGTTGGTAAAAAAAATAGCCACCACGGGGCAGGGCTGTTTGGAGATTTTATTTTTGCCTTATGGCCGTGGAGCGATACTGGCCCTCTTGGGCCTCTTGTTTTTCAAAATGTGCTCCTTTTCCCAGAATATCTTCACCAATGGGCTAAGTCTATGTGGAAAAGCAGCCAGTTGCTTGGGAAGATTGTTGTGTGGAGTACTGGTGTGTGAAAACCAGGAAACATATGAGTAGGTGAACTGGCCGTCGTGATATGACTGAGAAATTGTTAAAAACGGCGTTAAACCCCAATCAATCAATCCCAGAATATCTTACGTTTTTTTGTTAGATTTGTTCAAGGCAGAAAACTCTGAGATTTGATATACATGTATCTGGTAAATGGTTAGAATCTAAATGTTTAGTGTGGCGTGGCTCTTATTGGGTTAATAGTCACACTTAACCCTTTCCTACATACAACAAATCTGCAGCAGACAACTTTTGAAAAAGTGTACCTACTCAATATTTATAAAATCTCTAGGAATAAAGGTATTCTTACATTAAAAAGTTGAAAGAATTGTGGCAAAAGGAGATATTGCTTGTTTTGAGCAATTGCTCCTTTTCTAATAATGTTATCAAAAATTGTCTGCTGCAGATATGTGAACAAATGCGTATAGAGGTGTGAAACTGATAAATAATAACCATTTCAGATATTTTGGTTGATTCCCCCGACTCCTAAAAATGTCAATCAGTATGAGAACTGGGTGCTATCTGGTAAACAAGGGGACGCATTTCTCGCAGATTCTATTGGGGAATGTCAGCGTATACGACTTGTGGCTGGGAATACTTTCATCATTCCATCTGGTAAGTTTCATTCATGTCGGGTTGATTGATATCTTCTGACCGTCACCACAGTGACTTATTGGCAGGCAACACATGTGTTCCTCGACCCTTATACATCGCAAATCGGTAGCAGGTAAAGCTATGGAAAATGTCTGTAGTGAAAAGAAAGTTATTGAATAGAGATGAAAACATAGTAGCAAAAGTCATCTGATGAAGATGCATGAAAATGTGGTAATCCTTTCCCATTAAGAATGCTTTCTCACGCCTCTGTAGCAGACAACTTTTGAAAACATTGTGGCAAAAGAAGAAATTGCTCATATTGAGCAATTTCTCCTTTTGTCACAGTGTTTTCAGCTCCTTTTAGTAATTACACTTAAAATGTTATAGTTTTTCCAAATTTTTCCCTAGACATTTTCAAAGTTGTCTGCTGTGGATTAGTTGTATGTGGGATTAGGTTTAGACATTAAGTCCAATATACTATTTTTGAAGGCATAATAGTAGAATAGAGTAGGAGACTTTGTTACACATGTGTTCATATGAACACTCTTGTATTATACCTTTTCAACTACAACTCCTGGATGAACTTTGATGACATATTAACACTTTCTCATTTGACCTTGACATTATAATAAATCACAAAATATATTATTTCTGACGCCTATGAAGCAGACTATTGAAATATTGTGGCAAAAGGGGAAATTGCTCATGATGAGCAATTTCTCTGTTTGCTATAATGTTTTCAATTCTATTCCATGATTAAACTTTCATTATTAGAGGTTTACCACATTTTTGACGAGCTGTTTTAAAAGTCGTCTGCTGCAGATTTGTCATAGGTGGGAAAGCATTGAAAATATGCCTTATTACTTTGATTTTTTTTTCTGACAATCACTGAGTATTTAAACATGGAGGTCTTAAAACCTCATGACAGATTGTGATTGTTTCAAAATGTTCAAAAAAAATATCTGCTACAGAGGCATTAAATGTCATCTGTATCAGGTAAAAGGATGAGCATATCATTAAATCCTTTCCCTGCTGCAGACACATTTTAACACATCTGCAACAGATGCATTGATAACAGTGGCATAAAGAGAAATTGCTCAAAATAAGCAATTTCTACTTTTTCTGAAATAATGAATACTCAACCAAATACTTATACTTCCATTCAGTGGGATTTTCGATATTTTGTCTGGATATTTTCAAAATAGTCTGCTGCAGATTTGTTGTTTGTTGGAAATGGCTAAAGTCAAATACATATTGCAGGTTGGATCCATGCTGTTTATACTCCAAAGGACTCTCTAGTGTTTGGAGGAAACTTTCTTCACAATTTTAACATGGTGAACCAGTTAAGAGTGTCTGGTGTGGAAGACAGAACACATGTAAGTCATACTAAGTATAACTTATTATAACCTTGTTATAACTACTTTGGCCCAGGTTTGATCCAAGGAAGGGGTCAAACAAATACTGTTGATATGGTAGAAGTAGCATCCTTATGATGTCGGTGTTGGGATAAGCGTACATGTAATAGTAGTATTGGTATTTACTTAGGAAATGCAGTGATCAGAGCTCTAGATAAGGGGCGTTTTGCATGTTCTAAAATCCTTATTTGACCCTCTGACCCTATGCTGTGGGTACTCAAAAGAATTGTCTCAGTTAGAAAATTCTTTTGAGTACACACAATATAGGGTTTGCTTAAATAATTAGAGAGAACTTGTGGGAAAAAGAGCTGAATACCAAACCCCTCCTTATCTGGACCTCTGGGTGATATAACTGAAATACTGTTGAAAGCGACAAAAAGCACTATTGAAACAAACTCATTCTCATGCATTTATTCTTGGTAGTACGTATTACAAACTGTTTTCATTAAATGCATGTTTTGCCTTTCCATTATGTTTATAAGAAAAAGAATGTTGATCTTTAGACAAAAGTGTAATTATGATGTTGAAGTAACAGGAGGAATTTCTCCAATATGACCCTCTTTTAGTATTATTACATTGCTTTAACCCATTACGTCATGCAAGCGCTTCCAAGCCTGTCTTTCCACTACGGCACACAAGCGTGTTACAGCGTGGGTATCCAGCACGGCACATTAGCGTGTTACAGCGTGTCTGTTTTTATACGACCATTTTGAAAAAACGGATCGTATTATAGTTTTACCTGGGGCGGGCGGCGTCCAGTATGTTGTCAGCTCAATAACTTTAGAAGCCTTTGTCCAATCATCACCAAATTTGGTAAGAATGTGTATTGGGATAATATCTTGGACAAGTTCGATAACTAGCCATATCGCTCTAGTCAATCAAGAGTTATTGCCCTTTAATTATTTTAGGATGCCGCCGCAATAAAATAACATAAAAGTAAAATCATCAAATACAACACATTTATTTCCAGACAATAAATAATAACAACACACATTATTAACACTATTATTGTGGAGATAATTTGGACGCAAGTGGTATTCAGCCATCATGGAGGACGGCACAGTGATCATTAGACTGTTATGCAGTTGCACGCACCAACTATATGTAACTAATAAGTGCAATCATTATGCTTTTATTCCAGACTGTACATACTGTTATAAAGCTTTTATTTTTAATCCAATCCTTTCCAAATTAAGCTTTTATTTTTTATCCAATCCTTTCCAAATTAAGCTTTTATTTTTAATCCAATCCTTTCCAAATTAAGCTTTTATTTATTAATCCATTCCTTTCCAAAGTAAGCTTTTATTTCTTAATCCCTTCCTTCCAGTCCACAACAGTATGTACTTTAATTAATTCCTTCCTCCATAATTATAAAAGGCCTAAAAGTGGGTTCCGCGAGGGATACGCGACAAGACATCCCCTGCCTGTTCTGGGCATCCCTCTCCCCTATAGATAATTTATCAATGGTGCGTGCCATAGACAAAGCCATGAATTAAACTTAGGATTGTTGGAATCCTGTGAGAAGCCGCCTTGCAAGGTTCCACATCCTTGACATGCCATGCATAATAGCCCCTCACAGTTCCCAGCTCCTCGTCCGTGACACCCGAGGCCCCGTTCCTGACTGATGCAGAGTCCAAGCCTCGAGGTCGACGTTGGAGGTATAAATAACAATGAATTCTGACTATTAGGTATGCTAGATCACTATGCCGCCCACTCACTGGCCGCTAGAATCCCAATACCACAAGCGAAGAATGTTGTTGCCCCCTACAGTAATGGAGGCAATCTAGAAATGCTGTGCTAACAGTTTTAACAAAATGTTTAGGAACACATCCTGTAAAGTGTATGGCATAAACCTATTATACAGCCGCAGGTCTCATAAAACAAAAGTAAGCACTTTGACATGTCCGGATTATCATCTTATATCAAGGTTATCGTTCTGTAAAGTTTATTGGATATCACAATACACAGCCATAAAAGTCTCATAACACAAAGGTTAACACCACACCAAGTCACATCCAGGTTATCCGCTTTGTCCGACAGAAATTCTGAGACCGGTTATCCAGTTACATGGCAATTGGTTTGTTTAAGGACTGTTTATCTCCGATGATCGCATCAAATGAACCTGAAAAATATAAGAAAACTCGCAGCAGAATCAAGAGCCTAAATAATGGGTGGGAGGGTGGGTTTTCCGAAATCTATTTTGTGCATGGTTCCTCGAAGCTGATTGGAAAAAGGCCGAGTGTTCCGAATATTCTCAAATTTTTGAAGCGTCTGAGACTTTGCGTAACGGGTGATTAGACGCTTAATCAAATCCAATAGTGACTGCAAGCGCTTTGTAGTCTAGACTTTATCATAAAAGGCAGATGATTTTACCCGGAAGAAAACGATTCCCAAAACTCCAAAAACCCAATTCAAAAGCATCTCCCAACCAACAAAGTTTTGTCAGCCCCAAAATAAATGAGATTATAGCTAGGGCCATAATCTGTATTATTTTAGGATGCCGCCGCAATAAAATAACATAAAAGTAAAATCATCAAATACAACACATTTATTTCCAGACAATAAATAATAACAACACACATTATTAACACTATTATTGCAAAAGGCTAAAATAAAGTAACTTAAGACATTTTCAGTAAATACAATATTTTCTTTTTATTATACGTAAATGAATATATTCATTATTAAGAATGTATGGCGGTTTGGTCGAGTTCGCTGGCGGAAAACCCCATGGAAAATCTTTACTATGCTAGCTGCAACTAACTCAGTAACAAAAAGTTACTGTAGGATCAAAACTCATGTGGCACCCACCACAAACCTCAGCTCAACCTCAAAAACACCATTGAGGGAGTTAAGCCCATGATCCTACAAACCACACCCCTCCCACAGTACAAACATATGAGAGAGATTAGCAGAGGGCAACTTACCCACCAAACAGTACATACATATTTGGCAGAACAGTTTACCCAAACCAATGTATCGGTTGCAAGCCAGCACAGGTACCAGACTATAAGGTAGCAGAACAAAACAGTGCGTGAAGAGCTGGTCCTCCACGGAATTTTCCGCCAGAGAAATCGACAAGATAATTTCATAACACAGCAGCATGAAATGCCAGTTGTATGAAGGCAATAACACTGCCTATACACTAATCACATAAATATTATTTGAGTTCTAAACAGTCATAAACTTCGGATGCACTTCAGGTCACCAATGTGTCGACTTTTAACCCCAAAACTGTTGACCTCCAAGGTGGCATCCTCAATGACTTTAACATCTGTAAAAATAAAGAAAGAGATGGAGAGTATCTTTGTAAATATTACTAGAAATATTGCTATAAAGGGAGGGTGGGCGGGATTTTTAGCAACGATTTAAATTTTGTTTTACAGCAATGTGCTCTGTAACTGCTTTGTTCACAGAAAAGGCGCGATGAACGGGCGGTTTGCCGTTAGAATAACTAGCGCGTATAAATCACTAGACAATTAGCCGTCAGAAAAACTTGTGCGTGGAGATTACTCTGTTTACATCCGATCCGGATATCGTGGAAATTTTAGGGCAATAAATTGGACTATTTGTTATGAATAGTCCTTATTATTGCAAAAGGCTAAAATAAAGTAACTTAAGACATTTTCAGTAAATACAATATTTTCTTTTTATTATACGTAAATGAATATATTCATTATTAAGAATGTATGGCGGTTTGGTCGAGTTCGCTGGCGGAAAACCCCATGGAAAATCTTTACTATGCTAGCTGCAACTAACTCAGTAACAAAAAGTTACTGTAGGATCAAAACTCATGTGGCACCCACCACAAACCTCAGCTCAACCTCAAAAACACCATTGAGGGAGTTAAGCCCATGATCCTACAAACCACACCCCTCCCACAGTACAAACATATGAGAGAGATTAGCAGAGGGCAACTTACCCACCAAACAGTACATACATATTTGGCAGAACAGTTTACCCAAACCAATGTATCGGTTGCAAGCCAGCACAGGTACCAGACTATAAGGTAGCAGAACAAAACAGTGCGTGAAGAGCTGGTCCTCCACGGAATTTTCCGCCACACGAACACGTTCGCCCCAAAATTCCGTATTAAAACTTCTCAAAAATGTCCTTAAATCCGAGCAACATGATATCGTAGCCAATGTCTGACAAGTGAATTCCATCGCGGAAATAAAGACCTGCTGTTTCTGTTTCAATATCCTCATGTTTGATGTACTGGCCACCATTATGAGTCATAAAGCGACGGAGGCAATTGTTTAAATGTTTCCTTTTCCTTTCAATTTTATAATCTGGAAATTGTGGTGCCCCCCAATTTATCCTTGGTAATAACTCCGAAAATATAAATTGTGTCATGGGAAGTTTTTCCATCCAAGAGCGAATATCTTCTCTCATAGAGTGTTCCAGAGCACAACCTTTTATAGAGGTTAAATCGTTCGAACCTAGATGCAAAAATAAAAACTTTGGAGGTTTATTATGCAGGCATGTATACTGCATTGTAGAGTTAAATTGATACCAATGCATTCCCCTCTTGCCTATCCACTTGATCTTTTTAACAACTCTGTAGCCGAGATTGTCTGCTAAGCCTCGAAATTGTGACCGTTTCTCCAACCAGTGAATGTAGGAATCGCCAATAACCCATATGTCTGAAATAACACTTTAAAGAGCCATAAGCAAATGCTCCCATGTGTTAAATGTTAATTTCCAAAACATGACAATTTATAAAATTAAAGACGAATATAACGTAAAAAGGAATTGGAGGACCATCTACCTAATTTCTTTATTGTGTCATGGGATGTGCCCCGTTTAGCAAGCCAGGTTGCCGCGCCTATTCGAAAAGAGTGCGTTTTATAATGGGTGGTATCCATATGTAAAGCATGAAGAGTTTTTGTGAGGACAGCGCTAAATTGATACCTTGTCAGTGGAGACCCATCCACATGACAAAATAAATGTCCGGAGATAGATGGTCTAACATTTAAATATTGGGACATGGCCTTAACTGGGCAAACCACTGATTTTATTGGGTGAATCTTAACCATTTCTGCCATGCCAGCTTGATTTGTTTTTGATTTCTTCAATTGGATGCGCATGACTTTTGCAGGGCTCTGACCAAAGTAAATGTCAGACATTTGTAGCTGTCGGTCAGGTTCGATGGCAGATGTCCATACAATTTCACTAACCCTAAAGAGCCCAAAAAATGCTAATGTGTATGCTGCCCTAAACATGTGGGCCTCGAAATCAGAGAAACAAACATTCGACAGCTCATGCCATATCTTCACTAAAGTACCATATAAAATTGGCAAACGGTGGTCAGTGGATGGGTTGGAACGACGATAGCCTTCTAAAAGCTTCTGACAACGATATTGGGTGGTTTGATTTGGCAAGTTATTCACTTTATGTGCATAACTAATCGCTGAAAGATAGGTTGATGCAGACTTTGGGGAATACCTTTGTTCATACAAAAAGGCAACAAAGTATTCTATATGGGTCAGTGGAACTGGCCAAGAATTATGTAGGCTATGCTGAGACCTAAATTTTTTGAATAATTTCAATGCATTTCTATACACAAGCTGGGTATTATTGGAGAGACTGGCCCTTATTAATTTAGCAGCTCCTCTTCGAAGATGTTCCAAAGATTTCGGGGGACAGCCTTTGGCTCCTGTTCGGCTTGTGGAGCCAGACGACGAAATCTGTCCAACTGTAAACGAGACAAACTATCTGTAACACAATTCATTTTACCTGGTAAATATTCTGCTTTGAATACAATATTCAATCTAAGGCAGTGTAGTGTAAATGCTCTGACTAAAACCATGACCCTGTCTGACTTGGAAGTCTGTCTATTTACAATATTGACCACAGCTTGATTATCACATCGGAAAAGGACCTTTTTGTTCCTCAAATCGGTGCCCCAAATATGAATAGCCACAAGTAAGGGAAAAAACTCCAATATAGTTATGTCTTTGGTGAGACCAGATTCATGCCAATGTATTGGCCATATCCCTATAGACCATTGGTTACCAAAAATAGCACCAAAACCGTGACCCGCTGCTGCAGAGCTATCTGTGTATAAACAAACATCACTATTAAATGTCCAAAATGCCTCGTTAAACATGGAAATTCCATTAAAGGACTTCAGGAATGTCAGCCACATCAGAAGATCTTGCCGCATGCCGGTTTTGATCCTAATGTGATGAAATGATTTTGATACCCCGCATGTGGAGTCAATCAACCTTCTACAAAAAGGCCTTCCAGGCCTGATTGCTCGACAAATAAAATTTAGGGATCCTATCAAAGATTGCATTTCTTTCAGTGTAACTGAATTTTTATGGGCCAAAACATCTTCTATGTATTGCATGAGCTGATAAATCTTTTCGTCTGGAATACGAACTTGCATAAGGATAGAATCTAACTCAAGACCCAAAAATACCAACATTGTTGATGGCCAAACTGTCTTTTCCTCTGCAACGGGTACTCCGAGGCTCTGACAACATTAAAAAAAGGAAACCATTAACTTCCAGCAATCCTCAGAGTTTGCATTCCCCCCGAAAATAAAGTCATCTAGGTAATGATCGAGCTCACCTTCATGACAGTTCTTGCGTACGATCCACTGTAAGCTTGTTGCAAATTTTTCAAAAATAGCACAAGAAATGCTGGCTCCAAAAGGTAGCATTTTGTCAAACAAATAAAGACCATTATGTGTAAAACCCAACAGAGGGAAGTCTTTTGGTGACAGGGGGATTAATCGAAATGCAGACCGTATATCGGCTTTACCTAGCAATGCGCCCTGACCTAATTTATGAATCATCTTCACTGCATCATCAAATTTAGTATACTGTACTGAGCAAAGATTGGGGTCAATATGATCATTCACAGATTCCCCAGGTGGGTACGAGAGATGGTGGATTAATCTAAATTCACCTGGCTCCTTTTTTGGAACTAAACCAATTGGTGAAACTTTAAAATTGTCGAAAGGGGCTACCGAAAACGGACCAGCCACCCTGCCGGCTGCCATTTCTTTTCTAATTTTCTTCAAAACCACATCAGGATTTTGCAGGGCAGATTTCAAGTTATGGCATGACTGTGACTGACGAGGACCTTCATAACATAAGGAAAACCCACTTTTAAAGCCATCAACCAGATAACATGTTAATTTGGCATCATAACCATTCAGTTTGTTTTGTAGAACAGAAAGCTTTATTGGTGTATAGCCAAGCCCAGAGTCGACAATATGTTTCTTACTCAAGTTATTGTTTACGAAAGGGCAGCATTCTTTGATTATTACACTTACTCTGATTGTGATCGCCTTTGCAAATTAAGCACTTGTGTGCATATTTACAGTTGGCAAATCTGCATCCTCTTGGCGAGTTAAAATCATAGCAAACATTTTTTGGCCGGCCCAATGTATTTTGAGATGATACAGTGGTGTTTTTCACAGCCATAACTGAAGGTTGTGACATGCAAGCCACAGTTTTCAACCAGAGATCAGAATGGATTTTTCCCCAGGGCATCGGTGCTACAGCCTGGCGCATCCGAAAATTCTCATCATAGGTCTTCCAACCTGATGATGCACCACCTCTGCCCTCGGCCTCCCTGATCGTGGCTATGTACTGTAGCAATTCACCAGCCTTGCTCGGAAATTTCTTAATATAAATATACATAAAAATCAGGAAGGCATCAGTCCATTCCTTAATACTATATATCTGCCTAGTGGTTTTCGGCATCACTTCGATTTGACCCGACTCATTGATCGTCAAGTTCGATCCCCGACCCGATGATGGCTCCTTACGAAGCAGCTGTGCCAAATGGATGAACTCTCCCTTCCATATTTTGGCACACATCTCCCCTGAAACATGCAACGCTATGTCATCATCAGCGCACCTAACCACTGACGGCGCAACAAAAAAATCAGAATTGACAGTTATAGCATCATCCGCATTCAATAGCTGCTGGAATACGTTACCCGCTTCAGCCTCGTCAGTGCTCAGCTGAACTAATTCATCCGTAACCGTCGCTGGCCGATCGTAAGGCTTAACTGCCTGTCCAGTTTTTTGCTGTGGCCTACCTCTTTTGCGTGGAGGCATCGTGTTTTATTTTTAGCAACGATTTAAATTTTGTTTTACAGCAATGTGCTCTGTAACCGCTTTGTTCACAGAAAAGGCGCGATGAACGGGCGGTTTGCCGTTAGAATAACTAGCGCGTATAAATCACTAGACAATTAGCCGTCAGAAAAACTTGTGCGTGGAGATTACTCTGTTTACATCCGATCCGGATATCGTGGAAATTTTAGGGCAATAAATTGGACTATTTGTTATGAATAGTCCTTATTATTGTGGAGATAATTTGGACGCAAGTGGTATTCAGCCATCATGGAGGACGGCACAGTGATCATTAGACTGTTATGCAGTTGCACGCACCAACTATATGTAACTAATAAGTGCAATCATTATGCTTTTATTCCAGACTGTACATACTGTTATAAAGCTTTTATTTTTAATCCAATCCTTTCCAAATTAAGCTTTTATTTTTTATCCAATCCTTTCCAAATTAAGCTTTTATTTTTAATCCAATCCTTTCCAAATTAAGCTTTTATTTATTAATCCATTCCTTTCCAAAGTAAGTTTTTATTTCTTAATCCCTTCCTTCCAGTCCACAACAGTATGTACTTTAATTAATTCCTTCCTCCATAATTATAAAAGGCCTAAAAGTGGGTTCCGCGAGGGATACGCGACAAGACATCCCCTGCCTGTTCTGGGCATCCCTCTCCCCTATAGATAATTTATCAATGGTGCGTGCCATAGACAAAGCCATGAATTAAACTTAGGATTGTTGGAATCCTGTGAGAAGCCGCCTTGCAAGTGCACAGCCATAAAAACGATATTCAACCTCAAAGTCAAACATGCCGTCTATATAAGGAAATCTGGAAATTGCTTAAACGGTTATGTCCTCAGTGAGGTCCTGTTACATCAAGGCATGTGGGCCAATGTGCATGTGGACTGAAAGCCCTCATTTATAATACAACCCAGTATCTTTTGGGTCGTCTTCCATACCCGATTCTGCCTAAAGATCAAAATGAGGCTTTCAAACCTTAGATTCAATTGATCAATCTGCGGCAGAAAGGAATGCAAGATAGCCTAGCAATCAAAGTTAAAAGATCCAATTATAATGAACTGCATTTACTTAAAAGTACATTTGTTGCTGAAAGTGTATACTTAAATTTCACTTATTATCTGCTGGAATAGCTTCTTAAAAGTACTTTTTTTGATGAAAGTATATCCCCAGGTTTCAAACCAATTTATCCAATTATCCAAGATACCAATCAAGAACGACATTTTCTTAAAAGTACATTTTTTGAAAGTATATACTCAAGCAGTTAAGTAATCCTAGCAAACCCATTTTGTGACAGAAAACAGACATCATGGAAGCAGGATGCCCAGTTCCCTTTTCCCAAAAACAATAAATCATCTAGGTAAAGTATTAGGATTGTGTACCATAACGACAGCTTCATCAAAGCTTATGATTTGAACCGAGCAAAGAATAGGATACTGTATATAAAGTAATTCTGTGAATAACCTGTGTATCGGCCTAAATTCAATGGCTTTTCTTCGGGGAAGAGAGCTAGCGGATATACCCTGCTTTTGGCAGTAGACGATTTTTAAATGGGCCCGAAACACTACCAGCCGTAACTATACTGCATTTGGCATACCACATGTTTCCCTAGCTGAATGTGCTTACAGTAATCGTGATCCAGAATAATACAAAGGAAAACTATGAGCACAGTTATTAAGTGAAGTTGCGGCTACCAACAAGATTAATTTTCAAAATATCGAAGTTCATTGGGTTCCTTGACGGTGAAACATTGCACGGTCCAGGTATATGGGCAGAAATGTCATCCGACTCAAATCGCGATTTCTTCCCATCATTAAATATTTCAATACGAGACGTCTAGGCGTTTTGGTAATAAATTTGTTCTTGAAATACACCAGACTGACATAGGATCGCCTAAAATGACAGAATACTCACCGCATCCTGCCTGTGACGTGACAATGATGCGAGACAAACCGACTCCATCAATTCTATCGATCACAACAACTCCCATTTTTTCTCCTGTCCCCTTCCACACGGATTATTCGTCTGTTCTTCTTTATTATCGCCGATGATTTTGGATATTAAATCATTTTTCCGAAATCTATTTTGTGCATGGTTCCTCGAAGCTGATTGGAAAAAGGCCGAGTGTTCCGAATATTCTCAAATTTTTGAAGCGTCCGAGACTTTGCGTAACGGGTGATTAGAAGCTTAATCAAATCCAATAGTGACTGCAAGCGCTTTGTAGTCTAGACTTTATCATAAAAGGCAGATGATTTTACCCGGAAGAAAACGATTCCCAAAACTCCAAAAACCCAATTCAAAAGCATCTCCCAACCAACAAAGTTTTGTCAGCCCCAAAATAAATGAGATTATAGCTAGGGCCATAATCTGTATTATAGAAATTACCCAAAATTGGTCTTGTCAGCTCAATAACTTAAGAAGCCTTTGTCCAATCATCACCAAATTTAGTCAGAATGTGTATTGGCATAATATCTCGGACAAGTTTGATAATTAGCCATATCGCTTTAGTCAATCAAGAGTTATTGCCCTTTAATTATAGAAATTACCCAAAATTGGTCTTGTCAGCTCAATAACTTAAGAAGCCTTTGTCCAATCATCACCAAATTTAGTCAGAATGTGTATTGGCATAATATCTCGGAGAGGTTTGATAACTAACCATATCGCTTTAGTCAATCAAGAGATATTGCCCTTTTATAAAAGAAATTACCTAAAATTGGGATTGTCAGCTCAATAACTTTACAAGCCTTTGTCCAATCATCACCAAATTTAGTCAGAATGTGTATTGGCATAATATCTCGGACAAGTTTGATAATTAGCCATATCGCTTTAGTCAATCAAGAGTTATTGCCCTTTAATTATAGAAATTACCCAAAATTGGTCTTGTCAGCTCAATAACTTAAGAAGCCTTTGTCCAATCATCACCAAATTTAGTCAGAATGTGTATTGGCATAATATCTCGGACAAGTTCGATAACTAGCCATAATGCTTTAGTCAATCGAGAGTTATCGCCCTTTAATTATAGAAATTACCTAAAATTGGTCTTGTCAGCTCAATAACTTTAGAAGCCTTTGTCCAATCATCACCAAATTAAGTCAGAATATGTATTGGCATAATATCTTGGACAAGTTTGATAACTTACCACGTTATCTTAGTCACTACACACTTATGTCCCTCGAAATGGCCAAAACTGTACTAACAGTGTCTGCTCTCTAAATTTGCCTGATATAGAACCAATTATCACTATAATTAATTGGTCTCAAAAAACCAGGACGGGCGTATTTTGTGACATTTGGCGCTCTTGTTGTCAATATGTTTTCAATTTCGTCTGCCGCAGATGCGAAAAACGACTCTTCAGGCGGAAATGGATTAAATATGTTTTGAAGTTTACTTGTTCATTTCATCGTAAGTATTTTTAACCAAATATGAGGCAATTCAAATACATCTTTTAATGTTAATCATAGGAATCTGCTGTGGTCGAGTGGTTGGCGTCGGGGATTTCGAAAAAGGGTGTCCCGGGTTCGATCCCCAGTGCCGGCACTACAGTCATGGTGGAGTGCCCTTGGGCAAGGCACATTTTCTAGCCTAGTACTGGTTTGTTTACCCAGGGATCATGAATAAGTGAACTGTCGCTGTGATATAACTGAAATAATGTTGAAAGCGGCGTAAAACCCTAATAAATAAATAAATAAATAAATAATGTTAATCATAGCTTTGTCCTATCTTTAAATAGATATTGGTTTGTATGACCATTATGACTTGTTGTTTTAGCATGGATTTTATTTAAATATCAACGTAAGAGCAAAATAAGACTTTCAGAAAAGAAAAAAAAAATGTCTTTTTAATTTACTTTAGAAACTAAACTAATTTAGATAGGTAAAAAATGAAAAACACCGCTATATAGTATATTTTATCTGCAGCATTTCATAACCTTACATTAAACCAGTCCAATGCATAGAAATTAATCATATTTTAGGATTTATTACACAGGTGTCAAAATTGTAAAATTTCCCAAAAACTCTTGTGCGCTCAGTGTAGTCAAACTGATAAGCCAGTATACACTACAGGGTGCTTATTAGGCCATTGTTCTGTGAAGTAATGGCTTAAACTTTTTTCACAAACAACATATATCTGCACTTTTAAAACATATTGTCAAAAACTGGAATAATTACCATAAATGTGAGTTTAATTATTAAAAAGAGTTAAAAACATTGTGGCAAAAGAAGAAATTGCTTATTCTGATTAATTTCTCCTTTTGCTGCAATGTTTCTAAAAGGTGTTGGTTATTGAATAGAGTTGAAAAATTTCTATGAGAATTTCTGTGAGCAATTGCTCTTGACACCGTGTTTTAACCCATTATGTCACGCAAGCGCTTCGGAGCGTGTCTTTCCACTACGGCACACTAGCGTGTTACAGCGTGGGTATACAGCATGGCACATTAGCGTGTTACAGCGTGTCTGTTTTTGTATCTAATATAATCCTTTTTAGATTCTAAAATTTATTTTAAAAAATAGCCCATTCGATGCATTGATATCTTACCTTTATTAATCCGGTGAAGATTTGGTATGTTTCCTGTTAAAGAATATCCTTAAAATGCACTTCAATTTACATACCCAAACCTCTATTATGATTTGAGCCGCTATATATTGCTGTTTTGAAATTTGAATACGCGCCCTCTATAAAATCAAGTCCTTTCGACGTATATCAATCATGTTAGCTTTTTTAATTAAACTAATATAATTCTCCAATGAAAAACTATCGTGTTAACTTTATATTCAATCAAATTGTTCATAAATCATGCGTGATCTCAGTGAAATATGACCATGCACCCAATCAACTGCGGTCAACCACATGCTACCACACTACACAGCGTGACCTCCTGTGACATATGACGTAGAAGGTCATTTCCACTTTGAAACAAAGGAAAAATATGGTGGCTTACAGAGAGCTATTGCACAATTTCCTATTTGTCAATATGTTTTCAATTTCGTCTGCCACAGATGCGTATTCAGGCGGAAATAGATTAAATATTTTAATTAGTTTACTTGTTCATTTCATATTTCATCGTAAGTATTTTTAACCAAATATGAGGCAATTCAAATAAATCTTTTAATGTTAATCATAGCTTTGTTCTATCTTTAAATAGATATTGGTTTGTATGACCATTATGACTTGTTGTTTAAACATGGATTTTATTTAAATATCAACGTAACTGCAAAAAATGACTTTGAGAAAAAAAAAAATATGTCTTTTTAATTTACTGTAGAAACTAAACTAATTTAGATAGGTAAAAATGAAAAACACCGCTACATAGTAAATTTTATCTGCAGCATTTCATAATCTTACATTAAACCAGTCCAATGCATAGAATTTAACCATATTTTAGGATTTATTACACAGGTGTCAAAATTGTAAAATTTCCCAAAAACTCTTGTGCGCTCAAGTGCAGTAAAACTAACAAGCCAGTATACACTACAGGGTGCTTATTAGGCCATTGTTCTGTGAAGTAATGGGTTAAAAAATGTCTTGATTTTTGGAAATGGGTTAAATTTCTGTTCTATGAGATGGAGTATGTAAGAAAATAAATATGTTTTCATTTTACAGGTGCCAATGAAATTCCGATACCCATTCTATGCAGAGATCAACTGGTATGTGTTAGAGCGTTATGTACATTCATTAACAGGAATTACCTACCTTGAAAAACCAGAGTTGAATGAAGACCTAGAGGTTGTGAATACAAAGGTGAGTATAATTATTGACTTTGAAATCAATCAAAATATAAAAACAGGCTTCTTGTTTCATCAACCGCCTTGATGGTGTAGTGGAAGAGTGTCCGCCTTGGGTGCGGGTGGGTTCGATGTCCGACCGGGTCATAACAACGACATTAAAAAATGGAAGTAATGGCTGCCCTCCTTGGCACTCAGGGTTGCAGGGTTAGCATTACGACTAACTGGCTGGTGTCGGGATAAATGGACCAGTAACTTACCCATGAAATGCTGTGAAAAATTCTTGAAAGCAGCGTAAAACACCAAATAATTATTTCATCGAAGGGCAGATAATACTATGTGAGTCTGGACATGTGCATATGTTTTATTATAGCCCTCCTGTCTGTCTGTGTTTTGGAGGCCGTATATCTGAATTCTTAGGAGAATCTGGAGTTGGTTTTATGAGTAGTCTAGAGGTATTTCCATAGCAGACAAATTTGAAATATCATTTCAAGTAAACAGTTAAAATATTGGAGATTAAAGATTAATGTAAAAGACTATTGAAATACAATCCTTTGTAATGAATTTGATTTTACAACATTTAACTTTACTAACAATCACAATGATTTTCTCAACACATTATAGAGTTTGTTTCTGAGGATCTGGTTTTGTTCTTGTTTTTAGACGGAAAAAGATTCAAGCTTAGAAAGTCTAGAAGATAAGCTGAATAAGAGAGTCTCGGTAGCATTAACTCGAATTGATGATTCACCGAGACGAAAGTCCACCAGCGACGATGACAGCACAGCCTCCGGACCTGCCAGATCACCTGGACAAGCTTTTCCACAACCTAGATCAGGTAGAAAGTCTTCTACAGAGAGCGTCAACTCGACTGATGGAGTTAAATTGGAAAAGGTTGACAAATCGAAGTTTCCATATCGAAGTCCGGTGAAGAAGAAAACAAAGTATGTTCACTTGACAAAATGGGAGCTGGAAGGGTTACGAGAGATTGTAGGTTGGGTGGAGAATCTGCCCTCCAATAAGAGAGGCGTTCCAAAGGACCTGATTGATCCTGAAGCGGTATTATTGGAAGTTAAGGTGAGTGAGTTACAAATATTAATAACCCTTTTCCACATACAACAAATCTGCAGCAATCAACTTTGAAAACATTTATGTTAACCCTTACCCTCATACGACAATTCTGCAGAAGACGACTTTGAACATATTTTGTAAAAAAATAGAAAATCTTTATAATTGAATGGATAACCTATGACTAAAAGTGAAAAACATTGTGGCAAAAGGAGAAATTGCTTGTTTTGAGCAATTTCTTCTATTGTCACTATGTTTTCAAAAAGCCTTCTGCTGCAAAGACGTCAGAAAGCAACTATATGAGGTAAAGGGTTAATGAATGCACATATTGATCAATTTCTTTAATGCTTCATTGTTTTTGAAGTTATTGAGGAGAGTAGAAAAACTTCTCCTTTTCCCATAATGTTTTTAAAAATATTTTGCTGCAGATGCTTTACAATGCGTCTGCATCTAGAAAAGGTAAATTCATATTACAGTTACAAACAATAACATACAAAGAACAAATGTTTGATTTAACAAGGAGCAAAAAAAAAAAAAAAAAAAAAATCTTTTCTTTCCCTTTTCCTCATATAGATGCTTTCTGCCGTCTCTGCAGCAGACAGCTTTTTGAAAACATAGTGACAAAAGAAGAGATTGCTCAAAACGAGCAATTTCTCCTTTTGCCACAATGTTTTCCACTTTTGGTCATAGGTTATCCATTCAATTAAAGAGATTTTCTATTTTTTGACAAAATATGTTCAAAGTCGACTGCTGCAGAATTGTCGTATGAGGGAAAGGGTTAAAACAAGTCCTTTTAACTAGTATCTTTCAGCTTCCACTAACTGGGCTAAATACAGAGCTCTAGATAAGGGTTTTTTGCTCGGTCTAAAATCCTTATTTGACCTTATAACCCTATGTTGTGGGTACTCAAAAGAATCGTCTCATTGAGATGCTTCTTTGGAGTACCCACATCATAGGGTTTGGTTGGATGATAAGAGAGATATTGTGGAGAAAAGAGCTGTATACGCCTCCTTATCCTGACCTCTGTAAATATTCACAAAGCCATATGCCTCGGAAGAATATTATGCTGAGTACTGGTGGATAAAGCCAGGGATACACATGATTAGGTGAAATGGATGTCGTAATATAACCGAAAAACTTTTGATAATGGCATTATGCCCATCAATCATTCAATAAACCATTACACATTATTATTATCATTTTACCGGTTTTTTCCACCACATAACCATTAAAAATTAACACACAGCAAATCTGCAGCAGAATACCTTCGAAATATCTTTGAAAAAATGTGAAAAATCTTAAAAAATAATGGTATAACGATTGAATAAAGTTAAAAACACTGTGGCAAAAGGAGAAATTCCTTGTTTTGAGTGATTTCTCCTTTTGTAACTATTTTTTTCAGCGTATAATTAAAGAACACATCAATGACATTTACACTCATCAATTAATCAATCAAGCATTAAACATTAATAATTAACATTTTACAATTTTTTCAGCGTATAATCCAAGAACACATCAATGACAATCCTGAATTAGCAATTACAGGGGAGCCAGTATTAGAATGGACAAAGGCAACAAAGGTAGTAGATCAATTTGTTAAAAAGAGCCTGGATTACCCTTTCCCATATGCAACAAAAAATCTATAGGTGTCATCTACTTGTCATGACCAACCTCCCTGCCTAATTTGAGGACTTAAGGCCAATAATTCTGCAGTTATCAATCAAACAATCTTACTGTGTTCAAAGTCGATGTGACCTTGACCTTTGACTGGATGACCTCAAAATCAATAGGGGTCATCTACTTGTCACGCCCAACCACTCTGCCAATTTTGAGTACTGAAGGTCATAGCATTAACCAGTTATCAATCAGACTAGCTTTGGACTACTGTGGGACCGACAGACTGCCATGTGCAATGTACACCCTCTTTTTACATAAGTGTGGCACAAGTAGGAAGTGCTCAGTATGAGCAATATTCTCTTTTGTCACAATGTTTTCAAAAGTCTTCTTATGCAGATGTGTCAAAAATGCACCATGCGTCTGCATGTGGGAAAGGGTCAAATAATTAAAATGACTAGGTACCTGAAACCTTGACTTAATTTTTCTTGACAAATATCCTAACACCTTTAAAGCTATTTAATTTACTGTCATTACAGATTGCAATCTATGTTTTTTCCAGAAACTAATCAAGCTCAAGCAAAAAGCAAAGACCGCAAAGCTAATGGGTGCAATGAGTGCAACCAAGGTAAAAGGAGCTGGTAAAAATACATCAGGAAGTCGACATCGACGTGTACGGTGTAAGAAATGCGAGCCTTGTACGAGAGACGACTGTATGGAATGTAATTTCTGTAAGGATATGAAAAAATACGGTGGGCCTGGTCGGGCCAAACAGTCGTGTATCAGTCGACAGTGTCTCGCGGTAAGTAGTCAATGAAAATATATTAAATTTAACTTTTATATTAAGTAATGTGAAACACATTGCCATTAATTGATCTATAGAGGAATGATTTCTGAAGCTATTAATGTATTGTCTTAAAACTGATGAAGGAAGAGTTTTAACCTTTTTCTACATACAGCAAATTTGCAGCAGACAACTTTGAAAACATTTGGACAAAAATATGGAAATTGTCTATAAATGAAGGTAAAACTACTGAAAAAAATTGAAACCTTTGTGGCAAAAGAAGAAATTGCTCATTATGAGCAATTTCTCCTTTTACCGCAATGTTTTCAAAAGTCGCCTGCAGTAGAGGTTTCAGAAAGCGGTTATATGTGGGAAAAGGTTAATAGTCATCTGCTTTGAAAGCATCTGTAGAGAAATTTACATTTTATAACACCTTTTGGCCTCGATATTTATAAAGCAGATGACTGATAATATTATCATACCAAGTAAAGAATACTATTTTTTATCTTCCAGCCAATGTTACCAAACACTGTGTCCTGTACAATTTGTAACCTGGACAAGCCACTGACGGACAAACAATCAGACAAACAATCAGACACAGACAACGAGGAAGCTCGATCCCTGATGGAGTGTGGATTGTGTTGGGATTGTGTCCACCCTGTCTGTATGAGTAAGAAATATGAGAATCTCAACAACGAGGGGGTCATCAACGAAGATCTTCCAAATAGTTGGAAATGTGCCAAATGTTGTTTTGATGGCAAGGAAGGGCAGCTGAAGGTTGGTTCATGACAGCATGGTTGATTATATTATTAACAATTTTTGTGTCATATCTGTATGTCCATCCATTTGTTGTTTGCCTCTGTGGTGTAGTGGTAGAGCGTCCACCTCGGTTGCAGGAGGTCACAGGTTCAATCCCTGGCTTGGTCATACCAAAGACTGTAAAAATGATAGTGATGGCTGCCCTCATTGGTGCTCAGGGTTTCAGATTAGCATCACAACTGACTGGCAGGTGTCAGGATAAATAGACTAGTAGTATTTGTAACTTACCCAGAAAAAATCATGAGATAACTAAGAATTGTTGAAAGTGGGGTAAACCACCAATCAATCACCCATCCATTTGTCAGTCATACCTTCATTTACTGACATAATGGAAGGGGGATTCAATAGTTTACCGTTTGTTTAGAGCAGATGCCTTGAAATTAATCGGCATTAAAAGAACCAGTAACAGTACATTATACTTTTTGAGATATTTCTCAAAACAAACAAATCTAAAAATAGCATAACAAGTAAACCGTTATTACATATGAATTAAAGCTTTAATCTTGTCCCACCCTTTCTAGACTCGAGTATTTAAAGGAGGCTGGCGACCTAATCCTACTGGTACCCCACCTCCGTTATCTGATATAGATGGGAACCAGTCACCTAAATCTCCAGGTCAGAGTATTTTCACAGAAGGCAAGAGGGTTACTGTCAATCAAGCCTCGGATATCAAACCACCACTCATTGCAAGTAGTTTATGAGATTTATTTTATCCTCGACCACTTTCAACAAAATCTGCAGCAGAGGACTTTGAAAACATCTAGTAAAAACTAGTAAAAACTATGGAAACTCTGTACAAATGAAAGAACTGTTATTGAATGAAGTTGAAAACATTGTGGCAAAAGGAGAAACTGCTCATAGTAAGCAATTTCTCCTTTTGCCACAATGTTTTCAAAAGTCGTCTGCTGCAGAGGCATTAGAAAGTGACTTTATGTGGATTAATAAGTTATAATCATTAGGTTACAAATTTGAAGCTATTAATAACCTTAACCCATTCCCACATATAGATGCTTTCTGATCTCCATGCAGGAGATGACTTTTGAAAACATTGTGGCAAAAGGAGAAATTGCTCAAAACAAGCAATTCCTCCATTTGCCACAACATTTTCAACTCTTTTCAATTATTAAACTTTCATCTATAGAGATGTCCCATGTTGTTGGAATAAATGTTTTCAAAGTCGTCTGCTGCGGATTTGTTGTATGTGGGAAAGGGTTAATATGCCTTTAGAGCAAACTTAAAAATCTTCTTCATTTAACTCTTTCCCTCATATAGACGCTTTCGGACGCCTCACAGCTTTTTGAAAACATAGTGACAAAAGAAGAAATTGCACAAAACGTGCAATTTCTCCTTTTGCCACAATGTTTTCCACTTTTAGTCATAGGTTACCAATTCAATTATGGAGATTTTCTGTTTTTTGACAAAATACGTTCAAAGTCAACTGCTGCAGAAATTGTCGTATGAGGGAAAGGGTTTTAAAAGATTGGTCATGTTTCAAATAAGTTATCCTTGGTTGTTCTTAAAGCATTTTTTGGAGAAGTGCAAGAGTCCCATATTAAAATATAATGTATGTTAGTATATATACTGCATTAGCTCCACAAACTGAATAGTATAGTTCTAGATTCGACAGATGGATCCCCAATCTGACATTGAACCCTTTCCCACATACAACAAATCTGCAGCAGACGACGACTTTGAAAAAATCTTTGCAAAAAAGTGAACAATCTCCATATATGGTAGTTTAAATATATAAAAGTGTTGAAAACATTGTGGCAAAAGGAGGAATTTCTCATTTTGAGTAATATGTCCTTTTGTCACACTGTATTCAAAAGTCGTCGGCAGCAGAGGCCTCTAAATGCGTCTATATGTGATATAGGGTTAATGTTAATCAGAAAGCTTTTACATTTAAATCAGAGCTGTCTGCTTCAGAAACTTGTTATATTTTGAAATTTGACTCTTTTAGGGAAATATGTATGTACATTTCCTATGTATAAATATGTGTGTACATTTCCTATGTAAATATGTTGTATATTTCCTACAGAGAAGGGAAATACTGTCTGTACTAGGCAAATAGCGTTTAAATATGTTGTACATTTCCTAAAGACAAAGGGAAATGCTGTCAGTATCTGGAAAGGCGGTTTAAATATGTTGTACATTTCCTTTAGACAAAGGGAAATACTCTTTGTATAAGGGAAGAGGTTTAAATATGTTGTGTACATTTTTTACAGCCAAAGGAAAATTCTGTCTGTATTAGGGAAGAGGTTGAAATATGTTTTGTTCATTTCCTACAGTCAAAGGGAAATGCTGTCTGCATTAGGGAAGACATTTAAATATGTTTTGTTCATTTCCTACATTCAAAAGGAAATGTTGTCTGGACAAGGGAAGAGGTTTGAGTAGGTTGTTAATTTTCTAAACAGACAAAGAGAAATATTGTCAGTATTAGGGAAGAGGTTTGAATATGTTCTACATTTCCTGCAGAAAAAGTTTAAACATGTTGTAAGTTTCCTAACAGACAAAGGGAAATGCTGTCTGTATTAGGAAAGAGGTTTAAATATGTTTTACATTTCCTAGTGAAATACTGTCTGAATTAGGGAAATAGGATTTAAATATGTTGTACATTTCCTACAGATAAAGGCATCAGTGAGTCCACGGAACACCCCGTCACCGCCTGTAGAGATCAAAATGGAGGAAGATGTAAAGGTAGGGGTTATTTGTTATTTTAATCTATTATCTTGAAACAGTTGAAATTATGTTTTACGGCACTTTTAACAGTATTTCACTTATATTACGGCGTTTCCCTAGTTAATTGTCAGTTCTACAGGTATTATAACCAGACACAGGGGCATCAGTCCTGATACTATCTTTGCAACTATGAGCAACACTTTAACCCTTTCCCACATACAGACACTTTCAGACACCTCTGCAGCAGATGACTTTTGAAAACACTGTGGCATAGATGAAATTGCTCATGATGAGCAATTTCACCATTTGCCACAATGTTTTCAATTCTATTTAATAATTAAACTGTCATTAACTCTTTCCCACATACAACATTTCTGCAGCAGACGACACAATCCATCAGGCTGTCTGGGAGTGTCGAAATCCCATTACATAAATATCATATGACACTACTAGTTTCGTTTCCAGCCTTACACTCAAGTCTTTGTTACTACACGGAAACAAAACCATGAAAATGACGTCATTTCAGCGGTTTGACGTCATAGCATTAGTCACTTTGGCGCCCAAACTGGCAAATTTTATGGTAAAAAATAAGTGCATTTTTTCGAAATACGGCCCATGAATCACTTTATGTGATAAATAGGATATCTCATTTGTGATTATTTATTATTTCTGTTAAAAAACTTGTTAACTAAGCTGTGTATAAAGCACACCAACGCTCAACCAACTCGTTTAATAAAAGTGATAATAAATAAACACTCATGAAATATTCTCTTTGTAAATCATACATAATCTACATGTATATCTTTTGTAACAGACTCCACTGATAAAATCTGATTTACCAACAAACCAGACCAGAAGTGGAAGTGCAAAAAAGTCAACAGGAAAAATTATCGGAAAACGGAAACACTCGCCTATTGCTTCACAATCTTCTAAAAAGGTTTGTTGACCCTTTCATGACATCAAAGGTCCAGATAATGAGGGGTATTGAACTCTTTGTCCCACAATTTCTCTATTATTATTAAAGCAAGACCTTTGTTGTTGGTACTCATAAGAGATGATTCTTTTGAGTACCCACAACATAGGGTTAGAGGGTCAAATAAAGATTTTAGAACATGCATCTAGAGCTCTGATAACATTATTGAGTTCCCTGATCTTCTGTTTTAGGGTTCTTTGTATTTCAAAGCTTCTTGGGGTGGGAAAATTTAATAAGTTGAATTTCAGACTAGAGTTGAAAACGGATTTTTTGCTTGTTTTTCAGCAAATAGTTTCTTTTTCTACATTTTTTTTTTTAACCCTTTCCCTCATACGGCAATTCTGCAGCAGACGACTTTGAACGTATTTTGTCAAAAAATAGAAAATCTCCATAATTGAATGGATAACCTATGACAAAAAGTGGAAAACATTGTGGCAAAAGGAGAAATTGCACGTTTTGTGCAATTTCTTCTTTTGTCACTATGTTTTCAAAAAGCCGTCTGCTGCAGAGGCGTCAGAAAGCGTCTATATGAGGGAAAGGGTTAAACCACTGCTGTAGAGGCATGACATTTTATTTACAATACCAATAGGGAACCAGTTCTTCTCCTCCTTCATAAGATAAATGTGTACCTGATTTGTTGGTCTTAGAAGAAGCCAACTTGGAAACTTTTTGTATTATTATTATACTGAATTTATTGCAAAGAAGTGAGGAATATTTGTGTATCACGAAACGTCTGTTTTACTGCCTCACTCAGCTGCAAAAACATTGAATATGAAAATCTGAATGATGTGATGAACAATTTTAAGACGTTTTAGGACAAAGAAGAATTTGTTGTGTCAAAACAGTTTTCCAAAGACTCTGCTCGGTGCTGCAGAGACGAAAAAAAATTCTGTATAAGGGAAAGATGCATAAATACTAATATTATTTCAAATCATTTCTTTGTCAAAAAAAAATCCAATTAAGAGTTTGAATAAACGGCTTTTCAGTAAATCATAAAATATGCTTGTTTTGCAGGTTCGTCTTGGAAAACAAAATAAGCCTTTGAAATCACCGAAAGGATCGGCTACAAAGTCGCCTAAACCTGTGGCAGACTTAACAAGAAAGAGCAGACGAGAGGTACATAGGCCTCTTAAGTTTTTAGACTTTGTTTAGCTTTTGTTGTTTGTACCATCATAGATGTATTTGTGTAATTTTGATTCCCTACCCCATCCACTGTCTTCATCCCACACACTGAACTGATAAAACATTTTCAAATTTTTCTGAATTGAAAACTTCTGAAGAGAAAGATAGAAACCATCTTAATTCTATTAATTTTTTTTAACATTTTTTAACAGTAAAGAAATCATCTTTAATAAGAAGATAAAAATATGACATTGAAAGCATCTTGGCAAAAATATGGAAAATCTCTTTAAATTAATGGACATGTTGTATTATTATGAATTAAATTTAAAACATTGTGGCAAAACAAGAAATTGCTCATTTTGAGCAATTTCTCCTTTTGCCACAATGTTTTCAAAAGTTGTCTGCGGCAGAGGCAACAGAAAGTGTCTGTATGTGGGAAAGGGTAAAGATTTATTGGTGAAAAGGAGGGTGCAGTGGTCCATCACTTTTGTTAACCCCTTCCCACCAGTAGACGCATTTTGACGCATTTGCAGCAGTCGACTTTTGAAAACATCGTGACAAATAAAGAAATTGCCCAAAATGATAAAATTTTTCCTTTTGCCACAATGTTTTCAAAAGTTTGCTGCAGATTTGATGTATGTGGGAAAGGGTTAAATCTGACCCTGTTAATACTAGATGCTTTACTTCAATTCATAGTGATAGAATTAATATTCTTTCTCATCATGTATAGCCAAAATTATTTAGTTATTACATAGAATCTACTGTATTGTACTAGATAAGATGGTTAGTGGTTTGGGACATGAAGGACGGGGAATCGGTCGGGATTAAAATATTTACAGCTCAATGAGCATTCATGTTTTTGATGACAAAGATAATTTAGTTATCTCAGGGAAGTAATGAAGAAACTTTTAAATTTAACCCTTTTCCTCATATACACGCTTTCTGACGCCTCTGCAGCAGATGGCTTTTTGAAAACAAAGTGACAAAAGAAGAAATTGCACAAAACGTGCAATTTCTACTTTTGCCACAATGTTTTCCACTTTAAGTCATAGGTTATCCATTCAATTATGGAGATTTTACATGTTTTGACAAAATACGTTCAAAGTCGTCTGCTGCAGAATTGCTGTATGAGGGAAAGGGTTAAACTTATATGAGCCACATCCCACAGAACCCCCATGACAATTGGGTCAGGTCAAGCTGCATACTTGAATTTCTTGGATTTTTGTCATAACAATTTCCAAAAATCTTTAAGGACACTGGTATGACTAAATATTGAACAGTGCAGAACCTGATGAGACTGTGTAGAGGTGCAGACTGATCTAGGTCTATGACTGTGTGGTGTGGTCCATTTACTAACTTGCCATTTTAAGCTCACCTGAGCACAAAGTGCTTAAGGTGAGTTATTGTGATCGCTCTTTGTCAAGCATCCATCCTCATCTAAAATTTCTTCAAATTTGTTATATCCATGCAGAATTCTGGTTTCCATGGCAACCAAAATTAAAATCAGATTCCTTGGAACCATGTTGATTGGTCGAAAAACATGGCCACCAGGGGCAGGGGCTGTTTTGCCTTATACGGCTAAAGTGAAAATGTTAAAAATCTTCTTCTCAAAAATTACCTTTCCAATTTCTGAATTATTTTGTAGAAATGTTCCTTGGGAAACTCTCTCAGATTCCTTCAAGCCATGTTTATTAGTCAGAAAACATGGCCGCCAGAGGGCGGGCTGTTTTGCGTTATATGGCTATGGTGAAAACTCTGACTCTAAAAATCTTCTACTCCAAAAGTATCTGGGCAATTTCCAAATAATTTTGTTGAAATGTTCCTTGAGCGACCCTCTACAAGATTACTTCAAAGCATGTTGGTTGGTTGGTAAAATAATCACATTGCATAATTCAGGTGAGCCATCCAGGCCCATTCAGGCCCTCTTGTTTGGTGATTGTGGGTTTCTGGTTGACCCTGTGAGCAGTTACAGCCCAGTCACAGAGCCTTCAGTCTTCTTTCATATAACGTAGTCCCAGATGGACATGTGACAATATATTTAACGTGTAGACCCTTAAGTTTTATGTTTATTGTAACTTTAACCCTTTTCCTCATACAGATGCATTGTGATGCCTTTGCTGCAGACGACTTTTGAAAATATTGTGAAAAAAGGAGAAATTGCTACCATGTTCTCTTCTCAAACATCAATATGTAACAATTTCACCTTCAAATTGTAACTAAAAAAAATAACCCTTTCCCACATACAACAAACCTGCTGCAGAAGACCTTGAAAACATCACAGTAAAATCATTAAAGATCTCTACAAATGAAAGTACACATACAATTATTGAATAGAGTTGAAAACATTGTGTCAAAAGGAAAAATTGCTCATTATGAGCAATTTCTTCTTTTGAGACAATGTTTTAAAGAGCCTTTTCCAGCGATTGCTTCAAAATGTGTCTACAAGTTGGAAAAGGATTACGAAAGGAGTGTGATGAGACAGGAATCAAGCAGGATGGGGGTTTATTATATCCATATAATCCATGTAAAGGTGTTTTATAAAACAAAATGTTAAGGTTGTTTTAAATAGTGCATGGTTTACAAATAAACAAACTTGTTGAGCTGTCTTTTAACCCTTTCCCACATATAGACACTTTCTGATGCCCCTGCAGCAGATGATTTTTGAAAACATTGTAACAAAAGTAGAAATTGCTCAAAACAAGCAATTTTACACAATTTTGTCTAGATGTTTTCAAAGTCGTCTGCTGCAGATTTTTCGTTTGTATGAGGGAATGGGTTGAAGGGATTTATTTTTACATGTTAATTTTCAGGACAACTCTTTCAGAGAAGCAGTTTTGATGCTGTAAATAGATGTTATTTTTAGTGTTCAGTTGATATGTTTATTTTTCCTAATAGACCCGTATAACTGGAAAAGTGACCTTTAGAGGTTTTGAAAATAGCATTTACCTTTAAGATGCATGCTTGTACAGTACGGTTTTAACCCTTTCCCTCATATAGACGCTTTCTTTCTCAAAACGAGCAATTTCTCCTTTTGTCACCATGTTTTCAACTCTATTCAATTAATGTACTTTTATTTAAAGGGAGTTTAATTGCTATGTCATAGGCTGTAGATTTGTTGTATGTGGGGAGGGTTAGGTGGCTCGTATTGAAAAAACTATAATAACTGGGAACCAAGATGATGCAGTGGTAGAATGCCAGCCTCTTATACCAAAATCCTGTGATGAGAAGGTTCTGACCTTTAGCATATTCCCAAAACAAACAGTTTGAGTGCTGTTTAACCATTTTCCTCATACGACAATTCTGCAGCAGACGACTTTGAACATATTTTGTCAAAAAATAGAAAATCTCTTTAATTGAATGGATAATATATGACTTAAAGTGGAAAAACATTGTGGCAAAAGGAGAAATTGCTCGTTTTTTGTCTAGGGTGATTGATATAAGCTGTAGTTTAAACTAAACTTAAAAGAACTTTACTGAATGGGTAAGATACTGATCAGATTGCACAGAGACACAGGCTGATCTGGATCTTTTCTTTTTAATCCTTTCCCTCACATAGACGCCTCTGCAGCAGATGGCTTTTTGAAAACAGTGACAAAAGAAGAAATTGCTCAAAATGAGCTATTTCTCCTTTTGCCACAATGTTTTTTCACTCTTATTCATATAGGCTATCCATTCAATTATAGAGATTTTCTATTTTTGACAAAATATGTTGAAAGTCATCTGCTACAGAATTGTTGTATGAGGAAAGGGTTAATACAGTCTCAAAAGGTCGTTTTTCATGACATGGTGGAACTTATTTTGTTAAATAATTTGAATCAAACCTTGAAATCATTGTGGAATACTACCTTGTTCCTTTTCAAGTCCAATTGTTTCAATCTGACGTTATGGCCCTTCCTTATTGGCAGATAAACATTTGGACAGAAAGGCACTCTTGTTCCATAATGTTTTCAAAACCTGCATGCAGAGCTTTGAAAGTTATCTAAGGGGAAATGTTTGAGAAGGTTTATTAAAACTTCACAGTTCTATCAATGGTTAATATTTTTATGTTCAGAATTATTCACATAGAACAAAGACTAGCCTAACAACAAGAAATACTCATACTCTACACTATGCATGTCACAGTTAACCCTTTTCCTCTGCAGCAGACGTCTTTGAACATATTTTGTCAAAAGATAGGTCCTTATGACCTATGACTAAAAGTGGAAAACATTATGGCAAAAGAAGAAATTGCTCATTTTGAGCAATTTCTTCTTTTGTCACGATGTTTTTAAAAAGCTGTTTGCTACAGAGGTGTCAGAAAGCTTCTATATGAGGGATTTCTACCACTCTTTCAGTTTATTCCTGTTTAACTTTTTTTTTCTGTTGAAATGGGGGATGTTTTTTGATAATTAAAGAAATAAAAATTAAAAGAAAAAATAGCAGATAATAGGGTAATTCATCCCTTTCCCACCTGCAGATGACCTTTGAAAAGGTAGCGCCAATCAAGAAATTGCTTATGATAAGACATTCTCGTTTCGCTTCAATGTTTTCAACTCTATTCAAATATAAAACTCTTGTTTTCATATTTCTGCCTAGTTGTTTCCGTCTCCTGGGGATTTATGGTATGTGACATGTATCTGCATGAGGGAAAGGGATTAATGTGCGTAAGAGAAGGCTTCTTGGGCTGCACATCTAGATCTTTTTCTGTAGTTCCATGAAAGCATATAATTGAGCCGGCCTACGAGAAAACCAACATTGTGGACTGTGCGTAAAGTATCGACCTGGATCAGCCTAAGCATGCCGCGAAGGCTAACCCGGACAGACACTATTTGCCTCATGTGGATTTTCTTTTTCAGGACTGGTTACTCTATACCTTTATTCCCCTGAAACGGAATGTGTTGGCCCGGATTAGCCTGCGTGGACTGCGCAGGCTGATCTGGGTCGATACATTACACATAGTCCATAACGTTTGTTTTCTCATGGAACGGCTCATATTTCTTGTAGGCTGATAATAAATGCTACAATAATGTACATATGAGCGGTGCTCTGCAAAACCCAACTTTATGAAAGTGTTATTACTTAACCCTCTCCCTCATTCTGCGTCTATAGGTGTGAAAGTATTAAAAGAGCTGAAAACACTGTGGCACAAGGAGAAATTTCTCATTATGAACAATTTCTTTGTTTGCCACAATGTTTTCAAAAGTAGTCTGCTGTAGAGGCATCAGAAAGCGTCTTCATGTGGAAAAGGGTTAAAAAGTGTTTGGGACGAAATATAGGAGACGTTGTGTTCTGGATAAACCCTTTTCCACATACAGACGCTTTCAGACGACTTTTGAAAACATCGTAACAAAAATAGAAGTTGCTCAAAACAAGCAATTTCTCCTTTTGTCACTATCTTTTCAATAATCAACTTTCTCTTATAGAGATTTTTCATAGTTTTGCATAGATGTTTTCAAAGTTGTCTGCTGCTGATTTGTTGTATTTGGGAAAGGGTTAATAGTTGTGTACAGAGTTACAGCCCTTTCATGTCACTACATGCCTTGGTCAATGAAAGGTATTTTTATAGTATTGACTTCAGAGGAAAATATGTGTGAATAGTTTTAAAGATGTATAAGGTTTTTTATGATTTTATCCAGTACAGGAGATATGAGTTTTGAGTTTTATATTTATCAGATGAGATATGGTTTATTATAATTTTCTGCAGTTTAGTTTTATAGATTCTAAATAAGAAAAATCATATTTTACAAACAATTATATTTGTGATGTATATCTTATTGAAACACAGACAAATTTAATTCTTGCCCACATATAGATGCTTACTGACGCCTCTGTGGGAGACAACTTTTAAAAATAACAAATAGTAAAGGAACATTTTTATCTTTTGCCACAATAGTTTCTTCTTAATTTCGTAATTGTTCTTTCAGTTATAGAGTTTCCATTTTTTTTTAGCTCACCTGAGTCGGAGGCTCAGGGTGAGCTTTTGTGACCGTTCTTTGTTAAGCTTCCGTCAATATTTTGCTTCACACCACATCTTCTCCTAAACCGCATTGACCAATTTTGATAAACCATTACAGGGTTGTTCCTTGGGTGGTCCACTTTCAAAGTTGTTTAAAGAATTGAATTCCATGCGGAACTCTGGTTTCCATGGCAATGGAAAGGAAAACCTTAAAAAACTTCTTGTTCAAATGCTGGCCAGATTTATTAATTATTTGACAGAGATGTTCCTTGGGGGATCCTCTACAAAGATTGTTCAATTTATTTTGATCCATTGAAAAACATGGCTGCCTGTTAGGGATCTGAGCTTATTTTCCTTATAATGTAAAAACTTTAAAAATCTTCCTGTCCAAAAGTAATGACCTGATTTGAAAATTATTTGGCACAAATGTTCATTTGGGGGCCCTCTACAAATTTTAAAAATCTTCTTGTCCAAAAATACTGGCCAGATTTGAAAAGAAAATATGCACAAATGTTCCATGGTAGAACCTCTAGAATGAGTGTAAGAATTATTCTGATCCTTTGAAAGACATGGCCAGTAGGGGGGACGGAGCTTGTCTTCCTTATATGTATAAATAGTAAAATCTTTTAAAATCTTCGATCTTGTCAAAAGTATTGGCCTGATATTAGAATTATTAAGCACAAGTGTTCCTTGGGTGACCCGATACCAAGACCATTGAACTTATTCAGGTTTTTTGTTTTCTTTGTATGCAAAGAGTAAGATCATTGAATATTAAATCAGGTGAGCGATATAGAACCATCATGGTCCTCTTGTTTACTAAATGTTTTAAAATCGTCTGCTGCATGAGGAAAAGTGTTAATGATAATATTCACTCAATTATTCATACCTCCATTTCATTTCACATTATTATTCATGTTTTTACAAGGTGTTTTTTTGAAACAGTTTACTAAAAAGGAATAAAAAACAACTGTATATATTTAATTTGTTAGTTTTATGGAAAATCATTTGTTATCCCAATACAGTATACCTTAGTTTAATTTTTCACCACTCCTTCATGTAAAGCAATGCAAGTTGACCTACATCAATCCAGCTGCAACAAGACCTACCATGGGTGTCTTTAGATGACTTCATTGCAAAATTAAGTCGGTTTTT